>OX467711.1:57799256-58434256 GCA_950111635.1 Agelastica alni | reverse complement strand
TTCAGAGAGTTTACCAAGTACGTAACTTTCTCCTCAACATTATCTTGGTCATATATCTTGAAAAAAGAAGTATTGAACAGATCTGCCTGAAAAAGAACTTGGTTAAAGTTTTTGAAGCTCCTGTATGTACAGAGTTTGGGGACCCGCTGTTCTTCACGTACTCTCAACTTACAATAAACTATAGCGTGATCAGAAATATTGTAAGGTATTATACCTTTCTCCACATCAGTCCCCTCTTGGACTATAACATAGTCCAAAAGAGTTGCCGACGTAGCTGTAATTCTAGTTGGAATATCTATTAACTGACAAAGATTCAATGTATTCAGTATTGAGTGAAATTTCTTTACGCAATTATTTTCATTATCCAATAAATTTAAATTAAAATCACCCATACATACAATTTCGTCTACCATTGGCCCTATTGCAGCTAAGCTATCCTCAAATTTATCCAAAAATGCATTTGTGTTCTGTTCATGAGGTTTGTAAATTACACCAATACCAATATTCTTTTTTTCGACCGTAGTTTTTATCCAACATTGTTCCCATACGTGATCCCGCCCACTGTCAATTACCTCAAAACGCAGTTTGTTACTAATATATAAACATAAACCTTTTCCCTTACAATTTCGGTCCACCCTGTGTATATTAAAGCCATCAAAGTTAAGCTGATCATTATCAGTGGAATCTTTTAACCACGTTTCACATATCAGTAATATATCTAAAGAATTATTCAAAACTATTTGTTTGACATTGTGTAAGGACGGCAACAGTGATCTTGCATTACAGCAACCTATATTTAGAAAGTACATTTTAAACAATTTGTTCGTATTCAAAATACAAAGACAAAAACAAAGCAAAAAAAAATAATAATAATAACGAATAGCTTTTTGTTTTCCAAGTAAAACACTAATTAAACTAAAGGGAGCATTCAAACTGGTCGCAATGCTGCATTTTAATTCTATAAAATCTTGGGCAACAAAATATTGTAATAAATGAAATATAATATAAAAACAAGAATATAAAACTTTACTGATATAAAATGAGTATTTAAAATAATTTGTTTTATAACTCATAATAATCTGTTAATTGACTCCTAGTGAGCATTGTGAGCATTTGATTTAAGTTGTTAATAAATAGTAACATTAAACAACTATTTTGTTGATATCTTTCATATTGCTAATTTTTAAAACATTTTGATGATTATTTAACTTAATAAACATTTTTCCATTGATTGTCCATACTTTTCCAGCCGATCCCAGTCGTTTAGAAGCTTCCTTAATAATGTCCAGTTGCTCCTTAGTAAGATCCTCTCTGATCACCACTTTGCTGTCTTTCAGGAGTCTCTTATTATTATATACAAGATTCTTAAAATAGTTCGTGGAGAACCTCACCATTATTGCCCTACTATTGTTTCCTTTTTTTTTTCCCAATCGATAGCAAAATTCCATACTGGAACTATCCATTTTCAGTTTTAATTTATTATTAAAGATATTAAGTACAGTCTTAGAAAGATCTTCATGGATTTTTGTTTTGATTACACCATACAACCTTAAATTTCTACTTCTTTCCTTCTGTTCCTGCTTCCTTTGCTGGATAACCAGAGCATTGATAGTTTCTTCCTGTTGCTGAAGTTTATCGATCATATTTTCATTTTCCAGTTTTAGTTCAATAAATCTTTCACTATACCTTTCCTCGATTATTTGGGTTATCGTTTCGGTTAGCCGACCAATGAAATCATCCGCCGTGCATAATTTAGTAATAAGATTTTTTACCATTGAGTGCAATTCATCCTCGCCCTTACTGGTATGGCTTTGTTTTCGTGTATCTCTACTCATGACTAAGACAAAGATGAAACTTCGGTAGTTCAGAGAAATCAATTAATTTGATAGTTGATAATTACGCACTTGTTTACTTTTACTACTTTTACCAAATTTTTTAAGTTTATAGATATATGTTCAATGACTATTTACTATGAAATAGCAGCACTGCGAAACACGTCTACTCTCTTCGACACATCGACACACATTATCCATCGCCTGCAACTCCTTTTCAGATGACGCTAATATGACTTAATCATCGGCGTAAAGAAGGCATTTGACGATCAAATCATTCATTTTCTATCCATACTACTGTTCACCCCATACATAGACAATGTCGACTACAATTCACTCCTCACTATTCTGTACTAGACCTTTTCCAAATCTATAAAAGCGCAATATATCATAAATTGACTCAAATTGGCACAGGATGGACAAAAACGCAAAAGTTGTTTGATATTTTAACATTGTAGGTATCTATCCACTTTCATAAGTAACCCTAGCCGCTCAACTAAACACAAAAATTTTAAAAGTATTTTTTGCCATTTGTTTTTTTAATTTGACAGTAAAAACTGTCATAAATATTCAAGTACAATTCCGTTTTGTTAATCTAATTTATCATATCGTAACAAACTGTTTTGTTAAATTGCCTTGAACTGAAAGTGAGATTATTTAAATTTTAATGATGATTGGTGTTGGCGGTAGGATGCGGACTCAACAAGAGGTATGCACATTATTTTATAAAATGAACCCAAATCGTTATCGTATCTTTTAATCTACGGTAACCAGAATAGAAAGGAAATACAGAGAATTAGGACGCGTTAGAAAAGTACCGAAGCAAGGTAGACGTACACTTAAAGTAAATACTTAACAAATTGTAATTTTGTCAGCAGTAGACGATCTACACTGAACAGTGCGGGGATTAGTTAAGAATGTAGATATTGGAAAGTCTTCAGTATTAAATATTTTAAAAAATGCAAAATACCAATTTATAATGTACGTTTCATACATGAGTTGGCTGAAAATGACTGTGATCGCAGAATTGAGTTCTGCGAGTACATGATAAGTCAAAAAAATAATAAATTAAATAACAATTTCATTGATAACGTTTTATTTTCGGATGAGGCAACGTTTTATTTGAATGGGTATATTAACCGGCAAAATACTGGTGCACTGCCACATTTCGCTATAGCTGTGCGCCAGAACATTTCCATATTGATGGATCGGAAAAGGGAGAATAGTGGAATGGTAGTCGATATTGAGAAAAATGTTGCAAGATTAAGAGTAACGTTGCAATATTCAGATCACCAAAAACTATTTTTTGAATATCCTATTTTATTCAATACTATCTGCAAATTTTAACTTGATTGAATGAGCAATTGAGATAGATGCATATGTGTTTTCAATGTGTAGAAGAACAACTTTAAGACGTCTTTTTGACGCAATTTATTCGAAACTACAGCCCGATGGAGAAAAACGGGTTCCGGATTCGGATTCAGTGCATCAAAAACATATAAAAAAGTAGGTTTGGTCAAAAGTACAAAAAACTTTTTTTTGTGTGCGGCGTAATTTTTTAAATAATAAATTGCCCTAAAGAACTTAAATATTTTTGTTCACCATGTTACCAAATTGAATCATCTTTTGATACATTTTTGGAATCATCTCAGCAAGGAAAATCCACAAATTAAAAAAGAAAAAGGGTTTTATTTAAAAAAATTACGGTAAACTGGGGTCCCCTCAAATTAAAGATATATAATATGGTATTCAATAAGGGTTTCGAATCTACAAAATATGTCCATAACATTCGGATTATCGCGTATTTAGATTTTAAGAATGCAAAATAGTGTCAATTGGTTGTCGAATCAGAAATACATTTCCAGACGAAAGGTTGTAAAGTTGACCTGTCATCTGTCACAATTGATAAATATTTATACGTGCGTTCAAATATTTATTTTAAAAGAGTAATTTGGACTTTTTTTTTGTTCTGGTCGCTTTAATACAGTGGTGGTTTAAAAAAAAATAATAGGAAAAATCCTAAAAAGAGGTAAAAATCCAGAAAGAGAAAATAGATTTTTGCAAATTTATCTATCAAAGAGACAGTGTAAATTTTTATATTGAGGGAGTTTTTCCCGAGTAATTTGCGAATAATTATGAAGGCAATTTTTCGCGGGTAAAGTAAAATTTATTGTGTTAAAGGATGTCAAGCTAACCTATCTTCCATTAAATCGCAATGGTGGTATAAAAAAAATTATTAGGGAAAATCCTAAAGAAAAGCTAAAAATTATCTGTAATATAAAAATGAATCGCCGTTCGTTAGTATTACAAAAACTAAAATACCTCTTGACCGATTTTAATAAAATTTTTAGGCAATTTTCAGATTAGTCCCGCAGGTGTTCCTGTGAAGTTTGGTAGCGATCGGATCAGGAAAGGGGATGAAATATAAAAACTATCAAAACGGCTGATATTAGTGTCGAATTCATAGTCAGGTTTTAATAAAATTTGTATATGTGTATTTATTGCTCCAACTCGAGAGATGTGATAGTTTTTATCCCAATAAGTCCCTATGAAAGAGGTAAGAAGGGGTTGAAATGTAAAAAATATCACAAATGGCCGATATTAGTTTTGAATTTATAGTTTTTGTGATCGCTGGGTTTAATAGTAATATTTCCAAGTATGTAAGCACATATTCAAAAGGGGAGGAAAGGGGATGAAATATAAAAACTATTAAAAACGCCGATATTAGTGTCCAATTTATAGTTTTTGGGGTCGCTAAGTTTAATAGTGACATTACCATTTTTGTTAGCACCCCTACGAAAGAAGTGGTGAAGGAATGGAATATAAAAACTATTAAAAACGCCAATATTTATGTTGAATTTATAGTTTTCGGGGTCACTGAGTTTGATAGTGATATTTTCAAAATAGGCAAGCCAACGTTCGGGCAGGACAACGTTCAAAAGTTTTTAAAAAAATGGTAAATTAAAATCGACTCGTTTCAGGATGCTTTTATATTACTTTATGAACGCACTGTATATTGCATGTTTCAGAGTCGGTAAAGCATGTGATCTTTATGTTTATGCGGACAAACGGAAAAACAAAAAATAAATCGATTTATGCTTTCTTACCTTTCATTCCACCGCGTAGCCACAGTATCGCAAAGTAGGATATTACATTGAATGAAGTGTTTTCTCGGTAAATCTATGTTCGCAAAAATACTTTTATTTACTTTCCTAATAATCAATATTAATCTGAGCCACAGCAAAGCGTGGCCGGGTTGGCTATTTTATATTATAAAATACAAAAAAATTAATAGCCTACATTTTGAAAAAACAAGGTCCTTATATCATGACGATTTCAACGTTAAAAGTATAGGTACTTTAACGGTATACCTAATCTAACAAACATCAAACAAGTTGTAAAGTCTGAAATTAGACAAGAGGTTTCCTGCAGTTGGGTTAATATAAATTTTGTTGCAACAGCGTTTAATCCCTCTCTACGGCCAGCCGGCGAGAGGGAAGGACTATTCGTGATTACTTCAGATTCATTATGTGGGTAATATTGAAGAAAAGTGTAACTCGTACATTTTATTTATTTTTACATTACTTATAACTTACTCCAATATATATATATATATATATATATATATATATATATATATATATATATATATATAGTCATGCCTTTTTCCCGTAAGGATAGGCAGAGACCACTTCCTTCCACTTGCTACGGTGCTCTCATGCAGGCTCGTCGTTTGTTGGACTCTTGACCTGGCCTTTCTTCAAAACATTCACACTCGCCTTATAAATTTGTTTCGTCAATCTTCCTTCATCCTTCCTTTCTATGTGTCCAAACATCTAAGCATTCCTTTATCTATCTTTGTAACCACATCTTCTTTTATTACACCACATCGTTCTCTAACTCAGCGTTTCTCAAACTGTGGGGCGCGCCCCCTAAGGGGGGCGCGTTTACCTGATTGGGGGGGGGGGGGGCGCAGTACAGATTAAAAATAAAATGGTAATGATAAAATGCTACAGATAGATTTTTAAAAAATCTTTATTGAAATTTTACTTACTTAATGATGACAAAGAAACATTCTAAGGACTAATGGCTAACATGAGCTTGTTTTAAGGCGCACAACTTCTCTAAATTTGGTTCTATGTTAGAGATGGCCACTCTGAGTTCATTTTCTACTCGAAGTTTATTTCTGTATTTAGATTTCACGACAGCAAGTGCAGAAAATCCAGTTTCACAAAGGTAGGACGTTGGAAAAGGCAACAGAATTCTAAGCGCTTTGGCTTTTATAACGGAGTAGTCGTTCGAAAGTTCAGTCCAGAAGTTTGTTAAAGATTTGTTAACAAAGTTTGATTTTTGTAATGGATTTGTTGAAATATCTATCAGTTGTTCTTCTTCTTGCAGTGATAGTCCGACAGGTCTATTTTCGAATGGATTTAAAACCCAGCTCCAGTCTGACAACTTGATATCTTTCTCTGCAAAGAAGTATCGCTTGAAATTCTCAGTTAAGTTTTCTAAATGGCTTCCTATGGTTTTTAGCATCACAGCTTTATGAATATCTTCCAATCGGGAATCTTGCACAAAATCGCAAAATGTGGGAAACATTTCCAAACTGTTTTCTTTCAATTTGTTATGCCATAACTGCAATTTCTTACAAAAAGCATCAATCTGTTGACTTAAATCAAATATATTTACGTCTTTTCCTTGCAGCTGAAGATTAAGTATATTAAGTTTTTCAAAAATATCTACTAAATAAGAAAGCTTCAGTAAAAATAATTTGTCGAAAAAATCTGTTAAATGCTTGTGACCTTCCTTGCTTAAAAATATCGCTATTTCCCTTCTTAATTAAAAGACACGCTTAACCGTCTTACCGCGTGACAACCATCTGGATGAGGAATAAAACAACAAAGATTGATGCTCAGCTCCCATATCTTCACACAGAACAGAGAACATCCTTGTTTTTAGTGGTCTGGTTTTTATAAAGTTAACAACTCCAATAACTACTGTCAAAATCATGTTTAGTCCAGGGCTTAGCTTAGATTTTGATGCTAACGCTTCTCGATGTATCATGCAGTGCGTCCAGATAATTTCTGAGGATTCCTTTTTTACTAGCGCTTGTAATCTGTTGTATTTACCAGACATGGCTTGAGCTCCATCGGTGCAAATCGCAACACAATTTTTCCATTGCAAATTCATTTTAGTAATAGAATCATTTGTAATCTTGAACAACTCGGTGACTGTAGTTCTTCCTTTAATCTGTTTACAAAACAATAAATCTTCATTGACAGAATCTAATGTAGGAAATCAAATGGGAATCAAATGGGAATCATTACTAGAGTCAGTTGCTTCGTCAAGTTGTATAGCAAACAAGTTTCCAGTAAGCTCAGATTCAAGCTGCCGCTGCATATCAACTGATATATCGTTAATTCGTCGACAGATTGTATCATTTGACAGAGGAATATTGTTAAGTTGTGAAGTAAAATTTTCACCAAACATTTTTTCTACAATGTCTTTGCAAGCGGGTAAAATAAGTTGCTCTGCAATAGTGTGCGGTTTTTTGCATTTAGCTACTTTGTATGCCACTTTATATGATGCCAAGAGAGCCTTCTCATTTACTGCCAGTACTCTATGGAAGCTGGATTTTTGTTTTTTAAACAATCTGAGTTTCTCCACAAAAAAATCTCGCGGTTTATTGACATATTCTCTGTGCAGCGTTTCTAGATGCCTCTGTAATTTATTTGGTTTCATGCTATCTGCAGCCAATACTTTTAAACAGATAACGCATTGTGGTTTTTCTTCGCCACCTACTTCAAGGCTAGTAAAGCCCAAATTTAGGTATGATGGGTCATATTTTCTTGTTTTAGATTTTGGATGATTTCCACCTTAACCTGTCGATGTACAAGCCCCGTCATCCTCAAGTTTTCGTTTTAAAAATTTATCCATACTACATCTCTACTTATACACTCACACTTCACAATAATGCTTGCTTAGTGTTAAAACACCTTCACTGAGAGACTGAGAATACCGTATGTGCGCTTCTGTATTTATAGTCGTGTTCAGACAGTTCGAGAAAGATCAGGAAGCTTGAATACGTGGCACGAACGCAGCGAACTTTCCGACAGCATCTTTGGCGCTCTCGACAAGACAATGTTGCCTATTTTAGTCCAAATTCCTAGGTCTACGGATTGGGTAGCGCAACATTTTTTAAATTAAAACAGGGGGGCGTGAATAACAAAAGTTTGAGAACCGCTGCTCTAACTCACTATTCTTTACTTTATCCAACCGAGTCACTCCGGCTATTCTTCTCAGACTACTTATCTCCGCAGTATTAATCCTTCTTCTGCCAAACCCAACATTCACTACCATACATAAGTGTAGGAACCAACACTTCTCTATGCACAGCCAGACGTGCCTTTTTTGACTCTTTCTGGCTTTTTTTAAAGCTATGTAGTTCCCCATTCATTTGTTTTCCTGTCAAAATCATTCGCTTAATGTCATACCTTCCATCTCTCGTAAACTTTGAACCCAAGTATACAAAATCATTTACTTGTTCCACTTTCTTTTCCTTAATCAGCACTTCACAATTTGTAAAGCTTTCTTTTCTTTCAAAAACCTTTACTTTCGTTTGTTTATTCACGTGTAAAAAATCAGAATGCTAACAATTCAGTTGCTTGATACCACAATCAATTATTATCGTATCAAGCAAAAGAAATCTTCGTTTTCACATTCGCGTCTTTTTCAACTAAAAATTTACTTTCAGAGGTACATCCTCTACGAAGTATAAACAAATTACTATTAATATTGATTCAATTGTATCGATGCATAATCTACACTGCAACTAAACTTATTTGGTAGGTACGAAGGTAAAGGATGGCTGAAATGTCTAAACAAAGAAAAAGTTTCGTTTGGGTTTCTGCGTATTTTTTGGATAAGCTTTAATTTAGGAGATTTCAATTAGCAAAGCTTAATTGTTTTAAAGAAACACCCAGCATATTATTTTACCATCTTGTAAAACCATTTAATCCCTTCAAATTATGTTTGTATAATGGACTCTCTAAAATTGATTGTTTTGAAGAAAATTGCAAAAATATTTGTCATAGGCCCATATTTCTTTGACGGAACTGTTAATGGGCAAGTTTAAAATTCTTACAAAACGAATTACCCCAATAACTTTATCATTTACCTCCCCATGTTGAGCGGCGAATGTGGTACCTATATGACGGGGCACCAGTTCACCATACATAATCATCAATGCATATTTAAGTAATGAATTTCCCGGACGGTATGGCCACCTCGTTCACCAGAACTTACAAAAATGGATTTTTTTTGGTGGAGTTACGTCCAAGAACAAGTATACAAAACACCCGCGACTACTAAGGAAGACATGAAGAATAGAATTAGAGTTTTCCAAACTGTTGATGTCGATATGTTACATCGTGCTAGTAAAGTTGTTGAAAATCGCTTATATTATTGTATAGAAGTAAATGGTAGTCATTTTAAACATTTAATAAAATAGGTATCTAACGTTTTTAGTTCTTTCTTATTTGTTGTTAGTTATTTTTGTTACATTTGTTAATATGGTGTTTTGTAGATACCTTATTTATTTTATTACAGTCTTTAAAGGTAGAAAATGACTGGTTTGATTTTGTCGTGTAAAATTAACGAAAAGAGAAGAATAGAAGAATTTTAAACTTTACATTCAGAGTAAACTTGTTAAAAACATAAATATTTTTAAATCATAAACTAAAAATGCAGTTTTCTTCAAAACAATCAATTTTAGAAACTACATTATACAAACATAATCTAAAAGGATGAAATAGTTTTACAAGATGGTAAAATAATATACTGGGTGTTTCATTTAAAAAATGAAGTTTTTGCTAAATAAATTCTCCTGAATTAATGCTAATCCAAAAAATACTTCCAACTCCGAATGAAGCTTCTACTCTGTTCAGACATTTCAACCTTCCTTTATGTTCGTACCTACTAAATAAGTTTAGTCGCTTATCACTGATAGCGTTTACTAGGCAGCATTTATAGTACACCAATTTTCGTCAAATCTTCATCGTTTTTGCTCCAACTTGGCAACGTCACAATTTATGGTAAAAAAAAAGGTAGGGATAGATAAAAAACGTAAACATGATGTTTTCTCGCTCAGGATGAACACCCAGTATATTTCAAAATATTTAAGAAATGTGTAACGGCTTAAATACAACAACTTTTATTAAAAACATTTTTTTGTATTTTTTATCCTAAGTTAGTTCATCCACACACTAATGGGTCACCCTGTATTTGTATTTAGTTAAGCTGGAAATATAATTTTTAACAATTAATAACGGGCCAACGAATAGTAGGCAAGAATAATTAAATAATGGATTAGCAAATAACGAAATAACAGAATATACTAAAAATGCAGAATTAGTTACCAAAGAAAAAAATTAAGAGACCCAAGAATAAGAGCTAGAGAGCTGTAGATGCAAGAAGAAATTAACTAAGGATAAGCTACCAACAGGATAACCCCTATTAACACCAGTAGTGTACTATTGATAGAGGTAGTTTTCCAATTACAGCACAAGAGCGCATTGTGCGGCATAATGCTCAACATAGGGTGTTCTAAATAAAGCAACGCCTCGCTCAATCGGGCACTTTGGAAAGTACTGCTTTAGCATGATGCGCGTTGAATACCAACTCAGTAGTATAAAATATAAGATGTTTTTTTCCTTTAAGTTGACGTTAAAAAACATTTTATTTACATTGTTGCTAATAATTTTTTTTATTGTTGAAATAATTTTAAGATATCTTATAAAAAGAATAAAAAGCGAATTAAAATTGTGTTAAAAAATATGTATGGATAAAGGTACAGACATCGGCTACTTTATTCTATTTCCTATTCTGCGTACCTATAAAATGTAGAAAATGTTTCATTTTTATAACCAAAACGTTAAACAAATTTATTTAACAGAAATATATTTTTCTCAGCATTGCAAAAGTTATTAACCAATTGTTATATACAACTTTATGTACACATTTATGATTTATAAGTCGATAAAATCAATGTTTCTTTCTCTCAACATTGAGCCTAGTGCACTCTGCTGGTAGACTTAAAAACCAATGGATGATCCAATTAAACATCAGCATTCTACGGCATTGTACGACAAAGAGTCGCATTATGTTCAACTAGGTCATCTATCAAATATCTTTTTGGTGGTTTGTTTCTAAATAATACACCAGTTTTGTTAACAAAATCAGTAAAACTACTTAAACATTTAATTACAATGCAATGTAAAAATACAGTTAGGAGATTGTTTTATAAAATTAGAAACTATTATATAAACAAAAAATATAATGTACTAACTAATCCACAATTTTTAGAAGCTCATGTTTAAACATAGTATAAGAAAAAGTAATATTTCGATTTGCTAGCCAATCTTCAATATCCGCTTTGAGCCAGGACATGTTTGGTGTTTTTTGTAATAACATACTGTGGTAAGGGGCATTGTCCATAACAATTACTGATCGTTCAGTGAGACTGTTTAGCAACTGATTTTTAACCAAAAATTATCTTGGTTTATTTCACCATTGTAATCAGATTTGACAACATCTTAAGAATGTACATAAAATTGCCAACTCATGAATCTACTGCCAGCTGGCGCTCATAGATCTTCAATCGGAAAAACCGTTTTCATTAATACTTAATAAAATTTGAACTGTGTGTAATATTTAATGAAATATTTATGTATAATATCTGCAATTTTATATACCGTCTAAAATAATATACGAGGGCGGTTTGATAAGTCAGTGACTTTTTGAATAAAACAAATTTTTTTCCGCAAATAAACAATTTATTTTTCTACATAATCACCTTTTAGCTCGATACATTTAGTCCAGCGTTTTTCTAATTTTTTTATTCCCTCCAAATAATAGGTTTTTTCAAAGCTCTCAAAATACACGTTTATTTCGGTAATGTTTTCTTCATTCGACTCAAATCTCTTACCGCCCAGCCATTTCTTTATGTTTGGAAACAGAAAATAGTCGCAGGGGGCTAAATCTGGAGAATATGCTTGATGGGGTAGCAGTTCGTATCCCAATTCGTGGATTTTGGCCATCGTGACTAGACAAGTGTGCACACGTGCATTGTCTTGATGGAACAGCACTTTCTTCTTCGTCAAATGCGGCCTTTTTTGCTTCAAATCAACGTCGAATCTGTTCAAAAGCTTTGAATAATATTCGCCGGTAATCGTTTTACCTTTCTTGAGGTAATCGATGTGAATGACACCGCGTACATCCCAAAAAACTGTGGCCATGACCTTGTTGGCTGACAGACTCTGTTTCGCCTTCTGTAATCCACGTTCACCCCCAGCAACCCACTGTTTCGATTGTTCCTTGGTCTCTGGCGTGTTGTGATGGACCCATGTTTGATCCACAGTAACAAAACGGCGCAAAAATTCGTCCGGATTACGGCTGAACATCGCTAAACACTCTTTTGAAGTGGTCACACGATTACGCTTATGGTCGAGTGTGAGCAATCGCGGCACCCATCTCGCAGAGAGTTTTTTCATGTCCAAATATTCGTGTAAAATATGATGTACCCGTTCAGTTAAGATACCTACAGCATGAGCCAACTCACGCACTTTCATTCTCCGATCATCCAATATTATTTCATGGATTTTATCGACGATTTCCGGCGTGATCACTTCTTTTGGGCGACCTGGACGATCGGCGTCACTAGTGCTGGTACGACCCCAACGGAACTCTGTAAACCACTTCTTAACCATTGAAATTGATGGTGCCGAGTCCCCGTAGTATTTATCAAGTCTTTCCTTAGTTTCAGTGATGGATTTTTTACGTAAAAAGTAATGCTTAATCAGCACACGAAATTCACTTTTTTCCATTTTCGTAAAAATTCACGAGGTTGTCTGCTTTGAACGGCTATCAAACACCAACTGCACGACGTAGCTTGCTCAAAATTAGAAAGTTGCCCACTGATAGATTATAGTTGACGGCAGAACTGTTGCATTTGGAGTAACTGCTAGGGAAATTCAAAAAGTCACTGACTTATCAAACTGTATATATTGTAATATTTAACAAGACATTGACTTGATTAATGCAATAAAATATTACGAGCAGACTGACCCGATGTGTTCAAGATTAAATAAAACGAACGGTGATTTTAATTATTGTTGGTTTAAGTTTTGAAACGAACAGATCATTGATGACGTGCATGCACATTTATATTGTATGAGCTTTATTTACTTTCCTCGCCTTTTTGGCAAACTTGTTTATTAAATCATCCATAGCTGAAGACGATTATAGTTTTTAAAAATTTTCTGTCTCTATAAACAGTCCCATAAAAGTCCTAAGTAAATTTTTAGTCAGTTTTAATTTTGAAAAGCTTCTTTCAGCTGTTCGAGTTTTAACCGGAAGGATCAAAAATAGGAAGCATACTGTTATTACATCCGGAAAACTGGATGCAAGGAATTTTATCTGTAATAATTCCGCGATTTACTGAATGAAATAAATTTTCTGAATTTCAGATTTTAAGCATGTTTTCAAAGCAATTAATTGTTCATACAGATCAACTAACATAGGTATCTTTACTATATTTTGCATTCAGTTTTCCGGCTTTATTTTTTATTTCGTTTGATAAGAGTTTTTTCGATTGTAACACTTCGAAAGTATTACCATTCTCAGATCACAGTGGCTCTAAAATTTTTGTTTGGTTTAAGAAATTAATATACTTAACAGCAATTGAACACATTGACTTTTAAGTACGATTCTAGGTCTGAAATTATTTTATCTTCTTATAAAAAAAACGCTTTGTTATCTTCCGTCATTTATTTTTGAAAACAGTTGTTATCCCTTACTCTTTTGCTAGATCTCTGGACTCGTTTAGCAAACCAGGGAATGAATTTTGATTTCTTATATCCACGTCGGGGCCACTGTAGCCCGGGTGCCCTGTATCATTCATATGACTGATACGATGGTAGCTACGCCCCTGTGAATAATAGTGGACTTTTATAAAAATGGGGTCAGAAACGAGGACAAATTTAGTGGATTTTTATTTTTAATTTTGTTATTTTATTTTTTTCATTTTCTAATAAAATGTGAGTACCTACCTATAAACCCGAATAGAAAAAATTACAGTTATTTGGTATTGACACGTGTTTCCAAATGCGTAAAATCATTAGCTTTTTCCAAATACAAAAAAAAAACATAAGTATTAAAATTCTTTCAGCTTCATTGTAATCCATCATGTGTAAATAAACACGCAAATTTCAAATTATATTTGTTCTCTGGAGGTGTTTTATTACTATATTTTCATTGTTTGCTTGTTGACTTTCAGCAATTTACCAATATTAACTGTTGGCTTTTTTTATTATCAGATCGACAGATCTATCGTAAAGCCAAAATTTAATTTAATTAAATATTGTTTGTATCTAAATTAGACATTTGATAAACACTATGAAAAAGCACGATGCTTAAACAAACATACAAATCACACAATATTAAATAAGCCCCATAACAAAAATTCAAAAATTGAAAACCCAACAGACTGGAACGTGTGCGCGAACCAGATTTTTACCTCCTCATCATTGCCGCCTCATAAAAATAGCTACGAATATTAAAAAAGGTGTCTGATATAATATAAATTTTTAGTGTGCATGCATCATAAACCATCCATAATAAACGCAAAAGCGTGCATAATCGGGTCTTTACAATTTCCAGATAATGGCTTCAATAAACAAGATCTACGTCAAATTATTCAAATTGTGTTCAGAATGTAATTTTACCTTAAAAAACTGCTATCTACGGAGAAATGATTTGAAATAAATAAAAATTGATTGAATACACCAAAGTCACGAAGATAATTGGCGTACGTACATAACGCGTATGTGCGCATTAGTAAGAAACATGGGACATTTATTGCGGAAGTAGATATATACCGAATAACTAAATAGGCTTCTTTCTAAATTTTTTCCGATTCCATCAGGCTTCTCATCATATTGACTGCATCAAACGTTCTTCCAGTTCCTCTCTGGTATTCCAATCTCTTTCGTTCCCAATTGGAACATGCGAAAAGGTTGTGTTCCGCATCGTCATTCTCTCCGCAGTACGTGCACTCTGCTAATTCTGCTCTTCTTTGATCGAACAAATACTTTTATTTATAATACTTTATTAATACCTTTATCATTACTTTATACCAGCATCGCTTATTACTTCATAATTTTCAAATAAAAATATTCCGATAATGGTACACAGTATCGAGTTTCACCAGGAGTACCTTTTTGGTGTAAAATTGAATGATGTTTAAGTTTACTTAAAATTTTGATTAATTAATCTAACCTTAAAAGGTTGCGTTCAATATTACTTGGTACGAACCGTGTAACTAGCTCCCTCTATGAGAGTCAGATAGAAAAACAAATTTATGGGATGTATCAGCTTCAAAATAAAATTCTTATACAATTTCATTACAATGTTTCCAGTAGTTTCGGCAAAATCGTAATAAGTGTGTATTTTTTTTTTTTTTATGAAAATAGTCGCAAAAAGGGTAGACCTATCGTGTGGGCTGCGGACGGCCCGCACTGCGACTATTAAAAGGGGAAGTGATTATAGAAAGGAAATGATTGTGGACACGCTTTTTAAAAAGTTGCAGGTCATAGTTCTCTGGAAAAACTGATTTTGGAAGCTTATTCCAGCCCTGTAAAAGAAGGATTCTTGATGAAGATTGGTCCTTGTAGTGTCAAGCTTGAGAGTAAATGTGTGAGACTTATAAGCGTGCAGAGATCTTCGGCCGAATGTGGCCAATGGTGATACAAGAGTTTTTATTTCTCTGGAGCATCTGCCATGGAAATATCTGTAGAGCAATGACTGGTCTGCAACTCTTCTTCTATATTCTAGATGGTGAAGGGTATCTGTGAGAGTTGAGCTGTTTATCAAGCGAATGGCTCTTTTCTGAATAGAATCTAGAAGACGAAGAGAATGCCTTGGTGCTGAACCCCAAATATGCGAGCAATACTCCAGTAGAGGTCGAATTTGAGCCTTGTACGTCGTCAACAGTTGATCAGGAGTAAAAAACTTTCTGGCTTTCCACAGAAAACCTAGCCTAAATTTATTTTCTTCAACGCCCTTTATCTTGAATACCGATGGGGTTATGAAAATTTTTTACTCAACAAACCCCAATTATTTTTCAGTTTTTTACATATCTTACAGACGGGGTAACCTTTTTTTGAAATACCCTGTATATAGTTGTCATACTACAAGGATATTGAAAACATTTCAGAATTATTTAATGGAAAGAAAATCTAAAGCACAATGAAATAAAATACTTTTTCATTATATTTACAGTTGGTTTTTTTATATAATAGAGAATCATATGGGTGATTCAAAAGTTAGATATGTTTAAGTTAAACGAAATGTTTACAGTAAAAGCTCGGATAATACCTAAACATAATGTTCGTAAAAAGAGTTATGCTGTAACACTTGCTTGTAATGGGGTAGAAGAAACTGTTTTATCCGTTCAATGTGAAGACATTGTGCATTTCTTATTATATTTCTGCACTTAGGCACAATGCAGTACTTGTATATCGGCTTTTTGAACTGTTTTATAGGGGGAAAAAATAGTTCCAAAATGATTTATTATTTGAAAATAGAAAAAAAACTGTTAGGTTTTAGCAAATAACAATACGTTTTTATTAATCTTCAAACTAATCTTTTCTCTTGTTTGTTTGTCGTCACGTATTATTACCTCACGCCAAGTGCGCCAAAATAGTTGGCATTTAAATTGCCCGTGTTGATTGACCATTCTAAACTTTTTTTTAAATACTTTTAAGTTAGTTTTTTGTCGTTGAAATTTTTTTAACTATTATAAAGCAATGTAAACTATCAAATAAATTTTTTTAAAAAATACATGTATATTCCCTATTGGTGTGGTCTTGTATGGTGAATCAACGAAATAAAAATAGTCAAAAAACATTTATATATTCACAAACTGTACTTAATTTAAAATTAATAGGAACAATATAGGGTTTTCAGCAGAAAACCAAAAATGGAAATATCTACCAGTCTTGGCAGGTATGCTACAATCTTACAGGCTAAAGTCTTTGCTATCGAATTGTGTGCAAAAGAGCTGACTAATAGACCTCTAGCAAACAAAAACATAAGTATAATATCAGACAGCTAGGCTGCTTTAAAAGCACTGAGCTCCAACAAGGTAAATTCTAAACTTGTATGGAATTGCATCGAATCCCTTGGTGTGAACAACAGGGTGACCTGCTGTGGTTACCTGAGCATCAGGGGATAAGAGAAATAAAAATCCAACACCCCTACAAAACAGGGGGCCAAATCTGCGTTCACCAGACCAGATCCGGTTTTTAAAGTCACTACAAGTGCCGCCAAAACAATCATTTTGGACTGGGCGGAGAGAACAGTACTCACGTACTGGTCCGATATGCCAGGGTTGACGCACTTGAAGGCGTTCTTACCTAAAGCCTTAAGAAACACAACCAAGCAGATCCTAGAATCGAGCAGGAATGACCTACGAATTCTAACGGGACTGCTTACAGGACACTGTCGTCTAAGATGCTACCTCGGAGAGATAGGACTGAATCAACAAACGGACTGTCGGTTTTGCTACGTGGAAGACGAAACTGCTGAACATATACTATCTTCATGCACCGGCCTGGAAAGAATAAGATTCAACATATTTGGTTATACTAACCTAGAACCTACCGATCTTTAGAAAATCTCACACCATACAACCATAAACTTCCTGGGAAGGGCTAGATTGTGCGGTGAACTGTAACCTTTAGGGGCGAGCCACAATAGACCTACTAAACGTCGCAGTAGAGTGGCGACGTACGCCCCACTCACATGATACGCAACTTGCTAATATTTCGACTTCGGTTAGGTTTACAATAGGTTTAAAATACAAATATAACCGTCAAGACCGCATAATTCTAATGTAATTTATTCTACAATTATTGGGAAAAATAATTTAAGGGAACGGTTCTATAACCAAAATAATTAACAGGAACAAATAACATATTAATCTCATGTCATAAGTTGTGCAAATTGTCTTTTTTTTCTATTTGACAGTATCCAAGTCTATTATAAAAAATGTTATGGAATTTTAATCTTTTCCTAAAATTATTTCAACTCGAGAGCTAACAATGTGTTACCAAAATTTTGTTGTGTAATTTTAAAAAACTAATAAAATACTGATTTAATAAATAGCTAAATGTCTAAATACTAGGTAGGTAACTTAAAGGAAAAAGATCAAATATTATACTCAAGGTTCCGTGACTCCTTGATTTCTCGATTGGATTAAATTTTAAGGGATGTATAGATTAGTTCATGGACCTATACAACCGTATTTTTTCCAGAATATATCAAACTAACTAAAAAACCAAAATTACTAATCAAGGGATTTTATAAAAAAATCACTAAAAATGAATTAACCCAAAACAAATCCAATCGTATTATTTTAAATTAGTAACATTGACATATTTCGGCTTCAAGGCTGTACAAACTTCGTTCTTATCTCTCATACAGGTTTATTTAAAATAAAAAGAAAAAATGTTTTCAAGTTTACTGAAAAATATATATAAATAAAAAAAATATAAAGTTAAAATTTCAACAGTAATGAAAAGATTTGTTGGATGTCTTCAGAAATCCAATTTTTTCCTACCATGAAAACGTCCGCATCGTAGTTTCCAAGTGAAATCAACCAATTTTTCAATTGAATTCTAAATTTTATTTCAATATCATCAATCCCAAACGTTGTACAGCGTATTTAACGCCAGTTTACGAACAAAATCTTCGTTGATAACTGGTAACCATAAAACAACCAACAAACAAATCAGCTAACAGGGAATAGACATAGCCATGGAAGCCATCGGCAGCAGCGAAAAATATCCGACAAAACAGAGCAGCTGACAGTAAAAACGCCCAGTCATGGGAGCCGTATGTAGCAACAAAAAAAAAGGTCGATTGCTAAAATAAATAAATTGTCACTAATAATGATTTTCGGCTAATAATATTTAACATTAACGACGAAGGTCTCCGGCATAAAATATTTTATTAAATAAATAAATCGACCAAATAGTTAATGCTAAATTACATTTGAAAGCGAGATCAAAAACAAAAATTTAAAATTATTCTTACCATTTTTCTTGTACATTTAAAAATTTCAAATAAGTACATAATAAATGTACTTGAACTTTTAACCAGCTTACTACTAAATAAAAAATTTAATTGACGATGGCTTTTTAATATTTCATCTTATCAGGATTAGTCGATAACACTTGGTGGGACGGCTTAATACCAGGACCGGCTTTGAAAATTTTTTAATAAAAACGAGAGATTAAATTCCTGTTACAAAAGCTGATATGGTATAACGCAATTGCTGATTTGTGATTTTACGGAGTATTCTATTTCTCATTTTATCCCGATTATCAGGTTTTGACTTGTACACAAAGTCTATTAGATATCCCTAAAGAAAATAGTGCTAAGGCGATAAATTTGGAGATCTGGCTGGCCACTTAATTGTGCCCCTTCTTTGAATTAACCTTTGTTGGAAAATTTCATTTAAGTAATTTCGAACAGCAACACTAAAGAGTGGGGATTCACCATTCTGTTGAAACCAAATGTCATTAAAATTGTTACCAACTGCATTTCTTATTGCAAGAACTATTTGATTTCTTAACAAATCTAAATACTTTGGTCCGTTCAAATTGACTTCTACAAAGAATGGTCCAATAACAGTGGTGCCGATAATACCTACCCAAACATTAACTTTTAAAGGCCTTTGTGTTCTATGTTCCCGCATCCATCTAGTATAAGTATTACTCAAATATCTACAGTTGTGAGAATTAACTGTATCACTTAACATAAACGTGGATTCATCGGCAAAGACTATCTTACTTGTAAAATGAGAATCTGCATTTACGAGTACCTTTTATATTATAGTTTCACAAAATTCCATTCTGTGGTCATAATCATCTTCAGATAATTCTTTCAATAGCGTTACTTTACAAGGATAAAACTTATTTTTTTTAATAATGTTACAGATGGATCCCATACTAATATCATGTTCTAATGCAGTTTTCCGAATGGATGTAAAAGGATTCTCTACAAAACTTTTCATAACACCCAATGATTTTTCATCATTAGTTAATGTTTCCTGTTCGGTAAACATACTTAAATTTTAAAAGTAACCAATTACAATAAACACCCACTACTAATGACAATGAGATATAATTTATAACATTGAAAAACAGTTAATGGTAGAAAAACCTACTAATTTTTTGACATTATTTTTTTTTAGTGAAAATAGTCGCAAAAAGGTTAGACCTATCGTGTGGGCCGCGGAAGGCCCACACTGCGACTATAGGAAGGGGGAGGATTATAGAAAAAAGATGATTGTGGACCCGCTTTTTAAAAAGTTACAGGTCATTTGAGCCTTATATGTCGTCAACAGTTAATCAGGAGCAAAAAACTGCCACGTCTTTTTCGTTCTCTAACGAGTACTCTGCTAGCGGTTTCTCTACTGGCAAATTATGCCCGAGCTCAGCCGTAGAGGGTAGAAAAAAAATATATAAAAGTGAGCTGCGCCACCGGCTTGACGGTATAAGCCGGAAACCCCTAGATCTTATAGGCACTAGCAGGGCTACAAGATAAACAACTATGATTATGGTGAACCAAATAAATAAAATTATAGCAAAAATATGTTGGATACTTTACTCACACAATAGATAATTAAGGTACACAGTTCAATAGCAATATCATAACAAATATAGTCAAAGTTAACAGCTATGGTAAAATTTCCTTACTAAAACAAACCAAAAATGTAAAATTTACAACTTTATAAAATGACCAGAACAGCAGTAAGAGTAACAGACTTTACCAAGTTACAACAAAAGGTAAGACATATATAAATTAACTCATTAATAACACTAATTCAAACATTTACATGAAGGCAAAGAACAAAAGGTAAAACGAATATATCAGTTAACTCATTAATAACACTAATTCAAACATTTACATAAAGGCAAAGAAAATTCACTAGTTAACCGTTTACATAAGATTTTCACTGCCAAAACAATCAAGTTCATTTAAAAATACCTTTACAATGGTTGTCCTTTAAAATATCAAGATTGTAGGATATTTACAAATAAGTAGGAAGAAAATATGTTTTTACTTGGACATAAAGAATTATTGAGAAGGTTACTTTAATCCAAGTTTAGTTTTGGCATATTATCTAATGCAATAAATAGTTTCCAACAATGTACTATACTAATAAACTAAACAGGACATAATAGTGGTGTCAGCATGAGTTACTGCTTTATATATTTAAAAATAAATCACTTATAACCTTTGAGTATACGAATTCACAAAGCACTATATTTATAAACTGAAGCAAGACTTACTCGTGGTGCCGGAATGAGACACAGCGTTATATATTTAAAAATAAATCACTGATAACCTTTGGGTATGCGAATTCACATGTACCCCTGTGGCCTACTCCGAGGGCTGGTTAGATTATGGGGGTGGCACTGGTTAACAATGGCTTCCCTCAAATAGATCCCGATAACGGTTATTTTAACTTGACACCAACTCCAACAATATCCACAACAATGGCAAGACAAAATGGTCAAGTTAAAAATCAAATGGTTTTTATTTAAAATTCAATTAAGATGGCCCAAATACAGCCAGATATGAAAGAAATCCCATAGAGGTTCTGCACACGTGCTAATAACACCGTCCCCAACAACGTTCACCGACACCTGGCCTCCAAGACTCTCAAAACACGACTCCCGCTCCTATCCCGGAAATCAAGAAAAATGGCGCGGAATAAACGTCAACCCACAATCTTCTCAAATCCGTGCCTCGACCTCGTCCGTGTGGATATTCAGTCCCATCCACACAGAAATTGCAAACCAACTATCGAGAGTTATGCAACACTACTTACGAGTAAGGCACAATTATTATGAACCGTAGATGGGAGAAAATAGGCACGTGACAAAACTAGTTTTTCACAGAAAACCTTGCCTTTGGCTTGCTGACTTTGCGACGTTAGCAACATGGTTATTCCAAGACATATTATTAGACACCGTGACTCCCAAAATCGAGATGGAGGGACTTGATTCAAAGGTATTTCCGGACATTGTGATGGAAGGATTTGAGAAATTCACTTTCTTGGAAAACGTTTTCTAGGCGTTGATCTGAACAAGATTGTTGGTTCCCCACTCGAAGATTGCTTCAAGATCTCTATTGATGGAGTCAACCTGTTCCTGCCTGGGTCTATTTGTATTATTCACTGAAAGTGATCGATAGGATGTAAAAGTTGAGACTAGTGTGCTGTAGTCTGCGAAACTGTAAATGGTGTTCGTGGTGGTTTTCAAAAGGTCGTTGATGTGCAAAAGAAATAGAGTGGGGGACAAGATGGAAACCCTAGGGGACCTTGGCGTTGGTTTTTAACGCATCAGAAGAAATACTGTCAACTGCCACATGTAATGAACGATCTTGCATGAAGCTCAAGAGCCATTGGCGCAGTTTGGTTGGGAGACCGTTGGCAGATAATTTGCTTAACAATGCCTGGTGCCAAACGCGGTCAAAGGCTTTAGATATATCCAAGGCTATTGTACGGGATTCACCAAACTTCTCAATAGTGTTTCTCCAGGGCTGAATGACATAAGCCAGCAAATCTCCAGTAGATCAAAGTTGTCGAAATCCTAATTTTAGTTTCAAACCATTGTAACTTTGGAACTATTAAAGGTAGAATTATGAGGTCTTGACGGTTGTATTTGTAATTTAATAGATTATAAAAAATTGAAAATATATACAAGATGTATCATTTAAAAAATTATGTTAATAAGTTATTTTGAAATAACCGTACTTCTAATCAACTTATGCAGATTGCCTAAATTATTTGAAATACATTTTATTAAACATTTTTTTTGTAAACCTAACAGAAATTGAAATATTAATAAGTTACGTTTCTTTATGTATACACTGTCCTATAATTATTAAAAAAATAACGGATTACAAGAATTTTATCACTTTATTGAGACACACTGTACATAAAGATAAATCTTTTTATATTTGTTTCTTTTACGATTATCCTAGTTTCTCTATTGTTTGCGGCAATTGATAGAATTTAGTATTTAAATTATTTCCCTCCGGGTATATAAAAAAAGAAAATATTATCGACTTATCGTCGAGAATCTGTCGCAAGCGGAATAATATAAAAATTTTCCAAATATTTCGCCTGACACAGAAAAAATAATATAAAAATAAAAAACCTACTTTTTCCGTTTTCCCAAGCAAAACGACCAAGACATGCTCTCGTGCATAACGATTATATAAAGCAGTGACACGAAATATTGCGAGGTATCATGCGAGAAAAAAGAAACAATCTGTATACACACACTCACGTACACACATCTTACGACAATCTGTCACTTAATGACAGTCTTCCGCTCAGGTCTGACGCAATCGTGTGGAGGATTTTTTACGGTATTGAATGTTTGTTGTGGATGTTACTAAAACAGCGACCATTTCAATGTCACATTGATTAAAAATAAATAATGGACTTTTTCTTTATAAAAAATATTACGTCGTCGTTTATTACTCAATAATTTTTATTGTTTTATTATTTTCACGTGTATCCATTACTCTTTGAAATGAACCTAAAAGTTAATAAACTATTTTTTTGTAGACGTAAAATATCGCAATTCCCCAAATAAGTGCTAGACCAGAGGTGCTCAAACGGTCGATCGCGAGTGCTTTTTAAGTCGATCTCAAAAAAAATCCCGATATAGAACTATTTACACAGATTTTGTTTTAGTAGGTAGGTACTAAAACAAATTTAATTAATGAACTACTAAAATTTATTCGATCTACAGTTGGGCCAGAATAGCCCCCTCATAACTTTCTGTTATCAAAGGAAAGGGTTTTTAACAATGATTCCTCTGAAAGGAAAGACCGGTGGCGAAGATATACATGAAGTTTTCTTCAATTATGTAGCAAACTACAAGCTACCAATATATAAATGAGTGTACATTACAACCGATGGAGCACCAGCAATGACTGGAAACAAAAACGGTTTTGTGGCATTGTGTCGAGTTAATGACGATTTCCCTTCATTTTTCTCCTTTCATTGCATTATACATCAAAAGTTTTGTGTTTAAAAGTTCTAAATATGAAGAAGATTATGGGCATTGTGAATTCCATCCGTGAACATAGCTTCCAACGACAACTCTTTAAATTGCAGTTGGAAGATGCTGAACACACTGATTTAGTTCTTCACAAGGACATCAGGTGGTTGAGTCGTGAGAAATTCCTAGAAAGGTTTCAAAAATTATTTCCCGAAATATCAGCTTTTCTGGACGAGTGATTACACTCAGATGCTAAAAAACGGAAAATGGCTGACAGATTTGGCATTTTTGACAGACATCTCATTGCATTTAAACACCATTAACTTGGAGTTTCAAGCTAAAGAAAAAACTATTATTGAGATGATAAGCGCAATAAACGCATTCAAAAGTAAGTTGCAACTTATGATAAATCAAATGAAAAGAAAGGATTTGAAACATTTTCCGTCTTTGAAAGCAAGGATTCCTCAGTCGAATTATCATATTTATGAGGCAGAATTATCAAATATTTTGGGTCAATTCGAAACACGTTTTAATGATTTCAGTAAATTGGCAAATATCACATCATTTTGAGTTATCTTTTTTTGTGTAAAAACATTGAGGAATTAGCTACTGAAATAGCAAGTCAATTTGACATGGACTTATGTTCTGTTGAAAATGAGTTATTGTAGATTTCATCAAATATACATCTTAAAGCCACAGCATCTGATACAAAATTCTGGTCTTTTATATCTGAAGAAATCTAAGGCAAATCGCTCCTCAACTGTCGGCAATGTTTGGGTTAACTTACTTGTGCGAGTCTGCATTTTTTGAAATGAAGATAATTAGGTTAAATTATCGCAATCAATTAATTATGTACATTTTTCATCATGCTTGCGATTAGCACTCGGTAATTACGTACCATCTTATGAAAAGTATGCTGAGGGCATGCAGTGCCACACTTCAACATCCAAAGTCACTCTTTAAAGTTTAATACTAGAACTCTTTTGTTTTGTAACACCCAATAAACTCGCAATTTTGAATAATTAAGAGGTTTTTCATTGATATTTTAGAGCAGACCCACACTTACCTTGACTAAAAGATGCATATAGAGCGGTAAAACTAATATCTATACCACGCATGCACCCTAACTAGACGACAATCTTGCATCACACATACCTGCAGCCTCTAAGAGTCGATCGATCGTAGTCTAACAATATTAAGGTAGCTCGCCAGCAGTTCAAGTTTGAGCACCCCTGTGCTAGACCAATTAAACCTGCATAAGTGACAGATCTTTCTTCGAGATCCTGGTGCATTTCGTCACAGGAAACCTAACCAAAGCAGCTGCAACCATTTAGCCTTGCTTTGTCTAAACGCAGATTGGACAAGTCAGATGAGCTACTATCATACGGTGACCGTTTGAAAATAAAATTGGAGTAGTATTGAGAACAACAACTAACTACTATCAAATAACTTGAAAATATATCGAATACTTGTCTATTTCATAAATAAGGACTATTCTTCTATAAGATGTCTTCTATAATCCTCTTTATAAGGACAAAAATTAAAATGTAAGTGTAAAAAGTGTTTTTAAATAAGCGAGGAAATTTGGCACTGAAAGATTTCATAAAAAATGCATTTGTGCATCAAAAAGTGCATTCTTTCAACTGCATAATTTCAAGTGATGGGAAAAAATTCAGATCTGCCCCAAAAAACACCCGAACTGTACGAAATTTTGCACCCGGGCGTTTCTCAAGTCTCGAAATCTGAATATCATGTCCAAATTAGTCCCCTGTACACCTGGAGGTCAGGACAGCATTAGGAACGTCTGCTTGGAGTCTGCCTGGAGTTCCTGCTTAACTTGTGATGAATCAAGAAAAACTCGTGCCTTGGGGTGTTTTTAGGCCGCCCGTCTCGAATTTGACATCGGTGACCCGCCTCGGAGGACCTGGTACACCGGACGACCTGACTTGTAACGTCATCCCCTGGAGTTTTGATGGAACAACTTACCGAATCGTTGCTAGAATAACAATTTAAATTTTGGAATGGCCAGCAATAAGTACAGACTTTAATCTCAAAGAGCTTTAACGCATTAATAGATAAATGGCCAAGTGTAGAAATGGAGTTAGGTAATAAGGAATTTGATAATAATTAATGAGATTTTTCATTGGAACCAGAGGTAGCAATACTAGGTACTAAAAATTGTTTTCATTGTTCTAAGATTTGTTTTTGTGTATTCAAGATTTTTCTGTTTTTGGTAAATATTTTCTTAACTTCTTCCTGAATTTTTTTATTTTCAATAAGAAAACTCTTAAACTTTATGAAAGTTTACAAGATGTCATAAGGAAAAGAAAAAGGTGAAAAAAATAAAATTTCATTTATGCGTTACCTTTTGCGACGAGTGTATTTAAGTAATAATTATAGGATGAAGTTTGAAAATTTGTTTTTGAAGCGCGACGGTTCTTACATAATTCCTGTGGTATATGCAACCAATAATACGTCAATGAGTGTTGAGTACACTAAAAAAAACTGCGTGCATCCAATATACAAATAAAATCATTTATTTACCAGAATAATATTAATTTATACCATTTTAAGGATAGATAAAGTTTAAATATCTTTTTTATAAATATGTTAAAAAATCCTGAACCAATTTAACGCAATAATCAGAAATTTTATACATTATAAATTTATACATTGACACCAATATCGCAATAGGTATGGGGATGCAGCTATGTTTAATTAAAACTCTTTTTACTGTTTGTAAAAGCTTTCGAAATTTATTTATTTCTTCTTCAGTTACTCTAAAAATATATGGTATAATAATGGACAAATTTTTAAAAAAAATACTTACAGTATATGAGTAAAAGATCAACAAACATTCAAAAAATATAATATTTTTTGGCAGTACTTAATTTGAAAAGTCAATATAAAGTTATTAAATAAAAGATGTAGGTTTATAGGATATAGTAAAATAGTTCATAGAGATATTTTTGTAAAAGGTCGAATTAAGTTATTGCTGAATTATTAAGTATATGGTTTTTTTTACTGAATTTTTTTTCAATATCCAAAATATTAGAATAAATTATGTTTAAATTTTGAAAATCAGTGTTTTTATTCATTGAATTTTTTTCATTTTTTATGTAAACCATTTCTAAAAAACGTCTTTTAAACATATTACTTTCTCTAGTTAAAATTGTAATATTGGTAAAATCAATTGAATGTCCTGTACTATTTACATGTTGTGATAAAACACAAGTGTTTGGTCTTGAACGAATGTCACTTTTGTGAGAAACAATTCTTGATTTTAAATTTCTTGATGTTTCACCAATATAGTTTTTATCACATTCAAGACAATTATGTTATAAACAACTTCAGCATAATATGGAAATATATGAATTATTTCTCCTATAATACGGAAAAAACAAAATAAATTTAGTACTTAAAATTCATTTAGTACTACAAAGTAAGAGCCAAATTTATCATTTCCCCATATTGATAAAATAGTTTTTGGTATTTGTGCCTTAATTAATGTTCAGAAGCCATTGTTTAAAGAAAAAGAAGTGGTTAAGTAAGACTTTTTCTAAAAATTGTAAATAATATATTGAATTTGGATTTGTATAAAATAAAACTATACATATTATTTATAAGAATGATTTAATTTTTAAAAATAACGATAATTTGTTTATAATTATTAGAACATCATGTAAGAACAGGTTTAGTAATGGTATAAATGCTAAATATTTTTATTTTATCGCATTAAAGTTTTTTAATTAATTTATTCTTTATTTTTGATAAAATTTCGTAAATAATAAAACCTATTTTATATATTTTACAATTCCATCGAAGTTTTGTAGTAGATATGTAACTTTACACCGATACCAAATTATTGCCTCTTTAATCAATAAATAATATAATTTTAAACAAAAACCTGTTAACTTTACCAAAAATATCAGTACACTATTTGGCAGGTAATATTTGGATATAGATATTTGCTAAAATAAAGTTGTTCCAGATGAGGAATTAACTGAGCTAATAGTTGGTTGTTTCGTTGTCTTTTTAGGAGCACACTACCTTGTGGCGAATAAACAAATAAATCACAAAGTCCTGTATTGGTCACATACATTTGGAGCTAAACTTGATTGAATGAGTTGGATTAAAATGTAACCCATTTTCATTTCTTTTCAAGTATGGTACGTTCGGCTTTGCAAGTTCGTTGTTCCAAACAGGTATTTTTGAATTTAATTTTTATACCACAACTTTTACATCATATAAATTTGACAAACTCGTTTGTGGCACATATTTACACATATACTTTCAAAATTATATGTTTGTTCAACTACGCCATAAACATGATGAGAGTTGAATAACTTTTTTCTTTTTGACCATGTATAATATTATTGACAACTGGTTGTAATCCGTATTTTATAATTTTTTTCATTTTTTATAAATATTTTATGTTGTTTTTAATTTATTTGCTTCGTCGACCTTACTAAGGCATTTGACAGAATCCGCCTAAAAGACGTCATAAAAATCCTAAAAGAAAAAGAAGCAACTGCTAACATGGTAACAACGGTTCACAACCTTAAGACTACTAACAGAACGCAAATTAAAGCTGGAGAGAATATTACATCTAGCATCCTTACTTCAGGAGGAATTAGACAGGAAGAAAGCCTTAGTCCATTTTTATTCAACCTCCTGATGGATAAAATCATAGAAGAAGTAACAACTCGGGATACAAAATGAACAATAGGGCTATCAGCATGGTCTGTTACGCCAACGTTGTTGCAATATTCGCAGAAAGTGAGAATGACCTACAGAGACATATCGGTCTTTCATCTTAACAACAAAATGGCAAATAGAGAACTTCGTGTATATCTTGATAATGAATTAATAACCCACAACAAACATCCAAAATACCTTGGAGTTACCCTGGACAGGACGCTGACATTTAAAGAACACCTAGTAAAAACAGCATCGAAACTAAGAACACGTAACAACATAATTCAGAAACTCTGCGACACCACTTGGGGCTCCTCAGCATCTATTTTGAGATCATCTGCATTGAGCTTGGTGTACCCGGTGGTGGAATACTGTGCTTCGGTGTGGCCTAACAGTAAACATACGCACATGATCAATACCCAACTAAACGCTACTATGCGTGCTGTAACAGGGACAATCAAACCAACTCCAACAATATGGCTGCCCCATCCCAGCCATATACCACAACCTAAACTGCGCCGAGACATGTCCTGGTTAGAGAATTTAAGAAAATCATGGACAATCCTCAACTGCAAGTCCATAACGATATTCCTGACGTCCAGACAAACCGACTCCGATCCAGGCAACCTCCACTCCAGACGGCACAGGCGTTTTACCAAACTGACTTGAAAGTAAATGCTCGTTGCCCAGTTACCACAGCATGCCATATATCTCCAGCAAACCAGAAGGATTTGACCTTCCTCGGAAGACCTGGTCAACCCTTAACCACAACTGTGGAAGGTGCGCTGACTCCTTGCATAGATGGGGTAAATTTCCCGCTGTGGTGATGAGAGGCAGACTGTCAAACACATAGTGCAAGAATGTCCGCTAAGGGCAACCGCAGGTGACCCACAGGACTTCCTAATGGCAACCAGGAGTCAATTGAATACATATCTAATTTAGCCATTTGTTTGTAATTCGACTTGTGTTTTTTTTATTATGGCATTGTTGTGATGTGAGGTTAAGCCATACGCTAAATAAATTTCTTAAACAGTTAAAAATGGGTAAAGCATATTTCATGAATATACGGTGGTTTCGGATTATCGTTAGAAACTCGATAACCAGTATTCAACTATACATTTAAGAAGTACGAAAGTAAATTTCGCTAATATTTTTAAACAAATTTTATTTTATAAGGGACTTCTTGTTTGATAATTAAGGGTCAATATTTTTGTTTGTTAGCAAGGTTAATTTTGCAACCAAATCTGTTCTTAATGACTTTATTTATTGTAAATAATAAGAGAGGTAAGTAAGTAATCCGAACAAATTTCACTAATCAATTAAGCTATTAAGCTTTAATTTGGCTTGTCGTAAAGTGATTTCAGTGCTCATATTAAACTACCGCTTACCCCATACATAGACAATGTCGACCACAGTTCTCTCCTCACCACTCTGTCATAGGCCTTTTCCAAGTCTATAAAAGCGCAGTAGACCTTCTGACTTCTAGCCAAAAAAATTTCGACTATACCTCTTAATAAAAAGAACTGATCCAAACATCTCCGTTCTCTTCTAAATCCTGCTTGCACATACCATATGATCTTCTCAGTTTCATTAGTCACTCTTTTAATCAATATCCTTGTATACAGTTTGCCGACTATGCTAGGTAAACTGATACCTCGGTAGTTCTTACAGTCCTTCTGCGAACCTTTTTCCTTGTAAAGCGGACGATAACGGCCTTGCACCAGTCGTCTGGTACGCACACACAATTTCTGTCGTACTTATTTCATTTCACTGCAACTTTCTCTCATGTCTTCGAATGGAGCTTGTACTTGTGTACAATAGATTTTCGAAGTATTCTGTCCAACTCTTTAAAACGAATTCCTCTCCTTTTACAATACTACCATCTTGGTTTCTAATTTTTTTCAGTTGCGTGGTAGTATTTTTACCTCTGCCTGTTCTTATGGACTTCCAGAAGAGTTTAATAATTTTTAGAAAATCGTCACATAACCTTTTATCAAATTCATCTTTATCACTCTCCTTCTTTCTTGACACAACCTCTATTGCCATACCTTTTAACCTTTTATACTCATTCTTTGCCTTGTTTACATCCTTAATCGTTGCCTTTTGCATTCTTTGATTGGCTTTTGTAGCCAGCCAATCCAGCCAGGCTTTCTTCTTTTCTGACACTACTTTTTAAACCTCTACGCACATTTTCTGTAACTTGCATTCTTTTCTTCTTTTAGTTACACCACACACTTCAATAGCAATATTTATGATTCCTCTCTTGAATGGATTCCACAATAATTCTTTAACCTCACATGCTTCATCTAAACTGTCAAATCTCTCGATCAATTTACTAACGAACTCCTCTTTTATATCTTCTTCTCGCAAATTGTCAACTTTTATAATAATTATTATTATTGCTTCATTTGACAAATAAATTAAATTAGTTAGACTCACGTATAGTAATAATATATAAAAATTAACATTTGGTGGCTATAGAAAAAAATTAAAAATGCGGGTTTGCTGCCAAACTTCATAGGATCATTCGTGGGGCTAATCTAAAGATAGGATGAAAATTTCATCAAAATCGGTCCATCCGTTGGCTACAGAAAAGAAATTAAAAATGCGGGAACGTATTAGAAAAGACCCGTTGAACTTTACTGTTGTACTGTCAGATTTTTGTTTTTAATGAAACTTTTGAGAAAAAAATATCACACATTTTTAAAACATTTGCTCACGCAGTATGTAATGTCATGCCCACACTCGTATTCTAACAAATAAATTTTGTGTTGAATAGTGACACACACATACATACATACATACGCACATAATGTAATCAGCTGACGTTTATTAGCTCTGATTAATCTTAATTTAAACTTCCGTTTGTACTTTGGAAATTCCCTTGTCCGATTCGAGTTCTTGGTTTAACATTTTTTTTAACCAACCTGTCACTTCGGACTACTTTACAGGGGATTCATATTTTAATGTATTTTAGTTTTCCAAATTTTGGTCGTCTCACTACTTTTGCTCAAAATGTACTTGTCACAGAAAGTAACTCATAATTTCTTTGGCTGCCAATTCATATCTGCATATTGGCGATAACATTGGAATGCTAATATTTACTTATCTAACTTATGGGATGAAAATAAATGTAAGCAAAACGAAAGTATTGGTTTAAAAAAAAAAGAAAGCATGACAAACTGTAAAGTTCTGATTAAGGAAGAAAGAGTGGAACAAGTAAATGGGTTTGTGTACTTAGCCTCAAAGTTTACGAGAAACGGAAAGTATGACTGTAACATTGGGCAAATAGTGTTGACAAGAAAACAAATGAATGGGACACTGCACAACTTTATGAACAGCCAGCACGTGTCACAAAAGGCACGTCTGGCTGTGCATAGAGGAGTGCTGGTTCCTACACTTAGTAGTGAATGTTGTGTTTGGCAAAAGAAGCATGAAAATAGGATTAATGCTGCAGAGATAAGTTGTCTGAGAAGTGACTTAGTTGGATAAAGTGAAAAATAGTGAGATAAGGGAACGTGTGGTGTAAAAGAAGATGTGGTTACAAAGATAGATAAAGGAATGCTTAGATGGTTTAGACACGTAAAAAGAATGGATAAAAAAAGATTAACGAAACAGATTTATAAGGCGAGTGTAATAGGACAAGTCGGTAGAGGTCGACCTTAATTGTTTTATTTAAAATTGCTACATATTTGCACAACAAAATATCTTTCAGGATAAACATACATCAACGATTTAAAGGTTAATTATCCCACTTTAATTTAAAACTGACATATTCAGGCGATCCTTTACTTACCAAATTTATTAGTATTATCCGTTTCTAAACTGATGCGGATGAGCGATACCATGGATGGCTTACAGCAATTATTAAACAAAATCAGTGTAGTTGGCTAAGAGTTCGGACTTAATATAAATGTTAAAAAAACCAAGTTTATGATATTTAGTCGAAATAGCTACGAGAACGAGCAGCTCAATTTTAAGGGAAAGGTAATAGAGCATGTCAGCCAGTTAAAATATCTTGAAAGTATATTAACGGTCACATTGGACCCCGAAGTTGAGATAAGATGTCGAATGGAAATGGCAAGAACAACTTTCCAACGAATGAAAACACTTTTTTGTGACGATAACTTTAACCTTAAATTACGCCAGCGTATGGTGAAGTGTTTTATTTGGCAAGTTCTTATGTATGGGGTGAAATGCTGGACCTTAAAGGTTAGCTCAATAAATCGGATAGAAGCAAATATTAATTAATTAATTTTGGCGACAATAATGATTCAAATAATAATGTCAAAGTTAAATAAAATTATGTCGCATCAAATAATTTAAATAAACTGCTCCACAAAAGTTAAGGGAGTTCATAAATTCGGAGATTGTGTTTTAACAAATTACGATTTTTGGTCACCAGTTGTTTATAGGATTTTTCTTTTATGTAAGCGTGTTTGCGTACTTCGTTTACAGTTTTAAACAACAATTTGAGGTTGTGTACTATTTAAATTTCATTAAAAATTAAAGTACATACATAAGTATCCTTTACTCTAATATCCATTACAACAAAACAACGTCTCTGCATACTTTCAATAAGGTTGTTGAAGTAGCCTTGATCGATTTGTATCCAAATTTGGAGTAAAAGCTGTATAAGTTCTTAGACTGTGTGTAGTGGTAGTTAATGGGAATTCAAGGCTCTAGAAAGACATGAAGAAAGATTAAAAACAAATTTATAAGGTCGACCTCGGCGAACATATCTTGATCATATCAACATTGTTAAGAAAGGCGAGGTCAGGAGTACCAACAACCGACGAGCATGTATGAGAGCACTGATAAAAGTAGAAAAAGCAAAAGATGTGTGTAAGAACCGTATCAAGTGGAAGGAAGTGGTCTCTGCCTAACCCTACGAAAAAAAAGGCGTGACTATATGTATGTATGTATATGACTGTACGTACGTATGAAGATTTTCACCAAATAAGATACTTAATTCATAACAACTTAATAATGTAGTACTGGCCCGTTACAGTAAAAAAGATGTAACTACATTAAGACCTAGTGCGACCTCGCGTGACAACCAATCCCAATTAATCAAAATTTTTAAAACAAAAAAGAAAAATTAATGTTGTTTTGGTATTAGGAATTGCTACCCTCTGTATACCTAATGCATTATAAAATAGCATGAAAATTCCGATCTCTGGCGCCCTCTGTTAATGTATGTGCGTACGTTTTTTTCAACTGGGATTTAATATGGTAATGGGGCAATTAAATGCCGTTTGCATTTACTTTATAATGACAAGAAAGCAAACAATATGAGATAAATAAAAGGAAAGCTCGTGTAGGTGTAATATAATGCCATTTACTTTGAACAAATTACTAATTAACTTGTCTGAAAGCATTAGGATATTGATAGGTTATTTATTATACCATGACTGTTACACCTGTTGACATTTAAGGATTTATAATATTATGGGTGGTTAACGGTTTTTGTTTTCTTTTGCAGTGGGGTTTTTGTTGCCACAGAATTATGATTTGAAAGAAATCAGCACTAATCGGTGTTTGTTTTAAGTTAAGTTTAACTTTTTTTATCTAGGTACTTTTTTTTTAAACGTAAACTTCCCTACGTATAATAGCTATCATCAAAACTAAATTTGTCTTTATTGCCACTGCTTTAAATATACCTACAGCGTAAATACAATTATCACTCCAATAATTAAAAAAGGCAATAAATTGCATCCTAACAATTACCATCCCATAAGCCTCTTACCCATTGTCTCCAAAGTAATGGTATCCATTGTTGCCGACCAAATGGTCGACTTTTTGTTGCGGGAACATGTAATCCCAAACTTCCAACATGGTTTCATGAAGGGTCGATCACCTTTAACCAATTTACTACACAGTACCAACAATTGGTCCAAAGAACTCGATGACAGACATCCTTTAGACATAATTTACCTTAACTTTTCTAATGCCTTTGACGGGGTGCCAAAACGTAGACTTCTACTAAAGCTCGATCATCTTGGCATAAGGAGTACTCTTAACAAATGGTTTTCAGCCTTGCTAACAAACCGTTTATTCAAAGTCAGAGTTGGAGTAGAATTCTTCAAGGAAAGACCCGTAACTAGTGGTATTCCGCAAGGTTCCGTTCTTGGACCCTTACTTTTCATCGCATATTCCAGTGATCTTCAATGCTGCTTGTCAAGCTCAATTTCGGATTACGCTGACTACATGAAACTTTACTGAAATCCTAACATCAGTTATCTTAGTTTGCAGAATAATCTCGAAAAAACTTTCTTTCGAAACATATTGCAAATTTTAAAAGTACTATGTCCAACCCATACTTGAATACGCCGGGCCTTCGTGGTATCCAGATTTAGTTCGAGATCGTGAAATGCTGGAAAAAGTGCAAAGACACGCAACCAGATTTTCTTTTTGCCGTGTTAGACCTACGTACGATGAGAAATTAACCATGGCAAATCTTACAACATTCGAAGAAAGACGTCTTCGAGGACCTTATACTTTCCTTTCGAATTTTGAAATTCAACTTCGGTGACCTTCAAGCAGCTTTTCCCCTCCATTTAGACGACCGTCTCCGTGGACACTCCTATATTTTTAATCTTTTGGTTTTTAGGCTTAACAGACTAATACCTCTATAACTTTGTGGGTCCATTTTTTCTACTTTTTTGAAAATTGATGCTTTGTTTCCATTGTTCTGGCAACTTTTCATATTGTATATTTTATTAAATAAAATTTGCATTTCGTCTGTTAATGCGTCACCCCCATATTTAAGAAGTTTATTATAAATATTATCCAGTCCTGGTGCTTTCCAATTTTTCAGCTTAGTCACTACTAGTTCAATTTTTTTTTGTATTGTCTGGTTTTGGTACTCTTTGTCTTCGTAGTTATCATTTTTACGTTCCAGTCCTATTATCTCGTCTGTGTGTGTGTGTGTGTGTGAGCATGCTTGGGACCAGCTACAAGAGCCTTGAATTATTCCCACAGACACTCCAAGAACTTGGACAGCTTTTACTTCAACTTTGGAGATAAATCGATCAAGGCTGCTTAAACAACCTTAATGGAAGTATGCAGAGGCTTGTTTGGCTGTAATTAATATTAGAGGAAAGCATACTTGGTAATAACGTATGTACTTTTATTTTTAATAAAATATAATTTAAATTAAATTAGTTCACAGCCTCAAATATATAAAATATATTATATATACAGTAGAAACGGTGAATCTTTTTCATCACGTGACTATTACGTCAGCAACAATATTCATATGAATCAAATCAAAACTTCTGTCGACTCTATAAAAATAATCGATATGACTTATATTTATATTTATATTGACAGAAAGAGAAAGTATGTAGAAAATATGTGTTGTATGAATCGTAGATTGGGTCACGTGATGGAAAAGCTTCACCGTTTCAACTGTATATAATATAATAATATATAAAAGAAAAAACGTTCAATTTTCGGGTGACCAAAAATTATAATTTGTTAAAACACAATTTCCGAACTTCCTTAACTTTTGCGGAGCAGTTTATTTGGCAAATAATTTATCCTGTAAAATGCACAAACAGTAATAAAAAGTAATTATTGGTTGTGACTGTGAAAAAGAAATTATATCACTTAAAAAATTGGATCCAAAGGAGGTGAGTGCTTGGTACAGTACTGTGTAAGTCTTCCTTATTGAATTTACGCAATCCACACAGGCACGCGTCCGAAATTAAACTATCTAAGTACAAATCACAAAATTATAGCAATCGGACCGATAAAAATTACACGTTTAGCACAAGAGCCTGGTGGCAGGCAGGCCAACATAACGGTTTCGGGTATACAAAAAAGCGTTTTCAAAAGACACGGGGCGGCGTACTCTCTTATATTTTTTGTGCCGTCAGTATCGGATGACACTCCCCTGGTGAATACGCGATTTTTTAGACGTGTTTTGTTAGAAGCGGAGTGGGTGGGCCGAGCTCCTTCCGGACACCCTGTGTACGACTGGTATTGCTTGGAACCCTTCTTTTGTCCAATTTTATTAAGGTCGCTTCGTGTTCGAGGGTTCAGATGGGGATTTTTTAACTAAAGCCCTCAAGTATATCGCAAATCATTTTTTATTTTTCGCACTTAATACTTAAATAAACAATACAAATACCAACAGCAACATAACCTCACTAATCTATTAAAACAAAATCAAAGTTCCCTCTTAAAACAGATCTTACTAAACACACTGTGTTTCTTTATAGCGCTTTCATTTCAAAACACAACCAAGTGTAACTAGTGGCGTCGGCGTCTATTAGCAATACTAAATTAGAGTCCAAATTAGCAATCTCATGCCAAATAACGTAAAAATACCAATTTGCAAATATAAATTGTAAAAACATAAAAAATTATCGCGAAAATCAAAATCCATATTTAAACTTTAAAAACCCGGTATCTCAGAAACTAGCAATATTGTTATAAAGCATTTTTGGCATTATTATCATATTTTAAGGTGCAGAATTTACAATTGAGAGGTTGGGAATTCTTAATGGATCACCTGTATATGTGGTTTTCTTTAAATGCTGAGATAGTCTATTGTAATTAAACCAGTGTGTAACTTTCGGGATTCCGCAAATTGCTTTATTTTTAACTTTATTCCAGTCATTGTCTTTAAACACCAGATCTGTGTCATCAGCATATACTATTAACAGTCCATCTATGTTAGTTGTTACTAGAGAGTTAATGTAGGTTAGAAAAAGAAGGGGATCTTTATCTACACACTTTGTATAAAATACTATCTTCTTCTTCTTCTTCTGCACTTCAAGGATTATGCTTGCAGCCTGTTCCGCCTTCATTCTAGCCATCTTCTTCTGGGTCTACCAATGTCTCTTCTTTCTCGTGGTCTGTTGTTTACTCCTTGTTTGACCAACCTATCTTCGTTCATTCTTTCAATGTGTTGTCTCCATTTTAATGAGTTTTGGTGTATTCTGTTGTTCATTGAGAATATGTTCAATTCGGCCCTTATATCTTTATTTCTTATATGGTTTCGCAGTGTGCAACCTTTTGTTCTTCTTAGAAATTTCATTTCGGCAGACTGTATTCGTTGTCTATCTTGTTTTTGGAGTGCCCAGGTTTCGCTTCCGTATGTTAATACAGGTGTTGTCATCACTTTATAGAATTTCATTTTTGTTTCTTTACTTGTCTTGTTTTGTAGTGTTCTTTGTATGGTGCCACACATCGTTTGGAATTTATGTAGTTTGTTTGTAACATCGTTGTCATTTTCGTTGCTTATGTCACATCCCAAGAAATTGAAGTGTAATATTTGTTCTATAGGTATTTCGTTTATTAGTATCTTGGAACGAACGGGTTGTTTTCCTCGAAAAGCCATAACTTTCGTCTTTTTTCCTAATATTTTTAGGTTATAGTTTTTACATATTCAAGCGGTAGATTGCGTATTGTAGGTCGTCTTCTGTTTTTTGTAGAATTATTTGGTCATCGGCAAACAGTATTGTGTTTATACATTTATTGGTGGGTGTTAGCTTTATTCCGGGGTTCATTTCTTGTTTTCATTGTCGTACAGCATCGTCAAAATATATATATATATACATATACATATATATATATATATATATATATATATATATATTGAATAGGGTTGGTGACAGACTGCATCCCTGTCTTACACCTCTGTTGATTGTTATTGGTTCTGTTCTGTCTTTTCCGGTGTTTATTAATATATCTGTGTTATAGTATAGTCCTTTTATCACCTCTATTCAATGTCTGGGATAACCTCGTCTTTCCATAATTTTCCATAGTATACCTCTGTTTACCCGGTCAAAGGCCTTTTCGTAGTCAATAAACGCAATATGGGTTTCTTAGTTATATTCTTTACGTTTTTCGATTAACTGTCGTATTATGGTGATATTGTCGTGCGGCAGAAAACCTCAAGATGGCAGCCCCATCACCTGGATACTTAGCTAAAGGTTGGTAACCTTTACTAAGGAAATCTCAACTACTCGTAATCTTCATGGAATGAACTATACGAAATAATTTTTTCTTACTAAATATAACGCTATTTATCGTATTTAATTTAAACCAGTCTCTAAACTCTTGGCATTAATAATGACCTGTGAAATTTTTAACAAAACCAGTACAGTGGTTTTTGCGTATATTGTTGCGTATGCTTGTTTACGTATCCATCGAAATAGACTCGATTTTTTTTGAAAAAATAAACCATTTAAGCAAAGATGCAAAACTAGAAGGCTTATATTAAGAAAAAAAATTAGGAATTAAATTAAAAAAGATGGCAGGGAAACAAATGAAACATATTGTAGTGAATGTTGAGTTTGGCAGAAGAAGCATGAAAATAAGATTACTGCTGCGGAGATAAGTAGTCTAATGGATAATGACTCTAATGGATAAAGTGAGATAAGGGAACGCTGTGGTGTGAAAGATGTGGTTACAAAGATAGATAAAGGAATGCTTAGATGGTTTGGACACGTAGAGGGGATGGATGAAGAAAGATTGACGAATGTGAATGTGAATGTGAAGTTAGTAGAGGTCGATCTTGGCGAACATATATCGATCAAATCGATATTGAAAAGAGGCAAGGTCAAAAATACCAACAACCAACGAGCATGTATGAGAGCATTTAAAAGAAGCAAAAGATGTGTGTAAGAACCGTACCGAGTGGAAGGAAGTGGTCTTTGTCTAGCGCTACGGAAAAAAGGCGCGACTCTAATAGGTACGTATTCATTAAAAAAGACTATTTGATGGGAAAAAAGTCCACTTTGTTAACCTTTCAGAAATTGCTATTGTATAAGCAAGTTTTTAAACCGGTGTGGACATAATGAATACAGCTTTTGGGTTGTGCAGAGGAAAGTAACTTCCAAATCAAACAACGCTATTAGAATAAAATATTAAGGGCTCCCTGGTACTACAAAAACAGAGATCATAATCGAAAACTCCAGATGGATACTGTTAGACAGACAATAAGTCAGTTTGTCAACAGCTGATTGTTTAATTCCGATGGGAAGCTTTTTGTAAGTATGCACTCCGACCTGATGAAGTCTATAGTTTCCTTTCAATTGATAGAGTTTCTCCAGCCTGTTTTTTTACCAACTTTCAGGATTGGTTGGGGATTCTGATGTTACTCTCTGGCTAAGGTTGAGCAGGTCTGCTGTGCTGGTATGCGAGAGTTTTCTATGAAATTTTTTGCGTGCCTCTGAACTGTGGATTTATTCCATTTAGCCAGAGCTTCTGAGTGCATCCACTTTTTTATGGTGCTCCTCCTGATGCTTTTTTGATGCAGGTTCGATAGAGAGCCCGTTTTGGACTCCCCGTTCCTTTCTAAACAATAATGTGTTAATATACCCACTTGTTTTGACAATATAACCTTGATTTCATAATTTATAATTTTTACCACACTAAATTTAAAAATGTACATCTTAATCGAATCACGACTTTATACTAATAACCCTGATTATTTTTAATTTATACAACTCTAACTAATAATCTAACTTATAATACTTAATAATTACATTAATTTATATTTATAGTACACCATTATGCTTTAAAAACAATAGTTTTTCAAACTGCACTTGGAAATAGATTACGTTAAGTTACTTACTTTTAGCTCATTTTACCAATATACGACGGTATCGGATTAGTCACCAAGGCATCGATTTAACGGGCGCACTGTGTTGATAGGTACATTAGTAAATTTCTCCAAGATTTTAACCCAAAATTTTTTTGTTTTTTATTATGCTTTTGTTAGGAGGTTTTATTTTTATTTATTGCTTTATTGTGAACAAAAATCGTTAATGTAGCTCTCGATGAGTTTTTTGGTTAGAAATAGGCACCTATTTAATCATGTTAAAAGGGAATGCAACAAAAATAAATTATCGGCACCAATAAATATGTTTAATCATGTAGTACTTACGTTAATTTCAAGCATCAGATTTATAGTCATCATAATCGGAATCACTGTCGTCGTTATGCTCATTCGGATTGTAAATGATAACATGATTAACTCCTTCGATGCGGTTTTCACGAACCCACCATTTCTCTATTAAATGTTCACATTTTGTGACATATGTTTCCCAAATTTCAGGAGTGGCAGTATTAAGTGCTCGTTGCCAGGTTTCCAAAATAGCCTAATCACTGTAACCATTAGATCCAATGTGATTGTCATAATAAGTTTTACATATTCCCCAAATATACTCAATGGGAATAAATTGGCAATGATAAGACGGAAGTCTTAGCACACGATGTTCATAACTGAGTATAATTTGATCCACTTTGTAAATTTTTTCCTTGTCGTGCTTTTTAGCTATCGATAATAATTCCGGCTTGAAGCAATACTGTGAGAATTAAATAATTTTTTGTTCATTTACCATTCTTTTATTTTCTGTACCGTCTAGGAGTTTGTTGGTTGCTTATTTAAAATTTCCGAATGGTATGAAGCATTATTTAATACAATGACAGATGGTTCATGTAACGATGGTAATAGTTTCCCTTTTAACAATTTCACAAACATCTCTGTATCCATATTGTCATGATAATCGGCCGATTTTGATTTTGACGAAAATAAAAAATCTGCCCTATCAACAAAACCATGCTTTTCACCTGCATGCACAATAACGTGTCTTTTTCCTTCACCGTCCGTCGGTGTGTTTTATAGACTTTATGTTATTAAACTGCCAAATTCTTTATGTTCCACCTATAGCAAAAATACAGGTTTCGTTCTGATAAACAAATAAAGAGCATTCTTGTTTACAGTGAGTATAATTTCTTAAAAATTCAATTCTTTTGTGCACGACTCCAATTTTTTCGCACAAAGCCTTTCAGTTGTCTTCATTTTTAAACTTAAACCCTATATGTTTTAAAATTCCCCAAAGACTTATTCTAGAAATTTCAGACACATTTTTTTCTTTTACTTTTTTTAATCTTTAATCTAAAGAGACATTTTGTACACAATGTCGTCAATTTCAAATTTGTAAGCTTCGGGAAAGACAACAGTCTTTGGATGTCTGCAGGGTTTATATTTTTGTTCACTAGTTTCATCTTTCACACTTTTTAAAAGTAAGGTTAATTTTGTTTTACCAATGCCCATCGCATAACACACACTTAAGTTTAGATAAAACTGGTAGCAACGCACCTCCATTGTCCTTTTCCGAAATAAAATAATTATGAAAATAGTAGAAAAGCAAAGTTATATTTATTTTGTATTTGAAGGGCTTCGGAAAATACAGGTAAGTTAATTTTTCCGAAACGATACAGAATTCATACAAGTATACTTTATACGAACTTAGTTGGACAACGCAAAAATTGGGGTACGGTCAATAATGCCACGTCGAGCATTAAGCTAAACTGAACCGTTTGTAATTGATTACTCCCGGTATTGTCCACATGGACTGTTGGCAAACCTTTTGTTATTCTATGCATCTTATTGGATAGTACTTAACCCTAATTGGCCAAATTTTAACAGCAGTTTTCCCACCGCAAAAGCCGATGCCAGCAAAAAACAAATCAGTGTTTACACAACTATTTACCAGTGCCGTGTTGTTATAAATACATATTTTTCCGTTTTATACATACCTATTATCTTGTTTTCTGTTTTATTGGAGTATCTGTTATATATTTTGTAACATAGAAATACCTTTTAAAAACTGTACACAAAAAAAATTGTTGGAACTAGTGAAACAACAAAATTTTAAGAAAGAATACGTCATAGACAAACTTTTTGAATCTTACGGTCATACAGTTTTGCGTTTGCCTCCATATTATTGTGTATTTAACCCTATTGAACTGATCTGGGCTGCTTTAAAAAACAAATTACGAAAGTGTAATCAAGCTCCTTAATTAAGCGATTCTGTTCTAACAAATATAAAAAAAGTAATTGATGAACTCGCTGAAACTGAATTATGAAAAAATTGTGTATACCACGTCAAAGAAAAAGAAAAACAATATTGTGTATTGCCACAAATCGAACCCAAGAAGACTTAAGTACTAATGAGTGTTTCGATAGTGACTAATGTATAACAGCGTTTCTTTTAGGGTAGTCACCTATCACGTAAGTCAAAACAATACTTACTTAAAGTTTTTGAAAAAATTTTAAAATGAGTTTAAAAATACATGCCAATATACGAACCCAATTAAATAAGTTTTGAATTTAAATAGGTATATCCAAAACCCCTTATATTTATAAAAAAATATTTTAAAATATATACTTTATTGAGAACATTGTTAACCCAATAATTATTTAATGCAGTAAAACTACTATTAAAATATCTGTAGTGACGCCTATGCAACAACAAAGTTCGGCAAGACGCCGGATGAAATATTATTATTATACTTGTCCAACTGACTTCGTAAGAACTATACTAATACAAGACTTATTTATGCAAATAACTTTAATTTTATATTGTAAAAAAGTAAAAAAAATACTGAAAAAACACATAGATTATTGCCAGATCGCTGAAGTGTCCCAAAAATCATAAAAGTTTCCAACCAGAAAATAACACGCATATTAATAAGTATAGAAAAATGAAGCAATTTATTATAAAGATCGCCAAAATATGTTTACGTTACAAATATTTGATTTTAACCTAAATTTACTTAATTATAATATAATTGACGAAAAAATTCGACAGTAGTGGAGGCACAAAACTTTATTAGGCTTTGCAAATCTTTTAATCTTGCACTGGAAATTGGCAGAAAGCCTGGAAATAATATTATTGCCATTCGTTAGTAAACTCCTTATGGTTACTTTATTAATTTGGTAAAGGTATTTTTGTTATCAGTACATACCGTTGTAAGATCGTGATTTTGTTTACTTGATTGGTTCTTTCTCCGTTTCACTTTACTTGCCTGCTTTTTTTCCCTTACAGCCAAACTTCGGCGCCTTATCCCAACTAGCAAAATGGAATTCTAAAAGGTCTGAATGATTGTATAACAGTCGAATAGCGTTGTTTTAAGGACTGTTTGTTTTTATTAAGCCTTTTGTTGCGATAATTTTGTTTTTTAAAGAAAATTGTTATATTAAATCATTATATAGTGACTTTTACAATATATACCAAAACGCATTATACAATCATTTCTTTTACAATGGTATAATACTTTATGAGCAAGTTTATACAATATCAAAAATATCATTTTATAAGACTTTTATACCTATCGTATAAAAGTTCTATAATATACTATATAACTAGTAGTTACCATTATAAAATAGTTACTTAAGCTTGTCTTATTAAAGCTGTATAATATATAATAAATATTTTATAGCATTCAATTGCGTTGCATTATAAAACACTTTTATACGTAAACTTTAAATACCTACTATAAGCCTTTCTCCTTTATAACTGCCTTATAGGACATTGTATGACAGAATAAATTTGTTCCAAAATCTGCTTTATAAAACTAAAGTGACTTTTGCATTAAAATATTTTTTTTAAATAACAATGCCATGGTGATATGAGCTACTTTCCAAATAAAAAACAGTGTGCTTTATTGTATTTTTATACGTGGTCATAGAAAAAATTCTTATTAACATATTACAAGATTAGGCAACCTTTACTTTTCGCGAATCTCAATATAATTATTACTTGTCAAAAATAGTTGTATAGTGCCTAAATATTCTTCGTTATAAAACAGTTTTATCGTATACCGTTTCATTTTACAATAAAATATTGTTTAAGGCATTTCTTTGGGGTAAAATTGTTGTATTATAAATCGCCATGTTTAAATAAGGAATTCTTGTACCGGCTATCGCCACCATTATGAGCAATTGAGTTGCAAACATGAAACTGAATTGAAAAATGTAACTTTATCATTATTTAGAGAATTATATTGTAAAAAATTGTCACATGACGTAATAAACTATTAAAATGATTAAAAAAGGTAATTTTACGATTTTTTATTTTATTTTTTTGTAAGTATCTACGTGAAACTGAACCAAAATTAAAGCGCTTTATTTTTTTGCCAAACATATACCTACAATCTATTAGTAAAATTTGCGGCTCATCAAAATTTGTGCTATACAAACCTCCCAAATGATTTTTACTATCGATGTCCGCCCAAGCGGCCCAAGTAGTTTTAATAAGTGTCCATTTTTACAATAAAATGCATGATGTGCACTTATAAATTAAAATAATTTGTTTCTAATATTCTTCACTAAAATATAAAATACTTTTTTATAATAGCTGTATAAATGAGTATAAAACAATCTTATAAGAGTTGTATAAATGTGTATAAAACAGTCATATAAGAGTTGTATAAACTTTTAATAGAACTCTTATACTACCAAACTGTTGTATAAAAATGGGCCATTTTTGCTTGTATAAGAATCATTTAATTGTTTTGTAGACCGTTATAGTATTTTATTTATAAGAATAGAACGCTGTGGTGTAAAAGAAGATGTGGTTATAAAGAAAGATAAAGGAATGCTTAGATAATTTGGACACGTAGAAAGGATAGATGAAAGAAGATTGACGAAAAAAATTTATAAGGCAAGTGTGAATGGACAGAAGTAGGTAAAGATCGACCTCGGCGAACGTATTTCGATCAGATCAACATTGTTTTGAAGAAAGGCCAGGTCAAGAGTACCAACAACCGACGAGCATGCATAAGAGCACTGATGAAAGTAGAGCAAGCAAAAGATGTGTGTAAGAACCGTAGCAAGTGAAAGAAAGTGGTCTCTGCCTACCCCTACGGGAAAAAGGCGTGACTATATGTATGTATGTATAAGAATGTTAGTATCCTATAAGATATATCTTGTAGCTGTTTATACAAACCTTATAGAATCTAATTTGCTACTTGGGTACTTATGTACGCGCATTGTAAGTTATACTTCTTTGGAGTAAGGAAGAAAAAAAATAAAGGATTTTATTTAATATCATTATATTTTAGTGAATAAATAAATTTTAGAGTTGCAAGCTATCAATAATTTGTAATTAATAATTGTAAATAAATTAATTACAATTGATAATTGTAAAATATTTTGATCATTTATTAATTTTTTTTTAATTGCTCAATAAACACAATTAAAATTGTTTCTTATTTTTAATTATTTATTATTTAAATTAGTGATTATTTTAATTAATTAACTTACCAGTGGAAGTTATAGTAGATTTTGCAAATCCCGAATTTTGACATACATACATACATTTCAAGGTCCTCATAGTCGAATACAATAGTTTTTAAGTGGACCTCTGTGTGTGTCTATGTACGTATGTGCGTATAGTCGATGTTCGTATGTTTTCATATGCGTTCGGAATTATTTTTCGTCTCGATTATCTCGAGAACAAAAAATGATACTTATTAAATCACACGAAAAAGTTCAATTTCATTAAAAAGGCAGTCACAAAAAAAATCACAAAAAATTTAAAACAAGTTGCTTTAGCAAACCGATTAAAAAACAAACATAAAACGTTCGTGTTACCTAACCTACAACAAATGTAAACACTGCTATAAGCACTGATACAGAGGATGATGTCAATGGTTTAGAATAATATACACTTGAAAAAATAGGTAAAAATAGGATTTCAAGCTATTGTGAATCTTTAAGTTTTAGATAAAGATGAGAATGTTGCTATGAAAGTTACTAAAGCCAAAAAAACATTTTTTTAATTATTTTAAAACTAAAGAAAAAATTACTTACATGTTACAATTTATAATGTTATTTTACTTAATGTGATAAATGGAACTGTACTTATAAAAAATTACTTTGCATGTTTTGTAATAAAAAAATGTTTACCTATAGCTTGATTTGTGAGTGACCCAAATGTTGAAAAAGTTTTTTGCTTTTTGTTAATACTACTTTCATTATAATCTAAACGACACCTCTTGTGAAATCAAATAAAATCTGCGATTTTTCATAAAAATCAATGGTAAAAGCAAAAAATTGTTTTATATTATTATCTTTTTTCAGGTTCATTGTAGCTTTTTGAAAAATTTAACTGGTTCATTATCTTGTTACAATATACTAATATTTCAAATTTCATTAAGTAATTCTATGGCAGAGGGTACTACCTTAAATTCTTTACAATTTTAATTTGCTGCACATTAACAAAAGTAAAATAGAAGCAAAAAAGTGTATCAAACCCATTCTTATTCGTCCTCGACATTCGATTTGCTTCGTTGTGTGATGAACATCGGCCACCTATGCACTTGCATAATTACGAAGAATAATTAATAAAAAATCTGTCAGCTGCCGTAATAGAAAATTTCTTGGCATCATTTATCTACAACACAAGATAATATAAAACATCTGGCTTGCCGTGGAAAAAGACTTTTTTTGTATTCTACCTATTTTGTGGCATGAATGTAGACGTCCATTTCGAAGAAAAAATGCATTTATGTTAGTGTGCAACAGGAAACTGGCTGCGCGCAGGTTTACTGAGATAACAATCCGATTGTTGTTATGCAAGAAGAAACTAACGTAAATTATGATGAAACTGTTATTTTTACTACAGCAGCTACACACAAACATATTTTCGATATAATACGCCGGTTGCTATTTATTTCTCCGGAGTAACAAATATTTTTCACTGATTATTTTTTGACGTTTCTCGAAACTAATAGAAATTTTAAATTTCAGTAATAAATATACGTTCTAGTCAATAAAAACATTATAATAGTGGAAATAATCTACTTACATTATTCCAGCGAGAAATATTCATGTACATTGTTTTTATTGAATGACAACCACATGACAACTTATTTTCTTGATCTGGCGCGTCTGTCATAAATTTTCAAGAAATTCGTAAAATGAATCCCAAACGTTTTAGTGAATCATCAGTCGATAAAATAACTAATAAAATCATTAACGATGCATGTAAGAATACCATAATAAGCAGCGCGTAGATTTGGAAACCATACCTGAATAATTTCTTGAGTAATCGAACAGGACAAATATCAGGGTTTTCGGTATTTAGTATTAACCATTTACTGCCTGCACATCTTTGTGCTCCCTCTTGCGCCGTTTTGGAAAATATAGGGTTATACTCTGTTCTTGTGGTGGTCAACCACGTATTGTTCTTTTCGTCTTTGAAATAATGCACTAAATATTGAGAACCTTCTCTACCAATCCATGCCAGTTCCTATGAAGCAATATGATAGAATTTCTTCTGCAAGCCAGACGGTGTGCTTCCTTTGAACAGTTTTATGATGTCCAAAATTTCTTTTTTGCTCAAACTTGCAGAACTTTGTATCCTTTTTCGGGCTCTTTTTGTAATAACTTACGCTTGTTGTTTTTAGCATCTCTGGCGGATTTGAATTCGATATCATTGAATGGGTTGAATCTTCTATTAAATTTGTCGTAGTACATATCTTGCATTAATTTTGCGGTTTTTTCCACAGTGTCTTGATCACTGACTCGGTTGGTCATGCTGCATCGAATAACACCATCGTACAAACTGCCCAAACGTTTTGGACGAAGAAAATGCGCCTCTTAAAATTGAAAAGTTGAAAATTAAAAGGGGCATAACTTTTAAAGGGGGCATTTCCTCACCTTGAGAGGGGTGTCATTCGACTCAGCTGTTTTAGCCGCATCGTCTTAAATTGGTGTCTTTTTTTTTGATGAGTCCCATAAATTAAATTAAAGACAAGAAACATAATGGAAAAGACTATAAAGAATCAGTGATAAAGACAATGTGGAAAAAACCGCAAAATTAATGCAAGATATGTACTACGACAAATTTAATAAAGGATTCGACCCATTCAATAATATCGAATTCAAATCCGCCAGATGTGCTAAAAACAAACAACAAAAAGAGCCCGAAAAAGGAAACATAGTTCTGCAAGTTTGAGCAAAAAAGAAATCTTGGACATGATAAAACTGTACAACGAAAACAGTTTAACAATTAATGTTGCTTGGGATAAACCATATTCTTCAGGATGGTACAAAAATATGCCGATAGGGGTGAACATGATGTCAAAGTGGATAAAAGAATCTGCAGAGATGATTGGACTCGATATTAAAAAAATTAATATTACCGACCATTTCGCACGATCGACTACAGTGTCTTACCTTGCCAAAGCAGTTATCAATGAGCAGGATATAAAAATCAAAGGACACAGCTCATATAATATATTGAAACCTCACCTGCAGTTGGATAATAAACATCATTTAAATTTAATTAAAAACCTGAGAGAGAGAGAGTGGGAAAGTATCATTAACTTTTAACACATGAGAACAAAACAATGTTGAAAAATCCTTCCCCCAAGCGCACAATATTTATAATAATTGTATTTTTCATGTTCAAACTTCAATGCATTCTAATTTACACAACTTATTCAGTTTTTATTGAGTCGAATGATATAAATTTGTTGAAATGAAAATATAAAATCTTAAAAGAGATGTTTATTGTAACTTTAAAAAATAATCTATCGAATACCACACAAGAGCTCGATAAATTAGATAATAATTCTCCAGGTCTTTTCTTAAACTTGTTGCCATTTGGCAATAGCCACTCGAGCCCTTCGGACTCTCGTTTCTATCGCCTGCCAACAAGTTTTCTAAAATCTGTCAAATTATTTTCAATTTATTCTCACTCTTTTGTGATATTACAATAAAAAATTAATATTTTAATAATATTTTTTGAGGATGGTATCAGCGATATGTGCATTTTGACAGCATTAATCGCTTCTTCTATTATCCAAAATCGTTGACCACGCAGTTTATTCACACGTGTGAAATTATTGGTAACTGAATTTAGGATGTAAGGAGTATAACCAATTCGATTTTATTTTAATGTTTGAATAGACGATCGTTTAAGATGTGTTGTTAGAGGGCTGCTCGCGTTGTTATGCTGGTAAGTGATCTGTTTTCGCTCGTTAGTTTTTGTTATTTTTGCTGTACTTACTTTACTTTTTCGTGTCCGAATCCTAACGTTACAGTTTTTCGGCCCAAAATCGGGCTACGTCGATTGCTTTATTGTTAGCGAGCCACAAATCATGGAGAGTGCATTTTGAGAGACACAGCTCGCATGTTCTTAAATGCTCCATGTTTTGTGTTTCTCTGCACTCATACAGAACGTCGTCATTTCCTATTTTACCCCACTTCACCAGGTTGGACTTGACAGGGGCGACGCCAGTACGCATGCGATTTAGCATGCGCCAGGTTTTTCACTCCGTCTCTATTCCGTGAGAGGGCTCTTGATGCAGGAGGTAAGTCGCTGGGGGTTCTATGGACAGTTCTCATAAAACGTTTTCTGGACTTAAGCCGGCTGGATCCTCTAGGTGCTTCGAGCTGGTGCAAGGGGTGTCTGTCATCAAAAGTTTGTTTGAACCTTTCCAAGTACTGGACACCGGATCTTCGCTCTTCTGGTGATGCAAAACCCGCTGCTCAGTAGAGCAGTGGTAATAGAGTAGCCTTCATACAGCCGGTAATTATCCTACATGTGTCGTTCAGTCCTATAGTGACTTGTTTTGCGTGTTTTGATCTACTCCTTACCGGATAGGCCTACTCCGCCGTTGACAAACGCATTGCTTCAGCTGTTGTTCTTAAAACCCTTGGGTTTGCTCCCCATTTAAATCCTTTATAGCTTTATGAACACCCAGAAAGTGTCAAAAAAGGCACGTCTGGCTGTGCATAAAGGAGTGTTGTTTCCTAAACTTATGTATGGTAGTGAATGTTGGGTTTAGCAAAAGAAGCATGAAAATAGAATTAATGCTGTGGAGATAAGTATTCTGAGAAGTATAGCTGGAGTGACTCTGATGGATAAAGTGAAGAATAGTGACATAAATGAACCATGTGGTGTAAAAGAAGATGTGGTTACAAAGATAGATAAAAGAATGCTTAGATGGTTTGGACACGTAGAAAGGATGAATGAAGGAAGATTGACGAAACAAATTTATAAGGCGAGTGTGAATGGACAAGTCGTTAGAGGTCGACCTCGGCGAACATATCTCGATAAGATTAACATTATTTTGAAGAAAGACCGGGTCAAGAGTACCAACAACCGACAAACATGTATGAGAGCACTGATAAAATTATATGAAGCAAAAGATGTGTGTAAGAACCGTAGCAAGTGGAGGGAAGTGATCTCTGCCTACCCCTAAGGGAAAGAGGCGTGACTATATGTATGTATGTATGATCTCTCCATATTTTTATGAGCTTAGTTGTTGCTGATCTGGTCATTGCCAATCTTTTCTTTATTTCCTCTGAACAGCCTCCATCTTTGGTTATCAACAATCCCATGTATACAAACTTGTCCACCACATCATATCTCGCTAAGTTTTTGATATTGAATGTGTCATTGGATTGATCGATGATCATTACATATGGTACATATAGTTTTTGTTTTAATGATTTTTAAACCATATTCTTTACTATAGTTTTCTAATTTGTTTATTATATTTATCAGTTGTTCTTCGTCTACTGCAATAATCAAGGTGTTATACGCATACCTCAGGTTACTTATTTTTCTTCCTCCAATTGATATTCCACCTTTCCAATCGTCAAGGACTTTTCTTATGATGTATTCTCTATATATATGGTGTAAAGGAGGGGCGAGAGTATGCATCCCTGTCTGACAGCGGCCTCTATTTTAAAAGCTCTGGACACTGTTTGTCCTTTTCTGACCTTGGCGTTATTGTGTTGGTAGAGTCTCTTAATTAGAAATATCAAATGCTTGTGAACGCCCATTTCACCCATCACTCTCTACAGAAGTGACCAGTTCACAGAGTCAAACGCTTTCGTATAGTCCACGAAACACAAATATAATTTTAAGTTGTGTTCCCTCGCTTTTTCAATGATCTGTCGGGCATTAAGTAGCTGCTCTCGTGTAATTTTACCTGGTATGAACCCTCTCTGTTCATCTGATATTTGTGGAAGTAGAAATGTTTTCAAACGTTCATTAATGATGTGGAGTAATACTTTGCTTGCGTGTGGAATGAGAGTTACTGTTCTGTAGTTATTACATTCCGTCGGTGATCCTTTTTTATGGATGGGAATGAATATGGATTCGCACCATTCCATTGGCCATTCGCCCGTTTCTCATATTTTAGAGCATAACGCGTGCATTAAATCTGTTTCGTAGTGTCCCATGGCTTTAAGTATTTCAGCCGTATGCCCCAGTTGCCTTCCTGTTTTTGAAAGTTGGTCTTCTGGTTTTAAAATCCCAGGTTCTCTTTCTTGTGGTGTTGCTTGTTCTTCGGATGTTGTCGGTTTAACTGACTTATATAAATCGTTGCAGTGTTGTCATCATACTTCCGCTATTATAATTGAATCTACAATAACCTTTCCGTTTTTGTCCTTTATAATTTGTGTTCGTGGTTTAAATTCTCTAGCTAGATATCGTAATTTATTATACAGATCACGAGACTCTCTATGCTGGGCGTGGTGTTGTAGTTCCGTGCATATATTTTTTAAGTGGTTGTTTTTGTCCTGTCTAAATTTTTGTCTGATTTGTTTGTTAAGAGGTTTAATTACTTGTCTTTTTTCTTCTTCTTGCATGTTTAAGTTATTTATCTGTCTTATTTGGTCTATCAATTTTATTGTGTCATTGGATATCCAGTGATTTTTCTTAATTGGTATTTATCGAATGTGCAAGATTTTACTGCAACTTTTATCCAGTTCTTCGTGGACATCCATAGAGTGTTGGGATCTGTAGAGGTGTCAGGCCTTTGGGTTGTTCTTAAATGTTTTTATGTTGGAAGTTTCTAATTAAAAGAAATCTTTCCAGAGAAGAGTGTGCTGTTGTTATAGCTTTCCTCGGAGAAGAATTTACCCAAGTTGAAATGGCACAACTTATGGGAATAACACAATTTATTATTTCTAGAGCATTGAGAAGATTTAGAGAAAAAGGTAGAAAGCAAAGAAGACCTAGGCAGAGTCAACCAAGAGTTACCACAGATCATCAAGATCGCTTTCTGCGTCTCGAAGCTCTAAGAACGAGGTTCCTTACGAGTACTTTATTACAACAGGAATTTTCTCAATTGGCAGAACACAATTTGAGACCTTGTAGAGCTGCCACTGTCCACTACTCACCGAAGATCATTGTAGAAATAATTAAAATACAGATAAATTTATCACAATTTTTTTTCCTGTATATTAATATAATATAATATAATATAATATAATATAATATAATATAATATAATATAATATAATATAATATAATATAATATAATATAATATAATATAATATAATTAATAATGTTGCACTTAACCTGCAAAGTCATTGACTATTTACAAAAGTTTATAGGATTATTTATGCATTATAAAATATGCGTTAATTTTGCGGCGAGCTGTATTAGCACAAATTATAATATTTTATCAAAACTTTCCAACAATTTTACACTTTGAAGAATTAACACTACTTGACAGTATTACACCATAATAGAAACTCGGAACAGATTTCGGGATATCTTTAGAAATGAGATTAATCGAATAAATCGATTCGGTAGTGTTGCACGGTTTATAAGAATTTCCATTGATCCTAACTTAATTTTTTTTTCGACCATCAATTTAAATGGTAAGAATAGCTTTAAGTTTTTGTATTTGATCTCGCTATTAAATGTAATTTAACATTAACGACTTGGCTGATTTATAATTTATTAAAATATTTTAAGCCGGAGACTTTCGTCGTTAATATTAGATATTATAGCCGAAAATCTCTTTCAGAAATTCGTAAACATTTTTCGATTAATTTTATTAAACCTGTATGTACACTTTAAGTTTTTTAATTGTTTCTGAGAGATAAGAACGGAGTTTTGCACAGTTTGTAAAATTAACACTACTTGACAGTATAACACCATAATAGAAACTCAGAACAGATTTCACGATATCTTTAGAAATAAGATTAATTCGACTCTAAATATGTGATTGTTGCGTGCAGCGTTGGTACTGTTGCACTGTTCATAAGGATTTCCATTGCCCCTAACTATTTTTTTTTCGACAATCAATAATCCCCTTTTTATGGTTTTAGACTCTAACCTTCTTTTAAAATTGTGCAAAACACTTTCTTTGTTTTTTTAACAATCACTGAATATTTTTTTCGTTTTTGTATCTAAGGAACGACTTAATTGAGCAATACGGTGATTCCAATAAATTAAGTTTTTTACCAGCGAAATACTTTATTGAATCGGACAACCCGTACAATAGTTATCAATATAGAAATTGGTCACATTCAATTATTGCCTGAATTGCTTCGAAAAGGAAGCGCGAATAAAGCGAAAGAATAAAGAAGAAGAAGAAAGGTGTGAAGTGCATTATTATTATATGCATTGTCTGAAGATTGATGCTGCTGCCCCGAGGAGAGCAGCGGCTTCTGTTTGATTACTTCGCGACGCTAATAGTGATATAATCAAGTGAGACCGAACTTACTTTTCCGAAACATCCTGTTGATTCTATAAGTTAATAAAAATTAACAAACACAAAGGATATTGAGCTTCCTTTTATATATTAAATTCATATACCAAATTGTGAAACAAATTCGATATTTCGCAAGCAATGTACTTTGGACAAAAATCCTAAGAGAGCTCGATTTCTTTTATAAATGCCGATTTTTGAATGTATATTCTAAAGAGGTTATGTTATTGGTTTTGACGTGGTGACGTAGTCGGTAATTTTTTTAAAAATGCAATTTGCAATTTGTCGTGAAGTACTGTGAGGATTATTTTCTACACTCAATAAAATATCAAGTTTCACTCTTTCTTCAATTTTAGGACGTCCAGCATTCGGGATATATTTGATATGACCATTTTTCTAAATTTTTTTTCATTCTTACTTACTGTTGAACGACTAATACGTCTATGTGGATACTTCGAATTAAACAACTTTTGCGGAGTTCTGGTTCAATCTCCGCATTAAATGCAATATTAAAAGACATTTTAGATGCAGTATCACAAGACATCTATTTCAAACGTTGATACTTTCAACTTTTTAAAATCTTAGTAATTTAAGCTATTTATTTTTTGTAGTAAGATATTTTAATAAAGCATGTTATCAGTATTTTATTTTAAACTGGGTTGAATTTTTAAATACTGATGATCCCAGTCCAACAATAAAAAAAAATTATCAAATTATTTTATTTACTTTTTAATGATCTTTGACAGTTATTTCAGGTCATCAACGCGAACGAAGCTGCGGGTAAAAGCTAGTCATCTTATAATGCGAAGCTGACAGAAAATAGAATGACGATTTTTAAACTGACAACTTCAGAAAAGCCCCACCCGAAGACTTCCATGGTTTTAAAAGAAGGGAATCTGCTCTGATAAAATCTTTTATGCACCCTTGCAGCTTAAATTGGATAGATCGTTTTTTTAGAGACCTGACAAATCTTTGGTTATTGGACTGTTAAGGTTTTTGATATTTGTTGGAAGTAAATGATTTGAACTAATTTATTTAGTTTTATATTCAGACATTTATTACTACAAGAAAGTTGTAACACAAAAATACAATTTAAATGACCACTGACAGTCTCCTATTCTGACACTTAATTATTGACAGAGAACGCAGGAAACATTTGTTTTAGTCCTGCCAATGCCAACTTTACATGGACTTCGTACAAAAGTAATCAAAATTCCAGTTTTGATGAAAAAACTTTTTTTGTTAACCCAGAGTGTATTTTATGGCTATTCTCTTTCTTCATTGGATGTTTTAATTAGGCAACAAGAAGTTCTATATGCAACTTATACGTCGAAGCTCCAGAATATAGAGATTGTAGAAATGACTTTCATGTAATGATCTTTGTCAACTATTGATCTACAACTATTTAGTACCCCTATTGTTTCATCAATATCCAAATATTTGTTTTATATTGTATATAGAGAAATAAAGAATATATATTATCACATTTATTTTAAATCTTATAATCATTTGTATGATAATCTGACTGTTCATTTGTCACAAAAAGAAATGTGTTTGTATATTTTTAAGATTTACTGTGTCCCCTATATGCGTTGAGATAATATAAACCGACCAAATAAAGAGTAAAGCAGATTAGGTACCTATATCTATTATCCTGCATCCTCATTTTCCTGTTTCCCATATACATAAACACGGCACACTACAATAGATCGCATGCTGTTTTTGAATGGTATAATCCTTGTTTGCGTCTCTTGCCAAAAAGGGCATACCGATATTCGAGTGACACGTCGCTGAGATGTGTCATAGACGTAGTGAACGTTTTTAACAGGAACTAAAAATTCACGGAAATATTTCTGATCTTAAAGTTTGTCCGTAAATAATTTAAAAAAATGAAAACCTTGATAAAAAAAAAATTAAGTTGTCTATGTCTGCTCGAGGAATAGCATTATAGCCGTCCGTGAGAACTAAAAATATAGGTTGCGGATTAATCCTAGGTCTTCCCATATGTAGTACTTCTCGCTGGAGCATATCCCATACATGTTCTATGGGATTGAGATCTGGGGACTGCGCCAGCCATTGCTAAACATAACACCGTGCTCATCTGAGAAGTCTATTGCGAGCTTTTTTTTTTTAAAGAGATAAAAATCTTCGAAAGACTTCTGGGAAGATATTCCAGGTATTCAGGATTCTACAGGACAAGAGAACCTATTTCTGTAGCCTACCTGCTAAAACCACCACTTCTTCTCGTCTCCTGCAGCACTCTGGCACTTGCTTGTCTTATCTTTTTTTTTTATGAAAATAGTCGAAAAAAGGGTAGACCTATCGTGTGGGCCGCGGACGGCCCGCACTGCGACTATTAGAAGGGGAAGTGATTATAGAAAGGAAATGATTGTGGACACGCTTTTTAAAAAGTTGTAGGTCATAGTTCTCTGGAAAAACTGATTTTGGAAGCTTATTCCATTCCGTAGCAGCCCTGTAAAAGAAGGATTCTTGATTAAGATTGGTCCTAGTAGTGTCAATCTTGAGAGTAAATGGGTGAGACTGATCAGCGTGCCGAGTTATTCGGCCGAATGTGGCCAATGGTGGTACAAGAGTTTTTATTTCTCTGGAGCATCTGCCATGGAAATATCTGTAGAGCAATGACTGGTCTGCAACTCTTCTTCTATGTTCTAGAGGGTGAAGGGTATCTGTGAGAGTTGAGCTGTTTATCAACCGAATGGCCCTTTTCTGAATGGAATCTAGAAGACGAAGAGAATGCCTTGGTGCTGAACCCCAAATGTGCGAGCAATACTCCAGTAGAGGTCGGATTTGAGCCTTGTACGCCTTCTTTCTCTACCAAAAAATATAGTGATAACGAACAATAGTACAAAAAAGTAAAAAATAATATACACAGTGGCATATTTTTAACTTGACTTTTACATTTTCTCCGACTTAAGCACGAAGCACTTCGAAACATGAAAACGCCTGTTATTTAGGTAGAACAATATATACATCATATATCTTACACACATCTTTCGCTTCTTCTACTTTATACATGCTCATCGGTTGTTGGTACTTTCGACCTGGTCTTTCTTCAGAACAATGTCGATCTGATAAAGATATGTTAACCGAGGTCGACCTCTACCGACCTCCGACCACTAAATCTGTTTTGTCAATCTTTCTTTATTCATTCTCTCTACGTGTCTAAACCATCTAAGCATTCCTTTATCTAAATATAATACCATTTCAAAATTTGAGTGAAATCAATTATGAATGATACATAATCATTTGTCTGCCAAAAGTATTCGAATAAATAAGGAGAATAAAATGGAGATAAACTGGTTTATTATTCACCTTAACCATGCAAACTTTTACTCATCAGATTAATCAATTAGCTATATGAGCATAAAAACTATGCGTAAATTAGTCATCTGCCGTGCAGGGCTTATTTTGCATCTTATGGTTTATTTTCAACTATTTTCGACATTATCCCGATTAGTTTCGCCAGGATTAATAAATTTCTTTAGGAATCCTTTGCATGAGAGTAAAAGAGATAGAACTAGTGCGTGAACTACGCATGCGCGCGGTTCCTATGTCATATTATAATTCACCCAATCCAATATACGGGTGAGAAATGTGCCGAGGGATGAATGGCAAGAGGGTGAGTAAAACAAATTGAACTAATAAGCGAAAAATAAATTATAATTTAAAAAAACTAAAAAAACGCTTTAATCAAACTAAAAAGTAAAAAATTATTCTTATGTTAAGAATTTTTTTTTACTTTTTAGTTTGATTAACTCTAAAAGCGTGTTTTTTAAGTTTTTTAAACTATAATTTATTATTTATTGGAAACATATTAATAATAACCCAGTTATTGTAAGTAACCGAAAACAATATAAAAAGCTCTTTAATATTACTGAATTAGTTATATTATTTATAAACATGTGCATTAAAAAGTGCCAAATCTGGTAAATTAGAATTTTGATTTGTTAAAAGCTACACGATCTAAAAAGAATTTGTTTTGGAGAAATGCAAAATAATTATAAAACGCGCAAAAGTGCAGATAATTTAAAGGACGCCACTGCCTTTCGATATGCATACCAATATTTATATGACATTTTGGGAGGAATGGACAGACATTATGGATGGGACGCGGAGACAGATTTCGGCGGTTGCTTTTACACACCGACTGATTTTTAAAAGGTATATTCTTACGCATGTTAACCCCATTTTTCGGAGGATTTGCTTTGGCTAGTTCATTCAATAGATGTTCATGATATACTCGTTTTGTCGAATGGACCTTTTTGCAAACTTGATACCCACAACAGAAACATTTATTTTTACGTTTTGACAAGAATTTGAGAGGCGAAATTTTTACTTTGTACCTATTATACCAGCGTTTCTCAAACTGTGGGGCGCGCCTCCTAAGGGGGGCGCGATTAAAAATAAAATGTTAATGATAAAATGCTACAGATAGATTTTTAAAAAATCTTTATTGAAATTTTACTCACTTAATGATGACAAAGAAACATTCTAAGGACTAATGGCTAACATGAGCTTGTTTTAAGGCGCACAACTTCTCTAAATTTGGTTCTATGTTAGAGATGGCCACTCTGAGTTCATTTTCTACTCGAAGTTTATTTCTGTATTTAGATTTCACGACAGCAAGTGCAGAAAATCCAGTTTCACAAAGGTAGGACGTTGGAAAAGGCAACAGAATTCTAAGCGCTTTGGCTTTTATAACGGAGTAGTCGTTCGGAAGTTCAGTCCAGAAGTTTGTTAAAGATTTGTTAACAAAGTTTGATTTTTGTAAGGGATTTGTTGAAATATCTATCAGTTGTTCTTCTTCTTGCAGTGATAGTCCGACAGGTCTATTTTCGAATGGATTTAAAACCCAGCTCCAGTCTGACAACTTGATATCTTTCTCTGCAAAGAAGTAATGCTTGAAATTCTCAGTTAAGTTTTCTAAATGGCTTCCTATGGTTTTTAGCATCACAGCTTTATGAATATCTTCTAATGGGGAATCTTGCACAAAATCGCAAAATGTGGGAAACATTTCCAAACTGTTTTCTTTCAATTTGTTATGTCATAACTGCAATTTCTTACAAAAAGCATCAATCTTTTGACTTAAATCAAATATATTTACGTCTTTTCCTTGCAGCTGAAGATTAAGTATATTAAGTTTTTCAAAAATATCTACTAAATAAGAAAGCTTCAGTAAAAATAATTTGTCGAAAAAATCTGTTGAATGCTTGTGACCTTCCTCGCTTAAAAATATCGCTATTTCCCTTCTTAATTCAAAAACACGCTTAACCGTCTTACCGCGTGACAACCATCTGGATGAGGAATAAAACAACAAAGATTGATGCTCAGCTCCCATATCTTCACACAGAACAGAGAACATCCTTGTTTTTAGTGGTCTGGTTTTTATAAAGTTAACAACTTCAATAACTACTGTCAAAATCATGTTTAGTCCAGGGCTTAGCTTAGATTTTGATGCTAACGCTTCCCGATGTATCATGCAGTGCGTCCAGATAATTTCTGAGGATTCCTTTTTTACTAGCGCTTGTAAACTGTTGTATTTACCAGACATGGCTTTAGCTCCATCGGTGCAAATCGCAACACAATTTTTCCATTGCAAATTCATTTTAGTAATAGAATCATTTGTAATCTTGAACAACTCGGTGGCTGTAGTTCTTCCTTCAATCTGTTTACAAAACAATAAATCTTCACATATTTTAGAACATTGACAGAATCTAATGTAGCAAATCAAATGGGAATCATTACTAGAGTCAGTTGCTTCGTCAAGTTGTATAGCAAACAAGTTTCCAGTAAGCTCAGATTCAAGCTGCTGCTGCATATCAATTGATATATCGTTAATTCGTCGACAGATTGTATCATTTGACAGAGGAATATTGTTAAGTTGTGAAGTAAAATTTTCACCAAACATTATTTCTACAATGTCTTTGCAAGCGGGTAAAATAAGTTGCTCTGCAATAGTGTGCGGTTTTTTGCATTTAGCTACTTTGTATGCCACTTTATATGATGCCAAGAGAGCCTTCTCATCTACTGCCAGTACTCTATGGAAGCTGGATTTTTGTTTTTTAAACAATCTGAGTTTCTCCACAAAAAAATCTCGCGGTTTATTGACATATTCTCTGTGCAGCATTTCTAGATGCCTCTGTAATTTATTTGGTTTCATGATATCTGCAGCCAATACTTTTAAACAGATAACGCATTGTGGTTTTTCTTCGCTACCTACTTCAAGGCTAGTAAAGCCCAAATTTAGGTATGATGGGTCATATTTTCTTGTTTTAGATTTCGGACGATTTCCACCTGAACCTGTCGATGTACAAGCCCCGTCATCCTCAAGTTTTCGTTTTAAAAATTTATCCATACTACATCTACTTATACACTCACACTACACAATAATGCTTGCTTAGTGTTAAAACACCTTCACTGAGAGACTGAGAATACCGTATGTGCGCTTCTGTATTTATAGTCGCGTTCAGACAGTTCGAGAAAGATCAGGAAGCTTGAATATGTGGCACGAACGCCGCGAACTTTCCGACAGCATCTTTGGCGCTCTCGACGAGACAATGTTGCCTATTTTAGTCCAAATTGCTAGGTCTACGGATTGGGGGGCGCAACATTTTTTAAATTAAAACAGGGGGGCGTGAATAACAAAAGTTTGAGAACCGCTGTATTATACAAACGAATCCATTCCGAGACTTCACCATTTATACCAATACCATTAAGTTTTACGATTAATAGTTCATGATTCATACGATCAAATGCTTTCGCTAAATATGTATAAATATCATCGACCTGTTTCTTATCCTTCAAAGCATTTATAATGTAATTTTGTTATAAAATTAGTATAAGAAGATTTCATCATCCTCAACCCATACGCGTCCACTGCTGGACATAGGTCTCCCTCAGTCTTTTCTATCTGTCCCTATTCTGTGCGTCCTGCGTCCAATTGCTACTAACACGTTTCAGGTCGTCAGTCCATCTGGTAGGTGGGCGGCCTCTACTGCGGAACGCTTCTTGCCTTGGCTTCCACTCGACGATACGTCTTGTCCATCGGTTGTCAGATAATCTGGCAACGTGTCCTGCTCAGTTCCATTTTAAAGTAGCAATTCTTTCTATAGCGTCGATTGTCCCTGTTCTATGACGTATTTCTTCGTTTGGGATCCGGTCTCTAAGAGAGACGCCCAACATCCGGCGCTCCATAGCCCTCTGTGTTACTCGGATTTTGTCTACGACCTTTCTTGTAAGTGTCAATGTTTCCGCGCGATAAGTAACAACGGGCAGCACAATTGATTAAAGGTTTTTTTTAAGGCATACTGGCAAGTGCGACTTAAATATGTAATTTAATTTTCCAAAGGCTGCGCAGGTTCATCCTATTCGACGGGGGAGCTCACATGTTTGGTTATCCCTGCCCAGTCTAATTTCGTGTTCCAAATATTTATATGACACAGTCTGCTTAATATCCTTTCCAGCGATAGAAACATTACGGTTTAGCACCAGGTTCGTCATTATTTATCTTTATCTCTTGGTCATGTTGATTCTCAGTCCGACCTCGAAGGAAGCGTGATAGAGTTTTTCCAACATTGCTATTGCATCATCCATACGATCGGCTATGAGGACAATGTCGTCTGCAAATCTTAAATAACCAAACTTCTCTCCATTTATGTTGATACCATGTTCGTATAGGTCTGCCCTCTTACAAGTATGTTCCAAAAGTGTCGTAAATAACTTTGGAGAGATGGTGTCTCCCTGCCGTACTCCTCGCTTTATAGAGAATTTGTTTGTTTCTTGTTCGGATAATCTTACACTAGCCGTGGCATTTTGGTAGATATGTTTAATTAAGTTGATGTAGCGATGGTCTGTTCGACACTCAGTCAATGCTGCTAGCATTTTCTGTTGATCTATAGTATCGAAGGCTTTTTCATAATCTACGAATATCAGTGCCAAGGGTTTGTTATACTCTGTAGATTTATCTATCAAATTCTTTATCACTAGTAGATGGTCGTTCGTACCATACCCCGATCTGAATCCAGCTTGTTCTCTGGGCTGATAGAAGTCGAATCTAGCCTCCAGTCTCTTTGTAATAATTTTTGTGAAGAGCTTGTATAACTGTGACAGTTAACTAATAGGGCGGTCAGGTCTGTTATATATCCCTTCTTGTGTAATAAAACAATTACTGCATTGTTCCAATGCGATGGGGTGGTTACTTGGTAAATACACTCGGTGAAAAGTCTGGCCAAAGTCTGGATGATTTTATTCCCGCCCAGCTTGATTGCCTTTATCACCACTCCATCGTCACCGGGGGATTTGTATTTTTTCATTTCTGAAAGTGCCGTCCATACTTCGAATGTTGTTATTTCTGGCATTTCTTCTGATCCCTGGTTTATGATCTTGGGTATGGGTTGATCTTGGCTTTCATCGTTTCTCCTATACAATTCGCGATAAAAGGACTCAACAACTTCGAGGATTTCAATTCTATCTGTAGTAATGTTTCCTTCTTTGTTTTTTATTCTGTACATGTTTTTGCTGCCTGTGTTGTTCGTAGTTCGCCTCAAAACTTACAGACTTTTGTTTTCTTTTATTGCTCTTGTTATCTTACTTGTGTTGGTTTCTCTTATGTCTCTTCGAATCGATCGGTGGATGTATTTATTTAATTTCTTCAGTGTTGTGTAGTTGGGGTCATATTTTTCGGTCAGCTGACTTCTTTTATTTAGGAGCTCTTTGGTATTTTGGCTTAGTTTTTCTTTGTGAGTTGTACCTGCCGGGCAGCATTCCTTTTCTGTTTTTTTCAGTGCATTTATTATTTCACTACTTGTTCGCTCAATATTCCCCAGATTGCCTTTTAAATTTTGCAGATGTCTGGTTAGTGTATCTTCATATTTGTCGTTGTTCGCTGGGGGAATCCATTTCTTCTTACGTGATTTTAGGATCATCTTGGTTCTTTCCATTTTTACATTTAATCGTACCTTTGCTCGGATCAATCTATGGTCGCTACCTATCGAAAATCTATTGAGCACTTCGATGTCTTTGATTATTTCTTTTTTGTTCGCCATAATAAAATCTATCTCATTCTTGGTTCTGCCGTCTGGGCTTATCCATGTCCACTTACGTTGGGGTTTTTTATCAAAGAAAGAGTTCATCATGTATAGATTTTCCTGATGCAAGAAGTTAAATAGTCTTTGTCCTCGCTCATTTCTCTCTCCGTATCCACATTTACCCATTGCTACCTCTGCACGATCTTGTCTAAAACCCATTTTCGCATTAAAATCGCCTGTGAGTATTGTGTAGTACGTTGGCGTAGCATGTAATGCCGTTTCTAGGTCCTCATAAAAATTTTCAATTTCTTCGCCGAGTGAGTAGTAGTTGGAGCGTACGTCTGTATTATTTTGAGGCTGTACCTTGTATTTAGTTTAAAGATAAGGTATATAATCCTCGGGCTTATGCTGTCTATTTTAATTATATTTTGGGTGTGTCTTTTGTGTATGATGAATCCCACTCCACCATTTAAGATGTCTTCTCCTCTAAAATGAAATAAATGTCCTGATTTAAGGAAGATCTGATCCTCTCCTTTTCTTCTTACCTCACTGAGGCCAATAATGTTCCATGTCTGGTCCGATATAAGAGTTCTCACGTTATGTGAAGCAATGTGCATTTGTCGTTTCTTGTGGTAGCCTGATCCTTTCCGGGGATGATTAGTACCCTCTGCTCCAAACCTTTTCCGACCGCTACCTTGGTTGGGGGTGTTGCAGCCGCCGGAGACTGAGGGCCTCTCTGTAGTTTCGTCTTCCATGGAAAAATAACTTTTGGGGGTTTTGGCCATTTCACAATTTACCTTGGCTAAAACCATGTTGTTGATTAGAGATAATGTGTCTGCAGTCTCAAGAAAGATTTTTTGTTATTAAGTTATCATGCATTTTTGGAAGTTCAGACTGATAGCATATTGTACTGTAGTTCTTTATGTTTTTATGACATTTATTTTTAAATATAGGTTTGACAAAACTATGCTTCCAAAAGTCAGGAAATTGTGTGGTTTTTAAAGACGCATTAAACAATGAGTGTATTGGCTAAGCCAGTATAAAAATACATTTTTTAATTAAATAGAAAGGAATTTCATCTGGACTAGATGTGAATTTTCAAGGCAGTGTTAAAGTAAGATCAATTATTTCTTTAACATCTGCTGAGAGCGTTCGTGTGCGTTTGGGATGTTCTGACGTAAGCCTCGATCACACAGAAACATTATTAAATTATTTGAGCAAAACAGTTGAAAAATAGTTAGCAGAAATTTTACTATGCATGAACTATATCAGCTACAAAATCCTCAAAAAACATTTGTGCTGGTAACGTATATGATTTCTTTCCATCATTTATGAATTTCCAAAAGTTTTGTGGTTCGTTTACAATGTTATTTTCTATTTTTTGTGTGTAGGCCTGGAGACACTCATCTCTTAGGCCCAGTTTCACCAAATGACTATTTATCTCGGATTAATTAGGCTCTACTTAATAGTCAAGCTGCCTTTTGATTTTGCGTACTTTTATGTAAAAAATACGTAAAATTTTAATTTAGGTGGGAGTTTAAAAATGTTATTCTGCTGTTTCCAAATGGCACCTCTTTAACATCCCCCACCCCTTCTTAAAAATATCAAATAACAACCACTACCTTGTGATACATTAAATAAAAACCCAAGAAAAATGCAAATCAGTCATATAAAAAAGTGTGCTCCTGTATTTTATGGGCAATATTATAACCTATTTTCAAATTCTTCTCTAACTCTTTGCAAAGTTTCGCTAGTAATTCGCCTACATTCTTCAGTTATTCTAAGCTTAAGTTCTTCAATGTCTTTAAAACGAGTTTTGTAAACTAATGTTTTTAAAAATCCCATGAAAAAAAGTTAAATGGTGTTAGATTTGAAGATCTTGCAGGTCAATTCATAAAACACTCCAACACTTTTATAAGAAAAAAACGTATGCAATTTTAACAACTTGTGTATGAAACCAAAATAAATATTTGTAAGTTTTAATACTTCTGGAATGGAATAGGTCGGATCTAAAGCAAAATGACCCAGTACTTCAATTTATGCAGCTTCGTCGAGAAGCTGGATTGGCTGGTTTTAAAATGAAAGCACTGTACATTATAATGTCTTTAATATTAATAGCTACTCATTATTTTTTAACATTTCTTTCCAATGTAGCTATAATATTTTTTTTTAAGTTTTTTATAATTCTTTGGATACAAACATGATATTAAGGAGCATTGTTGAGCCCCCTGGCATTAAAAAGTGTCATAAACAACGACTCCACTATCCAGTTTCTCGACAATAAAAACCAGATCTGAACACTTAAAATGATAAAACCTTTTATGGTATTGTAACTGTAATTTAACACTTATTTTTCTTTAAAAAACGTATAACAATGCATCTATTTACCAAAAAATTATTTTAATATTGTCAGAACAACTATTGTCAACCATTGTAAAGGATTTTAGAATAGTACATGTGTCAAATAATATATACCTACCACTATATCACTGTGTCAGAACACACAACTTGCAACTCTTATACAGGGTGTAAAAAAAAGATAGGTCATATATTGATCCAAATATTCCGGGGTCAAAAATAACTCGATTGAACATAACTTGATGCAAATGTACACACAAGGTTTCAGATAATCACAGTTGAATGCCAAGGAAATACTGCAGCAGCTGCAAGGCGTAATGCGAAAAAATATCCTAATCGGAATACACCAGATGAAGGATTTTTTTTTCATTGATCATCATTTACGGAAGAAGGGTACCTTGCGACCGCAACTTGCTGGTAATAATAGTCGTCTAAAAATGGATATAAACGATGAGGAGATATTTTAATTAGTCGAAGAAAATCCAGGAACCAGTACAAGGGTAATAGCTGCCTAATTAGATGTTGGTCACATGATGGTTAGGAGAAGATTGAAGGAACAGCAACTTCATCCCCATCACTTAACAACCGTTCAATAATTACTAGATAGAGATTATTCCAAAAGAATGGGATTTTGCGACTGGTTCTTAACGGAAAACAATCAATTTCATTAATCATATCTTGTTTGTCATTACGAATCACCATAAGGCACACTTATGGGCATCACGCTATCCCCAAAGGACTTTTAAAGTCAATCTTTGGGCAGGCACTATTAATAATAATTTAATAGGACTAGTATTTCTTCCAAATAATTTAAATGGTACAAATTACTTGCAGTTGTTACAAAATGATTTACCAGAGTACTTGGAAGAAATAAATTTAGGAATGAGGCAAAATATGTGGCATTTAAAAATGGAGCTCCAGCGCATTTCGATAATGAAGTTAGGGAATACCTTTTCGGTCTATACCCTGGACGTTGGATCAGAAGGGGCCCTTGTGCACCTATTTCTTGACCAGCCAGAAGTCTAGATCTTAACCCTATTGACTTTTGCTTCTGGGGTTTTATGAAAGGTATCGTGTATTGTGTGGAAATAATCAACAAACAATAAATGGGGCGTCGAATCATTGAAAGTGTAAATCTATTTCATCAGAAGCCAATAATCTTCCAAAAAATTCGGTTTTCCTTTTTAAAACGGTGCCAAATATGTATTTAGGAAAATGAAGGCCTTTTTAAACATTTATTATAGTAAATACTAAACATTTGTACATATTTTTTATACCTGAGAATTACATGAATACTCAGTAATAACTTACTTTTTGTTACTTAAAATTTTTGAAGAATAATAAAAAAGAGGCCGCATCCCTATAAAAAATGGCTTTTCGAAAAAGTGCTAGTTGCCAAAAATATTTCAAAAATGATGTATTAAACCAATGGTGTCACAATACTAATTTAATTGTAACGCAAAGAAAAGTTTGAGGGGTTTTAGAGGTTCTAAATCCCCCCTAAAATGTACAAATTTCGTGGTTTTATATGAAAAATATGCTTATACGATGAGAAAGCCATGAATTTATTTTCATTACAAAATTTTAAACAGTTCATGAAATATTGGAAAAAATCGATTTTTATTTTTTACTCTCCATGGGTTGTAACTTTTTTTGTGTGCACATTTGCATAAAGGTAAATCAAGTTATTTTTGACCCCACAAAATGTGGTTTGATTTATGACCTACCTTTTCTAATACACCCTGTATGTACCTATCAGAGTGTTGCAGAGTAGAGTTTATTTTTGTGATATACTTTTTTTAAAATATAATTTTGAATTATATTTAGTTGTTAAAATGCATTTCATTAATGTGTCGCAAAGAGTAATATATTTTTATTATAATAGTCTGAGTTGGCTATCTTCAGCCTCTACATACGTACATACATAAAGTCACGCCTTTTTCCCGTAGGGGTTGGCAGAGACCACTTCCTTCCACTTGCTACGGTTCTTACACACATCTTTTGCTTCCTCTACTTTCATCAGTGCTCTCATACATGCTCGTCGGTTGTTGGTACTCTTGACCTGGCCTTTCTTCAAAACAATGTTGATCTGATCGAGATATGTTCGCCGAGGTCGACCTCTACCGACTTGTCCATTCACACTCGCCTTATAAATATATCAACAATCTTCTTTCATCCATTTTCTTTATGTGTCCAAACCATCTAAGTATTTCTTTATCTACCTTTGTAACCACATCTTATTTTACACCAAAGCATTCCCTTACTTAAACCACAGCGTTCTCTTATCTCACTATTTTTTACTTTATCCAACCGAGTCACTCCGGTTATACTTCTCAAACTACTCATCTCCGCAGAATTTTTTCTATTTTCATGCTTCTTCTGCCAAATCCAACATTCACTACCATACATAAGTGTAGGAACCAACACACCTCTATGCACAGCCAGACGTGCCTTTTTTGACACTTTCTGGCTGTTCATAAAGCTATGCAGTGACCCATTTATCTGTTTTTCTGCCACCATCCTTCGCTCAATGTCACTGTTATACTTTCCATCTTTCGTAAATTTCGAACCCAAGTACACAAATTCATCTACTTGTTCCATTTTTTTCCTCAATCGAAACTTTACAGTTTGTCATGTTTTCTTTTTTTTCAAAAACCATTACTTTCGTTTTGCTTACATTTGTTTTCATCCCTTTGATTTTCAGGGCATCATGCATAACATTAACCATCGCCTGCAACTCTTCAAATGACGCAAATATGACATGATCATCGGCGTAAAGAAGGCATTTGACGTTCAAATCATTTATTTTCAATCCATACGCACTCTTTTTCAAATCTTTTAAACAATCGTCTATGTATGAGCTAAACAGCCATGGCAAAGCCACGCATCCCTGTCCCACACCTTTTTTATGTTAAACCAGTCCTTACCTGTAACCCTTAGATATTAAGTGTTTTTTAACCTACCTCTATTCGGGGACTTATAGTCCGTACACAATTTGTTGATAGCTCACTGCAAGTTTGACCCTCATTAGAGAACTGAAATACAGAGAGGACAGGTAGTATGATATAATAACAAAAACCAACCTAAAACTGGCAGTTTAAGATGTTTTCGACTAACCCACCTTGTATCTGAATAAATACAATACAGCTATAAAACTTTTAATCCGATTATGTAGGTATTTTGAGTGGAAATGACTGACCAGTGTCGTAGAGTATATGATTAAAACATTACGTTACTTTAAATAAATAAATATATTAATATTCTTAAACTGTAGGTACTGTAAATTGTATTTTTATTTTAATAAAATTTCTTTATTTTATTTAAAAATAAAAAGTTACTTGCAATTTGTAAAAGATACATTTATTTAATTAATACCTATTTTTAAATGATATAAACTACGATTACTTACAAAACTATTCAAATTCAAAATAAACAGGATCATCTTCGGAATCCGAGTCGTCTTGCAGGTTAATAATTAGCGGTTGTGTCTCTACAGTCGCATCAATTATATTGACAAGATCCCACATTTTTTGTTCTTCTTCTATTACATGTCTTACTGCATCTCGTCAATTTTGTTCTGTAATATGTTGTAAAGACTCATATAACAATTCGCGTACAGCTTGTATTTTATATGACGTATTTTTTCTAGCCACATAGCTTTTCATTTGTGCCCAAATGAGTTCAATTGGATTTAATTCGCAGTGGTAGGGTGGAAGTCTAATGACTGTGATGTTTCGTCTTTCCGCCATTTTGTCAACTACGTATTTCTTGAACTTAGATTTGTGTTGCCGGGCAATTTTTAAAAGTTCTGCTTTAACCATTCCATCTTTGTAAGGCAGGGACTTATTCCGCAGCCATTCAATGATATCCTGTTTCTTCCACGCAGTCGTTGGAAGTCTTTCTACTAGTCGTGAATGATAATGTGCATTATCTAATACTATAATTGAGTTTGGTGGTATATGTTCAATCATCTGCTCAAAATACTCTTCGAAAACATCAGCTGTCATCTCCTCGTGATAGTCTTTTGTGCTTTTGGATTGAAATTCCAACAAACCATGCTTAGCAAATCCTTTTTCACTGCCAATGTGAGAAACTATTAATCTACTGCCTTTACCAGAGGGTGGGGAAATACCAGTAGACCAACCTTCCATAAAGGCTTGCCTGGAGCTTGATATATTTTTATCTGACCAAATTTTTGTGAGAGTATGACCTGCGTTTACCCACGTTTCGTCCTGATAGTAAATTGGCTTTCCTTCAGCCCGAAATTTTCGTATAGATCTTAGATACTTTCTTCTCCAACATATTATCTCTTCCCGGTCAATCAAAAGTGATTTTCGGTCTGATTTCTCCCACCGGAAATTTAATTCTTTTAAAACTTGCCACAATTTGGTTCGTCCGACATGAGGCAAATCCGGGTCGTCTCTAACTTCTTGTAAAATTTTGTTTAAGTTGGGTATTTCTTTTTTGTAAAAAAATTCGTGAATTTTCCTTCGAATACCATTTTTGGCAAATTCATCAATTTCAATAGGTTTTCTCCCCCTCTTTAAGTATTCGTTTGTATTTGGGTTAGCTATACCTTGTTTTTTTCTTTCTGATAGGAACCTATATATTGTTGACTCCCCTACGCCCGTCATGTGGGCACAACTCTTGATTATGTTCTGAACAGTGTTTGTGGAATTCTGAGAAAGCAGAGCATCGTGAACGTTCAAAACAATAGTCTTCTCTCTTGGTGAATAGACAGACTTACTGACTGTACGCAACAGTACCGGTGTAAAACTTGATGATGTTGATGATGATGACGAAGCCATCGCAAGCAATCAAACAAAACAAGCAGGAACGAAAGGTACGTATATGTTTGTAGGAATATGAAAAAAAGTTACTCACGCACTGCACAAAATTCGCAAAATAAATATTAGAGACGTTAATTACTGCCGTAGACGCCGAAACACCAACGAGCCGTAAATTAAATGCGATCAAAAACGTACTAAACCTAATGAGGGTCAAACTTGCAGTGAGCTATCAACAAATTGTGTACGGACATGAATAAACACCTCAGGAACCTCCGCCTATGATTTTACGACTATTACGGCCGTTTTATGACTTGGACGCACATTTTGTGCTATCGACAAATTATGAACGGACTATAGTTATTTCTCGTTTACTGCATGAATAAATAATAAAACTAATTACTTTCCGCTACTAAAGGTATATGCTGAGCAGTATCTTATCATCTAGTTCTATTACACAGAATCTATAGAAATCTATATATCTATATCTAGACACTTTGTTTGTTTAATATCAATAGCTCCCCCTATTATTTACTTTTTTGTTGGGAATATTTGTACCCAGGATACTGTATACTAATTCCTAACCTTTATGTTTTCTTTAATATCTTGGAGCAGCGTTGACCAAAGTTCTTAAGATGCCCACGACTGGCATCTTCCTGGATGCCAGCTTGGTCATCCTGTTAGTTATCTCATTTCCGCTGATAACAATGACCACATGACGTCCATTGATATTGACCTATTTGATATTTTGTGACTTTTTAGCGTAAGCGTTAGCGTTTTTTTGGTAAGCGTTTACCAAAAAAACGGCGCACAAGCTGCGAGTTGCTCAGAGATCTATGGAGCGGTCAATGCTGGAACTGTCTCTGAGAGACAGGATACCAAATGTGACTATACGGCATAAGACGGGTGTGACTGATGTCATAGAGAGAGTTACAACCTTGAAGTGGAACTGTGCTGGCCATTTGGCACGAACAATGGATGGAAGATGGTCAAAGCGTATTCTGGAGCGGAGACCAAGGCACGATCCTCTAGGAACAGAGGCAGACCACCAACAAGATGGACGGACGATATTAAGAGAATCCGGAGAAACTGGATACAGGACGCACAACACCGAATGCGGGGGCAGACACTACGGGAGCCCTATGTCCAGCAGTGGACGCGAACGGCTGTCTAATGATAATGATGATGATCACTTTTCAGCATAAACCTAGGCATAGCGTTATTAGTTTGCAGGCTTAAAGCAGGCATTTGCTGCGCATCTGGATGATAAATATTACTTGTGATGGTGGTATCACTTGTAGTGGTAAGTTTTTTATTATGTCAATTTTTTAGCGCACACTGTATATTTATTTTGGGGTTGTTGCTAAAGAGCCTTTTTAGTACACCGCTAACTTATAGCTGACGCCGTAATTATTTTTTGTGCAGGTACACAAAACTTGCACCACAGTGACGACATGTCGCGCTGCTCTTTGAAGAGTTAGGGAATCGGCTTAAAATGGGGTCCGACGAATCATAAACCGTAAATATCGCTTATGATTATCATTACTGTCACGTTTCATACCACTTTGTGCGCTCTTTCCCATAATAAATTGGTCTAGGAAACTATTTCATGCGATGAAATAAATAAAAGATAAAATATTATAAAGTAATTATTTTATGTATCGGATAACTTAAAACTAATTTTAATATTATGACAGTAAGTCTTAACAGAATTGTTATGGTAATTATTATGTTTTTAAAAAACCATAAAAAGAGGTTCAGTTTTTTTAAATAAATATATAATTAATAATGCAAGTCCCTAACTTTGTTTTTATTAAACAAATCGGTAATTTTAATAGTTTTAAACTGTCTTTGTATAATACGGGTCATTTTACAAAAACCGAGCGTTTATCGGTCCAGTAGTTTTTTAGTATTTTGGCCAAAGACTAAAAGACTGTGGCGGACACACAACCATTCTCTGACTTAAAAAAAAGTCCAAACACTCAGTAAGAGTGACACGTTCTAGCATCTATAAGAAAGAATTAACTTAAAATAGTACTACAACTGTTTTCTTAAAAATAAAAAAAATTAAGAACTTTATCTATTTAGAAGATCTTAATCATTCAGTTCGATCCAACACGAGGAAACAGATAAATCTACTCACAAATTAATCTATTCGTGATTTTAAAATAATTTATTTTACTTATACATACATACATATAGTCACGCCTTTTTCCCATGGGGGTAGACAGAGACCACTTCCTTCCACTTGCTACGGTTCTTACACACATCTTTTGCTTCCTCTACTTTCATCAGTGCTCTCATACATGCTCGTCGGTTGTTGGTACTCTTGACCTGGCCTTTGCTCAAAACAATGTTGATCTGATCAAGATATGTTCTCCGAGGTCGACCTCTATCGACTTGTCCATTCACACTCGCCTTATAAATTTGTTTGGTCAATCTTCCTTCATCCATCCTTTCAACGTGTCCAAACCATCTAAGCATTTCTTTATCTATCTTTGTAACCACATCTTCTTTTACACCACAGCGTTCTTTATCTTACTATTCTTTACCTTATCCAACCGAGTCACTCTGGCTATACTTCTCAGACTACCCATCTCCGCAGCATTAATCCTATTTTCATGCTACTTCTGCCAAATTTAATGTTCACAACCATATATAAGTGTAAAAACCAACACACCTCTATGCACAGCCAGCAGTGCCTTTTCTTACACTTTCTGGCTATTAATAAAGCAATGCAGTGCCCCATTCATTTGTCTTCCTGCCAACTCCCTTCGCTCAATGCCACTGTCATACTTTCCATTTCTCGTAAACTTTGAATCTAAGTACACAAATTCATTTACTTGTTCCACTCTTTCTCCCTCAATCGAAACTCCACAGTTTGTCATGCTTTCTTCTCTTTCAAAAACCATTACTTTCGTTTTGCTTACATTTATTTTCATCCCTTCGATTTTCAGGGCATCATGCATTACATTAACCATCACCTGCAACTCCTTTTCAGATGACGCTAATATGATTAGATCATCGGCGTAAAGGAGGCATTTGACGATCAAATCATTCATTTTCAATCCATAAGCACTCTCTTTTAAATCTTTTAAACAAATGTCTATGTATAAGGTAAACAGCCATGGCGAAGCCACACATCCCTGTCTCACACCCTTTTCGATGTTAAACCAGTCCGCGCAAGCTCCGTTTATCCTGACACAAGCAGTGGAATCCTCGTAAAGTGATTTTAGTGCCCGTATTAAACTACCACTCACCCCATACATTGACAATGTCGACCACAATTTACTCCTCACCACTCTGTCATAGGCCTTTTCCAAGTCTATAAAAGCGCAATAGACCTGCTGACTTCTAGCCAAAAATTTTTCGACTATACCTCGTAATAAAAAGACCTGATCCTTACATCTCCTTTCTTTTCTAAATCCTGCTTGCACATCCAATATCATCTCAGTTTCATTCGTTACTCTTTTAATCAATATCTTTGCATACAATTTGATGACTATGCTGAGTAAACTAATGCCTCGGTAGTTCTTACAGTCCTGCTGCGAACCTTTTCTCTTGTAAAGTGGCACGATAACGGCCTTGCACCTGTCGTCTGGAACGCTATCAATTCTCCAACAAAGGTTAAAAAGGCGGTACAGAAGATTAGCTACCACGCTTTGTCTAGCCTTCAGCATTTCAACTGTTATCCTGTAGGACCCAGCAGCTTTACCCAATTTCATACTTTTACCCGCTTCCACAATTTCTTTGGTACTAATTTTACTTTCATTACAACTTTCACTTATGTCTTCATATGGAGCCTGTACTTGTGTATCCTCTTTCTCAAATAAACTTTTGAAGTATTCCTTCCATCTCTTGCCACGTCTTTTTTTTGGTTCTCTAAAGAGTACTCTGCTAGTGGTCTCTCTACTGGCAAATTATGCCCGAGCTCAGCCGTAGAGGGTAGAAGAAAAAAAAAATCTAAAAGTGAGCCGCGCCACCGACTTAGACGGTACAAGCCGGAAATCCCTAGGTCTTGTAGGCACCAGCAGAGCCACGCAAAAAAACAACAAACAATTATGGTGAACTAGATAAATAAAACTATATTTACAATTACTGCAATATATTAATTAAGTAAAAATGATGTTCTGATTTTTTACAATAAATTCTGTATTTTCGTAAAGTGGTTTAAACGAATTTAATACACTTTCTTAAAATAATATTTAAATTAATTATAACAATCTTCCAGACAGTAATAAAAACCTAATGAGGTACCAAAGAGAATTAAAATAAAAAAAAACAACAAAAAGAAAATGTTTACAATATTTAAAATTTCGAAAATAATTGGTTTTATATAAAATTCCTGATAGCAAAAGATTAACACAACAAAAAAAAGAAATACAAAATAAATGGACTTGCTACAAGAATAATATTTTAAAACCCTTACAATAACCACATAAATTATATTCAGTGGTATATAAATGCAGATTCAACTTGGAGCCGGTACAAATTTAACGAAAAATAATTTGGTTACTTTTAAACTATTGAAAACTTCATTGAGACGTCACTGGGAGCAGGTACAAATTTAATGAAAATAACTTGTTACTTTTAAATTATTGAAAACACTTAGATCAAGCACATAATAACTGATAAGTTGATAAAATTAAATTCCATACCATGTAACCAATTGAAAACCTCACTGAGACGTCACGGTAACATCGATGATCCAAGAACCGAAACACCAAGTAGTATTATCATATTAATTTCTGCTAAAATTACCAGGCAGGTCTTTATAACGCTGAAATTTATCGTCGATGTGGATGGAACGGCACGTGGTACTTCACGATGGCTTCACTTCATCAAATCCCACAAGTGGTGATCTTAACTCGACCCCAATATCCAAAAATATTCGCCACATAGGCACGACAGAATGGTCAAGTTAAGAATTAAATGGTTTATCTTCCTAATCCAATAAAGATTGCCCCAAATACAGCCAGATATGAAAGAAAAAACCGTAGAAGTTCCGCTCACGTGTAAATATCAAACCGTTCCAAAAACTCTCAACCGACTTCCACCACTGCCACCAAACGAATGATGAACACTCCTCGCTCCCAGACCGGACATAAGAAAATGTCCCGGGACACGCGTCAGCCAACCTTTCCATGTATAAGTCCCTAGTTCATAATCGCGCTCGTCCGCATCAATTGCCAGCCCAAGCAAACCAACAATAATATATCTGACAACACACGACAATCGAGGCCAATAATCAAGGCGAAGTCTAATAAGAGAGACAAAAATGTCACGGCTATTAATAATCGAATTCTATCACTACTATATAGGCAACACTATATACAACGAACCCAAATGCAGTATGCAAAGCTAATTACGAAGGCCAGATTATCATTATAATGAAACGGCAGATAGGAGAAAAACGTGACACTCTTTAATACCCATCTCTTCTTTTACCATACTACCATCTTGGTTTCTGATTTTTTCCAGTTGCGAGGTAGTATTTTTACCTCTTGCCTAAAAGTATGATCCATTAATCTATATTTTAACGGAAAACAAATTAAATAATATTAATGGCCTGGGTGCGACCCGAAAGGTCCACACGACTAACTTCTCAGTGGAAAGAATAAAAAAATACCATATGTTTTGTTTAAGTTGCTTACAACAAATTATAATTGTCATTAACAATATTTTGTTTATGTCAACTGTATTCTTTTAAACTTTTTTTATCATTTCACAAGCGGGAGCTATTTTCAATTATTGTTTATAACAATTGAAAATTTTTTTAAATTATTATGATCAATAATCATTTGTTAGTAACAATATTCAATTGTTACTTGTCGAAAATTATGTACGATGGACTTTTAAAGTGCAAATGCCGCAGGGAGCAAAGATAGTACCCTTCGCAGACGATGCAGGAGTCACCATAGTTGCAAAGCATAAAGAAGAACCACACATATGTTTTGGAGAGTTATACGCTAGAGTACAACAATGGATGAAATCAACTGGCCTTAAACTGGCGGAACAGAAAACCGAAGCGGTTCTCATCACCAGCAGGAAGAAATTGGAGACAATCGACCTCGAACTTGGTGACCATACCATTACATCCCAGCCCTACATCAGATACCTAGGAGTAATGATAGATGCTAGCAACAATTGAAACACATAACTGAGAAGGCTGCGAATGTGGCATGGGCGTTGTCCAGGCTAATGTCATTATTATATTGGAGGACCGCGCTAAGACCAGAGACCGTTGTTACTTATGTGCTAAGTTAGGCGATTGGCATCTGGGGAGATGCCTTGAAAGTCCAAGAATACCGCAGAAAGGTAGCAGCAACCTATCGACTTGGCGCCTTGAGAGTCTCCAGTGCATTTTGTACGGTGTCAGATGATGCAATATGTGATATAGCTGCAATGATGCCTATCCATATCCTTTCGGAAGAGAGAAGAAGCCTATATCAACAAAGAGGCAAACTTATAGAATCTTAAGCAAATCAACGAAGAGAGGCGAGGCTTCAAAGCCTTTTGCAATGGCAGACTGAGTGGGATGAATCAACGAAAGGCGGATGGATCAATCGGAAACATGGTGAAGTAAATTACTACCTAACACAAATGCTGTCCGGACATGGATGCTACAGCTTTGGACATGAGAACCTACCCGAGTGTTCAGAAGGGTGCAAACTTAAAGAAGATGCGGAACACGTGTTCTTCCAGTGCCCAACTTATAGGCAGGAGTAACAAGAGCTACAAGAGAAATTAAAAGCGGTAGTAACGCCTAAAAACTTAGTAGAATACCTGCTAGCATCGCATGAGAAATGGGAAGCCGTTAGTATTTTTGCAACCAAGATACCAAAGGAGTTACGACGCAAAGAGCAAGTTAGAAGAAATAGTAGCAACACTACTGTTCTCTAGGAAAAGAGAAAGATAGAAAGCTTCGGCTAGGCCACTCCTACGAATTAGAGCTTTGCTGCCGTCCCACGGGGGTATTAAAAGGCTACTGGCTACACACACACGTCTACTTAAATTTTTTTCAGTTTTTTTATTCTCTTCGCAAAATCGGACCCATTACTGTCTTTTCTCTCTCTTCTCTGAGACGAACGAAAACAATCAAAATTTCCGCCAGCCGCTTTTCGCCGAAGCTGGCTTTCGGGGTTTGCATGATATTTAATGTCGTCTTTTGATGAAATTTATGAAAATAAAGCTGGCTCCCCGCATGTCAACAATGCGTACCCTTTCGAATGATTGTAATTGTTTCGTAAACGGTGCCTGGGCTTAATGATTTAATAGCCTTATCATTTAAGCAAAATTTGCTATGAAATATTGCTTTAAGGAGGTTCGGTGGTCAGAGCGGGGTTATGAAGAAGGATGCGAGGGGGTCCTATGCTGAACATGTTAAATAATTATTAGTTAATCATGATTTAATAAAATATATGGTTTTTAATCAAATAATATGGTAAAAATTGAGTCTAAATTTATGTGTGTAGTTGTACAAAAACACGCAAATACTCATGAGATTGGCAATGAAATTAGCGTGTGTTTACTTTTATTAGCAGGAGCTGACAGCTGATAACATAACCTAAAACGTTTAAAATGGATAAACAACTACATTAAAATGAAATACTCTAATAGCAAAGAAAGTTTTAAATTAACAAGTTTAACTAGTAATTTATTATCAATGACAGATGATGGTGCACACGATACCTGCTATGATGTAGAAATGCTACAAAATTCTGTCATTAACTTATCTTAAAGTAGAAGATATTTTTAACCACAAAAAAACAATCCAGGATGTTTTATTAAAAATCAAAAGTATTAAGAATGTGAAATACTTACTAAGTTCTTTTATAACAATAAAAAATATTTTAAGCTTGGGTATGCAAAAAAGATATGCGAACCTGACATCAGTTATAATCAATTTGTAAATATGTATGTCATATTTATTTAAAGTACAGAAAACTTTACACTAATATTAACTTTATATATAACATTATATTATTATTACTTATAATACACTATATTTATTAACTTTTCCCTTTTACTAATCAGTATTTCTTGATTAGTGCACAACACACAGATTATGTGTATTTACATGGGTGACTTGAGACTTTATTCGTCTGCACGAATGCGCCGTTGCCGTTGCTTCTTTAAATTTTCAATATTTTCAAATTTTTCATAGTTAAAAATAAAATATTTAAAAAACTAGACAGTCGATAATACTTTTTAAGCACACAAACTCTTCGTTATTAAATTACCTACACACGCGTATTTTTTTTATCGATTTCTGCATTTTTTACAATGTTTTTGTTTATTTTAATATTAAGAACTCATGATTTCTCATAAGAACCCATGTTAAAGGAGCGAAAAAAAAATTAATTTTTGTAATAACTTTTATCAGTGAAAAATTTTAATTTAATATAAAGAACTATAATAACCAAGTTTACAGACTTATATATGTTTTTTAAAAAAGGAAAGGAAAAGGAAAAGCAAATATAACAAGATATTTTTTTAAACAATAAAATTAAAAAAGGTATACTTGTTAAAATTTTCATTTCATATTGTTAAGATTTTTTATTAGAGTCTGAGTACATAAAATTTTATTGCAATTGGTCAACTCTTTCTGGGTGTTCCAATTTTTTTGTAAATAATAATAAATTGGCTGCTTTTGAATATTGTCAGTGCTGTATATGTTATGCATCTTATAGGAGATTAATAATCAGGCATATTAAAATGCTACCGAACAATAAAATCCGTGTCTAATTTTTTCATTAGTTCTAGAAGTCTTGAATGGATTCCCGCGAGGCAAAGACGAGATTCTTCTGTTTTTTTTTCAATCTTTCATCTTCCCACAATTCGCTATGAAGAGGAAACTACTTACATAATTATAAAATGTTCATCAATGTATCTATCTTCGTCTTACATGTTCTCGTAACAAGGTTCCGTTATTTCGGAGGGTTTTATTAATGAGATACAGTATTAATAAATATACATTAAATGACCTCAATTCCGTTTAAAATAAACTATTGGATTTAAGGTTTGTTTTCGACGTTTCAGTTCTGTTGTTTTTGGAATTCTTGTAGTAATGCCTATGAAAGTTAAAATATGAATTTCGGATATAATTGTATTATTTGGGTAAATGTGTTCGACCAATTAAGAAAGGTGAAAAGGTTTTTAAAGCTGACCACATCATTTTATGTGGAACTAAAGGTCTCAATGAAAAAAATCGTCAAAATCATACTTCAACACTGGAAGGTTCTGACTAGGAACAGATCCATTTTTTAAACGATTTCTCTGTGTTGTTGAAATCACTTTAAATAATCTATACATATAAAATGCTTTGTCCTGAATGACTGACTGACGGATCAACGCACAGCCTAAACCGCTGATCATAGGGACCTGAAACTTAAAGAGTGTGTCATTTGTATGGCGTAGGCATCCGATAGGAACGAATTTTTCAAAATTCTGCTCCTAATGGGGTTAAAACGTGATTCCTTGGTCCAATTTACTTCAAATTTTGCATAAACATTCTTTAATAGAATTGATGAAAGATGTGTCCGTATTTTATTGAAACTTATCGCCTAACGGGGTTAAAAAGGGGTAGAAAGTTATTTTGGGGGTGATTTGCATTGAAGTTGTTATCATTACTGCTTTTGATTTAAATTACATTTTATTTTGACACATGTTTGAAAACCCAATCCGATTTTATTCAAAAAACGTTGAACTCACATAAAAGCTTGGTGCAATGCAATACTCTTTAAAATTGGAATGTCAAATATAAAAGAATATTTAAATCGGATTAGAATTTGAAATTTCAATTTTATTTTTTCTTGGATATTTGAATGAAAAACTTATCTTATACCTTGACAGCACACTACGCGTTTAAACTTCCTCTCAATTTGGGACCAAACGAAACCCCACTCTGCAATATACCCAAACAAAGTAATATGGCAGAAGTAATCCGCAAAACGAAATTCATTGTTTGTGATAAGAGTACTATGGCTTATAAAATGGGTTTTGAAGCCATAAATAGATCTTTACAAGATGTTAGGAATAATAATTGTCAAATGGAAGGAGTTACTGTATTTTTAGCAGGCGATTTCCGGCAGACTAGTAGTGCCCAGAAAAACGCGAGCGGACGAAGTTAAAGCGTGCATAAAGCGGTCTCATTTGTGGCCTTCAGTGACAAAACTGAGCCTTACCAAAAATATGAGAGTCCATCTTAGAGATGTTACCCGGACAGTTCTCAGACCTGTTGCCTCAGTCATAAATGAAATACTTTTGAGATCATTCAAAGTGGCCAAATATCAATATAAATCCGTCGTCTCAGCGATAAGCACCGATGATGCCATACATTACCCGGTCGAGTTGCTGAATGCACCCAACTCACAAATTAAAATTTAATTCGAATTCAACAGAGTGCAGTTTCCCATCAAAGTCTGCTTTGCCATTACCATAAACAAAGCTTATGGTCAAACTCTTAAGGTAGCGGGAGTAGAGTTGAGAGAAAGCTGCTTCTCCCACGGCCAATTGTATGTGGCATGCTCCAGAGTAAGCGCACAGAGTAGCCTGGTAATTCTGGCACCCCAAGGAAAAACAAAGAATATTATTTACAAAGAAATACTGCAGTAGGTGTAGTATTTTGATTTCGTTGCAAAAAGATAATACCCCCGTGTAGCTTTCACCAGATCGGGCTTCGTGTTCATAAAATATAAAAAAAAATAATTTATTTTCATGTTTATTTAACCTTAAAATCACTACACTATACGAAAGATTGTTACATTTTATAAGTATTCAAGCATTTTAACATAATAATGTATTTGTTATAACAAAATTAATAACGTTAAAAACCAATTAAAAATCCCATTAGAACCATTTTCGACTTTTACGCGGACAAAGTCGCAGGCAAAAACTAGTCACAAATAAAATGATAGATCATTGGACAACAATATCAAATTTAACACTAAAAAATTCATCTTTATTTAAGAATCATATTTATTTAAGATAAGTATCCAAAATATTAATTTATCTTTTTAATATTTATTAGGCTATGCATATTTTTTCTTGTTGTTAATGACAGGTATCAAAACAATTTGTTTAGATTTACAGTATTAAAATTTTTTTTGGGAGAATAACAATTTTGTACAGTAATTGTGATTTTCGTTAAAAGTAAGCTCATAAATTGGTTTTTTTCCCATCCCTTTTATAGAGATACCAACAGTAGAAATCGGGTGTTCATAATTCCTTTTTTGTACACAGGAGGAATTTATACTCAACTTCAATATAGTGGAATGGTTAAAAATCATAAATCGCTGGTTTTTAAAGTATTTTTTTTACACAATGCACATGTACTTACCGATAATGGATTGCTACAAGCATTGAATTAGATTTAAATGCCGTGGAAGAAATAGGAATGAAACTTTAAATGAAAGGAAAATAATTGAATTGAATCGTCACTCTTGCCACTTCGGGTCGGCGTTGAAAGAGAACTGAACTTCTTTCGATGAAGCGGTAAGGGAAAAGTTGTTCAACGGTTTACACACGTTGAATGTCAGAACCAAAAATGAATAGGGAAGAATCACGGAGTGGGCGACATCTATTATTAATCGTATCAACTTCTCGAAGTGTGAACAACAAACTAACTTTCATTTCTTTATAAGCGTGAAAAGTGTACTTTATACATTATTTTGAGCAATGTAAGCATTGAAAGTGTTCTATTTAAATGATATTTTGTGAAGAATTGGTGTTAATAAACCACAAAATCCGAAAATGCAAAGAATTAAAAAAGGTGATAAGGAAATAAAATCGCGAAAAATATGCTCTATTCTACAATGATCTACTTTATGGCAATTCTATTATATATTTGCATAAACTTCTTTCAAATCCTGAGGCAGCTTAGAAATGAAAGACGTTTTTAAAGATTGGAAAACCAATCTCAAAGTTTATGTTTTTTTGCAGCAAGCACTTTGTGAAAGTTGATTTTTTCTATGGTAAATTTAATATTGTTGTCCAATGATCTATCATTTTATTTGTGATTATTCATAGTGACTACAACAACACAGAGAAAGCGTTTAAAAGATGAATATGTTCCTAGCCAGAACCTTATTCCAGTTTTGAAGTATCAACATTCCATAATTAAGAAAGATTGAAGTGACCGAAGTTGGTTGAAAAATATCTCATTAGGTATTAAAATTTAAATTTATTTCAGACTCAGGCAAAAATCAAATGACTATGCAATTGCAGCAACATGCAAGTAAACAAGTAGGTGTAGATTTATTAAAGGAAAATGATGAAAGATTTACTCTACATTTGGATGAGAATGAACATTATTACGTGATGGATCCTGAAAAGAGTTTCACTGTCAGCAAAAAAAACCTCATTGGCCAGCCTTAAAAGCCTTTTCACCTTCCTAAATTGGTCGAACAAGTTCACCCACATAATGCAATGTTCAAAATTGATATTTCGACTTTCCTATGCATTGCAACAAGAATTCCAGGGACAACAGAAAAAACTTCGAAAACAAACCAAAATTGATACCTGGACACACCTGGTCTTTACTGGCATTTAACAAGAATCCAGCGACAATGAAACTGAAACGTTGATAACAAACCTTCATTCCAATAGTTTAACACAAAAAATGAACTCAAATCTCTGAGATAACTAAAATTCCCTTCAATAAAAACTTTAGTTTTACAAATGATCAAACGACAGAATATTTGTTGTTCACACCTCGACCCGACATTTTGTCATTGACAGCGCCATCTCACGTTACGTGATTTTTTCCTATTGCCCGAGGGCGCTCAGGGACGGCTTTAAAATACTTTAAATCGGAAACAAACTAACAAAATTGAAAATGTCACTATCAAACTCAGCGACCTCAAAAATCATGAATTTGACATTAATATAGGCGTTTTTAATAGGTAGTTTTTATGTTTCATCCCCTTCCCACACCTCTTGAATGGGTACATAACTGGGAATGTCACTATTAAAGTCAGCGTCCTCGAAAACTATGAATTCGACCCTTATATTAGTCATTTTTAATAGTTCTTGTATTTCATTCCCTTCCTACCACTTTCGTGGAGGAGCTACCAAAATTGGGAATATTTCTATCAAACTCATCGGATCCGACTCCGTGGTCACTTTTAAATAGACCACTCAGTATGTACACCCGGTTCGTCACCTTTGCAAAAAATAATTAAACGGCCTACCCTTACAAATGAATTAATTATCCAAAGAATCTAAGTAGAAAGGAATTCATAAATAATACCGACAATGCGCACAAAAATATCCACTTATATCTTAATATTAAGACTTTTATTGCTGTACTTCGTTTAAGTTATGTGTATAGTTTAGAACATTGAGCAAAAACTATATCCATTAGCTAATAACAAAGCAGCACCTGGGTTTTTCTACCAGTATACGGGTTAACAGACACATTTTTCATCGGGTTCATAAAAAAATTAATCATACCAAAGTTATTATTAATTGCGATAATTCCTTTTACTCAACAAATGATTATTTTATATTTTTATTTTAACTTTTATTTTTTTTGTTATTACAACAAAAACTACCAACAAATATGTTTAAAACTTGCCGTGGTATAAAATATATACAGGAAGTAAAATAATAATTTTTAAAGTGAAACTTCTTCAGAATCGTTGTGATTTGAAATTAGAAATAAAGTTCTCTTGGTGATCAACACTCTGATAACACATGTAAGAGATTTTAAATAGAACAGGTTTACAAAAAATTGAGCCTTGTTTGTTGTTGGAAACCAAGTGGTAATTTTTCGAAGTAATTTACTGCGTAAAATCCGAATTCGAGGTAAGAATTGGGCTATCACGTCAAAATTTTAAGATAAACTGCTTCACAAAAGTTAGTTCACAAATATTGGGATTTATGTTGAACAGTTTTATTTATAATATTTTATTTTATTAACTTCCCAACGGGAAGTTATAGTATAGTAATGCGTCCGATTTTGCGAATCCCGAATTTTGACATATCTCCATATTTCAAGGTCCCCAGAGTCGAATACAATAGTTTTTAAGTGGACGTCTGTGTGCCTATGTGCGTTCGAAATTATTTTTCGTCTCGATTATCTCGAGAACAAAAAATGATATTGACGTGGGACCAATTATATTCGACGCATAATTACGCAACTTGGAACTAATTAGATTATCAGCAAAATCAGTCAAGCTTATGGACAATAAAAAAACTGAAAAAAATGGTAAACTACCTGAATTTTGCAATTTATAAATTATTTTATTTTTATTACAGAACTTTAAGATCTTTCAAATTATATGATAATTGCATGTCAGGAATATTTGTATGAAAAATATGATGACAATATTTTATAAAAAGAGATAGTTTTAGAAAACGAAAATAGTAGAATTTTAAACTTGTGTCAGTATTGGCAAAATAGCATCGAAGATGCTATAACAGTAAAAAATTATTGCTAATAATAATCAAGCATTATTTATAACAATTGAATATTGTTACCAACAAATGATTATTAATCATAATAATTAAAAAAATTATGAAATGATAGTTTGAAAGAATAGGGTTGACATAAACAAAATATTGTTAATGACATTTATAATTTGTTATAAACAATTTAAAATCGTTTTTTATAATAATTTCAATAATAATAATTATAACAACAAAACATATGGTATTTTTTCAATCCTTCCACTGGGAAGTTAGTCGTGTGGACCTCTCGGGTCGCATCCAGACCACTGTTATTTTTATTTATAATATATTAAATGTTTACTTGCTTATCTGACTAGTATTTGTTTTATTATTTTTTAAGATGATATGTTTTTAGTTTAAGGCAAGATGTTTTCTATTGTAATTTCAAAAATTTTACATTGTTTTCACTTTATTCAGTCAACTTTGATTTAAAATTTAGAATTTTATTGAATAATGCCTAGATGTAAACTTGGTGCGGGCTTCTGGTGCTTCTGGTGTTTCGGTTTTAATTGATACAGTGCATCGAAGATTACACGAGGTTAACTTACGTTCACGACGACTTTTCAAAAGAGTTCCATTAACACAAATTCATATGCGAGATTGATTGGCATGGGTTAATGAACATGTGAATTGAAATGCTGAATGGAGGTCCGCATTGTTCACAGATGAGTTAAGGCATGGACAGTTTTCTGATAGTTGGCGTGTTCGCGTATGGACTCTTCCTGTAGTGCCCAGAAATCGAAGAGCAGTGCAGGAAGTTCATCCATTTAAAAGGGTTCAGTTACTGTTAGGGAATGCATTTGTTTTAATGGGCGTACAGAATTCTAAATCTTTGATGAGAACATGTCCGCGCAGATTTACCTACAACTTACAAATTATTACCAATGTTATACGTTTGTTTCATGCTGCTATTGGACCAACTTTTTTTTTAGACGATAATGCTCGGCTGCATCGTGCAAAAGTAGTCAAAAACGATTTGGACTTTCATGGTATCCCGCATTTGGCACTTTCCCCTTTATCGCTCGACCTCAATCCAATTGAGCATGCTTGGCATTGCAAAAAGGCACAAAATGCCTTGAATTTCCATTAACCACCCCCACAGATATCTTGACGGTATTTTGGCCAAAACTCGTCACGCTGGCCAAGAGCGGGTTGGCGAGTGGTATGGACTTTGGGGAAAAGGAGGTAATTGGTTTGTAAAAGGGAAGTAATGATGGGGAGTGGGACAATGGTTTTTCCCGTGTGGGTTTAGGAGATAAACCAAGGCTCGCGTGGGCAGGGGCGCGTCCCAGAAGTGGATCTATCTATCAACCCAGTACCGAAGGCGAACGAGCTTAAAAGGAGAATCTCTCCGGGATGGGCTGCTTTTGGAAAGCTACGAAACGTCCTTAAAAGTGATATGCCTGTCAGTCTAATACTTAAAACTTTTAACACATGTATATTACCGGTGAGTGGAACAGAAACTCTCACACTGACAAAGGCAACCATAACAAACTTACAGGTAGCACAAAGAAAAATGGAGAGAGCAATGATAGGTGTGAGCCTGAGGGACAAAGTCAGAAATGAGGGTTTGAGATGCAGAACGGGAGTAGAAGACATAATAGAAAGAATTACAAGGCTGGAGTGGCGATGGTCTGGACATGTGGCTAGAACAAAGGACGGGAGATGGTTGAATAAATTACTAGAATGGAGACCTCGAGCTGAAAGAAAAAAGTGTAGGGAGACCACTAACCCGATGGACAAATGATATAAAGCGAATAACCACAAACTGGATTGGAACCGCGCAGAATAGAGAAGAATGGAAAACACTTGAGGAGGCTTATGTCCAGCAGGGGACGTCAAGGGGTTGATGATGATGATCCACTTAATATTAATAATAAATAAATATCTTTATTACCAATTATAAAAAAAATTACATTTTGTTTACATATATTTAGGAAGAAATTTAGTTTGTATGTAATAATAAATAAGGTACAATATAAAATATATACTTGGTATTTAACATACATCTGCTCTTTCATCTAACCCCAAAAGAAAGTCAAAGACAGCAAATAATTTATAAAAAAATAATTTAAATTAATCGAAAAGAAATAATAGTTTAGCAATTAATTAGCAATTTTAATCCGAAAAATTACATTATTGTTGAGATAAATAATAGCTAAAGAGAGCTTGTTTGAGTTTATGTAGTGATGAGTTACTGTAATCGTGAGGTAAATTATTGAGACAGTTAACAATACAATAAGAAAAGGATCGTTTGAAAGACCCAGTATGGTGACGTGGTATAGTAAAAGTATTTCTATACAGATATGGTGGAGATTTTTTCTTTAGTAGCTTAATATAAAAATGGTAGAATGCAATTCTCGACGATTTTTTATGTGTAACCATTTAGTAATTCTGAATGAATGGCTAATATGTTTAAATTTGCGAATATCAAAAGTTAGTGTAAGGCATGAATTTTGCAATTTTTGTATTCTATTTATATCAAATAAAATTAAACAAAATTGTTATAAAATGTTACAGAAATTCAGCTTAGGTAGCACTAGTGACTCGCATTGGGATTTTGACCAATTTATCTAACACATGGCGAGAATAATATATAAGTTTTAGAGCTGCATAAGCTTTTTGTAAACATTTACTAATATGGTGCGAGTATCATCAAACCACACTACCAAGTTTTTTATTTTTTCGCTAAATTGTATAGTATTACCATTAATTATAACATTTAATGAGTATTCTTGTTTAAACACCTGCGAATCAACTCTATTTCCAAAAATAATTTCATTGGTCTTAGATGCATTTAGTTGCAGACAATGATTAATTGAAAATGTATAAAGATTATGTAAGTCAGTTACCGCTTGATTCGCTTCATTCAATGAAAAAGAAATATATAACTACGTATCGTTAGCGTAGTAATGTTGTAAACACGAAAAGAAAATATCTGGAAAATTCGATATATAAACAGAGAAGAGTATAGGGCCCAATATGGATCCTTGGGGCACTCCAGTACCCACAGATAAAACACTTGATACACTTGATTTTTCACAGCTTGACTTCTCTTAGATAAGATTTAAATAAATCTATAGCTTTAATATCCAAACCACTATATGATAAGATCAAAAAGAGTAAATTATAATTAAGAGTGTCAAATGCTTACAAGTAGTCAAATAAGAACAACACAGTTAATTTACTCCTATTAAGAGCTGCCAAAATATCATCAGATATTCTTAATAGTGCTGATGTACAACTGTGACCAGTTTTAAATCCAGACTGTACTGATGATTTTATGGAATTTTTAATTAACTGTTTCTGAAGTTGTTTATTAATAGCTTTTTTTAAGATCTTTGATAAAGTTGGCAATACACTGATCGGTAGTAATTGTTGCAACATTTGTGGATTATTTACTTTTAATTCCTTTTATTCCTTTTAGGCCCTTAAGAGTATTAGTCACTTTAAGAACTTGACAGCTTTGACCCCAACTTTGGAGACAAATTGATCAAGGCTACTTCAACGACCTTATGTAAGTATATGTAAGTAGAAATTATTGTTTGTTGTTTAAAATTGCAAATGAATGGCTCAAAAGGGCAAACAAACGCTTACATAAAAGAAAAAACCATTAATTTAATATATAAACACTTACTGACCAAAAATCGTAATTTGTTAAAACACAATATTCGAAATTATAAAACTCAAAAATGCAAATTTTGACTCTTTTAAAAGGTTTGTACAAAATGCACAATTTTTTGGTATTTTTTTATAACTGTATTTAAAACTACTCTTAATCGTTAAAATAAGCTAGTGAGTGATGACCTAAGATTGTTCCTTATAAAATCACGATCATTTTAAGCTATGAAGTATATTTCAACAGATGAGTCATGAGCATTTACAATAACCCATTAAAGCATTGTACATTTTTTTACTGGAAAATTTCTCTTATAATTGAAAATTTGTACCTGAGGATTTTTGGGGTTAATGAAATTTTCGTTTTTAAATTATTAATAATATTTAAATGTAAATTTGGTATCTAAAAAATTCTATTTGTAGGTTTTCAGAGTCATTAATTACAATTATCATGCTAAAAAAAGAATTTTTATTTTTAAGATTGCTGATTGCAAAAATACTATAATGGTCTTTAAAAAAATATGTACCCTTTAATTTTGGAGTTTAATGTGAATGTTTATAACATTGCTGGGGTATATTTAATAACTTAAAATGGTCGTTACTTCACAAGAACTATAACTGGGTGGCGGTTTGTGTCTCTTCCTGATAGTAGTTAACGATTTGCTGTACCGGTCTTCCTCCAGCATGGAAGCAGGTCGCAGATCGGTAACTACCTTAGTTGTTAGGGATCAAGAAAAGATGAGCCCAACAAAGTCAGCCTCATACTGGTTTACGCTGGGCGTAAACTTATCACCTAAACGTTATCACCTAATTCTGACCTTGAAATTGGATTCTATGCGGAAAATTACCTCGAAAATAAGCTTATGAAAAAAATTCCTTATCCATAGATATTTTGGATTTGTTTTGGTGATAAAACTGTGAATCGTTTTTCGGTAGATGAAGTATGGACTTACGGAGAACCTAACATAAAACTGTTAAGGGAAGATCGGGTTGTATTCATTCCATACAACCGTGATATTAAAGGGGTAATTTTTTATTACGTAACAATCTGATAAATTTGATGATTGTTGAGGGTTACTTTGTACGTAATAAAGTTTAACAATAGCGAATGAAAGGGGTTAATATTGTCAGTATCAGGCAAAAGGCATTAGTATTAGAGGTAATTAATACATTTATTTATTTTTTTATGCTATAAAAGTAAACAAATTATTATATTTAGGAAATTATAATTTTTGTTTTTAATTCCACCTTGAACAGTTTTATTGTGACACTCTTTATTGTTAATTTTCAGGTACGTAATATTTTTAATCAATAAAGTTTAAATAAAATAAATGTTATTATTACCAAGCATACTCATTAATTGATTTATAAACTGTAATAATTGTAAATATGCAAAATATTTGTTTGTACCGAAGATCCTTCTGTTTGTTGTTGTAGTAAAGTATTAACGAATATAACATGGAAATAAATGTAAACAAATTATAGTGTAAAGAAACTAAAAACACGCTTTAAGAGTCAATCAAAATAAAAAGTAAAAAATAATTCTTAACATAGGAATAAAATAACTGACGAGAAAATTAATGTCACTGTTCTAAAAGAGTGGGGTGCTTTCATTCCAAAACGCAGAGTGTCATAAAACATGTTATACAAAGTTCCCCACGCTTTTAGAGCAGTGACATTAATTTTCTCGTCAGTAATTTTATACTTATGTTAAGAATTATTTTTTACTTTGATTAACTCTAAAAGTGTGTTTTTTAGTTTTTTATACTATAATTTATTTTTCGCTTTTCAGTTCGATTTGTTTTGCTCACTAAAAAAGTTATGTATCAAGCACAAAAAGGATGTATCGGCCGGTAATCGAACCGGGGTCGCCCGCGTGACAGGCGAGCATTCTGCCCCTGAACCATCGATGCGATGAACTATTTTAATATTTGTACTGCGCGCATGCGAAGTTCACGCACTAATTCTATCTCTCTTACTCTCATGCAAAAGATCCCTAAAGAAATTTATTAATCCTGGCGAAACTAATCGGGATAATTGGATATTCTGATCGAATTATTGCATAGTCGTTGGTCTTTGACAAGTGTGCGAAGTTTAAATTAAATCTGATCGCTTAAATTAGGGCAAAGTCAAGGCCAAAGAGTCAGTTACAAACATACATACATGCATACAAGATACAGGTAAAATTATTAAAAAGGATTTTTTATGAATTTGCATTGATTCCCAAAACTGTAGTCTAGTTAAATAGTCATGCAAATAGTGACTAATCGGTAGATAATGCCACTAATAAATTTGTACCATTTTATATAAGTACTAATTTTTTAAAAAGAGAAAGAGAGAGAGAGACTTTTACGCAACTCAAATTTTATTACGCAACTCATTTTTATTGGAGATGAATTTAAAAACAAAAAGAACTCATAAAGGTTTTATTTGAACAAGAAACTTACAAAATTAATTGGAAACATTTTAAACTGGGAATAAGCTTTTTGTTGTAAATATTTAACGTACAATTTTTACAATTTTAGACATTTATTCCCGAAGAAGCTATTTCTGGTTCTGTTGTTACTTGTCAAGCGTAATTATTACAACTATTACTTTTAAAGGTTCGAGTTTAAGTTCTTCTCAAATGTTCTCAGCAACATTTTTTTATATTCAACTAGAAGAATCCGGTGGTCTACGTTGCTATACCCCATTATTTTATTTTATTTTTCTAAGATGCGCAATCCATATTGAAATTTAATTTATACAACAAATGTTTTATTTTCTTGCCAGCTGATAAACAATATTTACAGTTTTTTCGGTAGGTGTAAACACGTAAAGATTTTTTGGTGTTCCAACTCGTTCGCAAAGCCAATTATGATTTTTGTAATTGTTTTCAATATCAAGAAAAACTTTCTGCACAACATTTTTAACTTTTATTTAACGTGTTGTGATGTAGTTTATTGTGGTAATTGTTAAATGTGGAAGATCAGAGAATCGTACATGACGTTATATCTCTGATGTGTCCATTTAAATGTAAAATTGTTAATGTTTTTAACCAGTTAACTGTTACGCCACACAACCTTTTTTTTTTTTAAGAAAATAGTCGCAAAAAGGGTAGACCTATCGTGTGGGCCGCGGACAGCCCGCACTGCGACTATTAAAAAGGGAAGGGATTATAGAAAGAAAATGATTGTGGATACGCTTTTTAAAAAGTTGCAGGTCATAGTTCTCTGGAAAAACTGATTTTGGAAGCTTATTCCATTCCGTAGCAGCCCTATAAAAGAAGGATTCTTGATGAAGATTGGTCCTTGTAGTGTCAATCTTGAGAGTAAATGGGTGAGACTGATCAGCATGCCGAGTTATTCGGCCGAATGTGGCCAATGGTGGTACAAGAGTTTTTATTTCTCTGGAGCATCTGCTATGGAAATATCTGTAGAGCAATGACTGGTCTGCAACTCTTCTTCTATGTTCTAGAGGGTGAAGGGTATCTGTGAGAGTTGAGCTGTTTATCAAGCGAATGGCTCTTTTCTAAATGGAATCTAGAAGACGAAGAGAATGCCTGGGTGCTGAACCTCAAATGTGCGAGCAATACTCCAGTAGAGGTCGGATTTGAGCCTTGTACGTCGTCAACAGTTGATCAGGAGTAAAAAACTTTCTGGCTTTCCACAGAAAACCTAGCCTCTGGCTTGCCGACTTTGCGATGTTAGCAACATGGTCATGCCAAGACATATTATTGGACACCGTGACTCCCAAAATCGAGATGGAGGAACTTGGGTCAAGGCTATTTCCGGACATTGTGATGGGATGATTTGAGGAATTCACTTTCTTGGAAAACGTGGCACTTTGTGTTTTTTGGGCGTTGAACTGATTAAGATTGTTGGTTGCCCACTCGACGATTGCTTTAAGATCTCTATTGATGGAATTAACCTGTTTCTGCCTGAGTCTATTTGTATCATTGACCGAAAGTGATCGATAGGATGTGAAAGTTGAGACAAATGTGATATCGTCTGCGAAACTATAAATGGGGTTCGTGGTGGTTTTCAAGAGGTCGTGTAAAAGAAATAAGGTGGGGGACAGGATGGAACCCTGGGGGACCCCGGCATTGGTTTTAAACACATCAGAAGAAATACCGTCAACTGCCACATGTAAGGAGCGATCTTGCATGAAGCTCAAGAGCCATTGGCGCAGTTTGGTTGGGAGACCGTAGGCAGATAATTTACTTAATAATGCCTGGTGCCAAACGCGGTCAAAGGCTTTAGATATATCCAAGGCTATTGCACGGGTTTCACCAAACTTTTTAATAGTGTTTGTCCAGAGCTGAGTGACATAAGCCAGCAAATCTCCAGTAGACCGAAGTTGTCGAAATCCATATTGTCTGTCATGGATTATCTCAAATTTCTCCAGATATTTGATGAGTTCTGTGTTAATCGCTTTTTCCATAACTTTGGATATGACTGAGAGCAATGCAATAGGGCGATAATTTGCAGGAATAGTCTTCTTTCCTTTTTTCGGAATCGGTTGGACTTTAGCGTTTTTCCTCAATTACAATTTACTAACAACATAGTTGTTATTATAATTTGTTCTGTATTTTATCAATTGTAGCATCCCTGATGATGATAATTAAAATTATCGAAAGCTTGGAAATTTTGTAAAAAGAGTACACTTATTTGGTCTGCTGCATATCCTAAATACATTTTCACTGAATATATTATTATATTTTGTAGACACTACAAAAAATGTTTGCATTAAAATAAAAATGTAACTAATGGTAATGACTTTGGACGGACATACCGGCGCGTCATTTAGAACGGAAAACTGGATCTGCTAATAATATTTAGTACAAAATATAATGTGAGAACGTAATGAGAATGGTCAACATTTGATTTAAATTATTAGTGTTAGAAATTACAGGAGCGGAATATAAATTTACTCATCCTTCAAGTAGTTAGTCGGTACTTTAATTTGGAGTAGGCACCCCAAAAGACTTATTAAAACAGATTTACTTTTTACACAAACATTGTGTGATACAAGTATTCATTTTTAGTTTTTAACTAATTATTCCGTTATTCAGTGCTCCTTATCGTTATTTTTAGCTTAGTCAACGAAGGAACTATAAAAGACAGCAATAAAGAAATTTTATTTGTCAGTAAATTAATTTATCCAATTTTACTGATAATTATTATTATCAAAAATGTTTGTTATAACTCCAAATGGTTGTTAGCGTTGATTTTGACAGATTGTAACGATAAACTTAAACTATTATTCTTAATATGGACCCTATATTTTTTATACTACGACAAACAATTGGAGAAGGTGACTTATAGCCATGAACAAAATGACAGAAAAATAAGCATTATACCGGGTATCTGCCAAATAAGTATTTTACCAACGATAATCTGTGCAGTTCACGAATCGTTGCCCAGAAGTACGTTATTTTGGACCGGTATTTTTTTATAATGCTACAATGCGTTATACCGTTCCAAAATAACGTTCCACGAGTAACGACCCATCCCTACTTTTATCGCACGTCCACGATATTTTTTCCAATAATTGCTGTAAATGGAATAATTTTATTAAATCCCATGGCCGGAAGTATTCGTTTTCCAAAAACACGTTAGATGGTCCAAGAATTTTTCAGATATCTTTGCAACTTTGGTCGAAATTGTTAATTGTTTATAAGCAAAAATCTAAAATCTCCAAAAAACAGTATCTATTTTCAACCATTTTTTTTTTAAAAACGCTTGTGCATGATGATAGGAAGCTCCTAGATTTTTTTCCACCCGGTGGGCCTTCGTCGGGAAATTCTATTAAAGGGCAAAGATTTTTCGATGATCGCAGATTGTTGCTAAACTATATCTCGTATCAACATATCTAGCACGATTCTTTTGGGGTTTGGCTCCTTTTCATAATGTACGAGTTTCAAACCGATATGTTGATAAATATCTACCCGATTGCGGTTGCAAAAACGAAATGTAGAATTTTCATTTTTATTTGCCATAAACCACTTAATTAACAATGTTAGCACTTTTTTACAGAGGACGTTATGATAAACACATTTTATTAAAAAAAAATTTCGATGGGACGCGTTCCAAAAAAATTATCTCAAAAATATCCATTTTTTAATTTTTAATAATTTTTTATTGCCAAAAACTTATTCTATATTCTTGTAGCGTCCAAACAACCTTAATACCGTTTAATATATTGAAACTTCAGTTTATTTTGTTTTAATTTTATCCACACGGCTTTAATTGTTGGTAGGTACCTTGTTTTCTGATAAAGTGCTGGACGAATCAGTACCAGAAGGAGTCACCACGCAAGCGTATGCGGTATGATCTAGCAGTGATCGTTATTGCTAAGACTAGAGAGCAACTAAAGTGGAAAGGAGATAAGGCGCTTATGCAAATCCACAAATGGTTGGAAATTGATGAATCGGAGCTAGCCCCACAGAAAACTTAAACAGTCATTTTTTAAGGAGCAAAAGTAAAAGCAAAAGATGAGATCAGCTTTACTTGCAGAGAAGTCGAAATACTTCCCAAAAAGAGCCTCGTCTACCTGGGCATCACTATCGGCAAAAATTTCAGCTTTGGAGAACACATTAAGATCGCAACACAAAAAGCTGAGAAAAAAGCTGCGGCCCTTGGCAAAATAACCCCAAATATTAAGGGCACTGGTTCCAGGAAAAGGAAAATGCTATATAATGTCGCACAGTCGACCATATTATACGGCGCACCCATTTGAAATGATTACATGAGGAAAAAGAAATACAAGCGACTAGCGACAAAAGTTCAACGAAAAATACTGTTCAGTGTCACCAGCGCATACCGTACTGTGTCGGCCAAGGCAGTACAGGTAGTTGCGAGAGTCATACTAATTAAACTTTTGGTAGAAGAAATAACACCCTTATACTTGCGAGGAAGTGGTACCAATCTTAGAGCTAAAGCAGAAGAGTGGGATATAACTATCGGAAAGTGGCAGAGCGTATGGGATGACACAAACAACATCACACAGTGGACAAAACGACTGACACCACGCCTAAAGAAATGGTTAGAGGAGAACTGATTACTATCTTACTCAAGTACTCACGGGACATGGTTCCTTCAGAGAATAACTGCGCCGAATCGTAAAAGCCGAGAATGACCTATGTCTTTACTGTGACATGGTAGATACAGTGCCCCATACAATTTTAGAATGCTCGAGGTGGCAAGAAGAGAGGGAAGCATAGGGATGGTATTGACTATAGAAAACATCATGGGAATCATGCTAGGAGACCTCGAGAAATGGAAACAGATCCAGTATATCCGAAACATTCTAGAATGACAGAAATAGAAGAGAGACAAAGGGGAGTATAAAAGAATAACGACAGACAACCTGTCCACTGAAGAGATACGCAAGCGCTTCCGGTGAGCATACATACATACATACACATAGTCACGCCTTTTTTCCCAGAGCCAGAGACCACTTCGTTCCACTTGCTCCGTTTCCTATCACACATCTTTTGCTTCCTCTACTTTCATCAGTGCTCTCATACATGCTCGTCGGTTGTTGGTACTCTTGACCTGGCCTTTCTTTAAAACAAGAGGAGGTTTAGTGGGTAGGCTAGGGCTTTACTCTAGAGTACCTGGGAAATAAAGAACAAAGTACCTGTGCTTTAGTACCTCCCTGACAAAAAAGGTACCTTGTTTTTAAAAACAAAAGAACGTACGGTTCTGCGAGTAATGTTTTTCCGAAATTCGTCTAATTTTATTGTTTTTTGACCGCGGTGGTTTGTTTTTGGTATTGGTAAAGTTTTATTTACTTTCATTTCACGCACAATCCGTTCTATTGTTGATTCCAATGAACCTGTTAAAACGAACAACGATTTACCGCTTTCACCTTAGTAAGTGTTTTTGATAGCCCGTCATAAACTTTCCACACAATTGCCTTCCCATCTTTTGAGACGGGTTTGCGCCGTTGCAACCGCGTATCACTAAGTCCTGCCGTTGTAACCATCTTGCTGAGGTAAGCACAAAACCAACTATTAATGCAAATATTTCCACACTATTTTTTCATTCTATAGGTACTTACATTGATATCAACAAATATTTATAATTATAACCGTAACAAAGTCTATGAAAAGAAAATATATATAAATTAAGCTCTTGAAAAGGTAACAGATAGTATTTCTATAAATGGTGTACTGATATACAACTTAAGGTATGCAGATAATACTGTTCTTTTTGCAGATACAGCTGGGGGTCTCCAGAGGTTAATAAAGAAAGTAGCTGAGATGTGCGGAAAATATAATATGCGATTAAACACAAACAAAACAAAGGTAATGATAATAAGAAAACAAGCCGCTCAGAACGTATAGTTTTACTTCAGAAATTCCCCCATTGAAACAGTCTTAACCATTATCTATCTAGGAGTGCAACTAAATAACGATTGGGACCAAATAAAAGAGATAAAGATGCGAATCGAGAAAGCCAGATCTTACTTTAATCGCATGAAAATTCACCTGTGTAATATGAAACTTAATTTAAATCTAAAGACTCGTTTTTTAAAAAGTTACATATTTTCCATAATTAATTTATGGTGTTGAATCATGGACATTGACTAATGCAGCTTGCAAAAGACTTAAGGCGTTTGAGATGTGGTGCTTTCGACGCATGTTGAAAGTATCTTGGACTCATCACGTAACTAATGAAGCTGTGTTGCAACGTATGCAAAAAGAAAAAGAATTAATGAAGAACAATAAAGAAAGAAAACTTGCATACTTTGGATACATAATGCGTAACCAAAAATATGAGATACTGCAGCTGGTTATGCAAGGTAAAATGGATGGCAAAAGAGGTCCTAAAAGACGCCGAATATCATGGTTACATAATATTAAGCAATGGACTGGAAAAACATCAGCAGAGCTATTTCGAGCTGCCGTCAACAAAGTTATATGGGCCAGAATGATCGCTAACGTTAAGGATAAGGCACTTGAAGGAAGAAGAATAAGATATAAATTATATAATTCATGAAATACATGCAATCAATATTAGCATTCACTACAGACTAATTGTTATCATTGTTCTGCCGCTGCATACAGGCCCAGCCGGTTAGGTTACCAAAAATTCTGCATCGTTCACGTGATACACAGCGAGTCCCTTTCTTTAATTATTTATTGTCGTATTATAGTATTGGCTACGTGGTAAGAAGAAGAAATACAGGATTTTTTTTATAGAAATTACATTCAGTTAAGAAGTCATAGCTGTCTGCAGCTAATGTCGCAAATAGAGAAGAGACTGCGGATGTTACCTATTAGTTCTTGAACACATATTTAAAAAAAAATCTGATACCGCTCTATAATAAGCCGATAGAGTGACTTGGTCTGATCTGGTTGGAAAAAACCACTAGTGTTTAAAATCCGATCCTGCGTAAAAGGTAAACAAAAACGTTAATTAATTATAGGTACGTCTTCTTGCATCCGCATTCTATCTGCTCTTGCACCAATTCCAGGTGCTCTTCTTACTCATCATTACTATTATTCACAATTAGTGCTTTCGAAGATATGAATTATTGTAGGTAAGCAGTGTATCGGCAGAAAATGTTTTCTATTTTAATAATTATAAGTTATATTTCGTCTTTCAGTAAAATCGTAGGATAAAAGATTATAGATGCATTAATGACTTATATGATCACCGTTTTTAGAAATCTCTGTTTCTATTTTATTTTTTTTTTATTAAATGTGGTTATTTAAGTTTTAAGAATATGTTGGTATTAGTTGAATTGGTAAGAATGACAAGTTGACATAATCTAACATAATAAGCAGTATTTTTGTGCATGATAAGTGGTTTTTTTCATGCATAATTAAAAATTGCTATTTTTCTAAAAACCAGCATTAATTATTATTGCTAAAACACCAACAGTTTACAGTGAAAACGTTAACGGAGATACAGTGAAATAGTTGTAGGGGGTCGTGATTTATCTTTTCGTATACTGAAGTAATTTTTACTCAACTTCGATAAAAGTGGACTGGGATCAATCACAAGTCGCTTTCTTTCTTCAAACACACAATGCATTGCAGTTTGTTGAAGTCATCCAATCCTTTTATGAGCAAAGATTTTGTATTATTTCTCAGTCGGGTTTTAGGAATATAGAAGTTATTTGTGCTTCTGATGATATAATTATGTATCTTGTTGTTATAAGTTATGAAAGGATTCAGATAATCGGGTACTTAGTTGATTTTTTGTAAGTTTGAAAATGAAGACCATGGTCATAAAGTAGACACACAGTTCCAATCTAGTATTTCCATATAGTTTTTATTGGTGTGTATCTGTTGGATCTTAATATAAATATCATAACTCTGTTTTGAAGTTTTTGCAATGTCTGCAACTTGTTTTTATTCACTATATAAAGTTATGTTGGCCAGTAGTCGAAATGTGGTAGAATTAGTGTTTTATAAACCAATATTCTACTCTGAAGAGATAGAAAGGCGGCAATCCTGGCAAAAAAATAATTTATTAGAATTTTTTTTTAAAAATATCTTCGCAGTGGCACTTCAATGATAAAGTGTCATCAACTATGAATACCAGGTATTAAAACTCACTCACCCCTTTAACATCATCATTTTCCAACTGTAGGTTGTCATAATTATGTTTTTTACACAGAATCATGGCTTTAGTTTTTTTAACATTGAACTTAATCTAACAACTGGAGGGAAACGAAAAAGCCGATACCCTTGCAAAACAGGGGGCCGAATCTACGCCCACTGGACCAGAACCGGTTTTTGGAGTCACTAAAAGTGCTGCAAAAACAATCATTTCGGACTGGGAAGAGATGAAAATACTCTCTTACTGGTCCGATATATCAGGGTTGACTCACTCGAAGGCGTTCTTACCTCAACCCTCGAGAAACACAACTAAGCAGATCCAAGAATGGAGCAGGACTGACCTACGAATTCTAACAGGACACTGTTGTCTAAGATACCACTTTGGAAGGATAGGTCTGAATCAACAAACGGACTGTCGGTTTTTCTGCGTGGAAGACGAAACTGCTGAACATATACTATGTTTATGCCCCGGCCTGGGAAGAATAAGGTTTAACATATTTGGTTATACCAACCTAGAACCTACCGGAAAATATCACCCCATACAACCATAAACTTTGTAAAAAGGGCTGGATTGTGCAGTGAACTGTAACCTCTAGGGGTAAGCCACAATAGACCTACTAAAGGTCGCAGTGAAGGGGCGACTTACGCCCTACTCACATAATACCTAACCTAACCTAATCTAACAACTACACTTTCTGGGTCAGTTTCGTAACATGCGACAAGAGTGCCATCTGCAAAAAAAAAGAGAAAGCCATAGTCATTAATATAATTGATATCATTTAAATAGATGTTGAACAGCATCGGGCCCAAAACGCTCCTCTGAGGTACATCTATATCATTTTGTAATTCATCAGAGACTAATTTGCCCAATTTGCAAAGTTCCTTTCTATTTCAAAAATAATCTTTAAACCATTTTAACATAGTACCTTCAATTCCATAGTATTTTAGGTTGCGTATTAGAATTTTCCTGTCAATAGTTTTAAAAGCTCTATTGAAATCTTAAAGCAAATAACAAATTTACACTCATCAATAAGTTATTTTCATTTTAAAATAGTGAGTTGTAATGCAGTTACACAGAAGTAATTTGTTCGAAAGCATGATTGATTCCCAGAAAATAATTTATTTATATTGAAGTATTTAGAGAGCCTTCTTTACGCCAATGATCAAGTCATATTAGCGATATCTGAAGAGGAGTTACAGGCGATGGTTAATGTTATGCATACTTTATGAATAGCCAGAAAGTGTCAAAAAAGGCACGTCAGGCAGTGCATAGAGGTGTGTTGGTTCCCACACTTATGTATGGTAGTGAATGTTGGGTTTGGCAGAAGAAGCATGAAAATAGGATTAATGCTGCGGAGATAAGTAGTCTGAGAAGTATAGCCAGAGTGACTCGGTTGGATAAAGTAAAGAATAGTGAGATAAGAGAACGCTGTGGTGTAAAAGAAGATGTGGTTACAAAGATAGATAAAGGAATGCTTAGATGGTTTGGACACGTAGAAAGGATGTATAAAGGAAGATTGACGAAACAAATTTATAAGGCGAGTGTGAATGGACAAGTCTGTAGAGGTTGACCCCGGAGAACATATCTCGATCAGATCAACATTGTTTTAAAGAAAGGCCAGGTCAAGAGTACCAACAACCGACGAGCATGTATGAGAGCACTGATGAAAGTAGAGGAAGCAAAAGATGTGTGTAAGAACCGTAGCAATTGGAAGGAAGTGGTCTCTGCCTACCCCTATGGGAAAAAGGCGTGACTTTATGTATGTATGTATGTATTTAGAAATCTAATCATAGGCTGCTATTTCAACAACTTTTTTTATTGTAGGTAGTGTATTAATTAGTCTTAATACTAATGCCATAACATTTCTTTAAATTTTAAATAATTCCCATTGTACTTTTCTTTTCTCTCCGTTACTTTTCTTAAAATTCTTGTAGGCTCTATCTCCTTCTTTTCTTTTAAATTTTACTTTTGCATCAAACCACGGAACTTGGTTATTCCGGAAGTCAACCAGTCTTGTAGTCTTATGTATAATACTAAACAGCTTGACTATGATCTCTAGTGATTGTTATTCTAGCAACAATTTTAATAATTCAGAAGGTATCTCGTCTGGACCTGGGGCTTTCGCGTTCTTCGCAGATATATGGCACGTTCCACTTCTGCCTTAGTTATGTCGATTCCTTTGTTTTGCAATTTTCTGTACATAGCAAATAGCAAAATTTAACCCCAGAGTAATTGGTAAAAAGTATGCCTGGTGTAATGGCCAAAACAAAGCTATAATACACCCTTCCGATCCGATTTCGATCATACAGTCGGACGAGTGTCTGAGAGGAAAATAGTATCGGACTCTAAACGCCATTTTTTTTTCAGAGGCGAAAAAACCTTTTATGGAGAGGGTATGAGTCTGACAGCTCAAGGTCTACTGTGAGACACCACTGACTGTCTCAGGTCTACTCACTAAAACCTCCACCCCTATTTAGGCCCGTCTGTATCTTGCCTATGTACTTTTTTTATCATTGTACAATGGTGACCGCACGGCAAGGACCGGAAACAGCAAAACACACACTGCACCGCCGCGAGGCACTGGTCCGCAAAATACAGGCAATCCCCGGGACCTAGAACCCCGCTGCACCCAAAACAGTACTTTCGTACCTTGTACAAGTTTGTACAAGTTCTGTACTGGGTGGGAACAATGTAGCCGTCCAAAAACCAACCATCCTCTCCTGCGCACCGCAGCAGTACAGCATGCGCTCCACCACCCAAAAAGTGCCTTAAATAATAATAATAATATAAAAGTTTTTATAAAATAAATTTATAATTAAAATTGAAAAAAGTTACGCATTACCTATTTGTTTAAATATTAAATTTATTAACTTCCCAGTGAGAAGTTATAGTAATGGATCCGATAGTTTTTAAATAGGCGTCTGCGTGTGTATGTGCGTATGTTCGTATGTGTGTTCAGAATTATTTTTCGTCTCGAGAACAAACTATGATATCGACGTGGGACCAATTGCATTCGACGCATAATTACGCAACTTGGAACTTATAAAATTTTCAGCAAAATCGGTCAAGCTATTTTGCAAGGAACTCACTTTTTTCTACAAATTGATACTTTTAACTTCCCATTGGGAAGTTATAGTAATGGGTCAGAGTTTGCAAATACCAAATTTTGACAAATATCTCCACATTTCAAGGTCCCCAGAGTCAAATAAAATATTTTTTAAGTCTACGTCTGTGTTTGTATGTACGTGCGTTCGGAATGATATCGACGTGGGACCAATTGCATTCGACGCATAATTACGCAACTTAGAACTGATTAGATTTCCAGCAAAATCGGTCGAGCTGTTTTTTATGGAGAATCAAAAAACTGAAAAAAATGGTAAACTACCTGAATTTTGCAGTTTATATATTATACTATTTTTAATAGAGAATTTTAAGATCTTTTGAATAATATGATTATTGCATGTAAGGAATATTTGTATGAAAAATATGATGACAATATTTCATAAAAAGGTATAGTTTTAGGAAACAAAAATAGAAATTGGAGAATTTTAAACTTGTGTTAGTATTGAGAGAATAGTATTGAAGACGCTATAACAGTGAAAAATTATTGTTTGTAATAATCAAGCATTGTTTATAACAATTGAATATTGTTACTAACAAATGATTATTGATCATAATAATTAAAAAAAATTCAATGGTTATAAACAATTGAAAATAGCCTCCGCTTGAAATGATAAGAAAAAGTTTGAAAGAATACGGTTGACATAAACAGAATAATAATAATTATAACAACAAAACATATGGTATTTTTGCAATTTTTCCACTGGGAAGTTAGTCGTGTGGACCTCTCGGGTCGCACCCATACCACTGATATTTTCTATTATTTTTCACTTTGCTTGATTATAATTAAATCGTGGATATTTTTTAGAGTTTTGATAAACATTTCCGCTTACATATTGAGTACAAAATTGTAATACTTTTAAAAAAATAATCACACATGATTTTTTGTAATAAATAATTTAAATGAGGTAAAAGTAATGAAAACTATCCTTCTGCAGTTTTTTTTAAGCAGGATGTACCCAAAAGTTGCATTTTTCTTTTGTCCCCATTAATGATCCGATTTCTTTTATTTTCTTCTTGAGTCCATGGCTAAATTACAGTTGCTAAAATTTTTAAAAAATTTGTTTAAAGGACCTTTCGCGGAACGTTTAAATAGAGGCTGGCTAGTCGGATATCGAAAGAAACAACGTTGGATGAGTGTGTCCCGGTCATAATTCGTACTTGTATTGAGGCTAAAGGTGTTTTATTTAACAAAAAAAGTGAGATAATAGGTGATTCCATATTAGTTTAGTTGAGTAAATACATAACATGTTTGGTGGTAGCTTTAAACAAGATATTACAAACAAAAATATATCTACCCCGTGTATGAATGGTTGTGCCAATCGCTCTGTAGACACGTAAAAACCGCTTTGGTTATGAGAAATCAGAGTGTAATTATCTTGTTCGCCAGATATCTCAATATTCACTAATAAGGTTAATTAATTAAATGAAGCCCAATTATACCCATAATCACCGATTCATTTAACGCATAATTGAGCAATCATTCTGCATTGAAACAAATTAAAATAATTAAATAACACATGTAAATGATCCGACGACGTTGGAAGCACTGCTTTCACTACACTGCCCAGTAATTCTATTTGGCCAGTTAACCCTTTTGATCTCTTAGTTAAATTAAATTGGATTATGCGAACATATGGTGATAAAAAAACTTCCGTGCGAAAATGTGACCTTTTTTCGAACTTAAGGTAATTTAAAAAAAAAAGATAAACAAGAATATTACAGTTTGTTCATAACATTAGCTTCGGTCAACAGTACATTTTAGGAATAACAAAAAATTCACAAGTCATCAAAAAAATTATCCTTTGAGTTTTTATTTAAATTGACAAATTTTAATTCTTTACAACAAACAACACGGGTCTACAAAAATAAGGTCTTTTTAAAACGCTTAAATTAGTTTCACCTGTATCTTGTTTGCTTGTATGCATGTTTGTACTGACTGTACGTGAACTACGCATGCGCGCAGAACAAATATTAACACAGTTTATCTCATCGGTAATTCAGTGCTAGAATGCTCAACTGCCACGCGGGCAGCCCGGGTTCGATTCCCAGCCGATGCATTCTTTTTGTGCTTTTACCATTGAATACAAATTTTTTTAAATTGTATTAATGTATTCGCGAACTACATTTTAAAATTGTTTAGCATATCAAAACGGACACAGATAGAGATTGTTTAATAGCAAATCGAACTAAAAAGCGAAAAATAAATTATGGTTTAAAAAAACTAAAAAACACGCTTTTAGAGTTAAACAAACTAAAAAGTAAAAAATTATTTTTAACATAAGAATAAAATTACTGACGAGAAAATTAATGTCACTGTTCTAAAAGCGTGGGGTGCTTTGTATGGCATTTTTAAACTAACTCTGCGTTTCGGAATAAAAGCACCCCACGCTTTTAAAACAGTGTCATTAATTTTTCCGTTAGTAATTTTATTCTTACGTTAAAAATAATTTTTTACTTTTTAGTTTGATTAATTCCAAAAGCATACTCTACAACATACAAACAAATAGGTAAAACTAATATAAGCGTGTTAAAAACTATTCTGTTTTGATATGCCAAACAATTTCAAAATGTAGTTCGCAAATACCCTTATATATATATATATATATATATATATATATATATATATATATATATATATATATATATATATATATATATATATATATATAACAATTCTTTTTGTAGCTAAATACAATTGTAAATGTAAAAAAATTTTGGGGTTGCAGCTATTTTTAATTAAAACTCTTTTTTTACTTTTTTATAAAAGCTTTCAAAATTATTTTTTATTTCTTCATCAGTTACTCTACAGTATATATATATATATATATATATATATATATATATATATATATATATATATATATATATATATATGAGAAAGAAAGTTAGACGACTGTCTAAGTTAAAAAAAAAGCAACTAATTTATTTTTTGGGTATGCAGTCTGTGGCTAGAAAAAGTAAAACTCTTGATTCTGTTCAAGCTTTCGAGTCTTTATTGGCTCTTCATCAGAAACTCTACTATTTAAACATTGAAAATATTTGGAAAATCATAAAAAACGAACAGAAAACTTACGAAAGTGAGGTTGAACTGAAGCAATGCTTATTACAATGCTTAACAATGCTAGTCCAAAACCACTGATTGTTGATATTTCAGAAGAGCATCGGCCATAAAAATATCTATAAAATAGAGACAAATTGCCAACTTTTCTACGGTGTTCCAGAGAAGTGAGCGAGCTTGCAAGCGAGGCATCGCCGACCAGACGAATTGCCCTTTTTGGACGGAATCCAGTAGTTTCAGGATATGTTTAGGTGCCGCACTCCAAATATGGGAACAGTATTCTATGACAGATCGGATATGTGCCTTATAGATCATAAGCAGCTGACTGGAAGTAAAATAGCTCTTGGCACGAAACAGAAAGCCAAGTTTTTGGGATGCACATTTGGCAATGGACCTCACGTGATTTTCCCAAGAAAGGTTGTTGCTGATAGTAATACCAAGCATCGAGATGGATAACTTCAATGGTATGGTTACTCCTGACAATATTATGTTGGGCACAGTGAGATCAGCTTTTCTAATGAAAAGACATGCTTGTGTTTTATTAAGTTATTGGATCCCCATTCGAGAATTGTTGCCAAGTCCATATTTATGTTGTTGACATTACTTCCGTGTTCATTTCTGGTTTCACGGGAAGATACCTATAGGAGCCCTGGAAGAGAAAGTGGTTTGGAGTATACTATCATCCGCGAAGCTGTGTACTGGACATGAAGTTGTTTCCAACAAGTCGTTGATGTGAAGTAGAAATAGTGTTGAAGCTAGAATTGATCCCTGCGGAACACCAGCATTTATAAGTAGAAATTCAGATGAAACTCTATTAACTACCACATGGAGAGACCTATTTGAGAGAAAACTAGCTAGCAGGGAACACAGATGCAACTGCTATTTTTAAAAAGCTACTTTTTTAAATCGTTTGTTTACAAAAATTAGTTTTTTTTTAAATATGCCAAAATATAAGTATGTTTCTGGGAAAAATCGTTTACTTTAGTTTCCAAATATGCAAATTAGGCTTAAAATGGACCTCAATCCCATTTAAGAAAATATTTTCATATTTTTTCTATCACCTTTCTTTTTTTAGGTATAATAAAGCTGAGACATCGGGTTTCGCTCACCCTGTACATAAGAACATTTACAGATCTACTTACATATATAAAAATTTATTAATAAAACGTATAAACTTAATTTATTTTAAATTAATTTTTTTTTATTTTAATAATAAATTCTGCAAAAATATAAATTTTCTTTAAGATTAACAAATCATAGTTTAGTATCCACACGTCTACAAAGTCAATAAATATTTTTGATTACTTAACAGGTGTGATTTTTTTGTGATTTAAATCTTTATTTTGCGTTTTCTTCAAACTATTAATTTCAAGATAACTATTTGTTGCACTAAGGGGGAGAATGAATATGTTCCTTCGAATGTAGGCATGCCCGGACGACGGTAGTAATTGCGAGACTTAATAGACAGGCACAGTGCACTAAAAGCCAGGTCAGTCTAATTATAACAGAGGTCATATCATTTGTTATGTTTAATCTTTGTTTAAATGATAACTTTGTTTGAAGTATGCACGTCTTCGAGGAGGTTGATACAATTTCCGTTATGAATTAAGGTTGTATGCCTTCACACCATCAAATAAATGCTATGTAACTATTACTGAGCGTCTATTTTTACTGCCTACCGTCATTTGTGAACGTGAAACAATATTATGTACGACTTTACAAACCGGAAATGACATTTTTGCTTTATTTTGTTATTAAAACTATGTTATGGTAAAATTTACTACTAGACAACCGCAACCTTCAAGATTTACTGAAGAAAATACTCTGACAGGACGACACATAAAAACATGAAAATATTTTACACATAGGTACATTCCAATCGCTTTGATTCTCGAACAGCCCAAGCATCTTCCGGAAGCAGACTTAAACAGGGTGAAAAACACTTGGAGAGGAACAGACAGTCACCAACGATAAGTAGGTACTCAAAGAAAAATATATGAAAAATATATACACTCATAAAAAAATGCTTCGATAAAAAAAATATGCTTTTATCCAAGAAAACGGTTCATTTATACAGGGTGATTCATTAAGAATGTCATCATCATCATTATTATTAGCCTCTCGACGTCCACTGCTGAACAGAAGCCTGCTTAAGTGTTTTTCATTTCTCTATTTTGCGCGGTTCCAATCCAGAGTGTGGTTATTGGGATGGTGGTCTCCCTACACTTCTTTTGTCAGCTCGAGGTCTCCATTCTAGTAATTTCTTCGACCATCTCCCGTCCTTTGTTCTAGCCACATGTCCAGCCCATCCTCGTTTCGGATTCTGTCCCTCAGGCTCACACCTATCATTGCTCTCTCCTTTTTTCTTTGTGCTACCTGTAATTTTGTTATGGTTGCCTTTGTCAGTGTGAGATTTTCTGCTCCATACGTGATCACCAGTAATATGCATTTGTTAAAAGTTTTACGTTTTAGACTGATAGGCATATCACATTTAAGACGTATCGTAGCTTTCCAAAAGCAGCTCATCCCAGAGAGATTCTTGTTTATAGCTCGTTTGTCTGGTTATCCCTGCCGATACTGATTTCATGACCTAGAAACAAATACTTTTCTGCTGTTTCTATGTTTGTTCCGTTTATTTCTATGTTTTTACTGTGCACTAAATTTGTCATTAATTTTGTTTTATTAAAATTTATACTAAGACCCACTCTTTTTGCAGCTGCGTGTAGTTCTCTTAATATATCTCCTATTTAATTTAATTCCCTTGTCCTCCCATTCAAGAGATTTAAAATCATATTTCAATACAGCATTGAAAAGTTTCGGCGACATGGTGTCGCCTTGTCTTACTCCGCGTTATATATTTATTTTTTCTGTGTTTGTGTGAAGCTGTACTGTTGTAGTTGCTGTCTTGTAGATGTTGTATATTAGTTTGGCGTATCTGTAGTCTACACGGCATTGTTTTAGAGCTTCAAGTGTTGAGTCCAGTACAGTGTCAAAAGATTTTTCGAAGTCAACAAATATCAATGCCAAAGGTTTGTTATATTCGACTGCTTTTTTTATGAGAACTTTTGGCCGGTAAAAGTCTAATTTGTTTTTAATTCTGCTAACTATTATCCTGGTAAATAGTTTGTATAAGTGATTCTGCAGACTTATGGGTCTTTAGTTCGCGAGATTGGTTTTGTCCCCTTTTTTGTGTAGTAGAACTGTAATTGCGTTATTCCATTTCTGGGTAATAGAAGCACTGTGAAGGTACATATTGAATAGTTTTTTTACTTTATTTAGTAGAGTGGATCCTCCAACTTTAATGGCTTCTTTTCCTGGAGCACTGCTTTTTTCATTTTTTGGATTTTGATGATTCTTCTTAACATGCCTCATACAAATATTGCTAGTTTTCGAGATACCGGGTGTTTAAAGCTGAAATATGGATTTTAATTTTCGCAATAATTTTTCATGTTTTTACAATGTCTATTTTACGTTTTTTGACATAAGGATTACCAATTTGGACTCTAATTTAGCATTGCTAACAGAGGGCGATAGTTGGTAGTGTTTAGTAAATCAAAGCAAAAAAATTTTTCGGCTGAATTATGAGTAAAATAATAAAAATAACCGTTTTAAATTCTACAAAAAAAAGTTAAACTTGTTTGATTTATGTAACTTGATCGGTTATCGAGTTATTTGCTTCTAAAAAATTCTAAAAAAATCAAAGAATTTTAATTTTATAAAAAAAAATCATTATCTAAATGTGTAACAATAACAAAATAAAAAACTTCAAAGTAAATGTTCATAATGCCCACCATTTATTTCAATACACTTTATGATTCGCTTTCGCAAAAATCTATTAATACCTATCAAATAACCCTTTTCTATTATTTTTATCAAATTCGCAAATATAACCGTGATTTAATTTTTCGTTTTTTTTCCAAGTAGGCTTGTGTCATTGTCAATGCATTTTGCATTTATAGATTTAGCCGTGGTTTAATGTTCGTTTTTTAAGTAGGCTTGTGTCCCTCTTAGACAGTTTGTGTTTGATATTAATAATACATTTGTGAAAATTCAGACAACACAATTCGGATTTTGTGGAAATGTTTCATCAAGTAAGAATACGCGAAGAAGACAGAAAAGTAAAACGTTATCTTTGGAGGAATCTAGAAGTCAACAGAGACCCAGATATTTATGAAAGACTTCAGCCTAGAAAGATTAATTCAGTTTTCGAGGTAAGTTAACAATATAGTGTCCTCAAATTAGCCCATAGCAGGCAGGTTTTGTGAATGGTAAGGGTATAAAAAAGCAGATTTTTAATGTACGTATTTTGATCGAGAAAGCTAGAGAACACTATAGCCCTCTTTACCTCTGCTTTGTAGACTTTACAAAAGCATTCGATAATGTGATATGGACAAGAATGTGGGATATTCTTTTCGACATGGGTGTGCCATCTCATCTAGTAATGCTCATTTAGAATTTATATGCAAACAGTAAGGCAGGCATAAAGATGGACAACTCTTTCTCTCTCTCTGGGGAAGCCTTGGTTAAAAAGAGTTAGGCAGGGCTGTGTATTATCTCCGTTGCTATTTAACTTATATTCGGAACACTTAATAAGAATAGTGCTCGAAAACTGGGACGGCGGTTTTGTTGTAGGCGGTCAAAAAATTTCAAATTTAAGTTATGCAGATGACATTCTCTTGGTTGTCAGTAATGAGGAAGAACTGACGATGTTCCTCGAAAGACTCGAATCTGTGAGCTTAAGATATGGGTTGCAAATAAACTACAAAAAAACGAAGATCGTGATTATCAACCGAGAACAAGAAGGTGCTCCACAACCACACAAGTTGGCAAATTGCGAAGTCGTCGGAAAGATCGTATATCTAAGGTCAATAATAACATCAAATGTGGATTGTGAACCTGAAATTCGTAGACGCATTCGCATTCAATTGGGTAAAACAGCTATGAGCCAACTCACCAGAGTATGGAAAGATCGCAACATGTCGATCCAAACAAAAAAGCTCTACTAAAACCACTGGTATTCTCAGTTTTTTTGGTACGCTTTGGAAAAGTGGGCGATCAAGGCCGCTGATCGACGGAGAATCGATGCGTTCGAAATGTGGTGTTGGCGCAGAATGTTAAGAATCTCATGAACTACTCGAAGAACAAACGCATCCATATTGAAACAAGTAAGAATAGAGCCCTGTTTGTCGAGCCAAACTTTAGCGCGGGCTCTAAGGTTCTTCGGCCACATAAATCGACACTATAATGTAAAGCGCCTCATTGTACAGGGAATTCCATTTGGTAAAAGATGACGAGGTCGATCACCAACGAGATGGACTGACTTATACTGATATTAATTAATATTAGGAAAGTATTTGAAAGTATTCTAGCAAAAAAAGATTTACCGGGAAAACACATAATTCAGTTTAATATACTACTTTGCTGTGGCTATTCTGTGGAATAAAGGAAAGAAAATAAAATGTTTTGCTCTAAAAATCGTTTCTTAAAATCGCTCAAGATGCTTACTTTCTTGTAGCAACGTCAGACCCCAAAATACACTAATAGTATTTAGGTCCGATGATGAACAGTGATTTTTCCTGTAACGAAAACAGCCTGGGAAAAATTTTGACGGCCAACAACAATAAACAAACAGTAATTGGTCAAAGAAACGATTTGCATTGTCGTCCGGGAATGTATTGCTTTTACTACTAGATACATAGGGTCATCATCATCATCATCGGCCTTGTCGCGTCCACTGCTGAACATAGGCCTCCCGTAATCTGTGCCACTCCTCCCTGCACTGCGCCCCCTGCATCCAGTTATGCTTGATGCGTTTTATAGCATCAGTCCATCTCGTTGGTGGTCGTTCTTTATTTCAGTAAGCTTTATGTGTCGGCCTTCATTCAAAGATTTTCTTGGTTCATCTGTCGTCAGTTATTCTTGCAATATGTCCTGCCCAATTCCATTTTAATGTTGTTATTCTCTTGACGACATCCACTACACCTATTCTTCTTCTTATTTCGTTATTCTAAATTTTATCTTTTAGGGAAATGCCCAAAATGGCTCTCTCCATAGCTCGTTGTGTCACTTGTAATTTATTGATGGATTTTATTGTCAGAGTAAGTGTTTCCGCTCCGTATGTTATAACAGGCAGGACACACTAATTGAAAACTTTTCTCTTTAAACATACCGGGATGTAGGATCGGAATACCTCCTTTAGGTTTCAAAAAGCTGTCTAGGTGAGTCATATTCTTCTTTAAAACTCAACAGTTTGGTTGTCTCGACCCACACGAATTTCATGACCAAGATACTTGTTGCACTTCGTGCCCACTCAAGGAAATATTACCACTTATCACCAGATTTGTCATATATTGTGTTTTTGTAGAATTAATTTTTAATTAGGCTTTTTTTAACGCTTTTTCTAAAACGTATAGCATTTGAGTGGCTTTGTCAATTCTATCCGAAATCAGGACAATATCATAGGAAAACCTAAGGTCAAGTCTTTCCTATTTATATTAACTCCCAAGTTATTCCAATTTATCTCCTTCAGCCGAGTACATAAGGTATTATGCATAAAGTTGAGTGGATTCCCAGAAGTAGCGACTCCTCATTGGAATGAGTAACTACTCCTCTTAGTAAGCGTGCTCCGTTTTGGTATGCATAAAATATATATCGAAAAACGAAGATGGTACTAGGGAATGTCGAGTGTTCACTTTGATTTGCAGGATTCGACTTTCGTAGTCTCCCCGAATATTCCCGTCAGTCAATCAGTTTAAATTTTTACGTCGGTTGTGTATCTGACTATACGTTTTAGAGAGGATTCTTCTGAAAATCAAGCCGTATTTGTGAAGATAGTTAAACGATATCCTGTTTTGTTAGAGAAATCTAACATCCCGGAAGGAAAAAAGAAACGACATAAAGCGGTTGAAGAAATAAAAGAAAAGTTAGAAGCTGAATTAGAAGTAAAATATAATTAAGGACAGATTGAGGTGCTTAGCTACGTTGTGCAAAATAAAGGAACTCATGACAAGAGAAGGCACGTATTTTGTATTGTAGTATAGGAAAATGCTGTTTTAGTTACCCGAAGTATCTCTCTATAATAACACTCTCTTTTGTAATCAGCCTATTGTATGACCTTTGTTCTGTGGTATATACATCCCGAAAAGAAGCCATGAGCCACGGAGCTATACCATACCTAGTGTCTCCCAACAAAACAGCACTCTGGTTCTATTGCATGACGTTATATACATTTAAATTTTTTTTTTCCTCGAGTCATGTACAGATCCTGGCCAAGAAGCATCCATACTTGTGAACTCTTCATTTGAATTGCACGTTGCCAGCACATTTATACTAGCAAACAATTTTATGTTATAATATTCGTGTCCGTGAATAGACGGTTTCAGTATAGGAACATGAGTACAGTCTATAGCTTCAATAGCTGAAGGAAAATTGAACTTTTCTTGCCACTTATTTTTAGCATTCTGTAGATCTTCATGTGAGGATGGAAATTTGATCCAAACATTTGATTTCTGCACAATACGTGTTATGACGTTGGTAACGGTTCGGGATACCGTCGATTGATGGGCACCAATATCTTATGCTATGCCAATTTGGAATCCCGGATCACTAACACAACGTAAAAAAACCCTCATTCTTTCTTCACTACTCAAGGCTCTGCCCCTTTATTCTTTAGTATTGCCAAGAAAATTGTTAGTTATCCCCTGAATATTAACTCTGCTAAACCGATATGAAGCTGAGTCTGCTACTAAGGATCCTTGTCATTTTTAAAAGTAGATACTCAGTGAACAGAATGGACGCTCGCATTTGTGCATACAAAAATAAAAGTCGGTACTCGAGGAGCATGGACATCCTCACGAAAAGAGTATACACTCACAAGTTGGAGCTTATACCTACATTTTTATGCATATCATATGGAGTAGCTTCTTTAAAGATGTGAGTAAAAAGTGGCCACTTTATGCATATGACCCATAATAATGTAGATAGTTCACCGACTCTGGAGCATGCGACATATAATTGCCCAAGTGAAAAGCACTCGGTTTCCTAATTTAAACCGCACACTTTTAAATGCAATCTAAATAAAAGTATCACATTTTAATTTTTGAAAACAGATAATTAAATCATTTCCAAAACAAAACAAATTAATTAAATACAGCATTTACTATGAAATTAACTTACCTTTTTTTTTCGAAAACAAATAATATAATTGGGTTCTTCTTAAATGAAATCAAATTAAATCCAACCTTTGATTAAATAATCATAAATATTCACATCAATGAACTGGTCACAGTAACACTTTTATCAACCTTAACGTTTATTTTCACTATCTATATTAATACTCTTGGTCGAGATTGCCGCTTATTGACGTGTGTTGTTAAAATCATAAGTATTTGACAAATTGAAAAACAAATAATTTAAAATAGTTAATTGTGTAAAAGTGCGAGCATCGTAAATAATATGAACTAAATGAGTCGACACCATTCACAAAACTGAACGATATTTTGAAAGATTGGGCCTGGAATATGAAAACAGAAAATAGAAAAGATTACAAAGAATATACTGTGAAGTGTATGAGAAATTCTACAGCTAAAACTCTTTAAGAATTGTATTTCAAAAAGTATAACATAAAAAAAGATCCATTTCAAGTGTGCGAATTTAAAAGTTCTCCAGACGCATGAAATGCGGAGAGACGGGAACTGCAGAAACATCAAGAAAAACGGAAACGGAGTTCAATAGCATTAAGTATAAAAAATATGTTTGCTATTATTGACAAATGCGATAAAAAATCTCCGGGTGTACTTCAAAAAAAATTAGCATGGCGTAGGTTGTTCAACTTTAATTGAACATTTCCAATTTGAAATTTAGAATGATGGTTATGAATCGTGTAGGATTTTTTTTTTACAGAAGATAGTCGCAAAAAGGGTAGACCTATCGTGTGGGCCGCGTACGGCCCGCAATGCGACTATTAGAAGGAGGAGGGATTATAGAATAGAGATGATTTTGGACCCGCTTTTTAAAAAGTTGCAGGTCACAGTTTTCTAGAAAAACTGATTATGGAAGCCTGTTCCATTCCGTAGCAGCCCTGTAAAAGAAGGACTATTGATGGAGATTGGTCCTTGTAGTGTTAATCTTGAGAGTAAATGGGTGAGACTGATCAGCGTGCCGAGTTCTTCGGCCGAATGTGGCCAGTGGTGGTATAAGAGTTTTTATTTCTCTGGAGCATCTGCCATGAAAATATCTGTAGAGTAATATCTGGTCTGCAACTCTTCTTCTATGTTCTAGTGGATGTTGGGTATCTGTGAGAGTTGAGCTGTTTATCAACCAAATGGCCCTTTTCTGAATGGAATGAATCCCAAATGTGCGAGCAATACTTCAGTATGGGTCGGATTTGTGCCTTGTACGTCGTCAACAGTTGATCAGTAGTAAAAAACTTTCTAATTTTTCACAGAAAACCTAGTCTCTGGCTTGCTGACTTTGCGATGTTAGCAACATGGTCATGCCAAGACATATTATTAGACACCGTGACTCCCAAAATCGAGATGGAAGGACTTGATTCAAGGGTATTTCCGGACATTGTGAGGGAATGATTTGAGGAATTCACTTTCTTGGAAAACGTGGCGCTTTGTGTTTTCTGGGCGTTAAACTGAATAGAATATAACCCAATTTGTACAAAAACTTGTCAAAAAGGAAACCATTAATGCGCAGACAGCAAATGGCTAACAAAAAATGAACGAAAACCACAGCGCTGTCCAGTTAGATTGTTTAGAAAATTGATTTAAGAGAGAAGACTAGGATTTACTTATCCACGTTTGTTTTCAACTCCAAATCCATTCTGGAAAAAAAGAAAACTCATTGTGGTACAAGAATTCGCCTGTTGGGGAAAACGAACTTTTAAAATTGACTAAATTTAAAGCAAAGCCTATTTGTCTAAATACAAACCAGTTAAAAATTACTAACCAGTCTTTAAGATTAACTGCAGTTTCTCAACTGGCAAAATCCGGAGTACGAATGTTTGTTATTTTAAAGGCTAGTCGCCCGCCAAGCTACTTCTGTTGCACTGTACTTCTTCAATTCAACCTTACTTGCAGATGAATGAACAATATCACCAGAGTATTTTAAACAGAAGAGAATGAATGTGAAGCTTCTGCGGTTTACACTGCCAGTTCTTCGAAAGCTAAAAAGATGTCACAAATTACGCATGGTGGAAATGTCACAGAAAACAATTGGGTTTTCAATTTCAATTCATAATTTATAAAACTGGTGCTGTTTTTGTTTGGATTTTGTTAATTGTTGTTGATATTTTGAGTAAATCATTCCAAATTGTTTCATTTTGTAATTTTGTGAATATTTATCTCTGATAGAAAGAATTGGATTTAAGAAATAATCTTCAAAAATATCACTCGACCTAGATAAATAAGCTACTATTTTTATTGCTGCTAAAAAAACAATCCTTATTAGATCAGATAGTCAAGCGGCACACTCAAAGCTTTGGCATTACAGAGAATAGACTCAAAAATTGTCCGAGAATGGGCCGGAAACCTACGAACCTTGGCTAACCATAACAAGGTCACCTTCTTATGCCAGGGCATAAAGGTATTTCTGGTAACGAAGAAGTGGACAAACTAGATAGGCGGAACTCTGGACCACCATTTATTGGTTCAGAACCAATAATAGGAATACACAAGGCCAGCGTTAAAGCAGCGATCAATGACTGGGTCCACTCTCAGCATCAGCTGAAGTAAGCATAGCCAGAGGGAGCTAGGCACAGCAAATTAATGCCTAAAGAACCCTCACCTAGGCAGCAAGAAAAGCTGCTTTCTCTAAGTAGGGAAAAACTTAGAACGGTTGTAGGACTTTGTACCGGGCACTGGTCTTTGAAGAAACATCTGCATAATATAGGTGTGTTTGACACAGAACCTATATGCAGATTATGTAATGACGAGGAGGAAACAGTTACTCATATTATCTTCGAATGTGAAGCCACCGCCCAGTGGAGGCACTACCTGGGTTGTATACAAGACCAAGGGAGTGATCCACCTGGGGCAATAGCAGTACATGAGCTTTTACTCCTTAACAGGAGAATTAAAAACATGGTGCCACGTCTTTTAGTTCTCTAAAGAGTACTCTGCCAGTGGTCTCTCTACTGGCAAATTATGCCCGAGCTCAGCCGTAGAGGGTAGAAGAAAAAAAATATAAAAGTGAGCCGCGCCACCGACTTAGACGGTACAAGCCGGAAACCCCTAGGTCTTGTAGGCACCAGCAGAGCCACACGATAAACAACAAACAATTATGGTGAACTAGATAAATAAAACTATATTTACAATTCCTGCAATATATTAATTAAGTAAAAATGATGTTCTGATTTTTTACAACAAATTCTGTATTTTTGTAAAGTGGATTAAACGAATTTAATACACTTTCCTTAAAATAATATTTAAATTAATTATAACAATCTTTCAGACAATAATAAAAACCTAATGAGGTACAAAAGAGAATTAAAAACAAAAAAAATGTTCACAATATTTAAAATTTCAAAAATAATTGGTTTTATATAGAATTCCTGATAGCAAAAGATTAAAAAAAAAATACAAAATAAATGGACTTACAACAAAAATAATAATTTGAAACCATCACAATAACTACATAAAGCATATTCAGTAATGTATACGTTCAGATTCAACTTGGAGCAGGTACAAAGTTAATGAAAATAATTTGTTACTTTTAAACTATTGAAAACACTTAGATCAAACACATAATAACTGATAAGTTGATAAAATTAAACTCAATACTATGTAACCAAATGAAAACTTCATAGAGACGCCACTGTTACATCGATGATCCAAGAAACAGAAACACCAAGTAGTATTTTTAAAGATTTACACTGTTAAAACAATCGAGCTTATTTAAAAATATTTCTTTTTACGATGGCTGTTCTTCAAAATAGCAATATTGTAGGATATTTACAAATAAGTATGAATAAACGTTCTTACTTGGACACAAAGAACTATTGAGAATATTATTTTAATCAAAGTTCAACCTTGGCATATTATCCAATGCAATAAATAGTTTTCAACAGTGTACCATATTAATAAATTAAAACAAAACTTAATCGAGGTGTCAAAAATAAGTCACGTCGTTTAAATATACTAAAATAAATCACTTGTAACCTTTGGGTACACGAATTCACGAATCCTGTGGCCTACTCCTGGCCGGTTTGAATTATGGAACAGCACCTGCTACTTAACAATGGCTTCCCTCCATCAAATCCCGCACGCGGTCATTTTAATTCGACCCCCAAAATCCAAAATATCCACCACAAAGGCACGACAGAATGGTCAAGATAAAATTAAATGGTTTTTCTTCAAAATCCAATTAAGATGGCCCAAATACAGCCAGATATGAAAGAAAAAACCGTAGAAGTTCTGCTCACGTGTTAATATCAAATCATTCCAAAAACTCTCACCCGACCTCCACGACTGACAACAAACGACCTCTTCAACTGCTCACTCCCAGGCCGGATATCAGAAAATGACACGGGACACGCGTCAGCCAACCTTTGCAAAACTATGTTCCCAACTCATAATCGCGCTCGTCCGTGTTGACAGCCAGCCCATCCACACAGAAAAGCAAACCAAACAATAATATAGCTGACAACACACGACAATCGAGGCCAAAAATCAAGGCGAAATCTAATAACAAAGACTCCCACTCCAATTAACAAAAATGTCACAGCCATTAATAATTAAATCCCAACACTACTAGGTATGCAACACTATTTACAACGAATGATATATTCAAGTTACAACAAAATACCGTATGCAACCCTACTTACGAGTAACTAAGGAATACGAAACTATCAGAAGAGACCCAATTAATAATGGACTGTAGAAGGAAAAAAAATAGGCACGTGACAATGGGACTAAATTAAGAAGCTGGAAAGGTACAAAAGCAGAAAATGCTGCAGTGCCTAGGGAAAAATTAGACCTCTTCCACAACTCCCATTTACTCATTTATTCATTCATTCAAGATGCAATAAAAATAGTCGACTATTTATCAAGGTCTTGTTATACATGTTACCCTCGAATATGTCGCAGTTTTTTTTTTGAATAATTTTGAAACCAGCAAGATATGAAATAAGTCTTGAATCAAAGTAATGGTAAAACATAAATACCTAATTTGTGTTATTAATTAATTTTTTTTAATATTGCTTGACATCTAAAAAATATGACAATAATTTGTATACATAACGGAAAATAAAATATAATTTATAAACAAATTAGCCAAGTAGTTACATATTAATGCACTTTTTTTATACATTTGTCACCCGTATTATTCTGACGACCCTCATGAGCAATAGTTCAAAGTCGGATAGGAGGTGTAATTATAATGATATTAACAAAGCGACGGCGACGGTGCGGATACATTTTTACAAATATTACCCATATAATTTGAATATCAGATAAACAGATGAAAAGATATTGACAGGAACTGAGAACAAATATTAATTTAAGAAACAGGAATTCTAACAAATATGAACAAGCATTTAAGCCCCGTAAGTAATACAGCAAAGCACTTCCAAAAAGTTATTGCCAACAATAACCATTGACACAAGTTTACGCGAATTTTGAGTCGGGTTTTGTATGTCTAATTTTGATTAGTTGTGCCTAGCTAATGAAAGAAACAATTCTTCTTACGCTGCCTATCCACTACTGGATGTTAGCGACCACATGCGCGAATCTCTCTCGATCGATTGCAGTGTGAGCGAGCTCCCCCGACAGTTCCCCTCTCTAATATTGCTCAACCAGGACAATTTTTTCCTTCCTACTCCATGCCTGCCCTCAATCTTTTCTTCCATTATAAGTTGTAATAGCTTATACTCTGTATTACGCATGATGTGTCCAAGGTAGTTTGTTTTTCGCTTTTGTTTTTGTTTGTTTTTTTTTCATTCGTCGTTGGTTATTTTATCTGTCCAAGGCACTTTTAATATACGACGATAGGTCCATATTTCTAAGGCTTCTATTTTTCTGAGCGTCGTTGTTTTCATAGTCCATGCCTCCATTCCATATAATAAGTTGGACCACACGTAACATCTTGCATATCGCATTCTTAGATCTGCACTTATATCTCGAGATGTAAGCACTTTCCTAAATTTAAAAAATTCATTACAAGCCATTTTTGTTCTGCATTTTATTTCCTTGTCTGGATCCCAGTCTTCATGAAGCCAGCTTTCCAAGTACTTGTATCTTGATACTCTCTCTAGATTGTTGTTGTCCACTATTATATTTACATTTTCATACTGCACATTATCCCTACTTACTATCATAATTTTTGTCTTTTTGGAGTTCATTTTTAAGCCATATTTGTTGCTAATATAATCTACACGATTTATTATTTGTTGTAGTTCCTCAAAGGTATTACCAATTAATACTGTAAGGTCAGCATATCTTATGTTGTTGTACTCCGTTCACTTTTATACCTAGAGGTTCATTTTCCAGTGCTTCAGTGAAAATATTTTATGAAAACAGGTTAAATAGCAGTAGTGATAGAATGCATCCCTGTCGTACTCCTTTTCTTATTAAAATGTCCTCTGTAGTTATGTTATTGGATGCTATGTGTGCCGTTTGATGCCAATACAGGTTCTCTATGCAACGTATATCCTTTTCATCAACGTCAGTCTTTTTTAATATTAGTTTTCCATGTTGAACGCGGTCGAATGCTTTTTCGTAATCAACAAAGCATAATAATACATCCTTTCTCAGATCTCGGCAATTCTGAATCAGTGCCTGTATAATGAAAAGAGTCTCTCGTGTTTCCATTTCTGCCCTTAATCCACCTATGTTAGCCTCGCATTTTTTGTATGTTCTATTTTGAATGATTTTTGGTATATTTTTAGTGTATGACTCATAAGGCTAATTTAACGATAGTCGCTACACTTTCTGGCATTGCGGATTTTAGATATTGGGATAAATATTGATTTCAGCCAGTCTGCAGGAAATGAACCATCGTTATATATTTTGTTAAAAAGTGTTTAATACAAGTCTAATCCTCATCGATCAATTTCAAAATTTCCGCTGGTAAATCATCTGGTCCAGCTGCTTTTTTGTTCTGCGCTCCTGCAATAGCCTTGCGGATTTCATCTTTCGTTATACAGGGCCCTGAAAGCGATTCTGTTCTTCGTGATTCTACAAGATCTGTACTAGAGTCATCTGAAAATAGTTCTCTGATATAGTTTTCCCATATTATCTTCTTTTCTTGTGACTTGGAGATTATTTTGTTTTCTTCATTAACCAACTTTGATGGCATTTTGGCTTTGAATTCTCTTGCTTGTTCTTTCAGTTTTCTGAGTTCTCCACAGGTGTCATGATGTTGTTGGAGTCTTTCTATTTCCTGGCATGCTTGCTTTAACCAGTCTGATTTTGCTCTTCGTATCATGGATTTAATTTCATTATTCAATCTCTTATATTCGCCTGGATATTTCTTTTGTTGTCATCATTTATCCATCAGTAGGAGAATATCTTGTGTCATCCATTTGTTCTTAGCTTTATTCTTCTGGTATCCTAGCTTACTTTGTAAGACTGCATTTATTGTAATTTTTATGTCTATCCAGAGTTTGTTATCTTCTAGGATGGGTTGTTCCTTCAGAGATTTTAGTTGGCTGTTCAATTCTGATTGAAACTCTGTTTTCAGACTATTGCCAGTTTTAGTCTAATTTAAGCCAGAAAAAGTACGTTATCAGATGCCACGTCTGCTCTAGGATAAGTTGACACCTTGGTAATGAAAGTAGCAAATCTTTTATTGATACAAAAAAAATCAATTTGATTTCGGACCACGTTTCACAATAATTTACTTAATAAGCTTTGCTTTTGTAGCTATCAAACCGAAATTTCAAATTGTAGGGAAATTTTCTATATTTATTACTTAATTTAATTATACAGTGTGTATCAGCCAAATTGATTTTTCTTCGTCTTGTTCCTTTTGATAGGACTATGTCCTATTTTTTTCAACTTTTTATTCGATGTCCTGTGCCGATAAAGTCCAGGTCTTTTTGGTGGTCTTCCTAGGGGTCTGGTCGTGTTCGGTTTTTCCTTGTATGCGGCCTTGGCGAGTCTATCATTTCCCATCCTGTCGTCATGCTCTCTCAACCCTCTTCTTCTTTCTCGTGACCATCTAACAACATCTGGCATCCCATCGCATCGCTCCCGGATCTCATTGCTTCGCTGCCTGTCCTCAGTGTGACGCCTGCAATCGCTCGCAGGGCCCTCATTTCGGTCGTTCGTAGTGCTTTTTTCGTCCGGTTGGTGTCTGCTCTCGTTTCCGCTAGGTGAGGATGAGCCTAACTAAGTTCTGTAGATCCTAGTCTTGCTGGTTATCGACATGTTTGTTTTTCCAAATAGTATTAAGTAGACAGCCAGACACTCTTGCTGCTTTATTTACTTGTGTCTTCACCTCGTTATATGTATTTCGGCTGCTTAAAGCTATGATCCCCGGTATTCTAAGCTTATCACTTGTTCGATTGGTTGGTTGTTTAGTGCTAGATTGCATCGTATCGGTTCCTTGCTTATGGTCATATATTTGGTTTTCGGTATCGAGATGCTCATGTTATATTTCCTAGCAGCCTGTTTTAAATCCAATAGCATTTGCTGTATTCTTGTACTGTTGTTGGTATTGAGTTGTTTTATGGATAGCGCATTTTTTTCAACAAAAACTTTCTATACAGCGTGTGTCATGTAACAGCGGCCAATACCAACTTTCTTATTTCAAATGCAATACCCTGCAATTTATTTAATTTTTGGATTTTTCAGAATATTCTTGACATATTACATGTGAAATGTCGTATCCCCATCTTTAACTGTTCCGGAAATATGCTTTCATTTCAAAACCAGTCAGTCCAAATAACTATTGATTTTGCGTAAATGAAAGAAAAACCAAAAACACTTTGAATTTTAAATCGAGGGAAAGGTTTAAAAATTCTATTCTATTTGATATTTTACAGAAAACAGCAGAATAACATTTTCACCATTAGCTTTAAATGATATAATCTGTGAATATTTTGCAATGGAAAATCGATAAACAAACAATAAAATAAAAATATTTTACACATCATTGTAAATTGTAAACCAATATATTTAGAATTACATGAAACATTTAGCATGTTTTTGTCTTTGCAAATAAAGAAAAATAGCTAGTTCTTCATTTTACATTTTTGTAAGTAAAAAAATAAACGGTGAATATTTTTTGTAAACTCTTCAGTTTGATGATACCTCTATAGACGACATCAACTATGCACCCGTCACAATGTCGGCTTATTATTCAAAGTACTGTACGTTCCTTCCTCTTTCTTCTTTAACGTTTCTGAATATTTAAGTTAGCTAGAGACCGACGCATCAGCATGTGCAGCATGCAACATACCTCTAAGCTCATTCTTTCGCGGCCGATACTCAGGCAACCCGTTCAGAAAAATAACTAATGACACAGCAGACCGTATCAGTTGGAATTTTAAATTACATGCGAAATATATTTAATTATTTACACAAAATAAACAAACACTATAGAAATAAACAAAATACATCGTTTATTGAACTAATTGTAAGCAGTAATGAAGCAAGTAATGATATACCGGGTATCTCAGTTGTTTTGTTTCAATTTCATATCTCCGTTGTTAAATTTAAAATGTTAAACATTTTGTAATGACATAATGTCCTTTTAGAAAAGCCTTTTAAATGACACCCTGAATACTTATTTCAAATTTGAATTCCACTCACAACATCGTGTTTAATGAGATGTTACACTGTGTATTGTGGTTTAATAACAATGTATTTAACGTCAATCATAAAGTATTAATGCAACAGTTAAAACGAAACAAGAAACCCTAAAAAAAATGTTTAAAACATTGTTCTTGTTTTTCCAGCAACAGTAACTATTAAGTGCTTTGGTTTCATTTTTAATTCCATTTTTAAAATCGTCTTAATCTGCAAGCCGCGTTTTGGATACTTTTTTCTTCAAATAACCCTATACATTTTTTTCCAAAGATGAAAGATCGTATCTTGCCTGATACCTTATTGGTCCATATATACCGATCCACCAATTAGGATATATTTTGTTTGAATGACCCCAAAAATTAGGATAATACATAACTTTTTTTATTTATAAAAGTGTAATTATTCATTTTTGTTTTTCCGATGCAGCTTAAATTTCAGAATTGATAAGTTACGAAGTTTCACACCGTAAACGGGAACTGTCAAACTTACAATTAGCTGACTTCACCTTATCCCAAAGCCCTCTTAGTGTTTGCTTTGAACTGTTTTAATATAATTATTTTTTTCGCCCAGTATGCGGTTGATTTTCGAATGAGATTTCATCCCTAAATTGTTACGATCCAATGGCAGCTCTAGATACGAGAATATCAAATTACGGAACGTGACTGCTTAAACATTACAATCTTGCAGTTGAGCCATTGGTATAGGCACCTGTTACCTAGATCTTTTAATCCTCTGTGACTAATTATGTGTCATCAGAGCATCAGAATTCCAGTCCGCTGGTTTTGGCGAACCGCAGGATTTCTGTTGGCCCTGTCTCATTTAGATAGCTTGGATCCATTACCATGCGGCCCCAGGTTTAATACCTGTATACCGCTAGCATCGGGCAGTTAACTAACAGGAAATTGGGTATATTTTATCTAACGTTTGTTAAAATAATCCTTCTTAAAATTAACACGAAAACTACCGTCTATTATAAATGTTCCTAATTTTTTATATTCAATTAAATTTTTCTTTACGATATTATAGAGCACCAGCACCCTCATATAATAACTTGTTGTCAGTGTTGTCACCATTAAAAATTATATATATAAATATATATATATATATATATATATATATATATATATATATATATATATATTATTTTTTATTCTACTTTAATTAATGCAATCACTAACTAATGACTCTGGTAATTACGTAAAACAAAACTTAATTTATCTTTAGCTTCGGCAATTGGCAATGCGACCAACTGGCTTCTTGATTCCACCAGGGTCCCATTTCTTGCCAGTTCATCGGCTACCTAGTTGCCATTTATCCCTGGGTGTCCTGGAACCCATGTAAGAGTAACCTTGTTTGCAGTCGCTAACTCAGTGAGGGCCTGCATGCAGTACCACACCGCCGATGATGTTGTGGTGCAACTCACGAAGACCCCAATGGTCGCACGACTATTAGAATATCAATCTCACTGTTGGTCACTCTGGTTTCTGTCAGGTGCGTAGCACACCTAAGTATGGCATAGACTTCAGCTTGTAAGACCGATGCGTATTTCCATGTGGTTGCAGGATGCTCCAAACACACCTGCTCCGTAACTGTCCTGGTACCCTGATCTGTCAGTGTACCATCGTTTCACTCCTGAGCTGGTCAATGGTGTTTTCTTCAAAACCAATCTTCTCTGGTTGATATTTTTGTTGCATAGATTTTTCCTATCAAGGTCTTTTTCGGAATCTTGTCCGATTTTATTGTGAAGGGGTGCGTATAAATGACAGATGAAATTAAAATATTTCAACGTCAGAAAAGAACGTCTGTAAAACATGTAAGCTAATATCAACAAGAATTATTTTACCCTATTCAATTAAGTAAGTTTATTATTATTTTAACTCCAACGGAATCTAATAAAGTTAAATAAACTTCATAAAGAGATCCATTTTATACAATTTGTATTTATAAGGAAGTCACCAAACAGACGAACAACAAGAAAATGAAGTAAAGTGAAGTTTTTTCAAAATTACCGTTGAAAACCCATATATCTTAGTATCCCAAAGAGAGTTTTTAGTGTAAAAAGAAAGAATAAAAAAAAACTTCGGCTAAACCGAGGTGGGTCTTAGATTTTTATTAGTACCATTTCAGATTTGCCATCGGCGTTTAATCAGTTAATTTTTTGCATATTATTAGTAAATACAGTCCACTATACTTGCATCTCGCCCACATTATATCATATAAATTTAAAAAGTTAGGCTCGTTCCTGGTTAAAATAGAAAGTGACTGAATATTGTCATCATGCTATTTTAAGAGGGCATTTGGTTATCACAAAACGTATTAAATTTTGAATTATCTATTAAACCAACTAAGATATGGTGTTGGAACAATACAACTGAGACATCCGGTATAATAAAATTTCATAGAGTAATAATGAAAAAATGCAAATAGCTGTAGATATATATCACAGGATTATAATAAATTCATATTATTTGTTATTGCATTAAGTCAGATAGATACCTCCATTTTAGATAATTTTTTCATCTTATTTAAAAATTTGCAGTTTGGCTAGTCTAAATTTTGATTAACCAATAAAATTGGGATTTCCACAAAATATATTTCACTTGGTGCCAAATCGACTTTGCCGGTTTAAGCTTGGTAATTTTGAATATTGTTATTTACATCATAATTTAACTGTATGTGGATGTCAATTAAATTATTGTTTACTAAAAAAACTGTTTTTTTTGCAGAATATTTTGCACGCAGTGACAAGTGTATTTTTTGACTAGGTACGCCAGTTAATAGTCCAAGAACCAGAGCAAAAAAAGTAGGTTTATAATGCAATTTTCTACTGAAATGATTTTTTTGTTGGACATAATTGAACTAATTTTTTTTACTGTATGCTGATGATTTAAAAATTTTCTCTTTTATCATTAATATGACTGACTGCGAAAAACTATCATAAAATCTTAATCAAATCAGCCAATGGATCTTAAAGTTACTTTCGACTGAGAGCTGTTTTTTCAAAACCACGTGGACAATATAAATCATCAGCAAACCATATGTATGGATTTCTTATTAGAGTAGGCCGCGACTTCAACCATTTATCACTTTAAACTCTTTAATATGCTTTCGTGAGATCAAAGCTAGAATAAGTATCGGTTATCTGGAACCTATATTATCAAGTCATATCTTTAAACTGAAAGCAATCCAAAGACGCTTCCTCAAATACCTAAAGTTTAAAGTAAATCGAACTTATTCACTAATCGGCACAGCACACGTGAGTTAACTGTCAAGACATAGCTTACCATTTGTATAAACATTTCCTTGGCGTTAACTGTGCTCTTTCCTACAACATCGATGTCATCAGCATATGCTAGGAGCAGCCTAGGTCCATTGTTTAAGACCATTTTCTACAGGGAACATTTCGCTATTTTTTTCCTTCACTCTTACGCTTTTCTCTGACTCTTCCACGCACGTCTTCACCATGCATACTAACTTCTTTGGAATTCCGAATTCCTCCATGGATCTCCACAAGCATATTCGGATTACACTGTAATACGCCTGTTTGAAATCCACAAATAGATTGTGGAGATCTCTGTTGAATTTCCAGCACTTTTTAGGTAGCTGTCTGATCGAGAACAGTTGGTCTGTTGTTGATCTTCCGCTACGGAATCCACATTGGTATTCACCAAAAATTTCATTAGCATATAGTGTTATTCGGCTCAGTAATATGTTTGACAGGACCTTATAGGCGCAATTGGGGAGAGTGATGTCACGGTAGTTTGTACATATCATCTTATCGCCTTTTTTATGTATTGGTATGATAACTCCCTCCTTCCATTCCGATGGGATTATTTCTTCATTCCAAATACGTGTTATCAAATAGTGTATAGCTTTATGAAGTGGGTCTCCACCATATTTTAGACATTCTGCCGGTATCCGATCCCGTCCACGTGCTTTATTTTTAAGTTTTTTGATAGCTTCAATAGTTTCTACCAAACTAGCCGCCACGAACAAATATATTTAAAAACTCTCCCGTTTATATATGTGTAGTAACTATAACTCAATAAATGACCAGCTTGATATATTTCATTGTAATGTGAGGCAAATCAAGAACTATTATTATCAGCAATAATATTACTAAACGAGCGTTGTTTTAAATAGAATGAGAGATATATTCATTAATAGTATGAGCGATATTGTCGAGCAAAATAAAATTGCTTTTTTGAGCGATATTTTTTGTAGGTGAGCGATAGAATATAATTAAGTGAGCGATAAAATATTATATTTTAAGCACTAACATTTAATAAAATTGCATTATTTCAAAGGACCAGTTTATTTATTCATAGGTTATTCATAGTATAGGTTAAGGATGAAAGTGTCGATCCAATTCCTTCCTAATTTAACTTATACGTAGCATATGCGTGCAGATGCTTAGTCAATGCCGATTGAGCTAACAGTCGATTGGTCGAAATTGATAAGCGAAAACTAGCTTTGCCATCTTCTTCGCCTTCATCAGCGTAAGTGACCGTATTGGCAAATACAAAGGGAGTGTCGTCATCTTCGGGAATAGTTGAGTTGCTGATGCACCAGGCCTCGAGTTCACCTAAGGTGATGGCGCTTGGACCGTAGAGCCTCTTCTTTAGTGCTTGAACGTAGTTGCTGATCTGTGCAACATTCCGTGACTTGAATTCGTCCTCATTAAGAGTCTCAAAGATGCATTTGGGCTTCATTTTAAATGTGATGCAAAAGATGAAATTAGTAAATTTATTCAATACCTATTCAACTACTTTTACTTACCGAGATTGTTGAAAGAGAGATTCAACCTTCTTTTTCATGGCGAGACTGAGTTGAGTACTGCCGGTATCGTAGCATGAATAAGCAGATGTAGCACGATAAAGGTCCACACGCATGGAGGTAGCATCATACAACATTTAAAAAATATTTTAAAAAACAAATTCTAAAAATTGGGACAAATCATAACTTAAAAAATTTTATTTAATGTTTTAATAAAAAATTGATTTATTATTGATATTGATTTTTATAAAATACTAGCCATCATATATTAAAAAACGCTCAAACTAAAAAAAATAGTGATTGTTTAGAATAAATATCGCTCAAAAATTATCGCTCAAGAGTTATTGACCAATTCAAAAAGATATCGCTCATTTAATTAAAATGACGCGCATTCTACTTATGAAAATATCGCTCATTTTATTTATAATAACGCTCATTTAAATGACACCCCGATAATATTACTGTATTAGTCTTAAGATTTTTACTAATGTTAATCTGATTGTGTATTAATCTTAAGCTTTTTTTATTGCTAGTACTATTGTGCAAAATTTTACTTTGTTCGTATTCTGTAATTGCAAATCTTTTTTTTTTAGAACACTGTAAATAAATAGATAAATATTTTATTGTGACGCCCGGTGGCGCATTCAATATGGAGATGATACAACCCGACACGGGCTAGAAACTTTATATGAGGCTTGTTACATTAATTTTTTAATTTTAACCACATTTAAGCCTACCAGGAGGCTAGTTGCCTCGATGCTAACAGGTGTCAGCAGCGGAACAAAATAAGCTCAAAAGCTGCAGTGTGGGCTACTCTCATCCGACAATGTAGTTAAAGTCCTGATCTGCGGACTGCAATAATACGAGAGGAAGAAAAAGCGTCGAAGAAGGTACGCACGCACTCACAGCGGCATCTTCGATCTCTTTTTTCTCTGTCGTTACTCCTCTTCTAACTCTGCATCTCGTATCGAAACGCGTACGCAACTAGATCGTTTTTTTAAAGGCCGCTCTTCGCTTTGTAATGCCGCATTAAAAATCGTGCAAAATTTCAAATATTATCCGCTTGTTAGTCGTCGCCGTTTAGTTCTTGTACATGTGATGTTATTTTATTATAAGCTACAAGCTTCGACTGTTGGCCATGGTTTTACGAAAAATATTTTTACACAATAGTGACACTATATTAACAAATAGTTAATGCGAACATTTGACTGGAATAAAGTTCTGGAAATTCCCAAGGGTATAGATAAAATTAATAAGGAAAATTTTTTACTTACACTAGGATTCTAAATAATACACACTTACGCAATGTCTAGGGATATTTTATTTCTATGCTTAATTTGTTTTTGTATGAAAAAGTCAATTATTCGCCATGTTTATAAAAAAAGCTCTCTTTAATTGCCATTTTAGGCTGTTTACATTCGAATTTTTTATATCAGGTCTTTTCTGCTTTGATCCTGGTATTAATATAAAAAATGGTTTACCTAGTTGAACTAAAGTATTCGTTTAATGTCTAAACTAAGTAAGATTAAAACCAAAGCGTTTCTAAAGTACTTAAATTTAAACAAACATGTGGTGAAACTTCATCCTGGTAAGTTATTTGACCAAGTAAATAATTAATTAGTGTGTAATAATTTTGTAGGGGAAGTTGATCAGCTGAATTCGTCAAAAGTATATTCCTTTCAATGTTAAGAATGTAAAAAGAATTGCTCAATTTGCAAATATCATAAAAAATACACACACATAAAAAAAATTTAATTAAAGACTTCGCCAACTAAAGTGCAGTTTATGTGGTTATATACAGGGTGTTTCTAAATTCATGCGAAAAATTCAGGAGGTATAGATAAAGATCTTTTCTACAACAAAATTTTCTCAGCCCACCCCCTTCCGCCAACTGATATACGACATGACAATGGCATCATAATAAACACCGAATGCGAATCTGGAACTCCATTTACAGACGAGGAAGTAAAATATGCCATCAAAAGAACTGAAGACGACAAAGCAACAGGCCCTGATGATTTTCATTCAGAATTCTTAATACTTCTTAAGACGACAACGGCATAAAATGGTTGACAATATTATATATAATTAGTGTTGCCCAAAATCGGTCTAGGTCTTGCTCTTGCATTTTTACAAGACCAAGACCGCGTAATTTTAGCAAGACCAAGACCAAGACTGACCGTGCAAGATTTGAGCAAAAACAAGACTGAGCCTGCGAGACTCTTGCGTCTTGCAGTTAGGACGGAGTGTCGTTTCAGGGAGCCGGCGGGCTTAATTTATAAAACGAGAAATTGACACATAGAAAACAAACGAAACAAAATAAAAGAAAGTACTAGTACATAAAATTTTAAAGAAGAAAATAGGCAGAAAATAGTCCAAATAAGTAAATAACAAATAATATATTGAATATAGGTAGTTTGAAAATTAATAAAAACGAAAAATAAACTATATAGAATAACATACATAAAGTCACGCCTTTTTCCCATAGGGGTAGGCAGAGACCACTTCCTTCTACTTGCTACGGTTCGTACACACATCTTTTGCTTCCTATACTTTCATCAGTGCTCTCATACATGCTCTTCGGTTGTTGGTACTCTTGACCTGGCCTTTCTTCAAAACAATGTTGATCTGATCGAGATATGTTCTCCGAAGTCGACCTTTACCGATTTGCCCATTCACACTCGCCTTATAAATTTGTTTCGTCAATCTTCCTTCATCCATCCTTTCTACGTGTCCAAACCATCTAAGCATTCTTTTATCTATCTTTGTGACCACATCTTCTTTTACACCACAGCGTTTTCTTATCTCACTATTCTTAACTTTATCCAACCGAGTCACTCTGGCTATACTTCTCAGACTACTCATCTCCTCAGCATTAATCCTATTTTCATGCTTCTTCTGCCAAACCCAACATTCACTACCATACATAAGTGTAGGAACCAACACACCTCTATGCACCGACAGACGTTCCTTGTTTGACACTTTCTGGCTATTCATAAAGCTATGCATTGCCCCATTCATTTGTTTTCCAGCCAACACCCTTCGCTCAATGTCACTGTCATACTTTCCATCTCTAGTAAATTTTGAACCCAAGTACACAAATTCATTAAATTGTTCCACTCTTTCTCCCTCAATCGAAACCCCACAGTTTGTCATGCTTTCTTCTCTAAATAATTCAATTCAATTACCAGAATTGGCCTGATGGTTTTGCCAAGCAAAAAATTCCCGTTACAAACAACGAGGTAAACTAAACTTATAAAAAATACTCTGCACTATCATTAACAGAAAACCGATTACATTTGAAAATATACATTGTCTTTGAATTCATGATGAACCAGGCAACGACTTTCCATGTTCGGCTGCGCCTCCTACGGAAACTTGTCGCGCGCGCACAGAAAAAGCCTATTTTCTCGACCACTAATGAAATATACTATTTGCGGCGAGAGGGTAAAAATGTTTACTATGAATTTTTTTTTGTTCTACAATTTGAACAGTTACAGTAAATTTTAACATTTTTGATATATGTCAATCCAAATTTAAGAATGTAGCGATTACCTCAGACTCTCTTTCTGAAATAAAATCTTTAGAGAATGTCAAACTGCCTAACATTAATCTAAATTTATTTATTTTTAAAATCAGAAAAAAGGTTTATGAATTGTTCACTAAAGACGTTAATATTTCTTTTATTTGGGTTAAAGCCTCTAGACAGGATTAGGCTTGGGCATGTAAGTTATCCTAAACATTTGTTTAGGCTGAATCTCAGAAATAATGACCTTTGTGAAGACTGCAATCAAATTGGAGATTTAAACCAAGTCTTATTTGCTTGTCATAAATATAAAAAACATTTTTCTTCTTCTTCTTAAGGTGCTGTGATCATCGCTTGTCGATCGTAGGCTTTCATATTGCACAGCATATTAACAATCATAGTCTTATTTACAGCTGCGCGGAATAATTCACTGGTAGTTTTTCCAAACCACTGGCGTAGATTTTTAAGCCAGGAAGTAGTATGGCGGCCCACACTTTTTTCCCATGATTTTGCCCTGTATAACAAGGTGTAGTATGTTGTACTTTTCTGAGTGACGCATTATATGACCGAAATATTACAATTTACGTCATTTAACTGTGTTTTCAAGACTTGTAACTTTTATTTAAGAGTTGCAATACCTTTTCGTTTGTGACTCTCTCTACCCAACTGTTCTTCAGAATACGGCGATATACCCACATCTAGAATGCTTCTAGTCTTTTCAAAAGCGATTCAGTCAAGGTCCATGCCTAAACTCCGTAAAGCGATACTGGAAATATATAACAACGAACCCTGACACAGGCAGCCTGACCCCAATACAAATTTGCGATGAGTCTAATATCATTACCATCTAGACTGAAGGTCTTAAGAATATTTAGCATTTTTTCGTGACGAACTCTATCGAAAGCTTTTTCAAAATCGATGGCGCACATGAAAACGTCTTGGTTTATATTTCTATATCTTTGGACTAAGACTTGAGTTGTAAATAGTGCTTCGCGAGTGCCAAGGCCACAACGAAAACCGAATTGGGTCTCTGAGATTCTTTCATCGATTTTTCTATAAATTATTTGGAGAAAAATTTTTAGCACATGACTCATTAAACTGATGGCACGATATTCACTGCATTTTGTAGCTTTATGTTTTTTAGGAAGCACAACAAATGTGGATTTAAGCCAGTCTTTAGGGATTTTGCCGCTTTTGTAGATTAAGTTGAATAATTTAGTAATTATATTAATGCCTTCAAAACCTAGAAGCTTTAATGGTTCTACATGAATTTCATCTGGTCCGATCGCCTTACCATTTTTTTCGTTCGTTCTAGCGTATTGCACTTCCTCTTTAGTTATTGGAGGTCCACTTGTGTCATTTAGATTTTCTAATTCTTTTCTTTAGTCGTCGAATAATTCCTTTATATATTCAGTCCATCGTACTAGTTGACATTCGATATCGATTATAATTTTTCCATTTTTATCTTTAATAAGTGGAAGTGTAGAATTTTTGTTAAGGCCCGCCACTTCTTTTAGTTTTTTGTGCATGTTAAATGAGTCGAAATTGCGATCATAGCTCTCAATTTTTTCACATTCTTGTCTATGCCATTCTGATTTAGCTGATCTTATTTTCTTACGAATTTCATTGTTTACCTTATTATATTCTGTTAAATTTACATTTTTATATTTCCTTCTTATATTAATTAAATTCAATATCTCTTTCGTCATCCACGATTTCTTACATCTACTTTGATTTACAGTAAGATGGCTGTGGACTTTTTTCAAAGTATCTTTGCATGACTCCCATAATTTATCCGGTGAATTTGTATTTTCAAATTTCTGAAATTGGTCTTCCAATTCATTAATTACTTTTTCTTTTACTTCTGTATTTTTTAATTTTTCTCTGCTCATCCTAGGTCGGCTTTTTGGTTTTTTTAAACATGGGGATGCGTTATTTAGAAATATGTATAATAATAGTGGTTACTTGCCACCTTCCAGTCTATGCCAAAAAAAACATTTTTGACGGTAAAATTATCCAAACGTTTTCGCATACCGACGTATTTGGTTTTTTACCGTTGAAAATTTTCCCTTATATATATATACAAAAAATGGGAAACAGCAACTACTTTGAATGATAAAACGAAAAGCATTCCAAGCATTCTAATCGATTGATCTTTGATGGAAAACGTTGTGGGAGAACGCGTTGCCCTTTTCAAATATTCATATCCTTTTTTTGTTGTCGTTGTATCCGTCGTCCTTAAAGTAACTAAATAAAAAGCAAAACCATTTCCACGTGAATAACCTTTCCGCTTATTACGTTCAATCCGCACTTCTGAAATTTATTTACATTAACCTATAACGAGTGCATTCTTTTTAGAACAATTCTATCTTTTTAATCCTGTCGACGGGCAGTCCTTATTCCTCCTTTCTTCCCGGATTCTGTCCCATAGAGACGGTCACGTGGCGGTAGGCAACCCTCCCATTTCGCAGAACGTGTGCTGCTGATTAATTCGTATTGAGGATGTTTAAAGATCGCGCGAAACAGTGAAAGCGATCGGATGAAAGGAATTTTAAAAGAAGTACAGATGCGGAAAACGAAAGAAATAAATTTATTGTTCTTTGATGCACCGAAGTAATGTAGTGTAATAAACAAAGGGTTATTTTTTTTTCTGTAATTATGACATCACATATTTCGTATTTGTGAAAACTAAATCAATATTAGCAGTATTTTCTCCACTGACAAGCATGTAAAATATTGCAGCCATCAACATAGAAATACTCACTACCCAATGAAAGGCAAAATAAATGTTTCAGGTGCGATTTTTGTTTTAAAATGAGGCTTTTACTAGAAAATACTAAACGACTATTTCTTCTTCTTGTAGTGCCTATCCGTGCCGGATGTTGGCTATCATATTGGCTATTCGCGCTTTATTGATTGCAGCTCGGAATAGCTGAGTTGTTGTCTGGTTGAACCAAGCGCTTAAGTTTTTCAGCCACGATATTTGTCGTCTGCCTAGTCCTTTAGTTCCATACACTTTGCCTTGTAGAATATTTTGCAAAAGTTTAAAATGGCTCTCATTACGCATAACATGTCCTAGATATTGTAACTTTCGTGACTTAACCGTATCGAGGACTTCTCTTTCCTTGCCCATCCTTCTCAGCACTTCTTCATTGGTAACCCTGTCTGTCCAAGGTATTTTTTGAATTCTCCGGTACAACCACATTTCAAATGCCTCAAGTTTTTTGGAGGAAGCCTCCGTAAGCGTCCACGATTCTACTTCATAAAATAGTACTGAAAACACGTAACAACGAAGTAAACGTATTTTCGTGGTTAGCTGTATGTCGTGGCTCATGAAGACTTTTTTCATCTTGAGAAATGCAGTTCTTGCCTTTTCAATGCGAGTTCTGATTCTCAATAAAGTGGTTCCACTTATTAAAAATGTTTGTACCCAAGTATATGTAACTATTAACCCTTTCCAGGGGAGTTCCATCTGGTAATAAGTTTTCACGGATATCTTGGTATTTACTTAATTAATTAATAGAATGTAGTCTTAAATTAAAGATCTGTAAACACGCAAAACCAAACTAACACATAACCTTCCCCAGGATGATACCATAGGTCAAACTTGATTGACAAGACTGCAGCAGGAAACCGTTGAGATATTTTGGACTAAGCTTAAAACCGCTATCACAGACACTGTAAGTGAACTGACACCAAGATTCACTACTCGTAAAAAACAGCCATGGATATCTGATTAAACGCTGGGCCTCTTTCTCGCTTGGAGAGAAATTAAAAAGTATGGCCTAAATAACATTAAGAAACAAACAAGATGTAATGAGCGAGAGAGAATGTCGCAAAGACCAAGATGTATATTATAACAACATCTGTCAGGAAATAGAAACGCACTAAAATACTAACCAGAGTAGAGATCTCTTTCAAAAAATTAAAACAATAACCCGAAGCTTTAAACCAAAGTCTTATGCTACAACAGATAAGAATGGCGTACTGAAGACGGAATTAGATAAAGTCCTTGAGATATGGAAAGAGCACTGTGAAAGCCTATATGATGACGACACTACTTCTACAACTATCACGAGCAATAAACTGGAACCAGCCATATTGTTGTAAAAGGTTAAAGAAGCTGTGCATAACCTAAGTAACAACAAACCAGTTGGTTGTGACGGCATTGCTGCTGAAATATGGAAAAATCTGGATAACAACTCCCTACCAACGTTACAAAATCTCTGCCAAATGATATGGGAAACAGGTCAATAGCCCTGCGTCTGGTCTACTTCTGTGATTATACCTCTTTACAAAAAAGGCAACAAACATAATTGCGATAATTATCAACTCATGCCAGTAAAATCATGCTTCATATTATCCGTTCAAGATTGCAACGTTTTACAACATTTCAAATTAGCCCAAAACAGGCAGGTTTTGTATAGGGTAGGGGTACAAGAGAGCAGATTCTTAATGTACGTATTTTGATCGAGAAAGCTAGAGAATACTATAGAACTGACGATGTTTCTCGAAAGACTCGAATCTGTGAGCTTAAGATATGAAAACGAAGAACATGATTATCAACCGAGAGCAAGAAGGTGCTCCACAACCACACAAGTTGGAAAATTGCGAAGTCGTCGGAAAGATCGTGCATTCAGGATCAATAATAACATCAAATGGGGATTGTAAGGCTGCTGAAAAGCTCCAAACCTCGATAGAAAGAATTAACAATTGGACTAAAACTTGGCGTATCAGGTTAAAGAAAACAAATATGTACACCTAGATTTCACTAACAAGCACAAACGTCATCTCCCTATTAAAATCAACGATGCCCAGATCACGCTTGCAGAAAAAAAGAGCTTGGCTTAAAATACAGAAAAATGTATTGGTTACTTAGCAAAAATTTCAAGCTGTCCATCTACTATAAATTGCTCCTGTATAAGCAAGTTTTAAAACCGGTTTGGACCTACGACATTCAACTATAGGGCTGTGCTAGCAAATGCAACATTTGAAAGATTCAAAGTGCTGAGAAACATCGTCGATGCACCTTGGTACTTTCGAAACTGTGACCTACATCGGGACCTAGAAATAGACACAGTTAACCAGACCATTTTCATCCATCCTCATGAGCAAAGACTTCTGCAGCATGTGAACACCAAGGTAATCCAGCTCATCGATAACGCCAATTTGATAATGAGACTCAAGAGGTCCAAGCCGTTTGAGTTGCTGTAGTGATAGTTAAAAGCAAAACACAGTGCGTAGTTACACGTTTATTTATTGGTGTTAGTTATTAGAACCTAAGACAGACTAGTGAGTACAACCTTAGTTAAGTTTGAACTGTAATATTTTAGGCTAGAAAATAATTATTCATTGATCGATCTGATCAAATTATAATGTTAAAAATATTCCGTAAAGGATATTTAAAAATAAATAAAAATGGGGATTGTGAACTTGAAATTCGTAGACACATTCAAGCTATGAGCCAACTCACCAGAGTATGGGATTCTCAGTTTTTTGGTACGCTTCAAAAACGTGGGTAAGCAAGGCCGCCGATCGACGTAGAATCGATGCGCTCGAAATGTGGTGGCAACGATGGCAACAAATTATTAGTCACGTCCTGGACAGACTGGATAATGATAGAAATTCACAACATCCACCACACATTATGTATGATGTAATGAACTAAAAAAAAAGGAAATTGAAGCTTATTTTTCTCCATCCAGTTCAACACACGTTGTAAATCCGTATTAGCAGTGTTCATCAATGTCTCTTCATTATTGGCCATCACTACCATTATAATACGAGGGCAGTTTGATAAGTCAGTGACTTTTTGAATTTCCCGCGCAGTTACTCCAAATGCAACAGTGCTGCCGCCGTCAATTATAATCTATCAGTGGGCAACTTTCTAATTTTGAGCAAGCTACGTCGTGCAGTTGGTGTTTGATAGCCGTTCGAAGCAGACAACCTCGTGAAATTTTACGAAAATGGAAAAAAGTTTATTTCGTGTGCTGATTAAGCATTACTTTTTACGTAAAAAATCCATCACTGAAACTAAGGAAAGACTTGACAAATACTACGGGGACTCGGTACTATCAATTTCAATGGTTAAGAAGTGGTTTACAGAGTTCCGTTGTGGTCGTACCAGCACTAGTGACGCCGAACGTCCAGGTCGCCCAAAAGAAGTGATCACGCCGGAAATCGTCGATAAAATCCATGAAATGATATTGGATTATCGGAGAATGAAAGTGCGTGAGTTGGCTCATGCTATAGGTATCTCAACTGAACGGGTACATCATATTTTACACGAATATTTGGGCATGAAAAAACTCTCTGCTAGATGGGTGCCGCGATTGCTCACACTCGACCATAAGCGCAATCGTGTGACCACTTCAAAAGAAGGCGAAACAGAGTCTGTCAGCCAATAAGGTCATGGCCACAGTTTTTTGGAATGTACGCGGTGTCATTCACATCGATTACCTTAAGATAGGTAAAACGATCACCGGCAAATATTATTCAAAGCTTTTGAACAGATTCGACGTTGATTTGAAGCAAAAACGGCCGCATTTGGCGAAGAAGAAAGTGCTGTTCCATCAAGACAATGCACGTGTGCACACTTGTCTAGTCACGATGGCCAAAATCCACGAATTGGGATACGAACTGCTACCCCATCCAGCATATTCTCTAGATTTAGCCCCCTGTGACTATTTTCTGTTTCCAAACCTAAAGAAATGGCTGGGCGGTAAGAGATTTGAGTCGAATGAAGAAGTCATTACCGAAACAAACGCGTATTTTGAGAGCTTTGAAAAAACCTATTATTTGGAGGGAATAAAAAAATTAAACAAAACGCTGGACTAAATGTATCGAGCTAAAAGGTGATTATGTAGAAAAATAAAATGTTTATTTGCGGAAAAAATTGTTTTATTCAAAAAGTCACTGACTTATCAAACCGCCCTCGTATCATCTGAAAATCCAATTAACGTGAAACCTCCAGGTTGCCCCATTCGCAGTTAGTCATCGTACAAGATGTTGCATAGGACATGGACTTAACATTAGCTAATATAGCTAGAGTAGTACTTCGAATACATCCAACTCAGGGAACATAATTTATCTTGGGTCGTTGTTGTTTTAAAATCGTTTTTCATTATTTTCAGCTAAGAAAAAGATCTTTCTCCAGAGCAATTTGCAACCATCATAATTATCGGTAATACCGGTTATCGGAAATGCAAACCATAGGCACAATACCGCTTTGTTCTTCCAAAAGACGCGAGACGTTTCGGATGTGCGAGACAAGTAATGCTGCAGTTTATATGACAATTGCTGACTCGGACAAATTTTTTGGTGGCTTCCAAGAAAGAAGGGGCCCTAAGCTTTAGCTTGTATACCTTATATACACTGGCTTTTCTGTAGTTAACTTTTCATTTATTGTTTTTAGATTTAATTGACACGGAATTCGGTTAGTTCGCGCATAATGAGTAAATAATAAAATTGCAGGTATCCCGATAAACTCATGAATAAATTTAGCGATTAGAAGAAAGCAGGAGCAAACTCAATTGAGACACCTTAAAATTGTTAATTTGGTTGTATGGAAAATATATTTTTAGGATTTCATTTTATTTTGTCCCCCAAATAAAATATTAGAAATTGAAAATAGTAATTTAATTATATTAGCAACCAATCTTCGTAGATATCTCCGTGTACCTAATTACTATAAAATGGTTTTGTTTTATTCCATTTTCTCTGATGTTCTTATAAATAATTGCCTTATTTTTATACCTGAAACATTGTCACTTAGTTATATTTGAACCTTTATTGTGAATAGGTGAAATGTTTACCAATATTAAGTAAATTAATTATAAACATAGAAAGTACGGATGATGACAATGATATAATGTCTGACGTTGACTCTAAATAGATGAGGGAAAGAGTCTGGCGCCGGGCGACGACGACAAGAAGCTAGCAAGTGACGTTGAAGCGTAAAGCTGGAGAAATGCTCTGACGTGTGGGCAGCTTCTCCGGAACCTCTAATACTTCGGCTCACCCTTGTCTTCGACGACGTCTTCAGCAACGTAGATGTTGGATTCCTTCGATAATTCAGTCAAGCTGGTTTGATTGGTTTTTTACCTACTAAAGGCTGAAGGGTTTACTGTCTTTTATCGCCGTGAATTTTGTTATCTTAGCAAATAAAACAACACACTTGTTAACGAGAATATATTGTGTAAATTAATACATGGAGCTTACAGTTTAAAGCCTACTGTATTTTCAGAATAATTTCACTGGTTAGCTTTGAATTTAATTTATTTTATCTAATAATATTGATATGCATTTTATCACGTGATGTTTTAAAGCGGTGCTCTGAACGCTGTTAGATGTTCTTCTGTCGGCTGATGAATGCGAAAGAGACAGCGATGCCAGCGTTGTGTATTGCTTGACGGTCGAAATGCGAAGGAGAGCTAGAGACCGGAAGCCCGGTCAGACGTGGCTTAGTGTCTTTTTCACGTGATCGTATAGTTGATTTCTACAAATACGCGCGACGATTTCGGAATAGTCTGAAGGGATAATGAATGCACGTATTTTTAGATTATTTTTTTGTCGGCGTCAGGGCCGTACTGAGTAGTGCTAAAAATCAAGGAATTTCTCAGAGAGGAATTGTACAGTTAGAAGTACTAATTTCCGACAGAGTGACAACGGCTTTTTTTAGAGCCACCAAATACTTTATTAGGTAGGTAACTAAAACAAATTTAATGAATGAACTAATAAGAAAAGTCGCGTTTTTTATTTCCACCACTTTTTCTAGAAATTTCGGGCGGCGTGTTTGACGGGAACATTCGAGACTTCGTTCGCGCTGATATAAAGTTGCGCCTGCAGGAATAAGAGTCAGCCTGAGCTGTAACTTGAAGGCAATACGTCGATAAAAAGTTTATTAATAAATATTACAAAATGAGTGCGGCGAAGAAAAGTAAAACGTATAATTTTAATAATGATTGGGAGGAAGAATTTTTCTTTTGTATGATAAAGGATAAGTGCATTTGTCTCATTTGCCGTGCGTCAGTTGCAATATCTAAGCGAGGGAACTTAGAGAGGCATCATAAAACGGTTCATAAAAACTATGAAACGGATTTTTCCTTACAGAGTAAATTAAGAAAACGAAGAGTATGTCATTGGAAAACTTGTTTGAAAAAAGAATAAATCATTTTTACAAGACCAGCCAAACAATCAAAAGCTGCTACAATAGCGTCATTTAAAATATCTTATATATTGGCGAAACACAAGAAACCGTTTAAAAATTGTTCGATTATGAAGGAAGCATTTATTGAAGCGGGTGAGACATTATTTGGAGGTTTTAAAAATAAAACGAGATTGTCTTCTATTAAAGTGCTCTTTACCTATCTCGTCCAACTGTCACAAGGCGTGTTGAAGTCAAGTGTCAGGACATGGCAGATACTGCCCACCTGTGTATTTTTATTCGTATGGTGAATACCATACGAATAAAAATACATGACATGTCGATTAAGGAAGAGTTTTTGACAATGATTCCTCTGAGAGGAAAGATCCCTGGTGAAGATATATATAAAGTTTTATTTCATTTTGTAGCAAACTACGAGCTACCAATATATAAATTATAATTTAAGTTTTGTGTTCAAAAGTTCTAAACATGGAGGAGATTATGGGCATTGCAATAAAAATTGTGAATTCCATTCGTGCACGTAACTTGGAACGACGGCTCTTTAAATTGCAGTTGGAAGATAGTGAGTCAGCTGAACGACTGATTTGGCTCTTCACACGGATGTCAGGTGGTTGCGTCGCGGGAAATTCATAGAAAGGTTTCAAAAATTATTACGCGAGCTTTTCTGAACGAAAGAGGTGATGACACTCAGTTACTGAAAAACGGAAAATGGCTGACAGATTTGGCATTTTTGACAGACATCACAATGCATTTAAACACCATTAACTTGGAGCTTCAAGGTAATGGAAAAACTATTATTGAGATGATAAGCGCAATAAACGCATTTAAAAGTAAGTTGCAACTTATGATAGATCAAATGAAAAAAAAAAAAATCTGAAACATTTTCCGTCTTTAAAAGCAAGGATTTCATATCATATTTATGAGGCAGAATTATCAAATATTTTTGGTCAATTCGAAACACGTTTTAATGATTTCAGTAAATTGGCAAATATCACATCATTTATGAGTTATCATTTTTCGTGTAAAAAAATTGAGGAACTAGTTACTGAAATGACAAGTCAATTTAACATGGACGCTTGGTCTGTTGAAAATAAGTTATTGCAGATTTTAACAGATTATATCTCAAAGCCACATCATTCTGGTCTTTTATATCTGAAGATAAATATCCGAATCTAAGGCAAATCGCCCTTCAACTGTCGGCAATGTTACGGTCAACTTACTTGTGCCAGCCTACATTTTCTGAAATGAAGATAATTAAGTCAAAATATCGCAATCGATTAGCTAACGAACATTTGGCATCATGCTTGCGATTAGCACTCGGTAATTACGTACCATCTTATGAAAAGTATGCTGAGGGCATGCAACGCCACGCTTCAACATCCAAAGTCACTCTTTAAAGTTTAATACTAGAACTCTTTTGTTTTGTAACACCCAATAAACTTGCAATTTCGAATAGTTAAGAGGTTTTTCATTGATATTTTAGAGCAGACCTACCTAATGATAAATATTGTTTGAAAAACACTCTTTACAGATCTTATCTTTTTATTACTAATTAGTTTTACGGTCTGCAGTTATACCTACAATATTTGAGCAATGAGTAAATTTTAACCATGACATATGAATTGCTTTCAACGGCTGATCTTTTTGGTTTTAATTTAAAAATTTGAAAGTTATTTTAAAATTAAAGTCCATAATTTATTTATTTTAAACCTATAATAAAATATAAATACACTTATAAGTAGTCCTCTCCTGTTTTCGTTTCTTGTTCGGGTTGAGGATTAGCAATTTTACGATGTTGCCATTTTACATATGCTTAGCCCTGATATTTGAAAGTAAATTTTTTGACCGAATCGGGGTCGACTATAACAAGAAAGAACATAACCTCAATTGCTAGTGTCAATTGACTTATAGGTGGTACTTACTAGTCAAATTCACAATAGACTAATACTACGCAACAAAGTTCAAAGTTTTCTAATGAAAACTGGTCCAACCTGTACATCAGAGAGCTGAGTGCTCTAAAAATATGGACCAGTGGAAAATCTATTCCGTTTTCCGAATTCCCATCACAATTTACTGGGTTTCCACACAGCCGAACACCGTGTCGACTGTTACCAATTTAAAAATATCTTCTCTATAATTTCGACGGCAACGTTTTCTATCTTTGTTAGATTATATCTTCTCTGTTCCTTGCTGGGGAACATTTTAAATGGTTCGTATTGATTGTCTTCGACTTCAAACATTCAATTACTGGTTTACAGTTTTCGAATACTGCGTCGCTCTTCTTTTCACTCTATAAGTAATACAAAATACATAAATGAGCAGCTGTACAAGATTCTTTAGTTAACGTTTTATTTTATGCGTCTAAGACGTTTCTAGCGGGTGTTTCTGAAATAGCGGTGTCGTTTACGACTACTGGATGCCTGCTAAACGACAATTGCACTGAATGGATGGCTAGTCTTCAAACGGTAAATTTGCAAAATGTAGTAGTAAAACCTTTGTTTAAAAAGTAATTTAAAAAGAAATTATTTAATAAAGATTTTTTCGCAAAATTAAACTTATTTATCAACATAATCCCCTTCAACCAAAAGGTTATCTACAGGGTGTTTCAAAAAAGGTAACTGCGTCTCTAGGATAGGTAGAAAACTGAAAAATAATTGGGGTTTGGTAGTAAAAAAATTTCGTAACGCCATCCGGATTTAAGATAAAGGGCATGGAAGAAAAAATTTTATACACATTTATTACGATTTTGCCAAAACATAGAAATGAAATTTTATACGAATATGTTTTGGAAGTTGATACATCCCATGAATTTGTTTTTATATCTGACTTTAATAGAGGGCGCTAGTTACACGGTTCATGCCAAGTAGTATTGAACATAACTTTTTTAAGGTTAAATTTAATAAGCAAATTTCAAATAAAATTAAACATCATTTAATTTTACACCAAAAAAGTACTCCTTGTAAAACTCGATACTGTGTACCGGTGTGATTCGGTTAGATAAAGTGAAGAATGGTAAGATAAGAGTGTGAAAGAAGATAAATGAATGCTTAGATGGTTTAAAAACATAGAGACGATAAATGAGGAAGATTGGCGATTAAGGTAAGGTTGAATGGGCAAGTCAGTAGAGGTCGACCTCGGCGAACTTATTTCAATCAGATCTGAAAGAGAAAAAACCGCTGAACCTTATCTATCCCTTTCTTTCTGCGCATGCGCAGTAATCACAGAAAATAACTTTTGATTTGGTTGCTGCTACGAATTGTACTTTATAATACAATTTTTGATTAAAATTATGGAAACGTGTACAGTTTTTAAAAAGCAGTCTATTCCCGGTAATACCAGTATTTTAAATAACTAAAATTTTCGTACAAAACAGTGATATCATAAATTTATTTAATTTATTTACAACTATAGCATTACTTACTTTTATTCTTAGTTAAAAAAAAACAAATTCGTTAATTACATAACTTGACTTTTCATGCTAGATGGCTGTAAGTGCATATTTGAATGTAACTTTTAATTCAAAATAGCTTTACCCTATAACATTCTTCTGTATTGTAAAAAATAAAGGTACTTTACTCTTGAGTAAAATTTCTATTTTTTGACAAACCTCGTATATGCTTTAAAAAAATTAATATCTGATGGTGGAATTTTAAGTTTTAAACCATGCAGAACTTTTTATCACTAATAAATTTTTTTCATAAAACCAATAATAAAAAAGTTTTCTATATGGTTCCAACTTAAGTGGGCACACTGTATACATTTGGAAATGTATGTGAACCGAGAAGGCTAAATTTGGGATATTACGAGTAAAGGGGCCTAGAAAAGCTTAACTTCAAATTGTCGACCAAAATTTCCTTGTGCATTTTCCGCCATTTTGAAAAAAGGGTTAAATTCAGTTTTTTCATAATAACTCGGTTCTCCGTTGAGATACGAAATTTTTTACAAAATACTTATTTGTTGCTTTTTTTACGATTTACAATTAAGGTGTTTTGCATTTTTCACGTATCATTCATCGTTACTGAGATATTTATCGAAAAAACCATAAATTTGGCGAGTGAAATTTTCTTTTTGCTCTTTTCTTTTTTCGCCGTACAGGCGGACTCTATGGCGGGACGCACATTGTAGCGTCGGATGCGTTGCGGTCAACTTTGCGGCGCGCTAGACGTCGTATTTTTTGTCGGAAATAAAAAATAAAAAAACTTAATTATAGATCTGAAAACGCTCTACAAGTTTGATAATATACATTTTTTCGATATCTTTCACGAGAAAACGAAAACAGCAAAAAACAAATTTCACTCCCCAAATTTATGGTTTTTTCGATCGATATCTCAATAACAATGAATGATTGTAGATCGTGAAAAACGCAACAAATTAGTATTGTGTAAAAATGTTTGTATCTCAACGGAGAAACGAGTAATTATAAAAAAACTGAATTTAACCCTTTTTTCAAGATGGCGGAAAATGCGCAAGAAAATTTTGGTCAACAATTTGAAGTTAAGCTTTTCCAGCGCCCCCCCCCCCCCCCCAAGTGATATCCAAAATTTAGCTTTCTCGGTTCACATGCATTTCTAACCCGTTTTTTCCGTCGTAATGACTGGATTAGTATCAAGCAGTCATACGTCTCCCCTACTAGGCCAGTAAAAATAGCCGTTTTTTTGGTCAACCTCGCACTAAATTTCCAATCAAATTTTTTTTTATATAAGGTTTAGGGTCACCTACTGAGCATAAAACCACAGTCGATCGCAATCTTGAACTATAACTTTAGGGCAAAAGTTATAGGGACCATTATTGTGGAGAATAAAATAATTATTACATTGTATAAACTTTTTTTGTAAAACTTATCGTTTACGATTTATAGCCCATTTAATGAACCGGTTTTTCTATTTTGGCCGATAACTCTCAAAACATTGGATTAATCAATAAAATGCAATTATTCATTTTTAAAGATCAGTTTATTCTCTACAACTTTTGTTTAAAACTTTTTTTTCTATGTCCATACTTTTTGAGTTATAGGACGTTTAAAATTGGACTACCGGGCGTGAAGACGAAAATTTCAAGGTACGCAAAGTATATAATGGTACAAATTCAACAAACAAATTAAAAAAAATATCCCGATTTTTTATGTACTTAAAAATTAATAGTTCATTTTTTTACCTGCAATATATATATATATATATATATATATATATATATATATATATATATATATATCTAATATATCTAAAGCCTTTGACCGCGTTTGGCACCAGGCATTGTTAAGTAAATTATCTGCCTACAGTCTCCCAACCAAACTGCGCCAATGGCTCTTAAGCTTCATGCAAGATCGCTCCTTACATGTGGCAGTTGGTATTTCTTCTGATGCGTTTAAAACTAATGCCGGGGTCCCCCAGGGTTCCATCCTGTCCTCCACCTTATTTCTTTTACACATCAACGACCTCTTGAAAACCACCACGAACCCCATTTACAGTTTCGCAGACGATGGCACACTTGTCTCAACTTTCACATCCTATCGATCACTTTCGGTGAATGATACAAATAGACTCAGACAGGAACAGGTTGATTCCATCAATATAGATCTTAAAGCAATCGTCGAGTGGGGAACCAACAATCTTGTTCAGTTCAACGCCCAAAAAACACAAAGTGCCACGTTTTCCAGGAAAGTGAATTCCTCAAATCATCCCATCACAATGTCCGGAAATAGCCTTGAACCAAATTCCTCCATCTCGATTTTGGGAGTCTTGGTGTCCAATAATATGTCTTGGCATGACCATGTTGCTAACATCGCAAAGTCGGCAAGCCAGAGGCTAGGTTTTCTGTGGAAAGCCAGAAAGTTTCTTACTCCTGATCAACTGTTGACGACGTACAATGCTCAAATCCGACCTCTACTGGAGTATTGCTCGCACATTTGGGGTTCAGCACCAATTCACCACAATTCAGCACTCTCTTCGTCTTCTAGATTCCATTCAGAAAAGAGCCATTTGCTTGATAAACAGCTCAACTCTCACAGATACCCTTCACCCTCTAGAACATAGAAGAAGAATTGCAGACCAGTCATTGCTCTACAGATATTTTCATGGCAGATGCTCCAGAGAAATAAAAACTCTTGTACCACCACTGGCCACATTCGGCCGAAGAACTCGGCACGCAGATCCGTCTCACCCATTTACTCTCAAGATTGACACTACAAGGACCAATCTCTATCAAAAATTCTTATTTTACAGGGCTGCTACAGAATGGAATAAGCTTCCAAAATCAGTTTTTCCAGAGAACTATGACCTACAACTTTTTAAAAAGCGTGTCCACAATCATTTCCTTTCTATAATCGCTTCTAATAGTCGCAGTGCGGGCCGTCTGCGGCCCACACGATAGGTCTACCCTTTTTGCGACTATTTTCATAAAAAAAAAAAGTAAAGAACTTTTTTATATTTTATTTTATTATATTTCGTACAACTAAAAAATAGTTAGTAATTATTATTAATTATTTTATGTTCACATGCTAGAATAAAATTAAAGAAAACGAAAGGGGAATATTTTTTAAAATCGTATTGAAAATTTATTTTTAGAAAAAATATAAAACAAATAAAAATTTAAAATTTTATAAAAATTTTTACCTTTTTGGAGGCGGCGAAAATCCAATTATATTGGATGTTTCTTCTTCATCTTCGTTATCCTCTTCGGAATAATACAAAGAGGACTGTAAAGCCTTAATGAATTCTTCGTTCTCGTGGTCAAACTCGTCAATATCAACCGATTCCTCATTGGAGACGAGGTTCACTGTCGGCTGATTCGTACATGATTCCGCCGTGAAATTCTCACAAATCACAGTGCACTCCAAAACCGCTTTTCTGTTATCGGCCGAAACAGAGAATCCGGTTCATTAAATGAGCCATAAATTGTAATCGGTAAGTTTTACAATAAAGTTTACACAAAATAAAAGATGCGAAATTTTATTCTCTACAATAATGGTCCTAATAACTTTGGCCCTAAAGTGTATAGTTTCCGAGATATCGGCTAAAAACTTTTCTTCAAGATTGCGATCGAAGCTTCACCTGGATCTGTCACCATTTTGTGATTGTATGCTCAATAAGTGACCCTAAACCTTTTTTAAAAAAAATGTGTTTGGAAATTTAGTGCGAGGTTAAATTCTATTTTTACCGGCCCATACTTTATCTGTAGTAACTCTATGTTTGTGACGGAAGAAGGCTTGGATTCATTATCAAGACAAAGCACCCACCCACAATGGCTTCTCTGTGAAACGGTTTTTGCCGAAACACAAACCCCTCTTCTCAGCTACCCTCCATATTTACCTGATGTGAACTTCTTGTTTTTAAAAATAAAGGAATTTTTTTAACCTTTATTGGAAACGCTTTAAAACCAGTATGAACCAACTTATACTTATACATCTCGTCGAGGTTGTAGGATTTAAATTAATAACGCCAAATTAAAAGTTTGTTATTTATATTTTATTTTACACATTTAGAAATATCTTTTTATGTAATATTTATCATTTTTCTTTCTAATTTTTTTATTAGAGCCTACTTTACAAATAAGGTACATCTTCCTGTCGCAATACACACACACGCACACTCACACCATATACAATTGTCAACTATTAGTTTTTATAATAATATACAGAGAATCACTAACAATTTTACAATTCGCCATCGTAGCAAAAACAAATCTCTTTTTACAAAAAAAATATATATCCACGTATTCACATTGATATTTTTATACATTTAACAAAATACAGCTATACTTGCGCTGAAAAAGTCAAACTGTCAACAACATTTCTAATTTTTTATTTGCACGCAAATTGCAAATCCGCAAGTAAATATTTGTCACACACGTTTGACTTTGGAATTCAGTTTAAGCATCGCTTGTTAAATCACCCTGTATATACGAGGTAAAAAACCGTTAACATGATAATATAAATCAAATAAAAAAACAATAATTTATTTTTGTAACATTAACCTCGTTCTACCTCGTATATATAACAATATTTATTAATTACAATAAAATATTTAAACATTTTATTGCAGTAATGAAGATTGGTTTGTTAACAATAAATTAAGCGGTTTTGTATAAAAATTTACCATTTTAGGTAGCTTTAGGCCCTCGTTTGGAATTTTAATGTTGATTTTTAATTCTTAAATACTTGGAAATAAATTTAGATACCAAGTTTAAATAAAATGGAACATTAAAAACAAAACTAAAACAGAAAAGCAGGTTTAAGGTCTTGAGAAGAAACTGTTTCTATCAAAAATAAAGTTTTGAAAATTTGCAGATCAGTACATCTTTATGACCCTAATAACACCTTAAGTTTGTGACCACGTCATGCCGCCGCTGGAGTCGCCATATTGAAAATATGGCGCCCATAATAAGTTTTTCCACGATATCTCTCTTTCAGTACCTTCTAGGTAAAAATTAGTAACTACAAAAACAATATTCGGCGGCAAAACAATATTCATTATGCACCTATTATCAAGATCAAGCCTGGTATGGTGTTGAACAAAATCCGGAAGAATGGGGATGGAAAAGGAGTAAGGTCGGACTTACTCCTGTTATAAGAACTAATGATCCTGCTCCAGAAGTACTTCTAAAATTTATTTCATGCAAATGAAAAAAATGATAGGTCTCAGCATGCGGCTGCAGAAAGGCAGGTTTGAATTGTTCGATAATTTGCATGTGCTGCACAGGAAATTCTTGCGAGAATATTGCAAAATGTTAAACGACTCGGATGACAAAGACCCAGATGATATCATTCTATTGCCGACGTTTGATGTTATAGACGAAGATTCCGGAGAAGATGAATTAGATGCAGAAAACACATACAAAACCAGTGTGAACCTAAGCGAACCTGGTCCATCCAGACAAAGAAAGCAATAAAAAAACGCATAAGCCTCTACCTCAGGTGGTGTGGAAATGAGTATAAGTAATAATTACTGAATAACTAATCAAAATCTAGCGATTATTGACACTGTTAGGGAAGCATTGTACAATTTTACTAAAATCGCCCTGATTTATATCGATGCAACTCTGGAAATATTGATCCCAGAAAAAAACTTTTAAAAAAAATATGTAAAGAATTTTCTCGTCTACAATTTTTATAATAACTATTTTTTGTCTAGGCGGTACTGAAAAAGAGATATCATGAAGAAACTGATTTTAGACGCCATTTTTCAATATAGCGGCGCTAGCGGCGGCTTGACGAGGTCGCAAATCATACACGTAACAGAGGTCATATATATATGTACTTGACTGCCAAGTTTTACCAGGTAAAGCACTTTTGAGTCCCCCATGGCTTGGCCTATTAGGTAAAAGCAGTCCAATAAGAAATCGTATGTACCTATGTTATTTGAATAATTTTGCTAAAAAATGTAACATTTTTGGGTTCGTTTTTTCTATATTTTTTATTGCTTACTCTTCTTTACTGTTAATAAACCGATCAAAGATCACAACTTAAACAACACCAGTTTTCGTATATTTCTATATTACATAATATTTTCATTTTCGAACGAATGCTAAAATATTAAAGCAGCCAATGGATATTGTACGTTAAATCTCTTTTAGGTACACTAAAAAAACATACTTATATCGATATTTTTCCAAAATAAAAATTTGAATTATCAAAGTATAACGGATGATACTTAAAATCACATACGAATATTCTATAAAATATTTACTTTTTTGTACATTGGATATTACTAACCGCAGATATCGATGCTGAAAATTACAGATATTAGGTATGGACCAAAACGAAAAAGTGAAATAAGAAAGTGCAATGTTAGAACAAATGGCAAAACAGAAATGTGTACGCTAGAGCTATATTCTATTTTCTTTTCTATTTAATCTTTATTTCAAATGTCTATTTAGAGAGGCACTTGAGGGTACGAATACAGGCATCAAGATAATTGGTCGAATAATAAACAACCTACGCTAGGCAGACGATACTGAAGTAATCACCGTTAACCTTCCGGACCTACAAAAAACTATGAATCTTATTGAAGGACACAGTCAACGTTTTGGACTCATTTGAACGTAACTTACACCAAGCTCTTGGTTTTCACAAGACTTAAGTCTTAAGTGCGTTACATCTTTCCTATAGGTCTGTTAATAGTTAAAAATTTTGTGTATGCATGCTTTAACTTCCACCATGTATACAATGTTTTTAACATAAATAATTAAAAGACGAAGACCAACTGATAAACATAATGAACAAATTGGAGAAATATAGTAGAGAATATGGTTTAAAAATCAACAAAACAAAAACCAAAGTAGTGATCATCGATCTATCTAATGGCACATCCAATATCAAAAACGTAGCGAGGTATGATGTGGTGGACAAGTTTGTATACCTGGGATCGTTGATAACCAAAGATGAAGGCTGTTCAGAGGAAATAAAGAGAAGATTGGCAATGGCCAGATCAGCAACAAATAAACTCAAAAAAATATGGAGAGATCAAACCATTACAAAAACAGTGAAAATAATGCTGGCCAATTCCTTGATCTTCCCAATTGCTGTTTACTTCGCTGAAACATGGACACTAAAGAAAACAGATCAAAAAAGCCTTCGAATTATGGGTGTATAGACTAAACCTAAGAGTGTCATGGGCGGAACACAGAACAAACGCCTCTGTTCTACAAGAACTAAAAATCAAAAAGTGTCTACCAAACCAAATCAATAGAGCATATCTCAGTTAATTTGGCCACATAGGTAAAAGAACAGGTGAGATGGAAAACCTCGTGGTCAAGGGAAAAGTTGAGAGAAAAAGACCTAGAGGACGGTCTCCAATGAGGTGGACCGACAGATTAAAAGAAATGACGGGACACTCAATGCACGAGGCAATACATCTAGCACAAGATAGAAACGCATGGAAACAACAAATTCAAACACATACCTAAAATATCACTACACCCTTCTGAGGGTAAAAAGACTGAGAAGCAGAAGAATTAAAAATTATGCATAGACGCTCTTGAAATGTGCTTATACCGAATATCATGGAAAGAAAGATAAATGTCGAAGTGCTCAATATGATGGGCAATTCTCAAGAACTGCTGAAAATCACCGAAGAGCGAAAATTAAAATATATCAGGTAAGTCATGCGGGGTAAAAAAAATGGGATTCTTTGATTAATCATTGAAGGAAAAAACCAGGGCAAGAGATTTGTGGGATAACGCCAGAATCTATGGCTAAGAGCATCTACTAAAAATTTTAAAATGGCATTACAATACCTCCCTATAGAGTCAGCACTATATGGAGTACATTGGTCAAAAAATATGAAGTACATTGGACATGGTGTGTTCTCATTGAATAATTCCTGTCAATGCTAATGACACATGGGGCTATGGTAAAGCATCTTCACAAAAACGGTTTTTTGCAATTCTCTTGCTCTCTACAAAATGAAGAATTAAAGGTCTGGAAAAGAAGAAAAAAGATAATGGACGAGCAATTTGTAGTCCTTAATGGCAAAATAAAAGTGCCATGGAGACAGTTACGTAGAAAAGAGACTAAATAAATATCTGTAAGTTGTTTGCACGATGGACCATTTCTGTTCGTCATGATTGGATCGTTGATCAGAAGTGGTAGTATGGATCCTTGAGGAACTTTTTAGTATGTAGAGTTTTAAGTATTAACTATCATCGGTAATTGTAAAGCCTTGATAGATAAAGAAAATTGAAGAGATTTAGTGTACCTAAAGCTCGACTTACATTTTGCGGATTTGATTTCGAATGAAAATTATACTTAAAAATAACCGTCATATTGCACCGTCGTTCAAACATCAAAATCCTTATTTTTATAAAAACTAAAGATTTTAGTATAGCCACCTTTAGATCCGAAAACCAATTTTGTACAACAAGACAAAGTTATTTTTTCGGCTTAAATCTATATCAACAGTAGTAATGTAACATAGTATCATACAAATAGCCACACTGGTCACTGGTCGTCCTTTGTTACTAAAAGTTTGTTTAAAAATTTCTAATTAGTAGCTAATCATTTAAACTTTTATTAGACTGCTGGCCAGACCCTGCAACAAAAGAAAAAAATATTATTACGATATTGTAAAGTCCATTTGTGGTACGGTTATTTACAATTGTATGAGTTATTGTGTTTTTTTTTAAATTTAATTGATAAAATCAATGTTATATTATTTACAAGAATTTAGAAAACATAATAGTTTTTGTACATCTACTATTAATGTTGTTAATAATATTTCACTGAACCATTTTTCATTGAAATAATTTTTTTTTAAATAACATTCCTACATATAGTCACCTCTTCTACTTTCATTAGCGCTTTCATACATGCTTGTCGGCTGCTGGCACACTTGACGTGGCCTTTCTTCAAAACAATTTCGAACTGAGCGAGATACGTTCGTCTAGGTCGACCTCTACCGACTTGCCCATTTACACTCGCCTCATAAATCTGTTTCGACAATCTTCTTTCATCCATCCTCTCGACGTGTCCAATCTAAGCATTCCTTTATCTATCTCTGTTACCACATCTGTCACATTACAGCGTTCCTTTATTTTACTTTTCCTCACTTTATTCATCAGCTATACTTTATTCAGCTATGACTTTATTCATCGGCTATACATCTTAGACTACTCCTCTCCGCAGCTTTTATTCAACGCCCTTCGCTTGATACCAATGTCATGCTTTTCGTCTCTCGTAAAATGTGAACCCAAGTATACAAATTCATTCACTTGTTCCACTCTTTTTTCTTTAATCAGTACCTTGCAGTTTGTCATGCTTTTTTCTCTTTCAAAACCATTACTTTCATCTTGTTTACATTTAATTTTATCCTTTTAAGTTTTAGTGCATCATGCATAATATTAAGCATACCTTGCAACTTTTCCTCAGATGGCATTTGACGATCAAATCATCCATTCTTAATCCCTATGCACTCTTTTTCAAATCTTTTAAACAATCGCGTATGTATAAGGTAAACAGCCATGGCGAAACCACTCATCCAGGTTTAACACCTTTTTCGATGTTAAACCAGCCCATCTAAGCTCTTAGCGCCATCTAACAGCAACGAAAATCACGAATTTATCAGTTAACTTAAAAGGTTAGATAAAATGTATATTGGTGTAGATCATAGACTTATTATCCAGAGGAGACGCAATATTCCATGTTTGTTTTGTCGCAATAATTACACGAGAGTGGCCATAAGTATGACAAAGAATACCAAAAGTTGGGCGACAAATTGTGTTACCCTAACTAAACTGTTCTAAAGTTACAACAGTGGGGTGCCAATTTTGTGTAACTTTAAAAAACTTACTAATTCCCCAAATGTTGGGCGACAATTTTGTTTTATGTTAAAGTGTCCTTTCTAAAGCCATGGTGTGTAATGTTATAAGTTACTTTTATAAAACTAAATTATCCCAACTAAAGGGCTGCTAATTGTGTAGCGAACAGTTTTACTAATACCCGTTAAACTAAATTATTTTATCAAATTAAAGTACTGAAAAAATATTTGAAATAATTTTACCTAACTGTTTGAATAAAAAAAAAACATAAATAATTATTAATAATATTAATCGTACAAATAAAATGATGTATTTTAAATTTTAATTTTAATGTTCAAACTATTTATTAACAGCTAAGTAACCTAAAGGAAAAGATTAAAATATTATACTCAGGGTTCCGTGACAGGAAGGTATATAGTTTTTCAAATAACAACGAAAGAAGGATGATACCACTGAATAAGTGTTGCTGAATAACAGGGAAATAATGACCTTTTTGAGAATATCTCGAAAAGTATTGATTTCCGCATCGTTTGGTTTTCAAATTCGTGTTTGACGCCTCAAAATATTACCTGTTTATTTTGATATTGAAATCGCACGGATCTCTGCACGTGGAACCATTCAAACAAGCCGTGCGTCGTTGTCGCTCATTGAGCAACACATCTCTATGTTCTAACGGAATGAAATAGTTCAATGGTTTAACATTCCATAAAATGGTTTGTATTATTCAAGTAGTTGTAATTTATGAAATATTAATAAGAGATAGCAATATGGTCACAATATTGTTGCAAATATAAGTAACAAATACTATGGACAATTCAATGACAATCACAAATCTCTTGCCATAACTGAAGAGCAGGCAACATCACAGCACAGCACATTCCAGTTGGCCGTATCAAGACAATACAATCGACCAGAAAGTGGGGATGTATGATCGTGTTTAAAAGTATACAGTTCCGTCTCCTCTGATAATAGGTCCATAGTGTAGATTAAAGAAATGTTTTCGACGTGTCGAATCTCATTAATTCTTCATTAGGATCAAAAAGTAGTTCTTTCCTAATTAAAGTGTGAAAGTAACTTTTGACTTGTTAATTTATGTTTTAAATATGTGTTAAATGTGACTTAAAATTTTTAACTTGGTTGTTTAGTGTCAATTTGATTGTGCTTGTTCTCAAATTAAAATTGGTTATTCTTATTTTTACCATTTTAGTGTAGACAAGAAATGACACTATACAAGCGTTGAGTGGTAAAAATGCCAAGTGAAAAAATTGAGCAGCGCGTCAATTGAAAATTATTAGTAAAACTGCTCGATATTTGAGTAACAGAATGATGGTAGTTATGGTCAACATTAAACAAAAAAATATTTCGAAAGATTTTGCACGACGATTTGAACATATATTCTAGTATAATAAAGAAACTAAAAAGCAGTCCATGCATTGGAAGCCACCATCATTACCTAGAATGGAAAAAACCAATCACTATTTTATACCATCCCCTGATTTATCTAATTTAGCTCCCTTTTTGGATCTTCTTGTTCTCAAAATTAAAGATATCTTTGAAAGGTACCAATTTTCAATTCTCAGATAAAGTTAAGAACAAAACGACAAGGTTACTAAACAGCCTAACGACTTTCTCCACTGCTATTACCAATAGAAAAAAAAGCATGTAACGGTGTTTAGATAGGCAGGGAAAGTATATTTAAGGAAAGCATAGTTAAATTGTATGTATTATTTTAAAATTAAAGTAGTTTTATCGTACTAGTCATTGTTATTATGGCGGAAAACCCCTGATGGACGACTATGATGAAACGGTAAAGAGTAACACCGTAATTGTTTCTCTTCATCGACTATTCTTGACGGTAAAATAGTATTCCCATTTGTTAGTTGACAGAATTAGAGCAAATTATTGATCAATAAGTAATATAAAAGCAGTTTAAACTTTTATTTATTATAAATCGTGAAAGTATTCGTTGCAAATAGTTTTGTTTATTTTGAGTACCGGTATTATTTGTAAACAGCATCATTGTTGGGCATAAAAATAATGAGTATTTTAAAACTGAATCCTAATTTTCTTGCAAATTTGATTATTATATCAATTTACCAATAAAACGTATCTTCTTGTTTTTCTTCGTTCTTTTAATTAGGCCCAATGCCTGTTCCTCATCGTAACTCGCTTTATGGAGGTAGATTGTCACCCCAACGTTTTCAAGGCATTCCTGTGCTTCGCCTTCCCGTAGGTGATTAATCTCTGGCAATCTTTACTATTCGTTCTTCTGTCATACGTGTGATATGGTCATTCCACTCAATTTTTTTCCTTAGCACCCAGTCGTTGATATTCTCGATCTGGCATGTTTGTCTATCTTCATCCCTGTTGTTTCCATAATTTGGCTTGTTTTTGATGTTACGGGTCTTGTTTTTGCTGAATGTGTCAGTATGGGTCTAATAGCAGTTTTGTAAATACGAGCTTTTACTTCTATTTTCAGATGCTTGTTACGAAATATTGTGTCGTTCATTTGTACAGCCGTTCTTGTTGCTTTGATAGCTTGTGCTCTTACTTTTGGTTCTATGTCGCCAAAGCTTGAAATTTCTATACCCAAGTATCTGAATTTCATCTCTGATGTACTGCCTTGTCATCAACCACTAATTTACATCTCAGAGGTGTTTTAAATGTGGTCAATACAATTTATGTATGATATAAAATACTGTAGCTATTAATGATACTATAAAATTAGTTAGAAATGTAATAAAAATAATGCTGGAGCATAATTTTTTATATTAAAAATTTTAAATCCCAGATACAGAAACGTCACGTCACTAAAGATGCTCCAAATTTTTACACATTTTTTTCTTCAGGTATCATCCTTCCTACGAAGGTTGTTTACCACCAAGGCTAGATTTATGTTTAACCTTACGACTTTAAATATGTTAATGGTACTTGTAACATAATCTTTTACCTCTTGTTATTTTATTTTGTACCTTTCTTGGATAATATTCTTTAGGAAGATCAAGGTGTTGCAACTTTATGAGTAATATTTCCCTTTATTATTGCGTCTTAGTTTGTTATTGTATTAATCCAAATTATTCTTAAAAGGCTTCTACATATTTAAAATATTTTTTATTGAAATCCACTTTCTATTCCATTACTTACAATTAGTACCAGACGATCCCAAGATGTTCTTTACAATTAGTAGTTTGAATGAAGCCGAATCATTGCAATATGTCCTAAATAATTTGAAGACTTTTGTTAAATTGAAAAATTTTTGCTCAAGTTGATATCCAATAAAATCAGTCAATTTGTGGTCATCTGATCGAACACAACCAATCAAAACAAAATTATACTGAAAAGAGCCCATGGGTTCTTTTCACTAAATCATGTCATGTTGCTATGGATACATACCTACATTTCCTTTCAATTCGATTTTGACAATTCAAATATTTCAATAAGTCACGATTTGGTTATGATACTCAAGATAATATTGATGAAATTATAGTATCGAATATACCGAAGAATACTGCTCACAATAAAAATTTTGTGTGGAAAGCGTTCATGGACTTTTGTGATGTAAGAAAATATGAATTAGATGGAAATCGGACGGTGGAAGAATTGGCATCGATTTTAAAGGATTGTTTCTGCTTTGTATTTATATCAGCAAAAAAATTTCTATCCGAATAATCCTCGAACGTTGATGAATGCTCAAAAATTTTATAACATCTATCTCAAGCTTGTTGCTTATAGGCAACAGACCTCCGCCTACGGCGTCGGTCTGTTTCCAAGCAACAAGCTTTCGAAATCTATTATAAAATTGTTTCGACAATTATCAATGTCCTTGGGTTAATACTACTGATAAGTATTTAAAAATTTATTACACAATGTATTTTTTAGTTTATTTAATACTTGTTTAAGTTTTAAGCCGATATCTTTTGTGTATTCAATATTAAATAATATATTAATAACTTGCTAGATATTGTCATACCTGAAGTACCCAACTTAATTAAATAACAACAAATTGTAAAATTACAAGCTACAAAATTATTTCATATTTTTTTAAAATACATCAAAAGAAACCTTTGAAACGGAAATATTAAGGTCAGTATTTGACAGTAATTACAGGAATAAAAGTAGTCTAAGGACAGTTTTCTCTTGACCACTTTTGCATAACATCACATCTAGCAGTTAGTTGTCAGTCCAACTGCGCTTATTATTATTATTAACATACTTTGAACCATTGGAGTAAGCGCTGATTTTCGTAATGAATGATAATAGAAACATATTTTATTTATTACCATTATGCTTCAGCAATCGTTTAAATTGCGAATAAATCATTTTGAAAAATTACTGTTAATTTTTAAGAAATAAATGAAAGGAACTCACTTTTTTCTACAGATTGATATTTTTAACTTCCCAGAGGGAAGTAAAGGGTCAGATTTTGCGAATACCAAATTTTGACATATCTCTACATTTCAAGGTCCCCAGAGTCAAATACAATATTTTTTAAGTGGACGTCTGTGTGTGTGTATGTACGTATGTTCGTATGTGCGTTCGGAATTATTTTTCGTCTCGATTATCTCGAGAACAAAATATGATATCGACGTGGGACCAATTGCATTTGACGCATAATTACGCAACTTGGAACTTATAAAATTTTCAGCAAAATCAATCAAACTATTTTTTAGGAAGAATAAAAAAACTGAAATAAAATGGTAAACTACCTGAATTTTGCAATTTATAAATTATACTATTTTTAATACAGAATTTTAAGATCTTTTGAATAATGAATGATTATTGCAGGTTAGGAATATTTGTATAAAAAATACGATGACAATATTTCATAAAAAGAGATAGTTTTAGAAAACAAAAATAGGAATTGGAGAATTTTAAACTTGTGTCAGTATTGAGAGAATAACAATAAAGACGCTATAACAGTGAAAAATTATTGTTAGTAATAATCAAGCATTGTTTATAACAATTGAATATTGTTACTAACAAATGATTATTGATCATAATAATTAAAAAAAAAATTTAATTTTTATAAACAATTGAAAATAGCTCCCGCTTATGAAATGGTAAGAAAAAGTTTGAAAGAATACTGTTGACATAAACAGAATATTTTTAATGACAACTATAATTTGTTGTAAACAATTTGAAATCGTTTTTTATAATAATTATAACAACAAAACATATTTTTCTCATTCTTTCCACTGGGAAGTTAGTCATGTGGACCTTTCGGGTCGCACCCAGATCACTGATATTTAATTTATTATAATTGTAATAAAAACTGGTGAGTACATAAAAAAACATATTTACCAAATACAGGGTGATTTAAAATTCGATGTAGATATTTTAAGCACGTATTGCTAAAATCAAAATAAGACTTTGGGGTAGTTGGAGGGAGGTCCACACTTTCATTGGCCAAAATTTTATGTTTAAAAAGAGAAACTTTAAATTTAAACAGCATAATCTTTATGACCCTGCACAAATCCAAATCTTCGGTGTCTCATTTTTTTGATAAAACTAATCATTCTCCAAAATAATTAAACAATAATTTTTTTGTCGGAGTATAGTTGGGATTGAAATCAGTGTAAGTTTAAGAAAAAATTACTGTTTTCTTGCCTACGTTTCTTATTTAATTAAATTCATCTTTAGAGCTCAAATATTAAAATAGTATTACTTGTCTTGAAGTATTATTATAAATGACGATTTTGTAACAATGTTTGGTGAGTACCTACCTTTCAAACATTGTTACAAAAACATATCTTTTTTGATAGTTTTTATATTCCATCCCCTTTCCACTCCTTTCGTAGGGGTGCTAACACAAAAATGTTTTTTCACTAAAACCACCCCTGGTATGTCTAAAACAACTCTAAATATTTCATCCCAATCTGTCCAGCCGTTTGGAAATTTTTGAAGGACATACTTACAAACATTTTTTTATTTATATTTATATATTTATATATAAATATAATATATAATATATTTATATATATATATATATATATAATTCACTACTTGAAATCACAATAATATTTACTAAACTAAGAAAATTTTTTAATTTTAAAATTTAAAGACTATTGTAACTATTGAAAATTGTAAGAGCTTTTAAAAGATATCTTATTTGACCCCCAATGCTATTAAAAAATTTTAGAGTAATTCTTACCCTCGCTTGGGGTTGAAAGTAGTGGAGTCAAAAATACCGAAAAAGAGTATCTCCCTTTAATAAAAAATCGACGGGTCTGAGCGATTTTTTTAAAATGTTGACGATGTTCCCGCAAATGGCTCTGTTTCGTTTTCGGTTCGCCACCCTGTATTATTCAGTAGTAATAAATATAAAATTTAATTTATTTCAAAAATAAATAAATAAAATATCAGAACACTAATTGCATTTATTAGCGTTTGATATTAAACACAAAGTCTATTTAAACGCGTAATTTTTATTAATAAATATCCTAATAACCAATTTGTCAAGGAAAGTAAAGCTTTCTTTTTTGCAAAATTAAATTAAATGGCAAGTCTCGCCGCTATATGGACACTAACTGGCGACAGATTAAGCCGTTAATTAAAAACATTAAATCAGTATGCAATCGGTAACTGTTGAAACACATATAAATGAAGTACTAACCGTTTTTGCAGTACTTCTCTTCGTTAACTACAGTTTTGGAAAGGTAATTAGCGATTCACATAATCGATTAAGTAATTAATAGACTTTTACCACGCACAGGAAAAAACATGCGATTAAAAATGATATTTACGTAAACAATACGTAAGGTGGATTTATTTTTAAATAATAAACAAATTCAATATCACTTTTTAGTGAATAAAATGTAACCATATTTTTTTAAAAACTGTTAAACTGACAATGTTGACCGAGAGTTTTTCAAGTTTATTATGTCACAATCATAATTATCACGAGGGTCACTATTTATATTAATATAATATAATATTAATAACAATAACGTTGGTGTAATGCGACTACCAGCCACTACCATCTATTCCCAAAATTAAAATAACATCTTCGTGAAATCCGCTTTGCGGATAATAACAAAGTGATAAATGGCTAAAGACTTATAGTTCTGAATTTTTTTTCAAAAGGGTTTGAAACACTTTAACACCCATATATTTTAAGACCCCAAATACCCAAAGCTGCACCAGATATACCTGTTAATCTGGCTCTGGTGTCTCAGATCGCAAAGCAGACGTCCCACAAACCCTCCTCAAATCAGCAGCGCTAGATATGCTAGCGACTACTTACCCATTCACCGAGTGGGCACATGTGTACCCTTATGGATCTGCAATAGGAGCAAACAGAGGTGCCGGCTTCTACTCCTCATCCACTGAAAGCTCATTTTCAGTCGGGCTACGCAGAACAAACTTTGATGGGGAGGTTGCTGCAATATACCACGCAGTGGAGAAAATTCGGGGTTACGCAGCCACCAAGAAAGTCGTATGCCTGTCAGACTCCACCTCGGCCCTCCAAGCAATATCATCTGCTGCCGCGCAGGAAAGCGACCTTGTGGTGAGATGCAGGGAGGCGCTACATTTGCTCCAGGCCAACACAGAGATATGCTCGCAGTGGGTACCAGGATACTGAACGACAATAGGTGCACTGACAAACTCGCCGAAGCTGGTTGCGACCTGCTGGCAAAAGATGGGAAACGACCATCGGGTCAAACGCCATCCCCAGAGGACTGCCAAATGACTACCTCCAGGGCCACCTGCACAGAACGGGCCTCCCATATGCCTTCTTTGTAACAAGGCTGAGGGCACCGCCGACCACCTGTCCAACTGCAGGGCTCTGAACAATAATGATGACGACGAGGATGACTCCTTGCAGCAACGGTCAAAACTCTACTGGGCGACACAGCGTCTAATGACAGAAATGTCACGGACGGGCGTTGGATGAAAAAAAAGATCTTTGAAGATAAACGAAAGTCCAGAACGTGTTGACATAAGAACGATTTTCTGCGACTATTTGCGTCTGCAAAAGTTTGAACGCCACGTGATGGTTAACTTATAAAGCTACTTCGTAAGTAATGCGTACGTTTGTCCTGCTTATTTGGTAGTTTGTTGTAAAATTGCAGAAATGGGATTTTTGGTATGGAGCTCGTTACGCTAGTTAATTATAGTTCATACTTTGTTAAGTAATCCTGCACTTTTAAGGAAGATCATTAATTTATTTGTCGCAGTGTTTTAAATTTATTAATGCTAATTTTATTGTACGATTAATAAATGCGGAACACTAAGTTGGCGTTGACATCTTTCACACCAGGGTCTGTGTGCACCTAGAAGGTAATCAAAAACTGGTCACGGGATTTTAAACTGGAAAGAGAGTCCTGACAACATGCACCAGGTGCAGAAGCCCCCAAAACTGTGGTGACCAAAGAAAATGTGAATTTAGTCCATGACATGGTATTAAATGACAAAAGAATTACAGTCAAGGCTATAGCAGAGACATGTAGGTTTTGTGTTGGAAGCTTTTAAAAAAATTTACATTAGGAATTGGGTCTCAAAAAACTTTGCACGTTGGGTTCAACGAATGCTGGTGGCAGACCAGAAACGTGTTCGCTAGGTTGCAGCGGAGACAAATTTGGAGATCATTAACAGAAATCCTGATGAATTTAAGCGAACATTTCTTATGGTCGACGAAACATGGGTTCATTACTTTGATCCAGAATCCAAAAAACAAAGCATGGAATGGCGACATAGGAGTTCCACTCTCCCTCGAAAATTTCGTGCTGATAAAATCATAGCTACAGTTTTTGGGATTTTGCAGGTGTTATTTTCATGGATTATTTACCGCGTGGGTGCAAAAAAGAAAAGAGAAATATTAAGTCAAAGTGTGCTATTCCACCAGGACAACGCTCCTGCCCACAAAAGTTTAATTGCAATAGCTACCCTTCACGATGCGGGATTTGAAATTTTTCAACAACCCCCTTATTCTCCAGATTTGGCCCCCAGCGACTACCATCTATTCCCAAAATTAAAATAACATCTTCGTGAAATCCGCTTTGCGGATAATAACAAAGTGATAAATGGCTAAAGACTTATAGTTCTGAATTTTTTTTCAAAAGGGTTTGAAACACTTTAATACCCATATACCAAGTGTATAAACGTTGCAGGTGACTATGTTGAAAAATAAATTATTTTCATTCTTTTCATGTGTTTGCTTTTATGTTAGGGACAACGATTCGTGAACTATCCTCGTAAATAGGTCCGACTAACAGCCCAGATTTGGCACCTGTTGATTTCTTGTTGTTTTCACTGCGCAGTAAACGATGTTGTACACCAGAAGAACATTCGCAGCTATTTGATTTTTGTTTTTGTTTAAACGCATTTAAAAGTTTGTTAATCTTAATGAAGAATGTTTTTTAAGACAATAAAACCATTTTAAATGAAAAATATTTGTATTTATTTGTTATTTTCCCATTTTTCCATTCTATATACGAGAGCAGTTTGATAAGTCAGTGACTTTTTGAATTTCCCGCGCAGTTACTCCAAATGCAACAGTGCTGCCGTCAACTATAATCTATCAGTGGGCAACTTTCTAATTTTGAGCTACGTCGTGCAGTTGGTGTTTGATAGCCGTTCAAAGCAGATAACCTCGTAAATTTTTACGAAAATGGAAAAAAGTGAATATCGTGTGCTGATTAAGCATTACTTTTTACGTAAAAAATATATCACTGAAACTAAGAAAAGACTTAATAAATACTACGGGGACTCGGCACCATCAATTTCAATGGTTAAAAAGTGGTTTAGAGAGTTCCGTTGTGGTCGTACCAGCAGTAGTGACGCCGAACGTCCAGGTCGCCCAAAAGAAGTGATCACGCCGGAAATCGTCGATAAAATCCATGAAATGATATTGGATGATCGGAGAATGAATGTGCGTGAGTTGGCTCATGCTATAGGTGTATCTCAACTGAACGGATACATCATATTTTACACGAATATTTGGACATGAAAAAACTCTCTGCGAGATGGGTGCCGCGATTGCTCACACTCGACCATAAGCGCAATCGTGTGACCACTTCAAAAGAGTGTTTAGCGATGTTCAGCCGTAATCCGGACGAATTTCTGCGCCGTTTTGTTACTGTGGATGAAACATGGATCCATCACAACACGCCAGAGACCAAGGAACAATCGAAACAGTGGGTTGCTCGGGGTGAACGTGGACCAAAGAGGGCGAAACAGAGTCTGTCAGCCAACAAGGTCATGGCCACATTTTTTTGGGATGTATGCGGTGTCATTCACATGGATTACCTCAAGAAAGGTAAAACGATCACCGGCGAATATTATTCAAAGCTTTTGAACAGATTCGACGTTGATTTGAAGCAAAAACGGCCGCATTTGGCGAAGAAGAAAGTGCTGTTCCATCAAGACAATGCACGTGTGCACACTTGTCTAGTCACGATGGCCAAAATCCACGAATTGGGATACGAACTGCTACCCCATCCAGCATATTCTCTAGATTTAGTCCCCTGTGACTATTTTCTGTTTCCAAACCTAAAGAAATGGCTGGGCGGTAAGAGATTTGAGTCGAATGAAGAAGTCATTACCGAAACAAACGCGTATTTTGAGAGCTTTGAAAAAACCTATTATTTGGAGGGAATAAAAAAATTAGAAAAACGCTGGACTAAATGTATCGAGCTAAAAGGTGATTATGTAGAAAATAAAATGTTTATTTGCGGAAAAATTTTTGTTTTATTCAAAAAGTCACTGAATTATCAAACCGCCCTTGTAGTTTGTATTTTTGCTCTGCTCCTTTTTAAAAAATCATAATGAGTAATCTGTACTCTGCCATGGAGATGCCTGATTTTTGCCGATGCTACTTTCTAAAATAAATTAACTTACGTCAGGAGACCAGGATTGTCTGTTGGATACCATGAATACTGCGGGAGGTAGTTGTGTGGCGGGGGATGAGGATGCGGATGACTCGTAGAATGCGGCGGGGGATGGATGGGCTGCTGGTGGGGCTTTATATCGCCCCATCCTCCACCGCCGCCGCCTCCTCCTCCAACTCCGGGGCTGGCGGCTGGTTGTGGGCCGCCGGCCGACATGTCCGAACCGGGGGTGGAACTTGGAGCTGGAGAGGGGTGCTGCATGTAACCGCCGGTCGCCGGACTGCCGCTAGACGAACCGCCTCCTGAAACAAACCAGAAATTTATTTAGTCATTTTTATATTATAGTCCCCCTAATGACATATAGCATTGATTTGGATATCACTAATCAGTTAAGTCTAAAATTTCGTTAAAAAACTTCTTTTTATAAATAATGCTAAAAGAATTAATTATCCATAATAAATTTTATCAAAAATTGAAAAAACGTAATTATTTATATATGATAACAAGCATTTTTAAAAATACGATTTACTTTAAAAAAATTGTATAACAAATTCATTATTCAAACATAAAATTTAATAATTTATTTTTTCTTTGATATAAATTTTAAAACATAGGTGTTAGTCAAATTTTAAAATAATCAGTATCAATCATATTAAAATAACTTTTTAACTATTAGTTCCAGTGTAAAGACAAAAAAAGAAAATTTTCTTATTTTTTGCATAATAAAAATAGGACAACAAAAAGCAGGTTTGTAAATAATCACTAGGTGGTAAATCAGGAGTACGTGGTGCATGGTAAAGTCCTTGCATAATTATATAATAGTTTCTCGTCATCAATTTAACATAAATAGTAGACATAAATTAAAAATATTTAATTAAAACATTCAAGATATCATTGCTGGTGGAAATTTGAAAAATAAAAACCTTCGAGTGTAAGTACACAAATTTAACAATTTTTGGACTCATTAGTAGAACGGGATCAGAAGCTCTTATACAACTTAAAGAAGTTCGTTGATGCCAGCGGGGGGTCAAAGGGGCAAGAGGAGGCCTCTACTAAAGTATATGGAAAGTGTTAGAGCTGCCAACCTAAGATAACGAAATGAATGCAAATTATATCAATGCTCTATAAAAAGAAATTAAAGCGTTTTTGATAAAAACTTGGTTTTCAGTTTATTTGTATAAAATAAAAATATATCAAACATTATTTAATAATTTTTCAACTATTTTTAAATAAGTAACAGGATGATTCTTTGGGAGTTCTAATTAGACGTTTTAGAAAATCTTGACATAATTAAAAGCTGAAAATTTGAGGTAAAAGGTTTTGGGGTATGCCAAATTATTCTAAAATATTAAGAGCCTCTACTTCCGGTTATACCGGAAGTTGACTATAACTTGCTTATTTTAAATGGAACACCTTATATATTATTATGTATTCAGATAAAGCTATTATTGAAAATTCTCCCAATAGAGGGTTTTGCTACTGTTTTACAAGATATGACCATTTTTATCACGAAAAAGTGTCCGATTTGACACCCTGTATCATTATAATTAATGTAAATTTTTTTGCTTTATGTTTTTCTAAGATTGTTTATTTTTACTAAACTTGGTCATTTTGTTATTAAAATGATAATTATTGTACGAGGTAATTTAAAAAGCATATTTAAAGATTTCCCAAATTTCTCAAATGGATTATCCTTTATTTTATAACGTTTTTAGACAGAACTTGTACTGCTCTTAAAGTTTCGTTATCAACTTTCTATACCTAAATTAAACCGTTATTGAGATACTTAGCTTTTAAATTATGAATTGTAAGTTTAATTTTTTATTTGCGGGTATTTAAAAAAAACACAATGAAAAATACTTAATAATTTAAAACTTTAAAGTAAATACTCAAAAATGTCTTCTTGTTAATGCTGTCAACTGTCAACTAAATTTATAGCAATATTTTTGTTTTCCATGGCACTCAAAAATAACGTTTATTACAAAATCAATCCATAGGTTAAAAGTTGAATATCTCGGATTGATATAAGATTAGATATAGGAAGTTGTTTACGAAACTTAAAGAGTAGTAAAAGTTCTGTCTAACAACATTATAAAATACAAAATAAAATACATAAAATCCATTTAAGAAAGTTGAAAAATCTTTAAATATGCGTTTTAAATCACCCTGTACAATAATCATCATTTTATTAACAAAATAACCAAGTTTAGTTAAACTACACTATACTAGAAAACAATAATGCAAAAAAAAATGTTTAAATTTACATTAATTATAATGATACAGGGTGTCAAATAAGACACTTTTTCGTGATAAAAATGGTCATATCTCGTAAAACACTCAGTGTAAGGTAGCAAAACCCTATTTTGGAAGAATCCCAATAATAGCTTTATCGAAATACGTAATAATGTACAGGTTGTCCTATTTAAAATAAGCAAGTTATAGTCAACTTCCGGTATAACCGGAAGTAGTTGGAGGCTTTAACTATTTTAGATCTAATTAGATTTAATTTATTGCACAGTTTTTCTTTTTCTTTCTTTTCTTTCGCAAAGCAAATGTTCTGCAGTTTCAGCGACGTTCTCGCAGTAGCGGCAACTATCACTCTCTGTTTTGTCCATAGTTTTCAGGTGATACCTCAGAAGGCAGTGTCCAGTGAGGAGTCCCGTCACCAGTTTCAAGTCTTTCTTGTCCAACTGGAGAAGCTGATTAGCTTTACTTGGTGAAAGGCTTACTAGCCTTTTCGCTTGTCTTTGTCCTGGCACTTTACGCCAGTGAGATTTCATTTCATCTGTTTCCCAGCGTCGAACCTCTTCTTTTAAGTGGGCTTTGCAAAGTCCACAGAAGGGTTCTGGGCCGGGAAATTGTGTATTTGAACTTCTTTGGCAAGGCAATCTGCTTCTTCGCTGCCTTTAACTCACTTGTGACCTGGAACCTACATCTGAGTAACCAGATTGTTCGCTGCCAGTTGTCTCAACGACTGTTTACAGTCCTCAGTCAGCTTAAACTTATAAGTGTATGACTTCAGAGCTTTTAGTACTGCTTGGCTATCTGATCAAATATAGATTTCTGCCCTTCAGGTGTTCCTTTCTATGCACTCCTGGGCACATATCTCTATGGCATGTAATTCTGCTTGAAAGATGGTTGGGATGTTACCAAGTGGTTTTGAGAGCCTAAAATTTGGCCCTATTACGCCCACTCTAACCCTTTCATCCATCTTGGAACATCAATGTACCACACTAAAGCATCCCTTCCTAGTTGAGGTCCGTTCTCTGTGCAAAATTGGTGGTTGTTTTTGACCACTTCAAACTGCATTTCGAAGTCGTACCTAACTGGTATAATATCTGTAGACTAAGACATGGATTTTAGGAAAATATTATCCAAAATCTTTAAATGTCCAATCCGATTTCCTGCTCTAAGATTTATTGTCTGGCTCAGTCTAAAGGCTTCTTCTTTTAGTACACATAAGTGCAATGGGGAAAGGTAATCCACTTAATTAAATAATAGTTCTTAAATTTTTATTATTTTAAAATTTTAAACTGGAAAATTTGTAATTAATTCATTAACAAGCGCTTTTCATTTAATTAAAGACAGACAAAAAACCGTATAAATGTGATTAAAGTTGTATTGATACTATAATTATATAAAAATGTAAGAAATATCATAAAATAAAAGTTTACCTTCCATTTTGATCCTACCTTGCATCATATTTTGGGGTCCTGGACTACCGGAAGGCATATTGGAATTAGGACCTAACAAACCCGAGTGACCACCTGGGGTACCGTTGTTGTTTGTACCTCCAGTTACTTGAGCTGCCTTCATCATTTTCTTATATTTGCTTCTTCTATTTTGGAACCATATTTTCACCTGGAATAAACAAATACGAAAATTAGCCGTTTTTAATCCAAATTTGATGCATTCCTGACTTTTTCAAAATTATAATCAAAAATAAAATCATGTTTTAAAACCATTTAAAATACATAGTTTTTATGATCGAATGCATGAAAAATTGTTAACAAATAATTGGTTAATATTGACGATAAATGATGAGTAAAACTTTTATTATTATTACTGTTTCGAAATGGTAAAATGGTTGTAAATATTTTAAATATTCATATATTTTAAATATTCATATATTATAAATATTCATATATTTTAAATATTCATAAATGTTTTTAAATAAAAAAAAGTTGCAAAGTTATCTCAATGATATTAGAAATGCTGATGACACGATACTAATTGCAGTTGTTAGAAGACTTAATTGACGTGGTAGTTGAGACTAGCGAAGAAAATAAGAAGAGAAAAGTCATAACAATTACAAAAGGTAGATACCTACAAATAAACGACAATTTTTAGATAAAAAAATAAGTGATAAAACATCTTTAAACGGCATTACTAATATTAATGAATACACAAAAAAACTTAAAATTGGACAATCTAGCACAGTGTTTAATAAAATAAGGAATATTAGTTTGGTCCTAAAAATTAGAATGGTAAATTTTAACGTATTCTTAATATTAAAATATAAAAAGTTGGGTCCTAAAGAAAAATATCCCAGATCAGCTAAAAGTTTTTGAGATATAGAGGTATTTTAAGAATTAGATATATTGGCAAATTAACAAAAAGGTACTTGCCAAAAAAAAAAATAAATTTATTATACGAGGTTAGGCTATTAAATAACGAGACTGATTATGAAAAAGAGGTTTATTTTAAGAATTATTCTACAATCAAATGCTCCCCTTCGATGTACTCCCCTTCCCTCGCCACACACCGTTCCATTCGTTTTTTCCATTGGTCAAAGCAATGCTGGAAGTCTTCTTTTGTAAGAGCATTTAGGAGCTCGGCCGATTTTCGCTTCACCTCTTTGAATCGAACCGGGTTCCTTTTGGACGTTGGTCATCTTTGGTGCTCTCTCGGCCTTTAGAACACCGTTTATACCATTCGAAAACACGCGCACGAGATAAAGAATTTTTACCATAGGCCTCTTCCAACAACTTATAGCACTCAGTCGGATTTTTTTTTAATTTAACAAGAAATTTCACATTGATTCATTGCTCGTGGTTTTCGTCACACATTGTTATCGGCACGGGAAAAAATTACGTTCGTTTTTAACCTCTATAGAAAACATAATTCTACAGCGACAAAACCGTGTTTTTGTATTGAAATAGTACACACTTTCAACTATCCAACGCTGCATTCGTTTTCCCCTCTGATCCTCTAGGACGCCTTTTGCGCGCGCACTCTCGTTATTTAATAGCCAGACTTATGTGTGATAGATTGTTCAATAAATAAAAGAAGAAAAAAAAATTATTACCCAAGATAGCGTCTTCAATCCTATTCTTTCAATACTGACACAAGTTTAAAATTCTCCAATTCCTATTTTTGTTTTCTAAAACTATTTTTTTTTATGAAATATTATCATCATATTTTTAATACAAATATTCGTAATATGCAATAATTTTCTTATTTAAAAGATCTTAAAATTCTGTATTAAAAATAGTATAATTTATAAATTGCAAAATTCAGGTAGGTTACCATTTTTTTCAGTTTTTTTGATTCTCCATAAAAACCGTTCGACCGATTTTACTGAAAATCTAATCAGTTCTAAGTTGCGTAATTATGCGTCGAATGCAATTGGTCCCACGTCGATAACATTTTTTGTTCTCGAGGTAATCGAGACGAAAAATAATTCCGAACGCACATACGAACATACGTACATACACAAACACACAGACGTTCACTTAAAAATTATTGTGTTCGACTCTGGGGACCTTGAAATGTAGAGATATGTCAAAATTCGGGATTCGCAAAATCGCACCCATTACTATAAATTTCACTGGAAAGTTAATAAGACCCTACAGAATACTATCCAGGAAATATTACAAAACGAAGGAACAAGTCGTAGCATACAAGACAGATGTAGCCATCGTGAAAAATAAAGGAAGAAAAAAAATATGGACAGCTTTAGCGTTAATTTTAACAGTTTGATTAAACTTATGGGGATTCGTATAAAAAATGAAGCAATTTATTATAATTATGATATTGTTTATTAATTCTTTCGAGTATTTTTTGTATTTATTGATTATAGTGCATAGTGTTACCGCTTTTCATAAATAATGACTGCCAATCGATAAAAAACACAGCTTAGATATTTTTAGGAGAATTTTATTTACAATAATGACTAGATTTTTCGTTTTCTTATTTAAGTTGCGGCATTCATATACCGCTTAATTTTTATGGATGGCATTTAAACATTTAGAAGCACGTTATTTTGCATAAATATATAAAACATTATTATTTGCTTCAAGTGTCCGTTCTTTTTTATTGCGGCAATTTTATGAAGATTGACGCTTGAGTGTTAGCATCTTGAACAATGCATCAACCGTATATTTTTATGATCTGAAGTGTGAATGGAATTTTTTTAATCAAAAAGAAGTTTTAGGCAATTTTAAAAAAAATGTACACCTTAAAATCCATTTTTGTTACCTCTCCGAGGTTAATAGGGATCGAGAGAACAATATCGAATTGTATAATAATTCTTTCATAAATGATGGTCGAATTTTGGAAAGAATAACGGTTAACGGGTGATTATACGGAATTGGAAGCGGTATGGAAATATTTGATGGTTTGAATGTAGATCTTGTTGTATTTTAGATGAAGTTCTATTTTTTATAAGACCAGTCGGTCCTAATGAACACCAAAGATTTCTATACTAGGGCAGCCGAACTTTGATGACTTATCCTATCTTAGCTCAGTTAGCAGTAAATACCTCACGCTCTTTATTAAAAGCTCTAACTAGTTCTCACGGTAGAGGGGGAGGGCACCGCCGTTTATTCAGGTATCACAACGTGCCAAACGGCCTAAGTAGGTGCCCTCCGAACCACCGTTTTAACGTAACCTAACCAGAAGAACGCTGAAAACAATAACAGATCGGGTAATTTAGAGATTGTGTCTAGGAGATGAACATGAGCATACATATAAAAAGAATAGCACAGAAGGCGGACAAAACGGCAGCGATTTTAAGCTGACTAATTCCAAATATTGGTGGACCAAAAGCAGGAAGAAGAAGGATCATTAGCAGCGTAGTAAACTCCATTATTTTATATAGTGCACCCGCATGAAAGGACTGGGTAAAAACAGCAACGTATAGAAAGATATTAGATAGCGTACAAAGAAAAGTGGCAACTAGAATAGCAATGTCCTACAGAATGGTATCAACAAAGGCGGTGCAAGTTACTGCGGGAGTCATACCCATACACTTATCGATAACAGAGCCATATACAAAAAAGAGGGAAATACCAGAGCACAAAAGGCAAGGAAACAGGGAATTACGATGACAAGATGGCAGGAAAAATGGAGCCAAGAAACCATTACAGCACAATGGACAAAGAAGCTAATACCGAAAATCACACCTTGGGTAATACGTAAACATGGAGAAGTGGGGTACTACTCTTATCTGGATATGGACGCTTTAGATCGTACCTGCGACGATTTAGGATAACTGAAAATGACGAATGCACCTACTGCGGAGAACGGGATGCACCAGAACACACAATCTTAAAATGTAACTGATGAAACGTAATAAGGGAGAGATACACAAATGTGGTCGGGGAACAGCTAACAACCGGCAACATAGTCAGACAGATACTTGATAGAAAATTTAAGTGAAAAGCCATAGAAAAGATGACTACAGATATACTAAAAGGAAAAGAGGAAGAAGAAAGGAGAGAATAGCCTGTAATAAAAAAGGATAGGGCGAAGTGAAGTAATACTGTAAAGTGATTCCACTGCGCATCTATGGACACGAGGGGGGATTTTTGTCAGTTAGAGTCTGACACTTCTCATACAACAAGGCGTAAGAGAGCCCATGACGGTTTTCCCTCCTCCTCCAAAAAAAAAACAAAACCTAACCTATGGTCTCAATTGCAGACTTTTAATTATCTTGTCGAGATGGATATTAGATGTTTGGAAAACACTCAGACCTACGATGCCCAAAATAACCGAAAAACCATTCACCAATAATCGATGGCCGCGAAAGCCTTTCACAATATCTAACTTTTATTTAGTTCATGTTTCCAGCATGTTTGTAAAACAAATATTAGCCAGTGACAACTGAATTATGGACCACCCGTATATACGTAAATATATTAAAACTATTTAATCCAAATACATCAGACATAAAAAACCTTACTATTGCTTCCCAATATTCATATATAAACAACAAATATCTTGTACAAAACTGGTTATCCAATAAATAAGTATTTTCAAGCTGTTTTTTTATAGCATATCCACTTGATGAATAGTCTCGCTTATGTAAGCAGAACTGAAAAAAACATAAAAACGAATTTCATGTAAAATAAGAAATATTATTGGTGAATGAGCTCTCGAATGACGCGATCTAGTTTTTTTCTTCCTCATGATAGCACCTAGCGACGACGTTATAATGTGATATTATGTTACTCCTTCGCCATAATTGGTGATAATGAAGAATTACTCCTAGCGTTACCATATTCATGAGCACAGGGCTAGCGGTGGGCCCGCAGAAGTAATCTGTCACTCATATGCAGAGTCTTCAACGTCACGTTCGGTTTTAAGTCATTATAAACAATAATTAAAAAAGCAAAATACAGAGACGGAGCAGTATTTCAATACAAAAACAAAACTGTAAAACTAAAATTTCACCGAAAAGTGTAAATATCACAAAAATGAAGGCAACAACACAAAGTTGTTTTACTCTTCTCGAATTCACTATTGTTCTATTGCTCAAAACCTTGAATATAACCAAAATTGGGACGAAAGTATTTAGTAAAAAACAGCGAATCTTTACCTCCTATCAGAATTAAATTTAAAAAAAAAACAAATTCGATTATTGTTTTGACCTACACAGATATAAGAAATATCCTGATTTAATTATTATTTAATTTATACTTCTGCCTGGAAACATACCTACTTTATTTCAATCACTGTATTGGGCGCTACAAGACGTAAACAAATATGGAGGACTGTAAGTAATGTCAAAGGCAGAGTTTTTTTAGTAACATCCAAATATTATTTTTCTTGTGATTTGTTGGAATTCAGTTTTGTTGTTTAGTGATCTTACAGGATAAGTGGAATTTCGAAAATGTCTTGTTGTGCATATTAATTTGTAGGTAAATGCCCTATTTGTAAAAGAACAAAGAACATAGATAAATTAAGAATTTAATGTGGAAATTGGTTTTATAACTTGTGAACATGGCTGGGGTTTTCACCTGATGGTTCGTATTTAAAAAAAAACTTAATGTTACCGGAAATAAAATGTCTATTTACTGGTAATAATTAAAATTATGTCATAACCAATCAATACATATCTTTAATCTTTAAGAAATACAAAAGAATTTTGTGCATTAATTCAGCTTTTTGGAAATTTCTGTAAGTAAAACTAGGTTAAATAAGAAACAGTTTCTATAGTCAGAGTAACGAATGGTCCTGTTAAATTTGAAAGACTGTGATTAAATGTTATATTCAGCTCATTCTTCTTCTTTTGGTGCCATATCAGATCCTCCTGATGTTGGCAATCACAATGGCGAGCTGTGCTCTGTCTTCGGCGATTCTAAAGAGTTGTTTTGCGCTTCAAATTCCGGTCCACTCTCTAAGATTCCTTAACCACGAGGCTTGTCTTCTATCGACTCCTCTACGGCCTCCTATCTTGCCCTTCATTATAAGTTGAAGGATACGGTAACGATTACCCCTTAGTATGTGACCTAGATAGGACAGCTTTCGTCATTTAACTGTTATTAGTAGTTGGCGGACGGCGTTTGCTCTTTTTAAAACCGCTTCATTTCTCTGCTTGGCTACCCATGGGATTCGGAGCATACGTCTATGTAGCCACATTTCAAATGCTTCGAGACGATAAATGGTTGCTGGTTTTAAGGTCCAAATCTCTGCCCCATATAACAGTATAGACCATATGTAGCACTTGATCATTCTCTGGCGAAGCTCTGTAATGTAACAACCAAGATATTTAAAACATAACACCCTTTCAATGTTTTGACCATTCATTTGCAGTGCAGCATCATTATACGGCTGACGGCTGAAAACCATAAACTTAGTTTTAGTGACATTTATGTTTAGACACATCTCTTGTCCCATCACGTTGATCAAGTCTAAAAGACGTTGAAGGTCCTGGAGATCATCACATAAGATTGCGATGTCATCGGCATAGCGAATGGTATTGATCAGTTTGCCGTTAATCTTAACTCCGCAATCCTGATCATGCAAATCTTATTGAAGTAAGTTTTTACTTTTGTTGTAACAATACACAAACACAGAGAAAGTAATAATAATTAGCACTACAAGCGGGCATGGAAAAAAAGCTTCTCATTAGTAAGGCTTTTGCTCATACCTTTCTGAGATCAATATTCTCAAGCATACCAAGACAAGACAAGAACCATTAATGCATTTTATACATGAAAGTATAGAATCCTGTTATTTTTTTAGCTAATATTGTAAAGTTTTTTTCTTAGTCTTTTGTTCATTCATTTTTCTTTGTTTTTCTTACGAAAAATGAAAAAAGGTCGATAATAATTTAATCAAATACCTTACTAAGATGGAATATTCAAGAATCCTTCAACAATAATCCTATCTCTGCAATTTGGTAACAAGGCACAATTTTCTAACGTTAAATTTAAGGTCTATTGATAGTTTCCTAAGAGACGTTCATACCTTTCATTACTTTCTGGCGAATCCGAGACATTAAGAAATTCCTCAACAACAATCCTGTTTATGCAGTTCTATAACGAAGTAACAAACAAGCAAGACAAACAGGGTACAATGTTCCTAGCTACATAACTAACAAACTAGCTTTATAAATGATCCGTTAGGTGGCGTCCATACTTTTGAAAACAGGAATATTTGGTGATGATGCTTGTCGCTCTAGTTCACGATTTCAGAATTTCTAGAAATATACAAAAGCCAAATTTTATTAAAAAAATGTATTGTATTTCTTTTAATGTTTTTATTTTACAATTATCTGCTTGCCGCGAGTACATTCATATTGTCCTACATACATACATATAGTCACGCCTTTTTCCCATAGGGGTAAGCAGAGACCACTTCCTTCCACTTCCGCTACGGTTCTTACACACATCTTTTGCTTCCTCTACTTTCATCAGTGCTCGCATACATGCTCGTCGATTGTTGGTACTCTTGACCTGGCTTTTCTTCAAAACAATGTTGATCTGATTGAAATATGTTCGCCGAAGTCGACCTCTACTGACTTGTTCATTCACACTTGCCTTATAAATTTATTTCGTCAATCTACATCCATCCTTTCTACGTGTCCAAACCATTTAAGCATTCCTTTATCTATTTTTGTAACCACATCTTCTTTTACACTACAGCGTTCCCTTATCTTACTATTCTTTACTTTATCCAACCAATTCACTCCGGCTATACTTCTCAGACTACTCACTGTCATACTTTCCATCTCTCGTAAACTTTCAACACAAGTACACAAATTCATTTACTGGTTCCACTTTTTTCCCTTAATCAGAACTACACAGTTTGTCATGCTTTCTTCTCTTTCAAAAACTATTACTTTCGTTTTACTTACAATTATTTTCATCTCTTTGATTTTTAGGCCATCATGCATAACATTAACCATCGTCTGCAACTCCTCTTCAGATGACGTTAATATGACTTGATCATCGGCGTAAGGAAGGCATTTGACGATCAAATCATTCATTTTTAATCCATCCTTTGGAGTTAGTTCAGTGAGACTGACAAAAGCAGAGCAATGTGCTTGTTAGAGATAATTACTGTACAAAGTGTAATGGAAATTTAAGAATACTGTAAAGTAAGACCTTAGTTAGGTTTTTTCCCTCGGATGCTGGTCCTATCGCAAGCAACACTTCAGCCTCTTGTGCTTTTTGTGTCTTCCGGTTTGTTGTCACACCATCCATTCCGTAACTCTAGTCCCCTGTACCAATCTGTACAGGTTATTTACCGGTTGGCAGTTGTATCCTTCAGGGGTTAACCTGGGTTTCCCGATTATTGTCTTAGTGCCTTGCATTCTAACAGTATGTGTTTGGCCGTTTCTGTCCCTTCACCATATTGTCTCCGATGTATAGCATTATTTTTTGTAGGTGTCCTCTCATTGTACTGTGACCAATAAGAAGACCCGTTATAATTCTTACCTGATTCCTACCTATCTTCAGTAGTTCTTCAGTTCTGTGTTTTGTCGGTTCTTTGATAAATGTTTTCTTGTGGTGCATGAGAGGGGCCCAGTCCCGTTTGTAGTTAGTTACAAAGAGTAGTATTTTAAGTTAATTGGGAGTTGCTGATTGATCTTAAGATTAATTCTGATCTCAAGATCTACCAGAATTTCATCTACTCACAAATTCTTTCAAAAAAAAACGTCTAGACCCAAAAATGGAATCATCAAATATTCTAGTACTGCATGCTAACCGTATTCCTTTTTAAATATTAACCATTAACTTAAAGAATAGACACGGTTTAACTTAAAATTATCCTCAACAACTTTCATTTAAACCCACCGGTTTAACAAGATTTGGGTTTCATAACAAAACCTTTCTTATGGTGCGAGTAAGAATGGTGAAAGAAAATAGCCTGATAAAGTCCTGAAATAAAGGCGAAATGTTGAGCAAAAATAAAAAAAATCAATGAGAAACGACAGCTTTGTAGGAACTTCTGATATTTGTGTAGTGCTATTGTTTATTAACGGAAACATGTTTATTGATAAAAATATGAGAAAATTCCATAATGGGGATTCATTCTAAAATCGATATTGAAGTCTCCCATCGCCATCAGCGTCCCGTCCCATCCCACTTCGCCAGTAGGAACAATACAAGCAAGCTGTTTGATAATAACCAACAATAAGAAATATAATAAACGCATTTACGTTATACAGCTACATTCACCAAAACATCCGGATTGAATGACGATAAGTTTGTCTTTGCTGTTTGAAAAATACTTGATACCTCTACGCGTTCATGAGGAAAAGGGTAATAAGTTTATAATTTTAAAAAAAAAATTATTATGTGATATAACTGAAAATTAAAGTTTTTCGGAATTTTTTCTTTATGTGTGCTATAAAACGTTGCTTCATGCCAATATTCAAGATTCTAGGTCGACTGGAAGTATCCTTTAGGTTTTAATTCTCTTGCGAGTAGTTGCTAGTTTCAAAATATGCGGCTTAAATTGCTGTTTCTTTTGATTGCGTTGAAATAGAAGTTTGATTTTGTTACAGCTTAAAGCTATTATAGACCTGAGTATTTAATATGAATTTTAATATAATACCACTACGCGTTCATGAGGAAACGGGTAGTAAGTTTAAAATTATTAAAAATATTTTTATTGTGCGATGTAACTAAAAATTTATGTTTTTTACAATTTTTACTTTATCTGTGCTATAACACGTTGCTTCGTTATAACTTTCAAGATTCTGAGTTCACGGAAAGTACCCTGTAGGTTTTGATTCCCTTACGAGTGTCGAAAATTTGCGGCATAAACGGCTGTATCTTTTGATTGCGTTGGCTTAGAAGTTTGGTTTTTTCACAGCTTCAAGAGACAATAGACCTGAGTATTTGATATGAGTTTCAGCTTCTAGCGTTCCTGAGAAAAAGGGTCTTGAGAGACAGACAGACAGACAGACGGACATTAAAGTAATCCTATGGGGTTCCGTTTTTACCTTTTGAGGTACGGAACCCTAAAAACGTTCTTTTAAAACAGATCTATTCTCTTCTCGTTAGTTTGTTTTCTCGGGTATTGCTGAATGTTTTGAGTCCGTCCCTGATCGCTGTAAATGCTCGGAGTAAACGTAAGCGAGGGAAAGAGAAAAAGAGAGAGAGAAAGAGAGACGGATGGTTTATTACAAAACGCCATCACAATCTCCGCGATAATCTTGAAGACCTTGTAACATTTCCTTTGCCTGTTTCAACCTTTGGTGAGGCCCGAGGGCATCTTGATAATCACGACGACGGACGGGTGAAATTCTCCGTGTACGAAATTACAAACGGGGCCCCGTAAAAAATAGAACTCCGTGAAAAAAAAAGTCGAAATCTCAGGTAAAAAACAAAAAGTAATTAACGGAAAAATCGCCATCTGAAGTCACGATAGATTTTGAAAAATAATTTTTAAATTATAGATGAAATGGGCTTCATTTTTTTATTTTTTTAGTTTATAAATATTAATTATTTAAAAAATATATATTAACACAAGTTTTCAACAAAATAATATTTATGTTTTTTTTATTATAACTGACATTTTCTTAAAAGTTTTAAAAATATTCAAACCATTATTGCACGATGCGATTTTTAAAACATTATTTTTTAAATTATTATTATTTTTATAATTAAAATTTAAATATTATTGGTAAGCGGGCTATCAATAATGTTTGCCATTTTGAAATTTAAAGTAATAAATGATTATTTTATAATTATGTATAATAACTTTCCTTACTCATTTCAGTTAAATATTTGAAAAATAACAATTCAATATATAAAATATATCTTTTGAGATATTGACCTACCTCTCCCCATAGACCTATTATCCAGAGGAGACGCAACATTCTATTCAGAAAACTCTGTTTTGTCGAAATTATTACACGAGCGTGGCCATAAGTAAGACAAAGAATACCAATCGATTCTCTTTGTCCCGTCCTCGTGCTGGCAACGGTGTAACATTATTGTGGATTTATGACCACGCTTGTAATCAGTGGCGTGCTGTTTGTTCAAACTGAGAATATACCTATCGGGTAATATTTAGTTTTTTATGACAATATAATTCTGAATAGGTGATACTCATTTTTTTATTAAATTGAATTGTTGTAGCCTACTAAAAGTATTTTTCTAAACCCCAAAAGTTAGGCGCCAAATTGTGTTACACTAACTAAACTGTTTTTCTAAAGTTACAAAAGTGGGGTGCCAATTTTGTGTAACTTTAAAAAACTTACTTAACCCCAAGTGTTAAGCGACAATTTTGTGTTGGGTTAAAGTTTTCTTTTTAAAGCTTATCTCTAAAAGTATTGATTTCCGCATTGTTTGGTTTTTAGATTCGTGTTTTACGCCTCAAAGTAATCTGTTTATTTTGATATTAAAATCGTCATCGCTTCACCACTGGATAAAAATATAGTAAACAATGAGATGTTCCAACTTACTTGTGAAAATAAATACTGGGGCTTAAATAGTTCGGTTTTTTACACACTTGGCAATGACGAATCATATCTTTCATTAAATTTCGTGGAATTTTACCAATAATATGCTGGAAATCACTGATAATACTCCAAAATCTCGTTGCAACACCTTCGGCAACAGCGCTATTAATAATAGCCGATTTCGTAGTACGTACGGATTCAGACAAGCCGTGCGGCGTTGTCGCTTATTGAGCAACACAATTCTATAATCTAACGGAATGAAATAGTTCAATGGTTCAACATTCCATAAAATGGGTTGTATTATTCAGGTTGTTATAATTCATGAAATATTAATAAGAGATAGCATTATGGTCACAATATTGTTGCAAATAAATCAACAAATACTATGGACGATTTAATAACAATCACAAATCTCTTGCCATAACTGTAGAGCAGGCAACATTTCAGTCGGCCGTATCAAGACAATACAATCGACCAGAAAGTGGGGATGGATGATCGTGTTTAAAAGTAAATAGTTTCGTCTCCTCTGAAAATAGGTCTATGCTCTTCCCAATGTTCACATATTTTTTAATAATTATATTTTTAATGTAAAAAAATCTAATTTTTTGTCAAAAAATAATTTGTATTGATTTTTTTATTTATAACCGGACTATTTAATATTATCGAAATATCAATTCCTGCAGTTTTTTAAACATATTTTTTACTTAAATATTTACAACAGATAATTCTACAGATAATTACTGCTATTTCTATATTTTAAGCTTTGACAAAATAATAAATATTTAATGTATACATTTTTTTTACCTACACAAAGCTATAAACTATTTAACACTCTGTATAATATTTGTAAAATTTACTACCCAATAATATCGAAACTACTTTTTAATATTAATGTTGTATAATAGGATAACTTTTTTCGGTAATAAATTTTAATTTTGTATTTAAAAATAAATTTGAACGATGTTTTTTATCTACGTAATTGTGATATTTTGATAAAAATAATTAAAAACATTTATTTAATTTTTTATTATTCAATATTTTAAAAATTAAAGCATATTTTAAATGATGAGGTTGCTATCGACATTTTGAAAAAATAATACATACCTACATACAGAAATATAGTCACGCCTATTTTCCGTAAGGTAGGCCTTCCACTTACTGCGATTCTTGCACACATCTTTCGCTTCTTCTACTTTCATACTTTTACTCTCATACATAATAATATTTAGGGTGTATAAAATAATTAAACTGGAGAATCTTGGGTTCAAAATAATAAGATTTAATCCAATTCACTTAGATAAAATGTATCTCCTGTCTGAGGTGATTTATTTAATAATTTAAAAATGATTTTTCCTCATTACTTTTAAACTAATGTTTATCATATTTGGCAGGAAGTCTAGACAATGCAAACCTTACTAAATTATGGTAAATAAACGTTTCTGACTACTACCAGAGGCGTTTGACAGGGGTAAGTAAGAGCTTGACCCTTCCTAAGTTCTACGCCACTGGCGAAATTGTTATTTTAGCACAATTTTTATATTCTACAATACTTTCTGTGTAATTTTTTTAATTTTTTTACTCTCCATAAAAAACAGCTTAACCTATTTTGCTGAAAATCTACTCAGTTATAAGTTGCGTAATTATGCGTCGAATGCTATTGGTCCCACGTCGATATCATTTTTTTGTTTTGGAGATAATCGAGACGAAAAATTATTCCGAACGCTCATACGAACATACGTACATACACACACAGACGTCCACTTAAAAATGAAATGTGGAGTTATGTTAAAATTCGGGATTCGCAAAATCGGACCCATTACTATAAGTTCCACTGGAAAGTTAATAAGAATTTAATATTTCTACACTTTTTAAGTAATAAATTTAAAAATTTACTTTTGATTTCTACACCTCGTAATAGATATTCACGGGCCAATAATATTCTAACCTTTTTTTTTAATATTGTATTAAAATTAAATTTTAATAGTTTTTAAATTCATCTAATACTCGCAAATTTACAAATAAAATTCCCATCAAATATATTTAAAATAAAATTTAAATCTAATCGGCTATCAATAATTAGTTGCTGCTATTTTCTAATTAAAAATGTTGCTGAAATATTAACTTCAAGTATGAAAATAAATCTAACAGCGAATCAAGTCAGAAATAAAATATTTTCTAAATGATACGTGCAGTTAAAATTTTAATTACAATTTTCTTTGAACACTAGAAGGCAAATAAGTATCTATGCTGTTGCAGCTGAGCAGTTTTTGTAAGAAAAAAAACCTTGAACATGTAAATTAATCAATGTCAGGAAATAATAAACGTTGAAACGTAGCCTAGGTACTTAGTGCGTTAACAAGTTTTGCTAAATATATAAAAAAAGAAATTACTATCAATATTTTTTTCAAATATTTATATTTTTAAATAATAATAAACAAGTTCGTTTTTCTCTACACATGAGGTTATATACAGGGTGATATTTTGTTTTGTTTGTGAGTATGTCTAGAATTTTCAGAAGAATTCAAAAATTGAATAAAATTACAATATGTTGCATTTGAAATAAGAAAGTTGGTATTGGCCGCAATTACATGACACACCCTGTATAGAAAGTTTTGGTAATTATACAGATTAGCTTACACCTTTCCGATTTTTTTTAAAATTTTAGTATGTTGTTAAGTTTGTCATCCTAAACAAAAAAAAATTAATATATAGGGCGCGGAAAGCATCCCTTTTTGTACTTTTTTGCGTTTGAAGTATCAAATAATTGTAATGATTTTTCAGTACTGTTGGTGTTGGGTTAGGTTAGGCTAATAATAATTGGTATTAAATAAGACAGTAAAAGTAAAAAAAATTAGCCTAACCTAACCTAACACCAACAGTACCTGGTGAAGTTTGAGGGTTTCTACTAAACTTCACATAATCACCCGCCAGACTAATCCAAAGATTGGCTGAGAATACGTCCCCGCATTTTCAAAGTTCTTCACCAGGTACTGTTGGTGTTAGGTTGGGTTAGGCTAATAATAATTGGTATTAATTAAGAAATTAGAAGTAAAAAAATTAGCCTAACCTAACCTAACACTAATAGTAGCTGGTGAAGTTTGAGGGTTTTACCAAACTTCACACGATCACTCGCCAGACTAATCCAAAGATTGGCTGAAAATAAGTCCCCGCATTTCCAAAATTCTTTACAGGGACTGTTGGTGTTAGGTTAGGACGTAAGATTAGGTTGGGCTAATAATAATTGGTATTAATTGAGAAAGTCACATGTCATCATTAGGTTATAAGGATATGTGAACAAAGAGTGTGATGCATAAAATATTTTTCTTTTTTTGGAACTTGAAAGTTAAAAAACTATGTGAAGTCTCAACCATTAATTTTTATATAATCATTTAACGATTGTTGTCTATGATTACATAAAAATTGATAGTTAATGGGGGTGAAAGAGGTCGGAGGAGGGAGGTTGTTAAAATTTTAGACTTACTTATTGCATTGTCCTATCTTGTTCCTCTTTTATCTCTTTTAACGATTAATTTAAATATTACAATCAAATTTTTTCTATTTGGTTGATACACACTGACACCGACAACACAACAATTGCAGCTAGAAGTACCTACTCAATCCAGGTTGGTCGAAAGATATCTACAAGAAGAGGTAAACCAACTAGAAGATTGGTGCCTTAAATGGAAGATTAAAATCAACGCTGAAAAATCACAGGGAGTACTCTTCGGGAAAAGAATATATACAAAAATACAAGAATAAAAAAAACATACAATTCGAAAACGAAGACATCCTGTGGACGGACTCAGCCAAACACCTCGGAGTACACCTGTATAAGCGCCTAAACTTCAAGAAACAAGTTGATGCAGCAATAAACAAATCAAGATTCGCAAGAGGACAGTTACAATGCATAATAGGAAAAAACAACCTTCTAATAAAGACAAAGCTCCTATTAATAAACAGCATAATTCTCCCGATGATTACTTTACGCCTCTGTAGCTTGTGGTCAAGTAAGAAGAAGGATATCATATAGAACGAGGATCCAAGCGCAACAGAACATATGCACACAAGCAGTCAACGGACCTTGGTACGTCTCAAACACACAAAAAATCACAACATAAATTAAACTAAAAATCGCGGACCTTCAGTCAAAAAGTAAATTTATTTTCAAGCAAAATTCAATAAAGAAATAAAGTAACTTCAAGTCTACTTAAGACTCTAACTTTATAGTGCCCTGCACTGTGTTAGGCACTCGGCAAACTCTGGACCTCAGGGACTCGGTACGAAAGACAGCCTGGTACACATGTAGTACGGGGGGTGGTGGTCAGTGCAACTCTTCAACATGCACTGGCAAACTTGACAAGGGGGCAAAGTGCCCCACTGGCAAGAACTTCTAGCTTGGGGTATCTGGGGCATTTGGCACAGAGACACACACACGGACATTTTTTTAAATGTTTTTAATCGCAGGGTGATAAATCTGTGCCGTAAAAAGGACACAGGAGGACCTATTTTATACTATAATCATATTTTTAGTAAAGTTGACTTTAATTTTATAAGTTAACAAAAAACGTATTACAAAAACTTGGTTATATTCGTAATAAAAATAATACCTAATGATTATTACTATCTTAATTTTTGCGAAGTCAATCGACTGTCATAATTATGATTAATTTTATTTTATGCAAACATACATTGATTAATTACAGATAAAAATTCTAGTTGTTCGTTTCCCATGAATTCTAAAAGTCTAAGGTCATTGTCGTCACACTTATTTAAATTTAAATTAACAAATGGTTTTACCTACACAAGCAAAAATATTGGATTCGCTTGTGGTAAAAATTTTTAAATAGCAAATCCCCAAGTTATTACTAAGCAGTTATAATATGAATAAATTATAATTAAAAAAAACTAAAAAACACGCTTTTAGAGTTAATCAAACTAAGTAAAAAATAATTCTTAACATAGGAATAAAATTACTGACGAGAAAATTAATGTCGCTGTTCTAAAAGCGTGTTTTTACGTGGACGTCTGTGTATGTATGTACGTATGTGCGAATGTTCGTATGTGCGTTCGGAATTATATTTCGTCTCGATTATCTCGAAAACAAATTTGATATCAACGTGGGACCAATTGCATTCGACGCATAATTACGCAACTTAGAACTGATTAGATTTTCAGCAAAATCGGTCGAGCTGTTTTTTATGGAGAATAAAAACATTGCATGTTAGAAATATTTGTATGAAAAATTTGATGACAATATTTCATAAAAAGGGATAGTTTTAGAAAACAAAAATAGGAATTGGAGAATTTTAAACTTCTGTCAGTATTGAGAGAATAGCATTGAAGACGCTATAACAGTGAAAAATTATTGTTAGTAATAATCAAGCATTGTTTCTACCAATTGAATATTGTTACTAACAAATGATTATTGATTATAATAATTAGAATTTTTTAATAATAATTAAAAAACAATTATCAATTGTTATAAACATTTAAAAATAGCTCCCGCTTATGAAATGATAAGAAAAAGTTTAGAAGAATACGGTTGACATAAACAAAATATTGTTAATGACAATTATAATTTGTTATAAAAAATTTGAAATCGTTTTTTATAATAATTTTAATAATAAACGTTAAAAGTTAGCAAATCAAGATTAACTTTATTTAAAAACTAATTGTTTGAAAAATATTATTGTCAGTGTGTCTCAAGGCAACGAGTTTAAGAATTTAATTGTCAGACCTCGTATAATACCAGTGTTTTGCTACCCACTGAGTTAAATAAAAGAGTACTTTGGTTTGTGTTAGTAAATAATGTATGCATAGTGTACGTAGTCGTTCACCTGAGTGGGCAAATACGTAATCATAAAATCTTGAAAATTATGATCGATTACCGTATAAAAGCTCAACGAAAATGCATGTTATGTACTAAATTACTATCGCGTTTTCATGTTATCACCTTATTTGTTACAAATGAAACTGTGAATGTTCTAGCTGCTACAATAATTTAATAAAGAAACAAATCCACCCCAAAGTAAATCAACTTTAATGCTAACGCAATTACCTTTATGGAATAAGTTTGCAGTCAACTGTTATTTATCGGAGACATTGTCCAAAATTTATTCGCCCGAAGTAAATAATTTTTGTAGGTCTAACTTTTTAAATTTACTTTTTATCTGGGAAATTGTTAGGACTAGTTTTAGAAATCTTTATCCCTTGAATATGTTGATATTGTCTACACTGGTAATAGTATTATGTGCTCAGGGTTAGTGTCAAAAAACTATGTGGATTTTGAGGTAGAAATGTCGGGTCTTCGTTAAGAGAGAAGAGGTACCACTTTAGAACGAGATGATTTTCTAAGAGACTGTAGGTGTTAAATTTGCTCTACCTTCTTGTAACCTGCTCTTTTATTTTGAGAAAGAGTAGTCCATATTGAAAATTATTAAAATAAACTCTATATATACTCTTTCTCATAGATATGAGTGGAAGGTAACGGTATAGAAAGAGTTGTCAACTAACCTTTATGTGCCACTCGTTTTTTTATTGTTAAACCGCAGTGTTACAAAATCCCAGTTGGGACGACTATGGTGGAGAGGTCAAAAGCCGGCGCACGCACTCGTTCCAGTTACTTCGGTCTACTTCCATTTTCAATGATTCTAAAGACGAGAATTGGGGAACTATTATTGATATTCGCACAAAAATGGTGTGGATTGAATCGTATTTAAAAAAAATTGTTTTTTAATTAAAGTATGGAATATTTCTATGTAAGTAGAATGCAGTATTACTTTCAAACAGACACAGCTTACATTTTAGACACAAAAGAAAATATTAACGAGAGCCAGATGCCAGTCAGGCATTCACACGACACAAGAATTTTCATTTTTTTTTTGAAAAGACCCCGTTGGAGGTAGTGGCATCAATTAAAAATAAATAATTGAATGCCGTTCGTCAGATGTTGACGTATTTTGAGTTTAATAAATCCAATCATTATTGATAATTGACAGTTTTTTTTTTCAACAAATGATTTGATATGTCATTACGCGAGCCGGTTAAAAAATATATTACATGTCAGTTATATCAATGATTTGATAATCTCGTAGCAGAAAAACGACAGGTTCATGCAGTTTTATATTGACAGTAAAATTACTTACCTATTTCTTATTATCGGTGAATCTGCATCCTGCGTATAGAACTAATAAACGTCCAAAAAAACTCGAGACTAACTTATATATACATATAGTGACGCCTTTTTCCCGTAGGGGTAGGCAAAGACCACTTCTTCCGCTTGCTACGGTTCTTACACACATCTTTTGCTTCCTCTACTTTCATCAGTGCTCTCATACATGCTCGTCGGTTGTTGGTGCTCTTGACCTGACCTTTCTTCAAAACAATGTTGATCTGATCTAGATATGTTCGCCGAGGTCGACCTCTATCGACTTGTCCATTCACACTCGCCTTATAAATTTGTTTTGTTAATCTTCCTTCATCCATCCTTTCTACGTGTCCAAACCATCTAAACATACCTTTATCTAACTTTGTAACTACATCTTCTTTTACACCACAGCGTTCTCTTATTTCACTATTCTTTACTTTATCCCATCGAGTCAATTCGGCTATACTTCTCAGACTACTCATCTCCGCAGAATTAATTCTATTTTCGTGCCTTTCCTGCCAAACCCAACATTAACTACCATACATACAAGTGTAGGAACCAACAATCGTCTTTGCACAGCTAAACGTGCTTTTTTTGACACTTTTCAGCTGTTCATAAAGTTATGCAGTGCCCCATTAATTTGTTTTCCTGGCAACACCCTTCGCTCAATGTCACTGTCATACTTTTTATCTCCCGTAAACTTTGAACCCAAGTATACATATTCATTTACTTGTTTCACTCTTTCTCCCTTAATCAAAATTTCACAGTTTGCCATGCTTTCTTCTCTTTCAAAAAACATTATTTTCGTTTTGCTTGCATTTATTTTTATTCCTTTGATTTTTAAAACAACATGCAAAACATTAACCATTGCCTGCAACTCCTCTTCGGATGAAGCTAATATGACTTGATCATCGGCGTAAAGAAGGCATTTGACGATCAAATCATTTATTTTCAATCCATACACACTCTCTTTCAAATCTTTTAAACAATCGTCTATGTATAAGTTAAACAGTCATGGCGAAGCCACACATCCCTGTCTTGCACCTTTTTCGATGTTAAACCAGTCCGTGTAAGCTCCGTTTATCCTGACACAAGTAGTGGAGACTAACTATTATAACAAACATTTACAAACGCCTTGGATTTAACTTTGTTCCTATTGTTTACATCGCTTTTACATATCAAAATCACGTAATGTGTACTGCAAGAGTTCACCTCGAATAATTTGCTTGAAATATTTTTGTTCTGAAAAACTCGAGACAGATCGATTATGCTTTTAAATGGAACATGTTTTTATCCTAAAATTTGGGATGAAAGTTCCTCCGCTTAAGCGGAGTTGCAACTTTTTTAAAAATCTTAAATAGCACGAAAGGTCAAGTGACACATCGATTTAAAGGTACATCAATTCTCTCTACAAACATGCCAAAAGTGTTACTAACGATGATGCACTGGTTGCAATATTAGAGTGTGGCAGTAAATCCTACTTCAAGTACCAAAAAGTTGAAGGAATTTTAAGTACCTATAGTATCCCAAGAAGATTAACCTTGTGCAAGATCATAAGCCAGATCATCGCATTGAATTTTGTGGGAGAATGGTGAAGAAATTCGGAACAATTCCAATTCTTACTAATTCAATTTTTTGACGAATGCACATTTTTTCTCGATGGCTACGTCAACAGAGATAATTGCAAATATTGAAATGATTTGAAACCTGAAATTATAAGGGAACAGTATTTACAATATTCAGAAAAGTTGAATGTGTGAACTAGGATTTAGAGAAATAATATTGTTGGCCCTTTTTTCCTAGCAGGTAACTCGACAGGAGAATCTTACTTAAATTAGTTTAAAGATTTTATTCACTCTTAAATTCTGGAAATAATTGAAATCGACGATCCAGAGATGACGTGGCTTCGCCACACTAAGCAGCGCTGTACGTAACTTTTTGAATCAACATCTTCCCGATTGGATTGGTAGAAGGGGTACCATTGAACAAAAATGGGGAAATATTGACAGTGGACACACAAAATTCCCGCAAGATGTCCTGTTCGATCCCGTGCTTAGCATTGGGCAGGACAAAAAACCAGCTATCCCTGTTTGGGGGAGATCGTTTAAGGTATCATTTCCAAAACGAAAAGAATGGAGCGGAACACAAAGGTCGGGAAATATTTTCCAAAATCTTCCTATGTCCAATCCGATGTTTGTAACTAACGTAGCAGTTAAATAAGTTGGATACCAAATGGGTGTTTTAAGAGTTAAATATTTTAAAAATATTATTTTATTTATAAAAAAAATATAACTGGTAAATATGGAAAACATATTTTGCTAAATATTAAAAAATTCATCACGTCTGACTACTGGTTCTTTTGCGTGTTATTATCGATATTTGTTATTTGTCATAAATTCGATGTGTATGAAAAAATGAACGTTAATAATAAATTTAAAAAGAAATTATTAATGTTGATGACTGCACACAACATAGTAAAATATAACGTCGTCCTTGAACGATGTTCGGTTTACTAACTCGAAACTTTTTACGATTATTAATTGACATTTACGCAATAAATAATCATAGTTTAAGTACTTCTATCAAATTATTACCATATTTCAACGTGTTATTTGCATAAGGCGTTACTAGAATTATTTTTTGGTAAAAATTAAAAATAATTTTCTTAAATTCATCGTCAACAATACAGTTATTTTATGTAATCAGTGAAGAGTACCAACTATCTAATATTTATGATGCAGGGTAAAAAAAGAAACTACACTCCATATGTTGGTTAACTATGAATTGCTCTGGGAAATCTGCAAAGACATCCTCGGGCTAGACAAAGGCAACAACACCGACATCCAGGAGGTGGGACAGGTAGGCTGATCGCTTTGCGCATGAAGTCGGTCTTCTGAACCCATTACCTTCAACATGAATTGTCGTATGGACCTGGCACAATGGCTAAAAAACTGAATCCCAAATTCAATTCTTTTCGCGGCAATCTCTTTATTATCTGTAATAAATCGACGCGACACTCATGGCTTAATTTTAGTTAATGCTAGTTTCTTTTGAGTCCGTATAATTTTGACAAGAGACTAGTTTCTGGGCTGGATTGTACCTCTAGGAATAAGCGACAATAGAAATACTAAAGGTCGCGGTAAAGGGGCGACTTGCACCCCCTCACATGATACCTAACCTAACCTAAATTCCAATAATAAAAACTTATTTTTCATGACATTTTCCACAATTTGTTTTCAAACACCAAAAATGTTTAAAACTGAAAGTTGGTTTGTCTCGTAGGTGTAGGTCTATCTGTAAAAGTGTCTGCAAATAAATCTACACACTGCTGTGTATTATTTCCTTGATGATACCATTTTATTATCAATTATAAAAAATGTAAAAATAAATATAAATAATGTACAAGTTTCACTTGTTTAATATTACCCACAGAATAAATAAATCTAAAATAATTGTGAACACTCGTTCCCTCTCGTCGGTCGGCCGGAGAGAGGAAATAAGCGCTGTTGCAAGTACATTTATATTTCCCTAGCTGCAGGCAACCTCTTTTCCAATTTTAGACATTACAGTTTTTAATCAATAAATTAGAATTCGTAATTACACCTAAATAAATAGTTTTTTACAAAATTGTTATTATAACGTCGTAATAGTTGATTAATTCATTTAGATTTTCCCAAGGGATGACACCCCTGCTAACAGAGTAATTAAAATTTCTAAACACAAATGTATTCAAATCGGTCTGTGAGAATGTCGTAGTACGTTTGCATGAAATTCCGCTGTCATGCTTGTTTTCGACGTTTTCTTAATTAGTCGATGAAGCTAATCGCTCGCAAAAGCAAAAGGTAGGTATACATTTTTCGGGGTGCAGAAGGAATAATTAAAACATTAGGACCGTATTACAGTCAGTATTTAAATAATAATATATCGATGCATTCATGATGTATAAAATACGTAGCAAGAGTAATACTCCAAGTGGGTACCTAAATGTATGGTCTAAAATAATTTGATAAAAGTTAAAAAAATAAAAGCTTATTCATTTTTTAAAAATAAAAACCTGTTTATAATAATTTTAAAATACGTTAAAGCAGAATTTTTTATTAGATTTACAATTACAGCATGTGCTCGGATGAAAAATGTATTAACTTCCCAGTGGAAGTTATAGTAATGGGTCCGATTTTGCGAATCCCGAATTTTGACATATCTCCACATTTCAAGGTTGAATACAATAGTTTTTAAGTAGACGTCTGTGTGTGTATGTACGTATGTGCGTTCGGAATTATATTTCGTCTCGATTATCACGAGAACAAAAATGATATCGACGTGGGACCAATTGTATTCGACGCATCATTACTCAACTTGAAACTGTATAGATTTTCAGTAATAAAATCGGTTAAGCTGTTTTTTATGGAGAATAAAATAATTGAAAAAATTGGTAAACTACCTGAATTTTGCAATTTATAAATTATACTATTTTTAATGCAGAATTTTAAGATCTTTTGAATAATATGATTATTGCCTGTGAAAAATCGCTGTGAAAAATATGATGACAATATTTCATAAAAAGAGATGGTTTTAGAAAACAAAAATAGAAATTGGAGAAATTTAAACTTGTGTCAGTATTGAGAGAATAGCATTTAAGACGATATAACAGTGAAAAATTATTGTTATTAATAATCAAGCATTGTTTATAACAATTAAATATTGTTACTAACAAATGATTATTGATTATAATAATTAGAATTTTTTTTCAATTGAAAATAGCTCCCGCTTATAAAATGATAAAAAAAAGTTTGAAAGAATACGTTTGACATAAACAGAATATTGTTAATGACAATTATAATTTGTTGTAAACAATTTGTAATCGTTTTTTTATAATAATTTTTATATTAATAATAATTATAACAACAAAACATATGGTATTTTTTCATTCTTTTCACTGGGAAGTTAGTCGTATGGACCTCTCGGGTCGCACCCAGACCATTGATTTTTTTTATTAAGCTTACGTCAATAATTATTAAAAGCAGCGTTTTGACATTGCTACATTTTTAATGCATCATTGTCAGTTTGTTGATCTTTTTATTATCGCTTGTAATATCATGTCCTCTTATAATTAAACCAATGGAGATTATAACTTACTTTTCGTTGTTTTATCTTTAATTAACTGGGTATTTCGTTTCTGAAATTGTGGAGGACACCGTTAACATCGCAAACAAATATTACACATCCAGAGTCGATTTTTTTAAATTGGTTTTATTTCTAAAAATATCGTGAAATCTGTTCTGAATTTTGATCATGCTGTAGTACAGTCACGTTCTACATACTGTAACATTTTTGGTAATTTTTTTTTTTCATTTAGTTTAACGTAGTTATATTAGTTATTATTATTGAATAAGTAAATAAAAAATTGTTAAGTAAATTTTTTTCTGAGGAGAAAGGTTTTTAATTGATAATAAACATCTGTAAACATGAGTAGTGTCAAGAAAGTGATGCATAGTCAAGGTCGAGAAATAATTTATAATGTATATAACTTTATAAAAATCAAATATAAATAAGGCCCTAGAAACACAAACCAGCTAACAAGAAATTTATTGTTAACATTAGCAGAAAATTTTAACAATATGTTTTAGACCGTATCATCCGCAGCTTAAACCATACATATAAATATAAAGTCATGCCTGTTTTCACACATCTTCTTTTACTTTCATCAGCGCTCTCATACATGCTCGTTGGTTGTTGGTAATCTTGACCTAGACTTTTTTCAAAACAATTTCGATCTGATCGAGATATGTTCGCCGAGGTCGACCTCTATCAACTTGTCCATTCACACTCGCCTTATAAATCTGTTACTCTTTCTTTATCCATACTCCTTACGTGTCCAAACCATCTAAGCATTCCTTTATCTATGTTTGTACACACATCTTCTTTCACACCACAGCGTTTCCTTATCTCGCTATTCTTTACTTTATCTAACCGATTCACTCCGACTTTACTTCTCAGAATACTTTGCCACGTCTTTTTAGTTCTCTAAAGAGTACTCTGCTAGTGGTTTCTCTACTGGCAAATTATGCCCGAGCTCAGCCGTAGAGGGTAGAAGAAAAAAATATAAAAGTGAGCTGCGCCACCGACTTAAACGGTATAAGCCGGAAACCCCTAGATCTTATAGGCACTAGCAGAGCTACAAGATAAACAACTAAGTTTATGGTGAACCAAATAAATAAAATTATAGCAAAAATATGTTGGATACTTTACTCACACAATAGATAATTAAGGTACACAGTTCAATAGCAACATCATAACAAATATAGTCAAAGTTAACAGCTATGGTAAGATTTTCTTGCTAAAACAAACCAAAAATGTAAAATTTACTTTATAAAACTTTATAAAATGACCAGAACAGAAGTAAGAGTAACAGACTTTACCAAGTTACAACAAAAAGTAAGACATATATAAATTAACTCATTAATAACACTAATTTAAACATTTACATAAAGGCAAAGAAAAAAGGTAAAGCATATATATAAGTTAACTCATTAATAACATTAATTCAAACATTTACATAAAGGCAAAGAAGATTCACTAGTTAACCGTTTACATAAAGATTTTCACTGCCAAAACAATCGAGTTCATTTAAAAATATCTTTACAATGGTTGTCCTTTAAAATATCAAGATTGTAGGATATTTACAACTAAGTAGGAAGAAAATATGTTTTTACTTGGACATAAAGAATTATTGAGAAGGTTATTTTAATCCAAGTTTAGTTTTGGCATATTATCTAATGCAATAAATAGTTTCCAACGATGTACTATACTAATAAACTAGAACAGAACGTAATAGTGGTGTCAGAATGAGTCACTGCGCTATATATTTAAAAATAAATCACTTATAACCTTTGGGTATACGAATTTACAAAGTACTATATTTATAGTTAAAGCAAAACTTACACGTGGTGGCGAATGAGACAAGGCGTTATATATTTAAAAATAAATCACTGATAACCTTTGGGTATGCGAATTCACATGTACTCCTGTGGCCTACTCCTGTGCTACTCCTGTGCTACTCCTGAACTACTCCGGGGGCTGGTTAGATTATGGGGCGGCACCAGTTAGTGAACAATGGCTTTCCTCAAATAAATCCCGATAACGGCTATTCAACTCGACACCAACTCCAAAAATATTCACAACAAAGGCAAGACAAAATGGTCAAGTTGAAAATCAAATGGTTTTTTCTTCAAAATCCAATTAAGATGGCCCAAATACAGCCAGATATGAAAGAAATCCCATAGAGGTTCTGCACACGTGCTAATAACACACCGTCCCCAACAACTTTTACCGACACCTGGCCTCCAAGACTCTCAAAACACGACTGACGTTCCTATATCGGAAATCAAGAAAAATGGCGCGGAATAAACGTCAACCCAATATCGCCTCGTCCGTGGGGATATCCAGTAATTGCAAACCAACTATCAAATCTTACCCCTAAGTTATGCAACATTATCTACAACGAATGATATATTCGAGTTACCACCGAGTACTGTATGCAACACTACTTACGAGTAAGGCACAATTATTATGAACCGTAGAAGGGAAAAAATAGGCACGTGACAACTTATCTCCGCAGCATTAATCCTTTTTTCATGCTTCTTCTACCAAACCAAACACTCACTACCATACATAAGTGTAGTGACCAGCACTCCTTTATGCACAGCCAGACGTGCCTTTTTTTTAACCTTTTTTGGCTGTGCATAGAGGATGCTGCGGAGATAGGTGGTCTGAGAAGTATATCTGATAGAGAAAGTAAAGAATAGTGAGGTAAGGGAACACTGTAGTGTAAAAGAAGATGTGGTTACAAAGATAGATAAAGGAATGCTTAGATGGTTTGGACACGTAGAAAGGATGGATAAAGGAAAAATGACGAAACATATTTATAAGGCGAGTGTGAATGGGCATGTCGGTGAAGGTCGACCTCGGCAAACATATCTTGATCAAAACGGCATTGTTTTTAAAAAAGGCCAAGGCCAAGAGTACCAACAATTGACGAGCACTGATGAAATTAGAAGCAAAAGATGTGTGTTAGAAGTGGTTTCTGCCTATCCCAAGGCGTGACTATATGTTTGTATGTTTTGGGTTAAATGATATTTATTATGGATCAGTTATTATTTAGTTTTATTATGTCTTTGAAATATTATTTGCATACTTTGTACCCAAGATTGTATACGTTTTTTTTTAAATTATTTAATAACTCCTGTAACGTCAAGAACATATTTCCGCAACAGCATCCGTTTATTAGAATTTTCTTGATCTGTCTATAATTGTCAAGCTTTGACAACTGCGCGTAGTAATTACAGTCGAAATTGGTAACGTAATGACGAGCATTGCGATTTTAAGGTTATCATTAGTATTTATTATGCAATAAACATTGTCTTTTAATTTTTTTACGGGTTTAAATAATAACAAATTGTTATTTACTTCGTCAGATTACATAACTGTTATTAAATGCTGCAAAAATAATTCATGGTTATATTTTTAATTTAAACGATAATAAATCGTATTTATTATGGTGTATCTTATTTTTTTATTAAATACGTTTGAGTTTTTATGATAAAAATTAAATATTGTGGTGGTTAAGACCAGTCTACAAGTTAGGTATACTTTTTATCGATAAATAAATATTTACTATTTGGGCTTTTTTAATTACTTATTAAAAAAAAGGTTCAAGTACAATGAAAAAATGATTTAAATTACGCATCACAGGTCAGTGCACTGTTGTCAGACATTTTTTACCAATTCTTCGGATTGTTTGAAACCCTGTGTTTCGTAAAAAAATTGTGGTTCCAAGTTATTATTTAAGCAATTTATTACAAATTTGTCAACCGTTACTAACAATAAATAATTATTTGTTATTGAAATGAAATTATAAAAAGTTCACTTTTGCCCATCATGTTACATCCAACCAGTTTGTAAATTATGATTGTGATTAATAACGATACAATAGCCATCTTCAGCGGCGTTGGTAAATGAACCAAACAGGTAATAAATTTGTTTTTAAATTGCATATTTATTTTTAGTACCAATAATGAAAGATTAGCTTTCAGGGACAATTTCGTATTTGTCCACCATTATATAAAGATGGTCTTCATGGACTGATTGGGAGTGGTTTGGGAGTTCATACATGTTCATAATTTTGTCCCGGAAAGGTACTCGTAAAAACTTATAGAAAATTAAATTCTCCATGCTTATTTTATGGAAAAACAATTTTTTTATATTCTTACCTAATCCAATCAGATCCTTATCTATTTTTGTATTTACATAAATTGTTTATTTATGTTTATACATTAGTTACTTTGTAGCATCAGTATGTTCGATATTGCATTTGCTACTTCTGAATGAACCAAACGGTTGATACGTACCACCATCGCTTGTTTATCGTATAGGCAGCTCCAGTGTGCTTCGTAAAAAACCTTGGTACATAACCATTTTACCGTGTAATGCTCAATAATCTTAATCAACTGGAATTTTTTTATATTAGTGCAGGAGAGTGGAAGAGCTCTGAGTTAAGATCTTGTTCCACTGATGAAGATCAAATGCTATAACCACTAAGCAAAAGTGCCTATACCTTAAAAAAGAGTAAATCATGTTTATCTTTTCATGTCTACTGTTTATTTTTATTCAGTTTTCCTTAAAAGACTTATTTTAAATAAGCGTCTTCCATAGTCCAATCTATGCATTTCTAGCTGAAAGTGAGTACAGTTCGTCTTTCTTCTCCTAACAAACAAAGTTATTTTTCTGTAAATTTCCATAAGAAAAATACAATTAATTTTCAAAAAACGCTTGTACACTACCTCAAATCCCTTTTTAAACACAAATTGAGCTACGCGCCTGTCCAGCGACTGAAATTACCGTTCTGTACTTGCTAACAAACGTTATCTGGGTATAAAAATGTGGAAAAAAAAACACAAACAAAAAGAATTTTCATCGGAGTGTACGTTGGTACGCCTGAGGCAGTATTTAGTTTCCGTTTTACACATGGCGGAACACACTTCGAATTGTTTGGACCTCCATACGTAGGGAGCGGCACTATTTTCTCACGGAACAAGGTTATCTAATAATACAGTCAAACAAATACCAAACACACCATCGCAATAAAATTAAAAACATATAATTTTCTCCACTGTTTCTCTACTGCTTTTTAATAAAATATATATGTTACTATTTTCTACACCATTACCAGGACGTAGGTACCTAACTTTTCGCAGCTACACTTGTACCAAGTAACATGAATCTAGTTCTTTCTGTAATGGCTTCACCTAAACAGTTGCATCTCCAAGGTACCTGACACCCACCAAAGCGAGTACAAAAAATAGGTTGGATACTAATGATTAAGAAGGCACAAAGAAGTCGAATCCTAGACTTTTTTAAACAGGTTATCTTAATAATTAAAATAGTATTACCAACAGTGGTTTTTAATTTATCTTTTGAGTTTTGCTCGCTTAACCAACAATTCAGATTTAATAAAAGATACTTTTCTCTTTATTAAACCATGGTGGATGATACCATGATACAATGGATTATATTTTGCATGGATATTTTGAGCTAGGAGAATATATACAGCGACCTTTGTGAATTTCTCTTCTAGTCTTATTTTGTCTTATCTCTAGTGTTGGTGTAGCCATTATTATTATGTGTCAATGATAACTATATGTAGCTCTAATCTAGCAGACACTCATTCATTATTAATGGGAAGAGATGTTAAAAACGTATCCTTGAGTAAAGGAGTATTTTCCGGAATCAAGGAAAAATTTAATTGTACTGTGAAAATACGAAATTGTTTTCGGAGCATCGCCCTTAGTAGAACCCTCCCAATTTACGAAAAAAATTTAGAAGTAGTTATTTAAGTCCAACTAATTTAATTCGTAAAAAGACCTAACATGTTCATTAAACAACAATCAGGATTCCAATATTTAAGTTTATATAAAACATCTTTGCAATTTTTGATATCGTTATAAACAGTTGATATAAACAGAAAAAAAAATCCTTGGAAATCCTTGGAATTGTATCTTTTTATTTAAAACGTGCTTATAAACGTATAAACAACGAAGTCATGAGGAGAATAAACAAAGGAATGGAAATTATAGAAACCATTAAAACCAGAAAACTACAATACCTGGGACAAATTACACGTGAGGAACGATACACCATGCTTAAATTAATTATACAAGGGCAATACAAGTGTAGGAAGAAGAAGAATATCATGGCTGCGCAATTTGAGTGAATGGTATGGATGCACATCAAACGAACTGTTCAGAGCTGCCGCCTCCAAGGTCAGAATAGCTATGATAGCTATTGAAAGTTTGGTGAATCTCGTGCAATAGCCTTGGATATATCTAAAGCCTTTGACCGCGTTTGGCACCAGGCATTGTTAAGTAAATTATCTGCCTACGGTCTCCCAACCAAACTGCGCCACCTTATTTCTTTTACACATCAACAACCCCTTGAAAACCACTACAAACCCCATTTACAGTTTCGCAGACGATAGCACACTTGTCTCAACTTTCACATCCTATCGATCACTTTCGGTGAATGATACAAATAGACTCAGGCAGGAACAGGTCAATTCCATCAATAGAGATCTTGAAGCAATCGTCGAGTGGGGAACCAACAATCTTGTTCAGTTCAACGCCCAAAAAACACAAAGTGCCACGTTTTCCAAGAAAGTGAATTCCTCAAATCATCCCATCACAATGTCCGGAAATACCCTTGAACCAAGTCCCTCCATCTCGATTTTGAGAGTCACGGTGTCCAATAATATGTCTTGGCAAGACCATGTTGCTAACATCGCAAAGTCGGCAAGCCAGAGGCTAGGTTTTCTGTGGAAAGCTAAAAAGTTTTTTACTCCTGATCAACTGTTGACGACGTACAAGGCTCAAATCCGACCTTTACTGGAGTATTGCTCGCATATTTGGGGTTCAGCACCAAGGCATTCTCTTCGTCTTCTAGATTCCATTCAGAAAAGAGCCATTTGCTTGATAAACAGCTCAACTCTCACAGATACCCTTCACCCTCTAGAACATAGAAGAAGAGTTGCAGACCAGTCATTGCTCTACAGATATTTCCATGGCAGATGCTCCAGAGAAATAAAAACTCTTGTACCACCATTGGCCACATTCGGCCGAAGAACTCGGCACGCTGATCAGTCTCACCCATTTACTCTCAAGATTGACACTACAAGGACCAATCTTAATCAAGAATCCTTCTTTTACAGGGCTGCTACGGAATGGAATAAGCTTCCAAAATCAGTTTTTCCAGAGAACTATGACCTACAACTTTTTAAAAAGCGTGTCCACAATCATTTCCTTTCTATAATCCCTTCCCCTTCTAATAGTCGCAGTGCGGGCCGTCCGCGGCCCACACGATAGGTCTACCCTTTTTGCGACTATCTTCATAAAAAAAAATGATTACCAACCTCCGCTGCAGAGAAGGCACGTGAAGAAAAAGAAACATTGTGTTCCTACTGATTTACTGACAAGGTTCTAGAGTGACAGTTTCTGTCCCGTAGACAAATCACTGTTTATTGTGGGTATAAAAAATTCAGTATAATAAGAGACAGTTAGTGAACTGTCGTCTTCTTTCATGACAAAAGACTTTTATAAACACAAAGATTATTTATTGTCATTAAATTACAGATTGTAAATAAATTGGTGATAAGCAAAAATCCACCACCACCCAGGCAGTAAAAGTTACAGTAAAAGATATAGACTACAACATATTTTGGAACTACAATCAACGAGGGTTGGGATCATTCTCTCGAAATATGTTGTCGAATAGAGAGGGCTCGTGCTGCATTCCTTAAAATGACGAAATTGTTTAAATGCCAATTTCTGAACTTAACAACTAAAATACGACTTTTCCGACGCTATGTGTTTCCTGTGCTCCTATAAGGAGTTAAGTCATGGACAGATGCAGCCAGTAAAAGGTTGGACACATTTGAGATGTGGCTGTATCGACAAAAATCCCTTGGATAGCCCATGTTACAAACAAAAGAGTACTTGACATTTTAAACAAGAAAATGGAGATCATGAGTACAGTCAAAGGTCAAACAGAGAAAGATATGGTCTGTTGCAGCTTATACTACAGGAAAAGTTGCTTGGAAAGAGGGGACCAGGCAGAAGGAGGATCTCATGGTTTAAAAACCTGAGAACTTGGTTTGCAACCTCCACCATGGGTCTATTTAGGGCCGCTGTTGATAACATAATTATTGCCAGAATGATTATCAATGTCCGGTAACGGACAGGCACTGGGAGAAGAAGAAGAAATAAATTGGGATATTTTAGAAAAAAATTATCACTAATAGAATCTAATTTTTTGTTCAAATTTATACTTTGGTAACCAAAAATAAATTTCCCGTACTATAACACACAGGTCTTCCTGCTTAATGGGTACGCGGGTACCTAACTAGCTGCAACTGTTATAAACCAATAAAACTAAACGTTCGAAGCACTGGGAAATCATTTTATATATTCAATAAAATAAAATATCTTAAATTTATCGTCAGTCGTCGAAATAAATGAGGAAATTGGGTCGTAAACAACAAAATCTACGGACCGTAACGGTCACTGGATGTCTAAGCTTATCCATGTCGAAAATTAATTCAATTGTCTTACAAACGACGACATGATTCATTATAATTATATTTTCGTGAGGGAGGATTAAAAAATTAGGATGGTTCGTAATAAATTTATACAACTGAACAATGTTTTTTATAGTTCCAACTTAATTTTTTTTTCAGTTTTATAAACGTAGCTTTAAGGAAAAATCGTCAGGACGCGCAATTACCAGAAAAAAATTTTTTGCGCAAATTAGTTTTATTGTAATCATACAATTAGATATCAGTCAGCGGTAAGACGGGAAACCCACGAATTTCCTATACTTTGTTAAATTTTCAAAAATATGCCGTCTCTCTTACCAAAATTAGTTTGATTTATGCTTGAAAGACAGTATGGTAGGTAATATTTAATATTTATTAATATTTAAAACTCAGTGTCCTGCTCAATAGATTTATTGCAATAATATAATTAGGTATCAATCAGCGATGAGACGCAAAACGCCCATTTTGTATATATTTTGGTGTTTGTTGACCACGCTTGGCGTGTATAGCACGTTGAAAACATTTATTTTCAACAGAGTGGCACTATGTAAAATAAATGTATACTCGCATGAACCCATTTACACTAGGGCAGCGGTGCAATGCCGAGCCGCCGCCCTGAATGAGGCTAGCAGCTAAGTTTAGAGTTCACATTGTCTGGGTACCCAGACATACCAGGCAACTGTAAGGCGGACGAGTAAGCAAAAGAGGGCACCACCCTTCCAGCTGTATCTGTCTCATCACAGCAAGGAGTACCGGCATAACTTTAGACATCTTTACACACATCTTTTGCTTTCTTTACATTCATCAGTGCTCTCATACATGCTCGTCGATTGTTGGTACTCTTGACATGGCCTTTTTTCAAAACAATGTTGATCTGATCGAGATACGTTCGCCGAGGTCGACCTCTACCGAATTGTCCATTCACACTCGCCTTATAAATTTATTTCGTCAATCTTCCTTAATACATCCTTTTTACGTGTCTCAACCAACTAAGCATTCCTTTATCTATCTTTGTAACCACATCTTCTTTTACACCACACCGTTCTCCATTCTCACTATTTTTTACTCTATCCAACCGAGTAACTCCTGCTATACTTTTTAGACTGCTCATCCCCGCAGCATTAATCTTATTTTTATGCTTCTTCTGCCAAACCCAACATTTACTACCATACATAAGTGTAGGAACCAACACACCTCTATGCACAGCCAGATGTGCCTTTTGTATGTACTATTATGTATAATTTTACATTTTGTTATAGTGGCGCCATATGAATCATTCCTGATGATAAAATAGGCTGGTTACTTTTATTAACGAAACTTTCTAGTAATTTTGATTACAAAATATGACGCAGACATCAACACCTAATGGAAAATGAGGTGGAGCTCCATCTTGCATAAACCACATTTTCCTTCTTACATCTAATGACAGATTATCCAAAATATGACTTACAGTATTTTGCAAAAAAATAAATCAAATTTCCATTTAAATTTGCAGGCAGAACATATGGCCTTAGTTGTTGGTCGCCTATAATGCCACACCATACATTAAATTTAAACACAGCAAAATTTTATTAAGGCATATTTGGTCCTATCGTCACCCGCCATTAGCCATGTCGCAATAGTTATTAATCACCCTGTATATGCCAAGCAAGCGGACTATAATTAAATGTTCAATTTAAAAAAATGTGTCGTATCCCTTAACAAAATTTGTCACATAAAGCCCAAAAAGACAGTATGGTTGATTAATATCTTAAACTAAATGTCCTGCATAATTGATTTAATCGCAATCATTTAATTAGATATCAATCAGTAATGCAACGAGAAACCCGCCCATTTCTCATATTTTGGAGTGTAGACTAATTAAATTTTCAATTATGAAAAATATAGCTTATCCCTTACCAAAATTTGTTTAATGAAGCGTTAAAAGACAAAATGAGTGGTAATGTTTAATATTTATTAATATCTTGAACCAAATGTCCAGCACAATTGATTTGTGGCAAATATTTAATTAGATATCAATCAGCGGGGAGACCGGAAACCCACGAATTAAGCATATTTTGACGAATTAACTAATTTTAAAAATGTGGCTTATCTTTCAATGAAATTTGTTTGTAACACGTAAAAAAAAGATTAATTTGTGATTTATTTGTTATTTAAATCTAATCATTCTTCGTAAAAGATATATTTTCAACTCTTGAAAATTTACGTTTTGCAGTGTTATGTCGGCAATTGCAATTTTATATTATTACAGTATAATGTTTAAAAAGTTAACTTTTGCTGCTTTTTAAAGTTATTATATTCTTAGGACGGTAGTAATTATAAAATTATTCCTTGACATGTTTGAAACATACTAAGATGTTATTACCAACATGGGGAGAGGATTGCACACTACCACAAAGAAACTAACAACGGATGTTCGTTTATGACCCCTGGCAAAACGTACGAAAAATTTTTTAACACGCAATTTTAAAATTGTACCAACGACTTACTGAAAAAATATTCTCTTTGATTTAGGGCAGATAATCAGATAAAAAATGTAATATAACCCAAAACTTCTTTAAGAACATATAAAAAATACACAAAAAACAATCGTATTTTGTTAATTACAAAGATTACCAGAGTCGATAACAAGTTTTAATTTGTTAATTTGAAAGGGTCGCTAGTTTTTTACCGGTTCATCCGTAAGCTGTTTTATAACACGTTATATTATTCTTTATTGCATTGGTGTGAAAATAGAATATTTTTCGTGACGCAACTAGCTTTTGATGGGTAGATACTAACTATAAAAAAATTTATGATTGTCAATATCGTAAAGCCTTTATTTGATTTTAACAGTACATTTTTTTGAAAATCACGCTTTTTTGCTTTATTACTATAAATTTATGAATAAATAATAATATTAATTATTGATGGATGAAGGAAGATTGACGAAACAAATTTATATGGCGAGTATGATTGGACAAGTCGGTAGAGGTAGACCTCGGAGAACATATCTCGATCAGATCAACATTGTTTTGAAGAAAGGCCAGGTCAATAGTACCAACAACCGAAGAGCATGTATGAGAGCACTGATGAAAGTAGAAGAAGCAAAAGATGTGTGTACGAACTGGAGCAAGTGGAAGGAAGTGGTCTCTGCCTACCCCTATGGAAAAAAGGCGTGACTTTATGTATGTATGTATGTATCCAACTGAGTCACTTCGGCTATACTTCTCAGACTACTCATCTCCGCAGCATTAATCCTAATTTCATGTTCTTCTGCCAAACCCAACATTCATTACCATACATAAGTGTAGAAACTAACACACCTCTATGCACAGTCAGACGTGCCTTTTTTGACACTTTCTGGCCGTTCATAAAGCTACGCAGTGCCCCATTCATTTGTTTTCCCCTTCGCTCAATGTCACTGTCATACTTTCCATCTCCCGTAAACTTTGAACTTAAATACACAAATTCATTTACTTGTTCCACTCTTGTGTCATGCTTTCTTCTTTTTCAAAAACCATAACTTTTGTTTTGCTTACATTGCAAAAGTCCATATTCGCTTTCCATACAAATTTTTTCCTGTAAACAGTATTCTTTGGTATATTTAATTCGATAATTTCATTAATATTCTCATGAGTATTACAGCCAAATCGTGACATTTTGAAATATTGAATATTTGAAATGTCAAAATCGAATTGAAATAAAATGTAGGTATCCATAGCAACATGATTTAGTGAAAACAGCTCATGGATGAATAAATAATAAATATTTGTCAATACTAGAATTAAAAAATTGTTGATGTATTGGTTTGTTTTAATTCCCTTTTACCCTTAGCGTGTCGGGTTATCATTTTATTCTTGTTTTATAAACTTGTTCCATTCTTTTCTATCACTTGTTTTGTGTGCTTCATAGATTTGTTTAACAGGTCTACTGTTTGGCATTCTCTGTATGTATCCCCACCATCCCAATTGTTTTGTTTTATGAATGAAATAATATCTTCTATGTCTAGTTCTTCTCTTATTCGTATATTTCCTTGTCACTCCTTTAATTCTTCTCAGATATTTCATTTTTGTTGCTTGTATTCTACTTTTGGTTTTTTTGTTAATATCCAAGATTCACATCCATATGTTAATACAGGTTTATATATTGTCTTGAATATTTTTAGTTTTGTATGTTTTAAAATTTCTTTTTTGATGATAAATTTCCTATTCATTTATGAAGTAGCAGAAAAATAATTTCTTATATGTACTAATTTGAATCTTAAATTTCTTTCTTTTATCACGCCTTTTGTTGTTTTATTATTTAAAGTGTAAAAATTAATATTAAAAATTTGATTGAAAAAATTGTGGTCATACTTATTTTGCCAAAAATAAAATTTAAATAATTGAAAAATTTAATATTTTTATGAAGTTGTAGAAAAAAATAATTTTATATTACTATTTATAATTTTAAATTCCTTCACGTGTACAACTGATTTAAGTCGAAAAAGAAGCAGATTATTCACTATGAGTCTCTTTTCACCCTCCGAAACTCGTTCGTCTGAGTCCCACTGCGAAAATGACCTTATTACAATCATAGCCAGCCTTTTATATTTATCCCTTAACTATCCTCATTCAATCAAGTTGCTATTGTATTCCGTGACAGCCTACTACCAGCGGTTATTATTGTGGCATTGTGTCTGGACGAATTCTTCTTTGTTTTGACGTCTATTCGACAAGAAATCTTCTCGATTCGACAAGTCTTTGGCGTCTACAAAAAAATGTAATATTTGATCCAAAATATTTACCTAACTCTATAAATTGCATAAAACCTGACGATAAAGTGAAAATTACAAAAACTAAATTGAACCACTGAAAAAAAAACAATCTGCATTGGCAGATATAGTAATTAATCATGGAAGAGGACCCAGTTGAGTTAGTATCAACTGTTTAATTAGTTAATAAAATCAATAACCTCTAAAATACAAAACTCAAAATATCAGTGGTCTGGGTGCGACCCGAGAGGTCCACACGACTAACTTCCCAGTAAAAAGAATGAAAATATACCATATGTTTTGTTGTTATAATTATTATTATTAAAATAATTATAAAAAACGATTTCAAATTGTTTATAAAAAATTATAATTGTCATTAACGATATTCTGTCAACCGTATTCTTTCAAATTTTTTCTTATCATATCATAAGCGGGAGTTATTTTTAAATGTTTATACCAAAAGAATTTTTTTTTCATTATTATGATCAATAATCATTTGTTAGTAACAATATTCAATTGTTCTAAACAATGCTCGATTATTACTAACAATACTTTTTCACTGTTATAGCGTCTTCAATGCTATTCTCTCAATACTGACACAAGTTTAAAATTCTCCAATTCCTATTATTGTTTTCTTAAACTATCTCTTTTTATGAAATACTGTCATCATATTTTTTATACAAATATTTCTAACAAGCAATAATCATATTATGCAAAAGATTTTGATTCTCCATAAAAAACAGCCTGACCGATTTTGCTGCAAATCTAATCAGTTCTAAGTTGCGTAATTATGCGTCGAATGCAATTGGTCCCACGTCGATATCATATTTTGTTCTCGAAATAATCGAGACGAAAAATAATTCCGAACGTACATACGAACATACCCACATACGTACATACACACACACGTCCACTTAAAAACTATTGTATTTGACTCTGGGGACCTTGAAATGAAGAGATATGTCAAAATTCGGGATTTGCAAAGACCCATTAATATAACTTCCACTGGGAAGTTAACTATAAAATTATTAGAAACACTACTAAAATAGTGTTTTGTAATCAACAACAAAAGAGTTGTTCGTAATCAAGAACAATATTTTTAAACTTTTTATAGCATCAAACAAGCTGTAACGTAAGCGTTCGGTGTTTGAAATCAAAGGATCATTTTAACTAAAAAAAAAGTAAAATGTATCGTAAGAATAAAAAGACATATGTCCATGCTTTCGTTCAATATACCTCTTCTTCATTATCACCTGCGTTCAGGGGCGGAACGACAGCGGTCTTAAGAATACAAATATTTTCATAAAATAGTTTACATTTCCAATTTTTTTTTTAGTAAGGTCAACGTCGTCTTACGAAATTTATTGACTGTACTGTAATAATTTGTTTAATAAATTAAGCAATCTTTTCAGCTTCGGCTTTAAGACATAACTGTAAAAAAATAATCGAAATACCAATAAATTATAGTGCGGTCGAATATCGAAAACCAACCTTTCAAATCATAAACAGAATTGGATAGATTAGTGGAACAAAATTTACGAATTAAAACCGAAATACAAATTTGTGGCTAGAACACCAACGTGTCTTTTTTTTTAGAATCATAACAACAAAAAACCGAAAAATAATTATTTTTACTTACACAGAATCACAAAAACAATCTTCAGAATGAGAAATTAAAGACTGAAGGACGGTTGCACCCTCGTGCTACGCCGTCAATTTTTTAATAAGAAAATCCACGTAGTCATAATTCATCTTCCGTAGTCGATGAACGTAGTAACAAATTTTTCTTTTCTTTTCTAGGTGACGTCTCCGCCTCGATCATAGCAATTCTTATTTTTGAGACCGCAGCTCTAAATAGTTTATTATTACTGCATTTAAACCAATCCCTAAGGTTCTTCAGCCATGAATTTCGTCTTCTTCCTATAGATCTCTTGCCTTGGATTTTTCCTTGCATGATTATTTGTGGCATTTGATATTTTTCTCCCCTCATGACATGTCCCGTGTACAGCAGTTTTCTTCTCTTAATTGTCGGAATCACTTCTCTTTCCTTATGCAACGTCTCTTCACTTCCAAGTTGGTTATTCTCTCTATTTATAAGATTCTCAATATTTTCCGGTATATCCACATCTTAAATGTTACCTTCAGCGTCCAGCCTTCCCTTCATCCCTTAGTATAGTATAGACAGCACATAACATCTCATCAGTTGTATTTTTAATTCATGGCTTAAATCTTGGCAGCAGAAAAGCCTCTTCATTCTTGTAAAGGTGCTTCTCGCCTGTTCTATTCTGACTCGTATTTCTTGGGAGCTGTCATTGTTCTCATTATTGATCGTGCCCAGGTATTTGTATTGTCTTACTCTTTTAATAGGCTAGTTCCCCACATATATCTTACGATTGTCTTGAGTTGATTTTGTAATCAGCATATATTTTGTTTTACTTATGTTTGGTCCATATTTTTCGCTAGTTACTATGCCTCCTAGTACAGATTAAAGAGAATTGGTGATAGTATACACTCCTGACGAACACCTCTTTGTGTTTCTATTCGTACTGCTGCTTTTTTGCCATAGTATAGGTTTGAGATTATTCTTATTTAAAACTACAGTTTACTCGCACAATATAGCCTATCTTAGTTTGTTAAAAATGATCCCAAGGAGTTAAATGTAACGTATAGGTACAGAGAAAAGATTACGAAAAGAAGCAATGCAGATATGTTTTTTGTCATTGATCTAGCTAAAGAGTTCAGTTTAAGAGATGATTGAAATGCAGTGCTTTAGGAGTTTTGTTACCAATTAACCCTTTACTATTAAAAAGGACATTACTTCACTTTTAAGCGGTGTTTTTTATGTATAACTGTTTAAAAATTCATCTAGCAAGTAATTGTTACAAGACAAGTTATTATAAGTGCCAAATGGTAATAAAACTCAAGAAGTTCTTATTAAATTCAAAACTTTCTGACGACGTTACAATCCTTAAGTTACAATTCGCCAGGTACCTTGATAAGTGAAGTAAACATTAATAAGGGGAAACAAGAAAACTATTAGCAACAGAGTGACTACTAAAAAGTCCAGAGGCAACCACGTACACAGAATTAGGAATTGCTGCACAAACAGAACTCTTGAGTCCTTTTGCGAAGCATGTTTCAAATGATGTAGATCATTGCTGGAGCTGGATGATATGATTAGATACGAGATGCTTAATTTTTATTTAGCTGCCTTATTGTTGCAAATTTGTCATTGTTGCTCTTTCTAAATAAATATTGTAACTAAAATAAAAGTATTTTATCAATTCATCACCATCATCAAGTAGCACTACAACCTTGGGTGGGTCCTGGCTGACTGTACAACTTTTTTCCAGGTGTTTCGATCCGCCATCATTCTATGTTCGTACGGGATATTCATTTTTTGTATATCTGAAACAATGTTGTCTCTCCAACGCATTCTGGGTCGTCCAGGTAGCATTCTTCCCTTAGGAACCTCCTCCCATATAAACTTCACCAGTCTCTCATCCTGTAGTCTATGCACATGACCTGTTAGTCTCTGGCCCTTGATTTCTTGTACCACATCTCCATTCTTATACATTCTACTTTTATAAATTATTTTACAAAAAGTATTTATTGTAAAGTTTAAAATGCACAAATGGTAGGTACGTTTAAATATTTATTTATAGTAAATACCGAATGCGTTAAAGCAAAATCCAAAACAGTAAACCTATCAAAGAAAGGATCAATAGACCAGTAATTTGATCTCTTACATCTTATATTAAATAGCGAGAGCTTTTAGATCAGAAACTTAAAACTATTAAAGTTTTGATAGTTAAGAGGTAATGACTAATAACGTACAGCAAAATCCTCTACGAGCGAAAATAGTCAGTTCAAATTTGCGTTTCAGTTCACTGTACGAACTTGTATACCAGTTTTCTTTGACAGGATTTTTAACTTCGCAGTGGGAAGTTATAGAAATGGGTCCGATTTGGCGAATCCCTAATTTTGACATATCTCCACATTTCAAGGTCCCCAGAGTCTAATAAATAGCTTATGTACGTTCGGAATTATTTTTCGTCTCGATTATCTCGAGAACAAAATATGATATCGACGTGGGACCAATTGCATTCGACGCATAATTACGCAACTTGGAACTTATAAAATTTTCAGCAAAATCGAACAAGCTATTTTTTATGAAGAATAAAAAAACTGAAATAAAATGGTAAACTACCTGAATTTTGCAATTTAGAAATTATGTATGTACGTATGTGCGTATGTTCATATGTGCGTTCGGAATTATTTTTTTCGATTATCCCGAGAACAAAAAATGATATCGACGTGATTCGACGCATAATTACGCAATAATCGCAAAATCGGTTAAGCTGTTTTTTATGGAGAATCAAAAAATAGTAAACTACCTGAATTTTGCAATTTATAAATTATACTATTTTTAATACAGAATTTTAAGATCTTTTGAATAATGAATGATTATTGCAGGTTGGGAATATTTGTATAAAAAATATGATGACAATATTTCATAAAAAGGGATTGTTTTAGAAAACAAAAATAGGAATTGAAGAATTTTAAACTTGTGTCAGTATTAAGAGAATAGCATTGAAGATGCTGTAACAGTAAAAAAGTATTGTTAGTAATAATAAAGCATTGTTTATAACAATTGAATATTGTTAATGACAATTATAATTTGTTATAAACAATTTGAAATCGTTTTTTATACTAATTTTAATAATAATAATTATAACAACAAAACATATGGTATTTTTTCATTCTTTCCATTGGGAAGATAGTCGTGTGGACCTCTCGGGTCGCACCCAGGCCACTGTTATTGTTGGTATTGTTGTCAAGCACTTTTCAAAACCTGTACGTAAGTGTCAAAGTAATAAAAGAAAAGAAATTTACTCTGTTTGTGAAAGCATTAACATTAATAATATAATTTTGTCTTTCATCTGCAACGATGGTTGACAATTTTATTGAATATCGTTGGGTAGAGATCTCGAATATTCGCAAATACGGTGCTTACTTACATGTTGATGACACACTGTCAATAATTCCATAAAAAAAGAATCTTGAAACTATCCCGAGCACGCCGCTGCGGAAAGGAGAGAAATCTTCCTTTGTACCTGCCGACATACTCGAGCTACAGCTACTGGCAAAATATTTGCTGCATTTTATTAAGAATTCTCGGTTTTTTTTTATTTCATTTTTTGTTTTTCTTTTAATTTACCATCCACCCGATGCGAGCTCGTTCGCGGGAAGATTTTTCTTTTTAACAGCAGATAATATCGAAATTAGCTGTGGCGAAAATTACCCTTAACGGTTTTAATGAATTTATTTATTGTTATTGTCGGTAATTAAATTTGATAGCCGAAACATTTATATTCATAAAAGGTGCACGCTTAGGAAATACCTTCTCTTATCACACATACCGCGAATAAGTTGACGTTAAGAAGCCCAGAAAATTACTAATATGGCGAGCATTACCCTCTTCCATTGACGATTTGTTTATTTTTATTAACAAAAAATAGTATTTACAAGAGATGAAAATACTGTTTTTTTAGTGAGGCGAGGGTTTGTCCAAGAGCGTAGCGAGTGTGGCAAACTCACGAACAAAAAAAAACGTATTTCATCTTGAGTAGGAAATGTAATTTTTTCTACGATAGATGATGTTTATAAAATACTGGATTACAATTTTTAGAACTTTATTTATTTATAACACAGACTTGATAATAATACCGGGTACTATATATAATATATAATGAGGAGTGACAAATTGTATTTCATGATGAAATTTGATTTATAAATATTGAAAGTACAATTATTGAAGTTGTTAATAGTTGGATTTGTATGCTGACTTCTGTGGTACTCTTCGAAGGTATGACTGCTGTTGCTGCTGCTGCTGCTGCTGTAGACAAGTTTGATGTTATGATGTCAAATGGTTCTTCATTAAAGTTAACTTCAGTTTCGTGTAAATTTTTTAGTTTTTGTTGTATTTATTGGTTGGAATATTTTGTCCTCGTTTTATTTTATTATTTACAGAATCTTCAATGTATTATTTTGCAACAGCGCTAGACTTCCGTCCACCGTGTTGCTTTATTTCTGTAAGATTTGCCACAGTATCCGAAAGAATAGTTGTTGAAGACCTTCTTAATGAATGGCCTGTATACAATTGGGCATCCGACCAATTAAGAAATGCCGCTACTTGCCTTGGAACATTTCCAAACTTATTGATTCCAATTATTTACTTGCTTTGTACATTTGCCATCTTCACGCTTGATGGACAAAGTTTTGTATACTTCTGCAAATTTTATAGTAATTGCCTGTAATTGTAAAAGAACGTGGCGTGTAAGTTTTTGTATTAGGTACAAGTAACGCTTTTTTCAGATATTTAATATTATTCACCCCTAAATTTCGTAACTCATGTGAACGACAAGCTCCAGCGATACCAAAAATCAGTGCTACCTATAAATAACACAATTCATTACCTACTATATGAGCAACATGAAATATCGTAAAATTTACCTTTGCTAACAGAAATTTGTCGTCAGGTGCATCGTTAATAAATGTGTAAATTTGTTGTGACGTTAAAACTTTAGCTTTTTTGCTTCTGAATCCTGTCGAATTTCGCTTTAAAAATGCTTTGAGCTTGGCATATTTCGAAATATCCATATTTTGTTTGATGTTAATGGTATTACGTAACATAGAATACATACTCCAAACTGTTGATGGTTTCAAATCTTTAGATATTCGTCCAACGTAAGCTATACGAACATTTTCCGAGAACGAGTTTATTTTGTTATCATTTCTTCAAGTCATGAACTTTCTGTACACAATTTAATACCTTTCTCGGGATTTATCTAGCAAAATATTGTTGGAAACTGAGTTTGCCGCTTTAACTATATTAATTGGTGTACATGTTTCACCAATTTCGCCATCAGAGTCCATATTAATTATAGTTATAGAGAGAAGTTCAAATATAATCGTGAAAATTTTATTAACTGTTAAACGAAGTGACGTTCGTTTGCTGATTCAAGTGCCAAGTAGTATGAGTATGAAGCAATGATCAAAGCTTGGGATGTAAATCTATCAGAAGGGTTGCAGATAAAATTTTTCTTGATTGCCTCTGTAGAACTTGCTTGGAGAGGAAATAAAGGAGCGTCAGGCTTGATCCACTATTTTCAAAAGGAAACTGGAAATGATGGTTCTTCAACTGGTAGGATACAGTATAATCCCATTTTCACAAAAACAACACAGGGTGGAGCAAAATCAATTACTAATAATAAGTGGCTTGTACCCAACCATACTGAAGTAAGTCGGTGCCCAGTAAGATTTCTGAATAAGTTGATGTTAAAAAGAAACGAAAACAAGAATATTAAAACAGAAAGGTTATTTCTGACAGTAAATCCATACTGGAAGAAGCAAAAAATCCTTAGCTAGTACAAAAATATGCCAATTCGAGTAAATGAAATTAACAAATGGACCAAAAAGTCTGCAGAATTGGCCGGTTTAGACATCATACCGTTTTAGTTAGAATACCTATAGGCGTTAATAAAACCAAATAACAATTTAGAAATATTTCTTGACAAAAAAAAAGAAACGCGATGGTGGAGCGCAGGCACCAATAATTTTGGATTGTGTAGCTTGAGATGGTTTCAGACTCCACGACAACACTGACAAATTCAATATTGAAAGAGGTGTACGTCAGGGTGATACCATCTCACCAAAACTTTTCAATACTGTTCTCCAGTACATGTACAAACAAACAAACTGGGACAACTTAGGTGTGAATATAAACGGTGAAAGACTCAATGACCTAAGATTTGCCGACGATATAGTCCTCATAGCCGATCGATTGGAAGATGCTATCTCGATGTTAAAAAATATTAATAAAGAGTCCAAGAAAATAGGACTTAAAATAAATTTCCCCCAAACCAAGATTATGACAAACCTCGTGCTTGGTGAGAGCATATACATTGACGGTATCAGGGTGGAAGAAACTACATCCTTTAAATACCTCGTACACGAAATTTCCATTAGAAGAGATAATCATACCCTAGAAATTCTTCGAAGAATAGGGTTCGCATAGGCTGCATATAGGAATCTCAAATATGTGTTCAAGGCAGAGTTGCCTAACTGCCTAAAGAGAAAGGTTTTTAACCAATGTGTCCTTCCAGTCCTTACCTAGGGAGCCGAAAACCTAACACTGACTAAACGGACAATAAAGAAAATACTAGTTACGCAACTTGCTATGAAACAATCAATTCTAGAAATCTATCTCAAGGATCACATAACAAATACTAAAATCCACAGACGATCCGGAGTTGCAAACGCCGTAGAGAGAATGACTGTACTAAAATGGAGCTGAGCAGGACACATTGCGAGATCTGCTGATGATAGATGAACAAGATGAATCATTGAATGGAGGCCTAGATCAGAAGCCTTCAGAAATAGAGGGCGTTCCCCCACCAGATGGACCGACGACTTAAAACGCATCAGTACTAACTGAATGCAGACAGCACAAGACCGAATACAGTGGAAATTATTAAGGGAGGCTTACGTCTAGCAGTGGACTTCGATAAGCTGATTGATGATGTCCTGGAGATGGTTAACAATTATTTTGATTTTCAGTTTTTTCGTAAGTATCTATTATAATTACAAAATAGAGAATAGAGAGCTTTGTTTGTATTATTATATTATAAAAAAATCGTGGTTATATTTTGTGAACGTATGTTTTAAAAAAACTTTAATTTAATAAACAAAATACTAAAAAAAAGCGACTTTGCGATAAATACAAGGATTGTTCTTTTTTCAGAACGTATTGAAAATGTGACTAATGCATTGCATAATTGTTAGTTTCTTAATAAAATGCATTTATGCATGATTTTTAATATCTTTTGATCTTTGAAGCGGCCTTGAAAAGCGGTAGCGGTTTAATAATGTTTTGTCTTTTGTCTATTGTTTTTCTTTGAGATTGTCTCGGTGTTGTCATACCCTCTGAAATCATTCCTACTGTTGTAGGAACAATGATAATAGCAATATTCAAATATATAAACACAATTATGTTTAATGTTTTAATAAATAACATTTTTTTGGTTTATACCGATTAATACACGCCTATTTTATTTCTTTAATTTCTTAAAATCGACCAATTAACAGTCATTTTTGATGATAAAAAGCTTCCTAGCTTCCCAATAATTTTGATAAATATGCACCTTGGTAGCATTGACAATTCTATACTTTGACAACTGTCACTGTCAGTTTATTTTCGAGTTTTTTTTTACAGCGTCGTTTTAAAATGGCAAGATTTGTTTAAAAATCTTTAGAAAATATCGAAAAAACTGTATGTTAATCCGAAAAGTACAGTAAATAACCAAAACTCGATATGAAACTAGTTGAAATATTTTTAAAAGAGAAACATTATGAACTTATAGAAACTACTTTAAATCAAGAGCTTGGATTAGTCATGAAAGATTAGGCTTAATATGAAGAGAGCAGATGGTAAAGATTATAAAGAATGCGTCATAAAGATTTTGTGGAATGTTACTGCAAAAAATACGCCCGAACATTTCATCCATTTGCACACATTGAATTCAAAAAAGCAAGGGATGCAAAAAATGCAAAACGAAAGCAGCTTCAGTGGACAAAAGAAACCCAAGTTGAACTGCTCTAAGTAAGAAAGAAATATATGAAATAATGAATTTGTGAAACGAAGATTATCCAGAAGAATTTGAAAAAAGCTTTATCATATAATGGCACTCAAACTAGCCTGGAGAGGGGAAGAAGCAGCAAGATGCAAAGTTTACTTTTTCAAAGAAATCGAATGGTAACCCAACTGGAAGAATTAAATAAAACTTGATTTATTTCAAAACACGCCAGGGCGGAGTTCAAAATTTATCAGACAGTAAGTGGTTAGCGCCTAATCACAATAATCGTCATGTGTGCTAGGTGAGGTTATTTAAAAAGCCGACTGTATATCCTTACTGGAATAAAACCAATTTTGGATGGTACAAAAATATGCCTATTGGAATAAATAAGTTTGGAAATGGACCAAATAATATGCGAAAAAATAGGGCTTGATAATGTTACAAACAAGATCACAAATCATTTTAAAAAAGCCATGACGTCACCCATCTGTTGCTGACGCTGACGTCAGGCGACACCCCCTACCAAATTTTGCTCAAACGCGCCCAAAGCAGTGTTTACTTCAAAAATATAAACCATTTAAATATTTATTACGCAGTGAAGTAACACCCTAAATATTCTACATTTTAAGAGTTCATTTTTAAACTGAAAAAATTTGGAAAGTTCCCCTTTTCCCCTCGTAGCACATTTTTTTAACAGCAACAATAGGAAAGTTTGCCACTCGTAACAAAAATTTTATAGTTTTTATGTAATAAACACGATTCCACTGCCGACATATTATATCCAAGACGGATGAATAAGTAGTAACGGTTAAGAAATAGATTTTTATCTAAATTTGATCGACTTTTAGACTGATTACGAAAAATTTTATGCCGCCCGATGTTGCGGTCGGTGAATCTTCGAAGGATACTTTTAGGCCACAAATGAAGAATGATTATACAAAAGATATATATCATCAAAGCTTCTGTTCTTATTTTATTTAGTAATTTATTTATTTGAATAATTTAACTGGTATCGATAATAAATATTTGTTTGAAATAATGTTATAAAAATAGTTTGTTGGCACAATAGCTCAAGAGAGGATAAAATAAATACACTGCTCCACAAATGATTAATCACTTATATTTGCTGTTATGTTATGTTATGTTAAAGAGGTAAACATTTTGATAACAGAGCTACTGATCCTACCCTGTGTAGAACATTAAACATTGAAATTGTGTTAAAAAAATAAAAAAGTTTGTTTTAAAAACCGACAATAAAGATGAAATTTACTATTTAAACAAAAGGTAGTTGATGGCAGAATATTTAAATAAATCAACTAATAATAATAATAATGCTGTACGGTGAGGAAATGCATTATCATGAATCAGCACGAAATTATCTTCAATGGCAGCAACAAAAGGAAGAATAATTTGTCCAACAATCATGTTACGATACTTTATAGCGTTCATTGTTGTATTATTATGAATAAATTAGTCACAACGCCCTTTGACACAAAGGTCACCCCAAAAATAAATCTAGTATATTCCAAAAAGCATGGTTGGTGTCCTTCTGTCTTTTTTCTCACCGTACTAAAACTCGTTCATCTGAGTTTAATAAATAAAATCGAGACCCATCGGAGAACAGACAAGTACTTCATTTACAAAATATCCAATTTCGATGTTCTTCTGCCCAACGACCCTGACCACTCTATGTTGACTGCTCAACTGTGAATGGGTAGCACGTATTCTTGCTCTTAAATGGTTCTCATGCAGTCTACGTCTCAAGGTTTGATTTAAAATAATAGTACCACAAACGTTACGTGTAGTGAAGTTAAACTGTGGGCCCATAAGGAAATAAAGAGAGATGATAGTAGCCAGGCACAGCAAGCTAATGATAGCTCCGTCTAACAAAATACTTGATATCGCTCAGCAACGACAAGGTCCAACTGGTAACAGGACTCCTGACTATACACTGTTTAACCAAAAAACATCTACAGACTTGGTAAATTTTCAAGAAATATCAGCCCACACCATATTTAATTGCGAAGTACCCACTTATCCGCAATATTGCCAAAGACCTAAGGACAATGGGCATCCAAAAACCACTAGATGCCATGAGCGACTGACAACAGTGGAGGACTATTGTGAAATCGGCAAAAACCCACCGTGGGTTGTAAGTCTCGGAGTAAGTAAATAAGTAAGACTCAACATAATTAAATTAAAGGGGAATAGTGCATTTATCGATAAAATAAATAAAAATAATTAGGCGATCCCTATTAATTGTTGAGCAGTGTATATTATTAATTCGAACTAGTTTTGAGGGCATTGCAATATTATTGGCTATTGTGTGATTATTAATGAAATTTGCCTATGAATCGCTAGATTGTAGCTCGTTTATGTCTCCGAGTCTTGATTTGGTATGAAGTTGGAAGATATCGGAATGTGTGAGTAGGCTTTTTGTGTTATACCATAGGCAATTCAACGTTCGCGGTTTCTTAAAAAAATATTTTTAAAGCTTTTAAAATGCCGAGAAATGCAACAAATGATTTTTTATTTAATTTCTAGAATATATTCCACAATTTTGCAATCACGACCGTAAATAAATAGCTATAAAAGCAATGGCAAGGTGTTTTTATTACATATTTTAAATAAAGGTAATAAAAATAACACGCAGATGACATTTTTAACTGATTGTTCTGTAAAATTGTTAGTTACATTATTAAATACAAAGTTGGCTCTGCTTAAACATTGTAAATTCATTAGTTAAACAAACATTTTTTTGTAAGAATTAAAATTGTTCCTTTTATTAAACTTTATTTTAATTATTTCCAAAAAAAATATTTTATTTAAAGTTGGAATCAAATGCTTTTGGAGGATTACTACCATGATTACAATTTAACATATTATTTATTTTACTGATAGTTTTTTTTATAGACATTACAAGCAGGTGCTTTAGCAGTTGTTTAATTTTTAGAAAAAACAGATTTAGTTTAACTGTATTGGTTAAAAATATTTGTTTCAGTAATGAATCAACGTTATATTTTAATATCTTTGTTAACAAATATAATTGTAGGTACTGCAACAAAAATCCTTACATGTTTCGACAGGATAATACACAGTTTCCAGCGAAGATCAAGTATGTGCTTGTATTCTAGGAAATGTGATAATTGGACCAGTTTTTATTGACCAAAACCCAACAGAAGAATTGTACCTACAATTATTAGAAAATGAAATTGATCCACTTATTATTTAGTCACTAAAAAGACAAGCTGATTAACCAGGAAAATATGGTTCTAGATGAATAGAATATATACCTTCAACAGGGTGGAGCTACACCACATTACGCACTAGCTGTAATACAATGGCTAGACGAACGATTTCCAAGACATTGGATTGGCAGAAGGGTTTTTTGTAATGGCCAGCAAGATCTTCAGATCTAACACCACTTGACTTTTTACTGTGGGGCTATTTAAAACATTAGTTAACAAAACTCCTCCCGAAGACATTGAAAAACTAAAGCTTAGAATAACTGAGGAATGTAGACAAAACTTTGCAAAGAGTTCGAGGAGAATTTGAACAGTTACTGTTAATACATTTAAGGATCTGTTTGTAATTAACTTCATTTTAGTTGAAATAAATTGTTGTTTATATGGCTGATTTGCATTTTTCTTGTGTTTTCATTTGATGTATTTCATGGTAATGGTTGCTATTTGACATTTTAAAGAAGTTGTAACGGATGTTAAAAAGGGGGCCAGTTGGAAATAGCGGTATTACATTTTTAAACCTCCCCTTTGATTAAAATTTGACGTGTTTTTAGTTTTTTTACATTTACGCAAAATCAAAAGTTATTTGGACTGGCTGGTTTTGAAATAAAAGCACCTTATAAAAGAATTCGTCAATAAAAATCCCATTTTATTTTACAACAAACTAACAAACAAGCAAGACAAATAAAGCACAATTTTCTTTGCGAAATTATGATAACTTACAAACTAGCTTTAGGCTTCCAGGCTTTTGTAAACGTGAATTTATTGGGCACCCCAAAAATCGTTTAACTTCAGGATGAATTTATTCAGTTTCAAGTGGTTCTAGCTAAGTGGAAGTAACGTAGGTTTTTAAAAGAATGCAAATGTTTGTTTTAAGACAGTTGGCAGTAATTTTGGGCAAAAATTATCGCTCCAAAATGAAAACACATTGAGTTGATGATAGCAAGCAACAACGATTATTTTAAGTGCTAATGTATTCAATAGATCAACTCGGTCGACCTTGGGTAACTGCTTTATTTAATACAACTTCTTTTCGAAAAATTCCTGTAATTAATTTTTAACATTAATTTTATTTACATCATAAAAAAATTAATTAGAATTTGAACGACGTTCTTTATATTTTGTATAAAGTTCAAAAATATGCAGAAATTATTACCGAAAAGAAAGCTCGTTATATGTGCCCGATGATGAAATAAGTACGTATTTTTTAAGATACTGAATGGCAGTAGAGAGGATTTTTTTGAACGGTTAATCACGAATTTGTCATGCATGCACAGTGCCGGAGAATATTATTTTTATCTTGCATACAAGGGTACTTCGAAACGAACTACTTCTTTACACACCATTATAGAAACCGTCCCCATGAAAATCGATTGGATGTGGCATGGGAAGTTCATACATGTACATGATTTAACCCTCAAAGGTGCCAGTTAAAAGTTATACGCACTTGAATTCCCATGTTAAATTCATGGGAAGAACATTTTCCTCATGCATTTTAACATAACCTAACCTAACCTAATTTTCGAGATGTGGACATACAGAAGAATTCTCAAAAATATCATGGATGGACAAAGTATTAAACGCTCGAGTACTCCAAACACTAAATAAAGAAAAAAAGTAATAACATACACAGTAAAACGTAGGAAATTATGGGTCATATTATGAAAAACGAAACCAAATACAAATTGCTGAAATGTATTCTCCAGGGAAAGGTTCGCGGCAGGAGAAGCATTGGCAGAAGACGAATATACTGGAGAAAAAACTTAGTATCCAGGTATATATTGAGGTAAGAGACGCAATAAAGTACCTCTGTAAAGAGGGGTTATCACCGCAAGAAATTTATAAGGACATGGTAGAAGTATTGAATGACTCTGTCCCTTCATACCAAGTAATCAAAAACTGGTCACGAGATTTTAAACTGAAAAGAGAGTCCTGTCAACATGCCACAGGTGCAGAAGCCCCCAAAACTGTGGTGACCAAGTAGTGTGAATTTACTCCATGACATGGTATTAAATGACAAAAGAATTACAGTCAAGGCTATAGGAGAGACATGTAGGTTTTTTGTTGGAAGCATTGAAAAAAATTTATATCAGGAATTGGGTCTCAAAAAACTCTCTACACGTTGGGTTCCACGAATGCTGATGGCAGATCAGAAGCGTGTTGGCCAGGTTGAAGCTGAGACAAATTTGGAAATCAATAACAGGAATCCCATTAAATTCAAGCAAAAGTTATTTACAGGTCATGGCTACAGTTTTTTGGGATTTTGCAGGTGTTATATTCGTGGATTATTTACCGCGTGGGCGCACCACAATAGGTAACTATTATGCAAATGGCTGAAAACTCAAAGTTCAGAATTTTTAAAAAAATGGTTTAAAACACTTAAAAAATAAATTAGTTTCATTCCTCTTATGTGTTTGCTTCTATGTTAGGGACAACAATTCGTGAACTATTCTCGTATATTTGTTTAGGTTCAAAACATTTATTCCCCAAATCCTTAAACTCTTGTTTCATAATTTTGATAGTATATACGCGGAAGTGTAGCCAAAAATTCTCAGATATACAGACATACAATGCTCAGTGCTCTGTAGAGGAACATTTTTAAAAATGTTTTTTTCAGTTGTTGATTTTTTTGGTTCCGCCACTGTGCTGAATATACTATACGTCATTGATGGAGATCGTGCATCACTTGTTGGGGCTTCTAGGCATTTTCATCATACTTTTAAATCATATGTGAGGTATTTATTTTGAAATTATAAGTTTAGAAACAAATTGTGATGCTGAAAGCATAAAAAAAATGTGATATACATTAGTTTTTAATTACGTTTTTGAATCGATAACGATAAAAATAAATAAATTACGAAACAAATCCTGTTGTTTTTTATTTAATAAATAAATTTGGCTCTATTAAGTTACGAAATATACTAATCATCCAATGATAATGATCACTTACATTTTTTGACCTATTTGCTTTTGGTTTTACACAATGCTACCATATATTACCATTTTACAACAAATTAACTTTTGGTACACAATTAATCAGCGATTAGGTCCATCACGATCTTAAAGAAGGTTCCGAACCCAAAAAGTATACTCCTACTAAACCACTGATGAATTATTAGGAAAACATTATTCAGATGTACACGCAAGCATTGGCTAAGTCCTGCAGATTTCATGGAGATTTTAAGCAATTCGGTTGCCTATACATAGCTACCCCAACACCTTTCAAAAAGGGTAGACCTATCGTTTGGCTGCGGACGGCCCGCACTGCGACTATTAGAAGGGGAAGGGATTATGGAAAGGAAATGATTGTGGACACGCTTTTTAAAAAGTTGTAGGTCATAGTTCTCTGGAAAAACTGATTTTGGAAGTTTATTCCATTCCGTAGCAGCCCTGTAAAAGAAGGATTCTTGATGGAGATTGGTCCTAGTAGTGTCAATCTTGAGAGTAAATGGGTGAGACTGATCAGCGTGCCGAGTTCTTCGGCCGAATGTTGCCAATGGTGGTACAAGAGTTTTTATTTCTCTGAAGCATCTGCCATGGAAATATCTGTAGAGCAATGACTGGTCTGCAACTCTTCTTCTATGTTCTAGAAGGTGAAGGGTATCTGTGAGGGTTGAGCTGTTTATCAAGCGAATGGCTCTTTTCTGAATGGAATCTAGAAGACGAAGAGAATGCCTTGGTGCTGAACCCCAAATGTGCGAGCAATACTCCAGTAGAGGTCGGATTTGAGCCTTGTACGTCGTCAACAGTTGATCAGGAGTAAAAAACTTTCTGGCTTGCCGACTTTAGGATGCGGTTTTTACAAATTTATACAGGGTGTTTCAAAAAAGGTGACCTCGTCTCTGGGATAGGTATAAAACTAAAAAATAATAGGGGTTTGCTAAAGTAAAAAAAGTAAAAAAATTTCGTAACGCCATCCGTATTCAAGATAAAGGGCGTTGTCGGAAAAAATGTTCACACATTTATTACGATTTTGCCGAAACTACTGAAAACATTGTAATGAAGTTATTAATTATACAAAAAATCACAAAAAAAAAATTAATAAAGCCTAAGAACATAAAATAAAATTCAATTAGAGTAAGTGTTCAAAATGTCCTCCGATTTCTCGAATACACAAGTCTATCCTTTTTTCTAAACGGTTGGGGATCAGCTATGAGGTCATTAAAGTGACGTTGAATTCTGTCTTTCAATTCTTATTCTTAACGTGAATTTTCCTCTGTAGTATAGACTGTAGACCCTGTAACTACAATTATTCAAAAGTTCATTGTACCCACTTTTCTGTACTTAACCATCATCTACAATATGTGCTTTAAGTAGCGTATTTACGTAAGATTTTTTAGGAGATTTTGATATTAATAAATTACTTTTAAAGTTTTTAAAAAAGTTCGACCATAATAAAATATGCTGTATTGTTGTGTATATTGTATGTGTATAACTTAAGTATGCCGTCAGACAGAAATGCTCGTTAAGTCCTCCAAAGTCGAATCACAACCTTGACCAAAATTTCTAAATCCGCCCCAATCTATTCACCGAAAACCAAGTACCAAACAATAGCACAACTCGTAATGATGGTTGGTTTGTTTTTTTTTTTGTTTAAAATTAATGCTGGAATCAAGCGGTGTGACCAAGGCTGGTAACCGGAAACTCATGCACATCTATCTTCAGATGTCATTCGTGTGAGAAACTATAAAAAAAGAGATAATAAAATATTTTATGTCCTCTTTGCTGTAATTGTGAGGAAAACCTTATGTTATGTAACAATTCACGGCATCCTGAAGCTAGTTTACCGTGAAGAGGACGACCTTTTTACTCAGAAATACCGGAAAATTGCTGAGCATCAAACGACAAGAATTCTGCGACGATGTCACAAAACAAAACGAATTTGCACATTTCCTAACAACCTGAAATATTAACAGTCTTTTACGATTTTATTATTACACAAAGTACTTTACTTACAAATAAACAATTTCGCAGGCAAAAAAGTTTAATTGCATACGAGGGTTACTATTTATGTTTCCGGAACATTAATGTTGCACGGTGTAACCTAACACCAACTGTACAGTGTGAGTCAACCAGTGTCTGAAGTAAGTTCACGTTTAGTGGATAAAAATTATCAAAACACTTTATTTGCCATAAAAGATAGTCCCAAACTGTACTTGATACAACAATATTTACAACTATATAGGGTGTTCCAAAAAGCAAAACAGCATGAATTTGCATATTTTTTTAATGGTTATTTTTAAATTCTTCACGTGAATATAAACTTTTTTAACACGCTTATATTAGTTTTACCTGTATCTTGTATGTATGTATTTTTTTTTACTGAAAATAGTCGCAAAAATGGTAGACCTATCATGTGGGCCGCGGACGGCCCGCACTGCGACTATTAGAAGGGGGAGGGATTATAGAAAGGAGATGATTGTTGATTCGCTTTTTGAAAAGTTGCAGGTCATAGTTCTCTGGAAAAACTGATTTTAAAAGTTTGTTCCATTCTGTAGCAGCCCTGTTAAAGAAGGAATATTGATGGAGATTGGTCCTTGTAGAGTAAATGAGAGTAAATGGGTGAGACTAATCAGCGTGCCGAGTTCTTCAGCCAAATGTGGTCAGTGGTGGTATAAGAGTTTTTTTTTCTCTGGAGCATCTGCCATGGAAATATCTGTAAAGTAATGTCTGGTCTGCATTTCTTCTATGTTATAGTGGGTGAAGGGTATCTGTGAGAGTTGAGCTGTTTATTAACCGAATGGCCCTTTTCTGAATGGAATAAAGTACAAGCATAAATAAAAGCATCTTTTATGTATCTAACATTGAACTTATGAAATAAAAGGTGTGCAATGCCCTAAGAAAATTAAAATGATAAGATCTCCTTTTTTAAAACGAAACAACAGGTACATTTTTATTTTCTCAAAAGCCCTTCACTTCACTTCGACAGATTTCGAGAGATATTCCATTTTTTTGGATTTTTATTCTCGTAAAAGGCATGACAGAATTTTTTTAAATATGATTGCAAAAAAAGTAACATTTGTATAAATTAAATTATAATTAAAAGAAAAAATACATGTATTGACCAAGAAGGAAATTTATTTAAACATATGCCAAGAAAAAACTAATTATCCCAACAATGACAAGGGCTACGTTTTTAAGACCAATTTGACACCCTATATAGATCTAAATATTGTTAAATCAAACACAATTTGTGACCGTGTAAAAAAATTTGAAAATTTTTAAAGAAACGTCCATAATTTGGGAAGCATGATAAATTGGAAGAAATGTGTCTTAAACAATGCATAAGAAGGAGGCTCTTAAGGTGTTTATGAGCTACTGGTATCTCATGTACACCCAAAAACGGCAATAAAAGGCAAGCATGCAATGGTTTTAAATTCGAAATGACTTTATTAAAAACTTATTTAAACAAGAGAGACAAGAGTCCCTTACTCTTGTTCAAAATTCATATTTTTTGTTCTCTGTATCACGTTTGGATAGTTGAACCAACTTTAATAAAATTTTCTGACAAATAAGTAATAAAAATATTACCCACATGGTGCACTCTCTATGACGCTCACAGTATATCACTATTTTAGTTAATTGTAGGGTCTGATCGTTTATAGGTAGTTAAAGTAGAAGTTTTTTGGGGATTATTTAATGGTATACATGAATAACAATATTTTAAAAACATTAAACGTATATTTTCTTCTAAATTCTTTAGAAAGGGACGCTTAGCACCTATTGTAGCTAGTTCACCACTTTGTGCTTTCCTTATGCTCCTGCGTTTTCCTGACAGGAATGACCGTAGCTTCAGGTATCTATTTACTGAGTATTTTAAACAAAGTGCACAAAAATTGGTTTCTTTATCCTCATCACATCCTCTTCATTTAGGGCTTGGTGTCGAGTCGATAAAGGGTTCGATTAAGTCGGGAATGATATGTTAATAAACCTCTCATTGTCCAAACTTGGTTTGTTTTCAATGAGAGGATTTCTTACTGATCTCGAAGGAGCTGCTATCATTATCTTCCGGAAAACCGCTCGAGATAGGTTTGCACGGGTTGGCTCGCGCGGCAATCCATCATCCACCGTCCGAGGCTTATATTTCGTTCATAGGGCATTATAGTAGTCGTCAAAACGGTTCTTCTTTAAAAAATAATGATAGTTTTACTTCGTCAGGGGTGAGGCAACGATTTCCGATTACATTTGTATCGTGTGCGGCGGCTGGTTAGCCAAACCGTTACCGCGCCGCAATAAACATCAAGCCATGTGTGAATGCGCAGGATTACCCGACTTGGAAGGTACGTCGTTTGGGCTCGACAGAATCTTTGAAATTTCCTGTTGCTGTCATAAGCGTCAAATTCACGGTGCACGATTTTTCATTTTTAACGGAAACGGTAAAAACGACTTTGATAGACGCCATGAGCGTCGCATTAAAATTTGTATCTCATAATTTTTAACTTAAGTTATTCATTAAATAAAAATCTTCCATTAAACAAAAAGCTTCCGGCTAATTTCAGACACGGATGTGGTTCGAATTTTTTGAACTTAATATAAAGATAAAATTGTTTTACAACACAAGAATTTAATTTTGCCTCTGTTATGAAAGCCATTTCGATCTTTCTATCCCTCCAGAATAAGGGAAAAAGTGGTAACAAAATAAATATTCCAATTCTTTCCTTAGAGTAACTTTGGTTATGGGATTATTGGGTGATGACCCAAAAGGCTACCGGCTAATCTAAGCTGAGATACGGAGGATAGCATCCGTATTGTAGCAAAAGGGATAACGAAACACCAGTAGGAACCTCGTCTAATTAACAATGGATAAAAATCTGTTCTGGCGGGCCACCAAAGTGACGTAAGTCTATCAGAATTTGCATTTCCAACACAGAGCCCTGCCACTTTTGACGATTCTTTGTTAAATTCGTTGCTATGAACCAATTCCAGGTTCGGGATACATCGCTTTGTTTAATTCCCTAACGCAACTTCTGCTTGAGAATAACCCTCTATAATAAGGAAATGCGAAATTACAATTTGTACCATTTTTGCACACTTTAATCAGAGCTAATAGCAACAAAGAAAACATCACTCGAACACTGTCAAACGAGAAATGATTTAAATTTGTTTACACGGCCAACTAACCTAACCTAGTGGGTACCTGGGCACCAGGGGGTGGAAGGAAACGAAAAAGCCGACACCCTTGCAAAACAGGGGGCCGAATCTGCGTTCACTGGACCAGAACCGGTTTTTGGAGTCACCACAAGTGCCGCCAAAACAATTATTTCGGACTGGGCGGAGAGGAAAATACTCACGTACTGGTCCGACTTACCAGGGCTAACCCACTCGAAGGCGTTTTTACCGTTACAACCCTCGAGAAACACAACTAAGCAGATCCTAGAATGGAGCAGAAATGACCTGCGTATTCTAACAGGACTGCTTACGGGACACTGTCGTCTGAGATACCACCTCAGAAAGATAGATCTGAACCAACAAACGGACTGTCGGTTCTGCTGCGTGGAAGACGAAACTGCTGAACATATACTATGTTCATGCCCCGGCCTGGGAAGAATAAGGTTCAACATATTTGGTTACACTAACCTAGAACCTACCAATTTTAAAAAAATCTCACCCTATACAACCATGAACTTCGTAAGAAGGGCTGAATTGTACGGTGAACTGTAGCCTCTAGGGGTGAGCCACAATAGACCTACTAAGGGTCGCGGTGGAGGGGCGACCACGCCCCACTCACATAAAACCTAACCTAACCTAACCTAACGTTTATTAACTTACCAGCGGAAAGTTATAGTAATGGGTCCGATTTTGCGAATCCCGAATTTTGACATATCTCCACATTTCAAGGTCCCTAGAGTCGAATACAATAGTTTTTAGTGGAGACGTCTGTGTGTGTATGTACGTATGTGCGTATGTTCGTATGTGCGTATGTTCGTGTGTGCGTGTGTGACTTTAAATATACTAAACCCAATTCGGAACATACCACTTTTGACTTCTGTGTGAATAAACCTTGTAACATAAATCATGTTATTGGATTTTTTTGTCTAAAATCTTAAAAAAATACTATCTAATTGTATTTATTTTACCAGAATCGATAGGAAGGACTCTCAAAGGTCTTTGTTTGTGCTTGTTTTTATATTTTTCATTTATAACCGTCTTATTAATTTCCCAGTGGAAACTATAGTAATAAGTCCGATTTTACGAATCACGAATTTTGACATATCTCCACATTTCAAGGTCCCCAGAGTCGAATACAATAGTTTTTAAGTAGACGTCTGTGTGTGTACGTAATATGTTCGAATGATCGTATGTGCGTTCGGAATTATTTTTCGTCTCGATTATCTCGAGAACAAAAAATGCTATCGTACTGGGACCAATTGCATTCAACGCATAATTACGCAACTTAAACCTGACTAGATTTTCAGCAAAATCAGTGAAGCTATTTTTTATGCAGAATAAAAAAACTGAAAAAAATGGTAAACTACCTGAATTTAGCAATTTATAAATTATACTATTTTTAATATAGAATTTTAAGATCTTTTGAGTAATGTGATTATTGCATGTTAGAAATATTTGTATGAAAAATATGATGACAATATTTCAAAAAAAGAGATAGTTTTAGAAAACAAAAATAGGAATTGGAGAATTTTAAACTTGTGTCAGTATTGAGAGAATAGCATTGAAGACGCTATAATAGTGAAAAATTATTGTTAGTAATAATTAAGCATTGTTTATAAGAATTGAAATATATCAAATTATTATTGATCATAATAATTAAAAAAAAATTTCAATTGTTATAAACAATTGAAAATGGAATGGATGAATGAAATATGGAATGATAAGAAAAAGTTTGAAAGCATACGGTTAACATAAACAGAATATTGTTAATGACAAGTATAATTTGTTATAAACAATTTGAAATCGTTTTTTATAAAAAATTTTATAATAATAATAAATTATAACAACAAAACATATGGTATTTTTTCATTATTTCAACTGAGAAGTTAGTCGTGTAGACCTCTCGGGTCGCACCCAGACCACTGATTTTTTGACATTTCTATCTTGCATGATGGTAAAAAGTAACCAAAAAAATCATGGTTCTTGATAAAAAATTCAAAAAGCTAAACTTTTGACACTATGCCTATACTTATAAATAACTATAACCATTAAAAATGGCAAGGAATGCAAGTATTTTTTAGTTTTCAAGTAATTTAAATTTTTGACGAGTTATTGGCAAAAAAATGTTTGGCTCAAGAGATGGTTTTTGATGGGGAAGCAACCCTCTCATAGGACGAATTTTTGTAGTTTATTAATTAATGGGACCTCTACTTTTAAAAAAGGATTTTTGAATTTGCTATATCGTAAGAGGGTAAAATTTTATCAGAGCATTTTTTTTGTTCTAAAATTCGAACCATGCCTGTTTCTTGACTGAGATTCTCCGCAAGCAAGTTGAGTTACCGTCAAAAAGGGAAACTAAAATTCAAACAATAAATATCAGTGGTCTGGGTGCGACCAGAGAGGTCCACACGACTAACTTCCCAGTGGAAAGAATAAAAAAATACCATATGTTTTATTGTTATAATTATTAATAAAATTATTATAAAAAACGATTTCAAATTGTTTACAACAAATTTAATTATCCTTCCACAATAATAAATTCCAATACTGTGGTGTAGGGTTTAATACCCCCTTTTTTCTAAACTGAGTGATTACGATCATATAATTTCCTTGTTTTTTAATTATAAAATAAATTTTTTTATACCAAGATAAAAAATATACGTTAAATAAATAATTCACCTGAAAGGTACATCTATTTTATTTTAACTGTTATGTTTGAATTCAGTAAAATATCGTATTTGTTCTATTCTCTGTAGTAATATCACAAAAGAGTGAGAATAAATTGAAAATAATTTGACAGATTTTATAAAACTTGTTGCCAGGCGATAGACACGAGAGCCCGAAGTGCACGAGTGGCTATTGCCAAATGGCGACAAGTTTGAGAAAAGGCCTGGAGATTTATTATTATCCAATTTAGATTGATTTTTGACGTTACAATAAAAATCACTTTTAAGATTTTATATTTTTATTTCAACAACTTTATATCACTCGACTCATTATAAAATGAATCAGTTATTTAAATTAGGATGCATTGAAGTTTTGAACATGAAAAATTCAATTACTATAAGTTATATTATATTATAGATCAAGAAAATACGTTGTCATGTGGTTGTCAATCAATAAAAACAATGTACACAAATAATTCTCGCTGGAATAATGTAAGTAGATTATTCCCACTACAATGTTTTGATTGGCTAGAACGTATATGAATTACTAAAATTGAAAATTTCTAATGATATCGAGAAACGTCAAAAAATAATCTCGTAAACATTTAAGCTGTTCTTTTATATAATTATTCCGAAATGTGTATTAAAAATACGGCTCCGAGTTCCAAAAGATGTAACGTAACGACGACAGTGCAACATGTGATAAGCCTATGCTTGCTCAGCCAAAACAATCCCCAATAATATAATTCTTATTCAAACACAAATATCCATGTTACAATATGTTATTTCCGCTTTATTAACCAGGATATAGGCGGCATTCTCTTCCGGTACGTCAGCTTATTGTTGGATGCCCGTATTTTAAAGCATCGAAGCATATAGAAAATAGCCCAGACCGAAGGTAACTCACTGGTTGCTAGTTACAATGAGAAACTTTTAGAACAATAGAATAACCTACTCTCAGACGCAACGAACTTAATTTCTTGTAAAATAAATTTATATTATGTTTAAACATATCTGATGGAATATCGTAATGAACGAAATTTGATGCCCTGCACAGGTCAAAAGATATGACGTCATTAATTTCTATTTATTATACAAAATAAAAATAAACCCATATGGAATAGATCCCTTGATGTTGTCAAAAATCAACCACGTATATAATGATAGTTGACGTTAAATTACACTAAAAAAGTAATCAAAATGACTCGCTAACAGTTTTACTCAATTAAATATATATTATATAACCACTGGTCAAGAGATTTGCATGCCTATTGAGCTATCTACGGACCACCCCAACAAAAGCCTTCGAAACGATTCTACATCTACTACCAATAGATTTGTTTGTGAGAGAATGTGCAGCAAGCGCCTCTCCCCCCCATGGACCGAAACGCACTACTGCAATTCCAGAATTCTAGGAAAATATGAACTGTGCATGAAAAACCAACCTCTTTGACGGGGATCTATTTATGGAAATCCCAACCAAAGAAGTTTGGGCTACAAACCTAGCTAAACCTCAGAGCGCAGTATTTTATACTGATGGCTCTAAACTAGAGGGGAGAGTAGGTAATGGTGTATTTTTAGAAGACGTCTCACTTAGCCTTTTGTTTCGTTTGCAGTGTGTATCAGGCCAAAATGACAGCCATTATCGACGCAGTCGTTTGAATACTTCGCAATGAACAAGAGCTCAGCGAGATATCCATTCTTTGCGACAGCCAGGCTGCTATTAAATCACTGAACTCAGTTTACTTGACCACTAGGGCGGCCGAGCATTGCTAAGCCACCCTGAACGAGCTAGGAGCTAAGTTAAGAGTTACCATTGTCTGGGTACCCATCCATAGGGATATACCAGGCAACTGTAGTGCGGACGAGCTGGTAAGACAGGAAACCACTATCCCAGCTGTATCTGTCTCGTCCCAGCCAGTAGTACCAATTGCAAACTGCTGGCTCCTTCTGCCCAGTAAGGTAGTTTAAAAAGCCAACCTGGGATGGCAAAATGAACCCATATGCACATTATTGAAACAAATTTGGCCTAAACTGGATGTACGTCGAATTAATGATGTTTTAACTTTATCCAAAAAGTCCAGTGGAAACGCGATCGCGGCCATAACAGGACACTGGGTAGGTGGATCCCACGCAGAGCTACAACACGACTTCTGCAAAAGATGTCAAGATGAGGAAGAGGAGGAAATAATGGTACATCTCTGCCACTGCCCTATGCAGAAAACGGCTTTCTATACAAGGGCAACCGACTTACGCTTTTCGAGGGGAATTCAGAGACCACTTCCTTTCACTTGATACACACATCTTTTGCTTCTTCTACTTTCATTAGTGCTCTCATACATGCTTGTTTGTTGTTGGTACTCTTGACCTGGCCTTTTTTTAAAACAATGTCGATCTGATCAAGATATGTTCCCCGAGGTCGACCTTTACCGACTTGCCAATTAACACGCCTTATAAATCTGTTTCGTCAATCTTCCTTCATCCATCCTCTACGTGTCAAAACCATCTAAGCATTCCTTTATCTATATTTGTAACCACATCTTCCTTCATATCACAGCGTTCCCTTATCTCATTATTCTTCACTTTATCTAACCGAGTCACTCCGACTATAATTCTTAAACCACTCATCTCCGCAGAATTAATTGTATTAAAAACGTCACATACTTTTAACAAAATTTAATATTGTTGAATGCTGCACCCCAGAATTTTCGGGTATAATCGTCGATTTTCGGTAACCTTTGTACACCCTAAATACATCCACTGAAAAAGAAGTAGAGCATCATGGTGTGTCGTGCTAATTAATACACTGCTTATTATTATTTTGAGAATTTTTAAATTCCTTAATATTTACAAAAAAAATATTTGCTTATGCACTATTGTGTTTCAGTTATTTTACCCACAAATAATAGGTTTCTTAAGTTCCTATGGAAATATTCCTTGAAACCTTGTTTTAGTGCCACCCTCAATGAGTTAAGAGTGGTATTACATGCCTCTACCTTCTATTACAGTTCTTTATTGGCTAGATATAATAATTAGGAGCTAAATAATAATATCCATAATATTGGGTTTTACCTAAGAAAAGATTTACAATACATAATAAAAATAAGATTTAAAATTAGTAGTAAAATTTATTTAAATTACCTGACTAAATCTCGTAGAAATATACCTTTTTTAATTAAAAAAATATATGTAATAATTTTATATGACTAAAATTACAGTTACACCAGGACTATAAGCAAAAAGATGCTGTTCCTGTGGCTGCAAACTATTTATGACCGACAGGTTTTGATGGAATAGGCGGGCTTTCTTTGTACTCCATATTTTTTGTCATAGACATTCTGAAAAGATTCGTTCGCAACAGGCTTTTATAGCTTTGGGTCGGTTTATTAACAAGTTTTGTTAAATCATTAAAAATAAACAATAAATCTATTCTGAAAATAAATGTAAGCAAAACAAAAGTAATGGTTTTTGAAAGAGAAGAAAGCATGACAAACTGTGAAGTTCTGATTAAGGGAGAAAGAGTGGAACAAGTAAATGAGTTTGTATACTTGGGTTCAAAGTTTACGAAAGATGGAAAGTATGACTGTGACATTGAGCGAAGGGTGTTGGTAGGAAAACAAATGAATAAGGCACTGTATAGCTTTATGAACAGCCAGAAAGTGTCAATAAAGGCACGTCCTGCTGTGCATAGAGGAGTGTTGGTTTCTACACTTATGTATGGTAGTGAATGTTGGGTTTGGCAAAAGAAGCATGAAAACAATATTAATACTGCGGAGATAAGTAGTCTGGAAGTATAGCCGGAGTGACTTGGTTAGATAAAGTAAAGAATATTAAGATAAGAGAACGCTTTGGTGTAAAAGAAGATGTGGTTACAAAGATATATAAAGGAATGCTTACATGGTTTGAACACGTAGAAAGAAGGGATGAAGGAAGATTGACGAAACAGATTTATAAGGCGAGTGTGAATGGACAAGTCGGTGGAGGTCGACCTCGGTAAACATATCTTGATCAGATTAACATTGTTTTAAAGAAAGACCAGGTCAAGAGTACCAACAACCGACGAGCATGTATGAGAGCACTGATGAAAGTAGAGGAAGCAAAAGGTGTATATAAGAACCGTAGCAAGTGAAAGGAAGTGGTCCCTGCCTACCCCTACGGGAAAAAGGCGTGACTATATGTATGTATGTATGAACCATTTTTAAGGACTCTATCGATACGTTTGTTTATTAAAACAAAATATTTTACTAGGAAAACGTGAAAGAACAAAAAAAAAATGTTAACACGTTAAATGTTAAAACATTAACACTATTTTCCACAAATGGCTTAAATTTTGAACCGTCAATTAGTCAATTAGTTGATTTTTTTCTCGCTAACCTTTTTCAGCGTAAATGTAAATTTAGTTTTATTAAAAATCAGCATAAGCTAAGTTTATTGTTTGATTGTTGTAGGTAATTTATGTAATTGAAGATAGCACCTTCTTATGAACAATTAAGTAAAAAATGATAAATGGTAAATTGAACAGTAAATTCATTAAAAGTGATACTGACATATACAAGTCCCCACAGAATGTTATTATTTATTTTATTTAAGCAATTTACTTCGAAAATACTGAACATTTATTGTGTTACATAGAAATATTTTTGTAATTTACATTATCATTTGTTTAAAAACATCACCACTTTGTTTTTCATTTTCTAAATATTTATGACAAAAATGTTGTCAACAATATTCTTTACTTTTTACTAGTAGATACATTTTTTCATTTCAGGGACTAGATACAGTAAACAAAAAATGAATAACAAAATTTCACTCACATTTTTTATAGTTTTGGCTGATTTTTCTTTAAAATCTTGAAAGTTGTACAAGTAATAACATACCTGAAACAAAACAAAAATAAATTAAAAAAAATAGCATTTGGTTTTTATTAAAAAAATTAAACAAATAAATGTAAATAACATTTTTGGTTCAAACTTTACGAGAGACGGAAAGTATGACTGTGACATTAAGCAAAGGGTGTTGGCAGGGATACAAATGAATGGGAACTTACAGGTTAATAAAAATATTGTTTTGTGTGCTACTTTTAATACCCTTAGGGGTTATAGTTCTTCCATTATCAATTGCAGAACACAGCTATGTGAGAAGTAATCAATATTTAATATATACGCACGGCACTCGTGCAAATTTAAAAACAAAAAATAATGTTTGCTACCCGTATAAAATCCGGTATAAATCAAGAAAGCGTCTGTCCACGTGAACTTGATTGACGTGCGTCAAAGTTCACAACGGGGTTGTGGTTATTTAATCAATGGAAACAGCGAATCATAAGGTTAAACGCCCTGAATTGGTCGAGGGGTGTACCGAGTTTGAAAAGCTATAAATAATATTTTTTATGTGGTCTGTAATATCAGTGGGGTAGTGTGGTGAGTTAAATTTAGAAATTTTATCAAATAAATAGAAATATGGCGTTTTGATCATCATGGGCTAATAAAATTGCACAGTGCAGTGAGAATAAAGACAGATATAAATTTAACAATGAAGATTTAGACATATTCTGCAATTGATAATGAAATAACTATAAAGTGATAAGGATAGTTCTAATATTTATTGGGTAAGTTAGCTTTTCTTAAAATTAAAATTTTCTCGCAGTGAAATGGTCGCTGCATAACAATAATGGCCGATAGATATTACAGTGAATCAGAAATAAAAAAGTTAAAGATAAAAAATAATTAAGGCACACTAAAACAAATTGGTAAGCAATTATATCCGAACCAGCTGTAATTATAATTCAATAAACTGTTTCGCTGTTTACTTCTCAGAAGTCCAGTCAAAAAGTTACCGGACTAGTTTTAATTATTTATGATAAAATTACGTAGCAAATATCTTTGAAAAATGAATATTTCCTGACTAATGATATTGTTTCTAATTTATATTTGATGATCTTTTTTTAAACTTAAAGTTTTGATCAAAGATGTGCTTAAAAAAATATCACTTTAGTTTAGTATATTTTTTTATAAAGACAATTTGCCAATCTTGCCTTCTTCTTTAGCCTCAAGTGATCCAACTTTGGGCGTAGGCCTCCCCCATTTCAATTCACCGTCATCTATTTTGCGCCATTTGCTTCTAGTGAAGTCCGCCAATCTTTTTTATGTCATCTCCCCATCTCTTTGTGGCCTTTCTCTATGTCTTTTACCTAGCCATGGTCTCCATTATTCCATCTTTTGTTTTTCAGACGGGCATTATGTCCTGCGAAACTCCATTTTAGTCGGGCGGTATTTCTTATGCGTCTTTCACTTTAGTTTTACTTCTAATCCATTCGTTTGTTTTTCTATCACTAAATTTCACTTCCAACATTGATATTTTTATCGCTCTTTGTGTCTTTGTAATTTTATCCATATTAGCCATGGTAAGAGTCCAAGTCCAACATGCGGGTAGATCGTGTCAAATAAAAAAATGGAAACTTCCTCCGTAAATTTTATTTCGTTCGACTGAAAAAATATTCCACATAAATAGTTATTACATGTTATTTTTTATTTTATATTCATAGAAATCTACCGTGTAACTATCCAAGGTCATCACGTAAATACATTTTTATGTGTGAAAGTATTCATCATTCTATTGCATTTTTGTAGCGGGATTTAAAATAACATCGTAAATAAAACGACTAGAACACTGAAACACGATCTCACAAAAGATCATCCAATATTCCAATGGAAAAAAGTTAATCTGTTGTGTATTTAAATGTTACACAGTTTCTGGACAGGTTAGACTATATTTTTTTTATCCATTTATACATAAATCCAAGGGACATTGCGTAAATACTGCACTCATATTTATATTTAATGGAATAAATAATAAACGTTTATCAATGACATGCCCCATATAGTTTGGACCGAAAATAATAAAAATAAAAACTGCTCCCTCCACAAAAGTAAGGAAAATTCACAAATATTTGATTTGTGTTAAAAATATTAACTGTTTTATTTACCAATATATAATATATTAAATGTTTACTTGCTTACCAAGTACCAAGCGGAATTCATGAGAGGAAAATCAACAACCAACCAAATATGCCTCAGACAAATCCTAGAAAAGACCCTAGAATATGACATAGAAACGCATCACATATTTATAGATTTTAGGGCCGCCTACGACTCTATCAACAGGTAAGAATTATACAAAGCCATGCGGGAGTTTAAAATACCACACCACTTAATAGAACTAGTGCAGATGACAATGCAAAGAGTACAATGTAGAGTTTGCGTAGGTGAACACACATCAGAGAAGTTTGAGACGTATAACGGATTACATCAGGGTGATGCATTATCATGTATTCTATTTAATTTGGCATTGGAAAAAATTGTGAGACTTTCCAATATAACCACAAATAGTACAGTTTTTAATAAGTCGTGCCAAATTCTTGCTTATGCTACGATATTGAAATAATAAAAAGATCTGAAACAGGAGTTAAAGAAGCTTTTACAGCACTAAAAAATGCAGCAAAAGGAATGGGAGTATCGCTCAGCATGGAGAAGACAAAATATATGCTCGCAACAACAAAGCAAGACCGACGTGGACAAAACCCCCTGTGAATTGGCGACGTTGTAATACAATCCGTCGACCAATTTGTATATCTTGGATCCCAGGTAACCAGAGACAATATTACCTCTGAAGAGATACGTAGGAGAATTCTTCGTGCTAACATATGTTATTTCGCACTAATGCCTCAGCTGAAATCTCAAAATATATCGAGAACAACAAAGTGTAAGCTTTATAAGACGTAATTAAACCAGTGCCAATGTATGGACGCTTACTAAAAAGGACGAAGCTGCACTGGGATGCTTCGAACGAAAGGTCCTGCGAAGGATCTTTCGAGGCGTCAACAAGAATGGATATCCAGATATAATTTCGAGCTGTACAAAATTTATCAGGGGCCAGATATCGTAAGGTCCATAAAAATAGGGAGACTTTAATGGCTGGGACATGTGATGCGAATGAATTCCAATGACCCCTCAAGGAAGACCCTCCTAGACAAACCAATGGGAAAACTTAAACGAAAGCGACCAAGGACTCGATACATAGAAAATATCGAGGATGACTTGAGAGTGATTGGAGTTGGAGGATGGCAAAGGAAGACGTCTGACAGGAACGAATGGTCACAAATTCTACAGCAGGCTAAAGACCACCAGTGGCTGTAATGCCTTAGTAATGATGATGACTTGCTTATTTGACTAGTTTATTGTTTTCAAGTTGATAAGTTCAAAGTAAGTTGTTTTCTTTTGTATTTTCAATAATTTTACATCAGTTATTGTTTTCACTTTATTCAGTCAACTGTAAATTCTAAAGAACAATTTGTAAAATTTAGAATTTTGTTTTAAATAATGCCTAGACGTAAACTTAGTGTGAATAAAGCTAATAGTGCTATTGGTATGATTGAGGCGGGAAGTCTTCAGAGAGAGGTTGCGGACGCTTTTCAAGTCGGTGAAAGTGTCATTTCGCGGCTTCTCCGTAGATATCGAGCAACTAAAAACATAATAAAAATACCTAGAAGTGGACGACCAAGCATTACCACCCCTGCACAAGATCGTTATCTGACTGTGTATACGAGGTTTGGCTATTGAATAACGAGACTGCGCGCGCGAAAGGCGTCCAAAGGGGTAGGGGGAGAAAAACAATGCAGTGTTGGATAGCTGCAACTGTCTACTATTTTAGTACGAAAACACCTTTTTGTCGCTGTAGTAGTATTTTTTCTATAGAGGTCAGAAACGAACATGTTTTTTTCTCGTGCCGATAACAATGTGTGACAAAAACCACGAGCAATGGATCAATGTGAAATTTCTCGTTAAATTAAAAAAAAATCTGCTATAAGATGTTGATAGAGGCCTATGGTAAAAATTCTCTATCTCGTGCGCGTGTTTTCAAATGGTATAAACGGTGTTCTGAAGGCCGAGAGGGCACCAAAGATGACCAACGTCCTGGTCGACATCAACGGCATCGTAATGACTGAATGGGTTCCAGAGGGTGAAACTGTAAACCAAATTTACTATTTGAAAGTTTTGGCAACAGCACCTCTGAGTACTTGTCAGATCATACAACAGCGTCTTATAATTGCTTCTGGTGTTTCGGTTTCAATTAAAACAGTACGTCGAAGATTACACGAGGTTAACTTACAACTTACAACTTTTAAAAAGAGTTTCATTAACAAAAATGTATAGGTCCACATTGTTCACAGATCGGTGGACAGTTTTTTGATACTTGGCGTGTTCTTGTATGGACTTGTTGGTACAGTTGCTGTGGAGGCATTTGTTTAAATGGCCACTTCAACGACCTTATTGAAGGTGGTATTGTTGTTTTTGTTTTTTAAAACTGCAAACGTATTGCACAAAAGGGCAAACGAACGCTTACATAAAAGAAAAAACATTCAATTTATAATAATAATTTGGTGACCAAAAATCGTAATTTGTTAAAACACAATCTCCGAATTCATAAAAACATTATATTCCAAACAAGACTCACCTAAATATTACATCAAATAAATATCAAAAAAGTTATTGTTCAATGAATTTATCTGTAATGACTAGGAATATTTAACTTCCCAGTGGAAGTTATAGTAATGGGTCCGATTTTGCGAATCCCGAATTTAAATATATCGCCACATTTCAAGGTCCCCAGAGTCGAGTACAATAGTTTTTAAGTTGACGTATGTGTGTGTTTATGTACGTATGTGAGTTTGGAATTATTTTTCGTCTTGATTATCTCGGGAACAGATAATGGTATCGACGTGGGACTAATTGCATTCGATGCATAATTACGCAACTTAAAACTGATTAGATTTTCAGCAAAATCGGTAGAGCTGTTTTTTATGAAGAATCAAAAAACCAAAAAAAAATTGTAAACTTTCGGAATAATTTTTCGTCTTGATTTTCTCGAAAGCAAAAAATAATATCGACGAGGGAACAATGCATTCGACGCATAATTAAGCATCTGGGAACTGATTGGATTTTCAGCAAAATCGGTTAAGCTGTTTTTTATGGAGAATCAAAAAACTGAAAAAAAGGGTAAACTACCTAATTATATTAATTATACTATTTTTAATACAGAATTTTAAGATCTTTTAAATAATATGATTATTGCTTGTTAGGAATATTTGTATGAAAAATATGATGACAATATTTCATAAAACGAGATAGTTTTAGAAAACAAAAATATGAATTGGAGAATTTTAAACTTGTGTCAGTATTGAAAGAATAGCATTGAAGACGCTGTAACAGTGAAAAATTATTGTTAATAATAATCAAGCATTGTTTATTACAATTGAATATTGTTACTAACAAATAATTATTCATCATAATAATTAAAAACAAAATTCAATGTTTATACATAAACAGAATATTGTTAATGACAATTATAATTTGTTGTAGACAATTTGAAATCGTTTTTATAATAATTTTAATAATAATTATAACAACAAAACATATGGTATTTTTTGATTCTTTTCACTGGAAAGTTGGTCGTGTGGACCTCTCGTGTCGCACCCAGACCACTGATATTTTAGTTTTATAATATTTTTAAATCTACTTAAGGGGCAATTATTTGCCGTGATTGTAAAAATATCACTACTTTTTTACCATTTTATACTGTTACACCCGACTTAACCTTTTTTTAAGCAATAATAATTTTTTACATAATGTAGTAATGTATATTTAAAAATTTAATATTGTGGTATAGCACTATAAAAGGCAATAGAATACAATCTTATTATTAGTAAAGCTTTTGCCCATTCCTTTCTTCGATCCCTTCTTCATCTTCGCAAAAGCATGAGTTACAGGAACTATTGATGCATCTTTATTAGGAAATGCTGAAAGTGTAAAATGCTGTTGTTTTGTTTTCTAAAGAAACATTTGTAAAAACAACAGTTAGTAATGTGTGATGTCTTTTTTCCAGCACTTTGTTTATTTATTTTTCTTCGGTTTTCCAACCGAAAATTTAAAATAAATCTATTCTCATTTCATTAGATACCCTACTAACAGTTTTACAACAAAGTAACAAACAAACACGACAAAGTACAATTTTCTTAGCTAAATTATGATTGCTTACAAATTGGCTTTAATTTTTCTTGACATTGAGGTTGTGTATAATTGTTAATGTCTTTTACGATTTTGTTAAAAATATTTTCGTGATTAAAATAAGTACAAACTTTTTGAGTTACTTTTTGTAGTTTTAACATCTTTATGCGTTACCATAGTCGTACCAAGAGGATTGACATGTCACAGTGGCGTAGCCAGGAATTTATTTTGATGGGGACCAATACTGGGGGGTCTGGGGGTATGGAATACCCCTCAGGAAAAGAAGGGGGATCCGGGGGTAAAAAATAATGAAATTTATAGCAATACAAAATAAGTTATTTAAGTTTTCATAAACAAATACCAAAAATCAAAAACATTGATATCACCTGTTAGAAATAAGATCCTAAAACTGTACAAGTACCATAAGGTAATAATTTAAAAGGAATTGGGTGGTAAATATAGTAAACCTTTTGATCAAAAGTGTAATTTAACAAATAATTAATGTATTCTTTACAATGAAGGTTAACCTTTTTTGTAAAGAGTACATTAATAAAATAAGATGTTACAAAATATGTTTTGTTAAAGTGTGATTTAAAGTTTTTTGGGCTTTTTGGCCATTATGCCCAAGACTTCTTCAGGTTTTACTCCCATATCTCGATGTATGGAGAGGTGTGCCAAACCATTAAGGCGACTTTGAGAAGTTGTACTGCGCAGGTATGATTTTAAGCGTCGAAGGGTTGAAAATGATCTCTTGGCAGTAGCTGTTGCAATTGGCAATTTTGAAGCTGTTTTCAATCCTTTAAAAATTGATGAAAAAATACGTTCATCACACTTATTCATGTATGACACAAACTCTTTAGGTAAATCAGCGTTAGTCTTTTTAAAATTAATCCAACTTCTCTTCCACATTTTCATCTCGCCTTTAAGCTGGAAAGGATCGCACTAATAACTAGGCCATTGTTTTGAAACAACTTCACAGCATAATTTAATTCTGTCATCATCAAGTTCTGTACATTTTTTTGGTAGTAAGTAGCACAAGCTTTCTAATACATTTTTGTGAGTTAAACGTATTAATATTTTCTTTTTTTTTAATTCGGGCGGGGGATACATCCCGATATCCCCTCCCTGGCTACGCGTCTGACATCTCATATAAGTATCAAAATATTAGAAAACGAAAATTCTGGCTCTATAACAATATGTATATGTACGAATGTATTTCAAAATGCAGTATTAAAAAATAATAGATAATTTTTTGGTTTTAATAAGCTTTTATTATCTATACCATTGATGGATGTTAACGTCAAATATTTTTGGAAGATAAAAAAATTTGCATCAGTAAATATGAATGCCGCAAATTCCTCATTTTTAAACAGTAAACTTTACCTGTCAATAAAAGTTGTATACCGCAATTAACCATAAATATTCAAGAAAATGTTGAAAACGCAATTGCGTCACTGATTTAATGAATAATCATAATGAAGCATAGTTTTTAAAATCGGCATGACCTAATTGGAAATATATTCTCGGGCAGTTAATGCAGGCACCGGATATCTTTGTATAAATCAATTTTATAATGCTTATGAACTGCTACTTTTACTTTATTAGTTCGTTTCGTTTGTGTGATTGTTGTTTCCTGTCACTATTAACGTTTTACCTATAAATAAAAGATTTTCTTCGAGTCAATAATTGCAGTTACAGATTTCTTGATTAAATATCTCCGACCTCCACTCTCTAGTTATCTCTAGGCATTTAAGAATGTCTATCTAGTTAGTCCGGAAGTTCCGAGGGATGAATTATTTCAGAAAAGACAATACAGGAATTTTTTTTTACTGAAAATAGTCTCAAAAGGGTAGACCTATGTGATTTTGGAAGCTTGTTCCAATCCGTAGCAGCCCTGTAAAAGAAGGATTCTTGATGGAGATTGGTCCTTGTAGTGTCAATCTTGAGAGTAAATGGGTGAGACTGATCAGCGTGCCGAGTTCTTCGGCCGAATGTGGCCAGTGAAGAGTTTTTATTTCTCTGGAGCATCTGTCATCGAAATATCTGTGGTAATGCCAAGATATATTATTATAGACCGTGACTCCCAAAATCGAGATGGAGGGACTTGATTCAAGGGTATTTGCGGACATTGTGATGGAATGATTTGAGGAATTGACTTTCTTGGAAAACGTGGTGCTTTGTGTTTTCTGGGCGTTGAACTGAACAAGATTGTTGGTTCCCCACTCGACGATTGATTCAAGATCTCTATTGATGGAGTCAACCTGTTCCTGCCTGAGTCTATTTGTATCATTCACCGAAAGTGATCGATAGGATGTGAAAATTGAAAGTTAGATGGTTAGATTAGATTATATTTATATGTAGCTTATAGCCCAGCAGCGATCTATTGTGTGTGCTCTTATGTTGTTGTTTCTCCACATACTGAGATGGTTGTGATTTTTCCTCTACTTTCGTCCAGAGTCATCTTTTTGACAGACACTGCGGACTGGCAGATGTCCGATATTGTTCATGTGCTAGTCTACAATACCGTCGAAGCCCAACCATAATCCTGGTTAATCGCGTTTTCTAGCTTGGTATTTTGGCGATTTTTCATTAATTAACTTTTAAGCCTGTCTTGTTGTGCCTGCGTCTTGTTCCACCGTTTTTGAAAAAGTTTTTTAATCCAAGTAGATACGTTTTTTGGTATACCACAAACTGGTTTTTGACTAATTGAGGCACATTGTCCCCATTCTCGGACTAGTGAATCAATCGATTCGTTCCCTTGTATCCTGTGTGGCATGTTCTCAGGCTAAATAGAGACAATTTTGACTGCCCAACACTTTCAGGGTTTTAAAACAAGTTTAGAGTTCATCTTTAATAGCTGCTTGGCTGCTAGATTATATGGCGATGGTATTTTCCTTAAACTCTTGCCCTAATCTCTCCTCTGCGCATTAACATTGCTGCAACCTTTGCCTCAAATATTATCACGTGTTTTATCACACCTTTTTGGGTTTTTAAAATGTGTGTGTAGCTAGTAATTAATTGGAAGTACTTCTTCCTGGTATAACCGTTTTGAGGTTTTTGCCGAAGCTATACTTGGGGAGCATTTCATCCGATGGCATGACCATTATAGGGTCGATTTTAATCTCTTTGTATAGCTCCTTGTACACCTAACCGTAAAATCTACCTGTGGTATAAATATAAATATATTTACATTATAACTCGAAATGCTCGTCTTGATCCTGATTAACTCTCTGATAACTCCCATTTTTATTGCAAATTTACGGGTATAACCCATAAATTGTCTGCTTCATACTTTTCATCTACTCATAAAAAAATTGCGGAGTTAAACACTAACACCTGGACCCAAATACAAGTAGAAGGCAGAAAGACACGCAGACTACCCATGCAAACTGGAATAAGACAAGGCGAAAGCATAAGCCCCATCCTCTTCAACTTGATTATGGACGAACTTATAACGGAAGTAAAAAAGGTTGGAAAGGGATACTCACTAGGGGACAAAGAACTAAAAGTAATTTGCTACGCGGACGATGCCGTCCTGGTCTCAGAAAATGAAAACAACCTACAGAGAATGCTTTATCAGTTCAAAAAGACAGCTGCCAAATACAACATGGAGATATCGTTAGCAAAATCAAAAGTGCTAACCATATAAAAAGAGCCCAGAAGATGTAAATTGGCTGTATACAATAAACCGGTAGAGCAGGATATGAGTTTCAAATATCTCGGCGTCAACATAACGAACAGCAGAGACCTCCAAGAAGAAATAAATGCTTAAACAACCAAAGCAGCTTTCATATCAGGATTTCTTAAAAATATAATATGGCGAAACAAGCACATGTCCATTGAAAGCAAAGTCCGCATATATAAGACCTGTGTGAGACCTGTTATGACCTACGCTGTAGAAACAAGAGCCGAAAACTTCACAACAAAAAGGAATATCCGTACAGCAGAGATGAGGTCTCTAAGATCCATAGCAGGCTACACACTAAGGGACCACAAAAGAAACGAAGACATCCGAGAACTTTGCGATGTGCAAGACATAGTTAGATGGTCCCGAAACAGACGTCGCGAATGGAGAGATCATGTTGAACGGATGGACGACAACAGATTGCCGAAGATTACAAGGAATGGTCTCCCAAGATCCAGCAGACCACCTGGACGTCCACCCATACGTTGGTATAAAAGCTGGAATTCATCATCCCAGCTACAACTCTAAGAAATTAGAAAACAAGGCAGATGCATTACAAAAATGAAGAAGAAGAAGAAGATATAAAATATAAATAATAAATAATACCGTTTGGGAAAATTATAACTAATAAAATAATTACAAGGTGGCCCAGAGAAAACGTCAATCTGTAAAGTTTAATTTTCGAAGCAAACCCCGAAGCAAAATTCTGTTAAAAAAATGCACTCCAAACAACGCATTAAGTGGAATAAAGTATCATTTGTTATTTCAAGTATAAAACCACTAAATAAATCAAATAAGGTAGACGCTTTGTTGTTTTGTATTAAATGGAATTGGGTCCGTATTCGTTTAATTGAAGAAACACTCCATCTTTGATCGACTTCAATGTCGCGTTAAACAAAGATTTTGAATAATGATGAAGTTTGTCATTTTTCATTTTAGTACATGACTTTATACGTAAAAACGCACACCTGGATTTTACACGAAAACAGAACATCAACGTTAATACGAGCTTTTGTAATAAAATATTTTAGAATCGTTACTCATTGATATTTCTGTAAATAATGACGATACTACTAGATTGCATGTTTGGTCACATAGAGACGCACCCCTGTGCAAGTTGGAGTGTTACTTTTTAATAAATTATGAATTAATTAATCTTTTAACGTGCTGGAGAAGCTGGGGATCGTATAGACATGGGGCTACAATGAAAACGTTTGAATTTAGCTAATTTAGTAATTGTTCATAATTAATAAATCTTGGTAATAATTATTCAAATATTATTCAAAATCGCATATATACTTGTTGCGAAACAGAAGTAGGTAGGGAACAGTTCGGCTTTAGAGACGGTATGGGAACAAGAGATGCTCTTTTCTGAATGCGAACCCTTATACAAAAATGCTGTGAATTCAGAAAGAACGTATACATCTGTTTTATAGACTTTGAGAGTGCTTTTGATCTGCTTTTTGAACATCTTCAGTCCATCGGTATAGAACCAACTGATTTAAGACTACAAAGTGGAAGTCCGTCAAGGATGTGTGTTATCACCAATTCTCTTTAATCTGTTTTCCGAGACTATTTTCCAAGAGACCATTAGCGACCGCATAGAAGGACTAAAAATAGGAGGAGAGAATATTAATAACATTCGATAAACGGATGATACCGCACTTATAGCAGAAAGTATTGAAGATCTGCAAGTACTTCTGAATTTAGTCCAGAAAGTCAGTGAACGTAAGGGGCAGAGGATGAACAAGGCTTAAAGAAAATTTCTTATTGCTGGAAAAATTAATATCGGTCCAGTAAACTTAACACTCGAAGGACATAACATTGAGAGACCTAAAGATCCAAATACGAGTAAGAGTGCACCGTTGCTACGTTTGGTCCACTTTAATGTATGGTTGTGAGACATGGACTTTAAAAGTCCATATGATAAATCGAGTTGAAGCATTTGAAATGTGGTGTTACAGGCGGATGTTAAAGATACCATGGACGTCGCATACAACCCATCTAAAAGTACTGCAGATAATGCATAAAGATTGAGAACTCTTAAACAAAATTAAGAAGAGGAAACTACAATACTTTGGGCACATCGTGAGAGGCCCTAAGTATCAAATGCTTCGCCTCATAATTCAGGGTAAAATAGAGGGTACAAGATGGATAGGACGAAAGAAACTATCATGGCTTCCTAATATACGCCACTGAACAGATCTAGACGTAAAACAGCTTTTTAGAACAGCCGCTGATCGTGAAGAATACAAAAATGTAATTGACATGGCGATCGCCAACGCTTTAATACAAGTATGGTACCCGAAGAAGAAGTAATAATTATTGCATTAACTAGGACTACTATTACAGCTACTAATACAGGGTGTTTAGAAATAAGGTGACCCCTTCTTTAGGATCGGTAGAAAACTGAAAAATAATTGGGGTTTGCTTGGTAAAAAATTTGCGTAACGCCATTCGTATTCAAGATAAATGACGTTGGGAAAAAAAATGTACACACATTTATTACGATTTTGCAGAAACTAATAAAAACATTGTAATGAAATTTTAAACGAATATGTTTTAGAAGCTGATACATCCCATGAATTTGTTTTTATATCTTATTCTCATAGAGGGCGCTAGTTACACGGTTCGTACCAAGTAGTATTGAACAAAAATTTTTTAAGGTTAAATTTATTAATCAAAATTTAGGTGAACTTAAACATCATATAATTTTACAACAAAAAGGTACTCTTGGTAAAACTCGATACTGTGTATCGTTTTCGGAATATTTTGATTTGAAAATTATGAAGTAATAACCGATGCTGGTATAAAGTAATGATAAAGTTATTAATTTTTAATTAGTATGCATTATGTGAATTAAAAAATGTTTGTCGCGTAAATGAAACCTTATCGATAAAACGGATACTTGTTAAAAAATTTGGATTGAGCTGTCCTTTCTTATAACGTTTGACAAAAATCCACTCTAACCGGTAGATCGTCTGGCAAGAGCTCTTGGACTTGTCTGTAATGACAAGGATGTAGCTGCTGCTCTTTAAGTATCCTCCAAGTACTTAAAGAAGACGTATTTGTTTGTCTTGCCATATTCCTTACGCTAACTGTTGGATCTTGATCAACTAAATTTAAAATAATATTTTCTTTATGAATGGTTCTTGTTGTTCTTAGCCTACCAAAATTTATTTTTTTTGGTCTCACATTCCCAGTTTCTCGAAAACGTCATTCAATGGCTCTAAATATATTTTTACTTGGCGAGTTTCTTCTTTTCTGCATAACGCGTAATAATAATATTGTGTATTCAACATTTGAGTACATTTTGATTAACAATATCTAATTTTACAAATAACAAGGTTTTAAAAATCTTATTATTGTTGACTATCGTCATAACTATCAATAAATGTCAGTTTTCCATGGCGAACTTAGAGAAAATCAATATATACCGATTGATTTGATATATATTTGATTGATTGATTTGATATATACCGATTGATTTTTGTAAAATGTTACAGTAAAGGAAAGCCCTCAATCCCAATTTTTTAACATGTATCCGTTTTATCGATGAGGTCTCATTTACGCGACAAAAAAATTTTAATTTACCCAATGGATAATAATTAATAATAATAATAATAATAATAATTAATAACTTTATCATTACTTTATACCAGTATCGGTTATTACATCATAATTTTCAAATCAAAATATTCCGAAAACACAGTATCGAGTTTTTCCAAGAGTACCTTTTTGGTGTAAAATTGAATGATGTTTAAGTTTATTTGAAATTTTGATTAATAAATTTAACCTTAAAAAAGTTATGTTCAGTACTACTTGGTACGAACCATATAACTAGCGCCCTCTATGAGAGTCAGATATAAAAACAAATTCATAGGATGTATCAGCTTCTAAAACATATTCGTATAAAATTTCATTACAATGTTTTTATTAGTTTCTGCAAAATCGTAATAAATGTGTGTACATTTTTTTTCCCAACGTCATTTATCTTGAATACGAATGGCGTTACGCAAATTTTTTACCAAGCAAACCCCAATTATTTTTCAGTTTTCTACCGATCCTAAAGAAGGGGTCACCTTATTTCTAAACACCCTGTATTAGTAGCTGTAATAGTAGTCCTAGTTAATGCAATAATTATTACTTCTTCTTCGGGTACCATACTTGTATTAAAGCGTTGGCGATCGCCATGTCAATTACATTTTTGTATTCTTTACGATCAGCGGCTGTTCTAAAAATGTTTTTATTAGTTTCGGCAAAATCGTAATAAATATGTATAATTTTTGTTCTTCAACGCCCTTTATCTTGAATACGAATGGCGTTACGAATATTTTTTACACAAACAAACCCCAGTTATTTTTCAGTTTTCTACCTATTCTAGACACGGGGTCATCTTTTTTTGAAACACCCTGTATAATTTTTAAACCAATAACGACCATCAGTTGCTATGATTCCTACACCATGATATCTGAGACACGTGGTACTCATACGAATTAAGAACATTCCTAAAGTATTTTATTTATGAAAGTTAAGATAAATTGGAATATTATAAAAAATATCTTGTAAATAATAATACAGTGTTAAAAACCAATGTAGTCACTATGCATTCGACCTTCTGTAAACAAAAAAAGACAGCATATAACATCGTACAACAACATATTATTACGCAATTTTTACAAACAACTTTTCTGCGATATAATTTTTTTCAAATTGTCTTTTTTTTTTAATTTATATAAAAAACGCAGCAGTTAACTGAAGCAAATATAATTGCTCTTCAAGGTAATTAAAACTAGTTTTATATTTCTTTTACAGTTAACAACCATTGGCGCAGTATATGACAACAACCTTAAACTATATTTGTAGTAAAATGCAAATAATACCTAAAGACACAGTTTTTAAAAAGAGTAACTACATGCGCTTTGATTTTGAAAAATACTTTGTCGAATTAAATATAAATAACAAAACAAATCTAACACATTACAAAAAGAATTCTTAACAAAATCCCCTTTGACAGATGATCGTGGTAAACCTCCTTCGAAAATGAACCGACCCACGCCTATGCCTGTAACTAACTTTTAATAACATTCGTTAAGTTCGATTTCACAAATTGGACCGAATAGAAATGGCGATAAGTGTATTAAATAAATGCAGGTGTATTTACTTCTTGTGCAGACAAGAAAGAATGATTCATAAAAGGAATTCTAATGGAGTAAAATAGAAAGTTACGTAACTTTAATGTGTAAGTTGTATGTTGATTTATATTCACGGATAATGTGATACGAGGGTTGCTGTTTAAGTTTCCGGCACTGGTAACTCCATTGGGGTGTTTTACGTTTTTGAGGGGAAAAAGTACTCGTAATGAGTTGAAATTTTTGTATAAGCAGAACAAAGTAATGCAGCTCTGATTTGACATGCAATAACTTGTTTGTTTCCTCACATGAATAACAAACTGTGTGGCCAACGATTTTTGACATAACAAGAGGCCGTTGAAGCAAGTTATTGAAATAATATTTTCGGAAAATGCATCTTCTCTTAATTGTGTTTTTATATTGTTTACCAAGTTATGAAAATTGTTAAAAATATAATTTAAAACAAGGTGAGTGAAGACTAAAGAAGTAGTTTACCAAAGAAATCATCTGTCTTTCATACAGGGTGATTAATTAGTATGATAAAGATCAATATCTCTGCTATTATAATATCAACAAAAAATTGTGCATAAAAATTGTAGGCAGCTTTAAGCTTTACATTTCAAATTTAGTTACAGGGTGTTTCATAACGCGGTGCCAGATCAAAGTTATATTTTTTACATGAAACACCCTGTCTTTTACCTTAAAATTAAAATTAGTTTTACCTCCTCATTACAAACATCCGAGGTTTTAGTATGTTATACAGGGTATTTAAAAAGTTATTAACAATTCTATGTGAAAATCTTAACAAGTTCAACGACCTGTATAAATAAAAAGGAGTATAAGAATAATAATCTATTGACGCCAAAGTTTTTAAATGATTGTCAAAGTTTATAAACACGAACGAATTTGCGAATATTTATTAAATCAAATATAGGGTAAGTCAAAACTTGAGTACCTAAATTATTTTCTCAGTAATTTCAAATGAATCACCCTGTAGTTTATATCACTGTCGATCACTACTGTTACCATACTTCTATTTTTGTTAACCATTCTCTATACTTAAAGTTATTAACTTTTGAGATATTTCAATTTTTCTTTGCGAAGTATTAATTAGTTATGTAAACGTACCAATTGTTAGTTGGTCATGATTGATTTCTCAAAAAAATATTAATAATTACTGTTTGGTAACTTAGTACCTAGTTTAAAAACGTGTACAGAGAAAAATGATTAAAAATAAGGTTTAAAAAAAGTACACTCGTGGAGAAATAAGAAACAATACACGGAAAATTAAAAAACAACACTATTACTAAAATAAAATAGGTCTCAATTATTAAGGTGTTCAAAATGACCACTCAAAACATCTATGCATGCCTGAAAGCGGTCATTGAAAGAGTAGAAGTATGGTAACAGTAGTCTTCGCAGTTCTTTAAAATTACTAAGACAATAATGTACTCAAGTTTCGACATACACTGTATTTGATTAAATAAATATTCTTAAATCATTCGTGTTAATAAACTTTGACAATCATTAAAGAACTTTGGCTTTTTAATTATACAGCGCGTTGAACTTGTTAAGAGTTTCACATAGAATTGGCTATAACTTTTTAAATATCCTGTATAACATACTAAAACCTTATAGTATATAAAAATAGATGTTTGTATACCGACAGAGTTACGAATCATTAGACATGAAGATGTAACTTTGGCAACGTTGTAGCGGAATATACTTGCACCTAAGCCAGGGGAGGTATCGTGTTTCACTTCCGTACATCCCACACCATATCTGTATATTCGACCATGACTGCGAATAATATTTTGTGACGTTATGTAACAAATAACAAAAAATTATATGATATAATTTCTCATTTGTATTCGTTTTTTTTTTAATTTATTTATTTTATCTTGTTTAGTTAAACTGAATGGCAAGTGAACAGACATGAGATAAAGGGAGATCCTTGAATTTATTATAATGGTATTTCGTCATTTCCTTCTTATTGAAAAAGCATTTTATAATGTAACTTCATCCTGTGTGAACAAAAAATATGTGCAATGGTTTATTGTATGACACGTAATGACACACTTTGATGAACATATTAAAAAATATTTTTATTAAAAATTATAATTCAAACTTCCCTTGAGGTGACAAACACAATAAAAGTATCCCCGCTGCAAAATCCGCAACCAAAACTGTGTACCTACTAATAATAATTAGACGGGTTATCCGCTGACGACTTTTATATTCATATCGATTCTTCCGGAAACAAAAAAAAATGACGACATTTTTACTTCATCTTTTTCAAATAAAAGGTAAACGATTTTAAAATTTATGATCATGCAAATAAGTGCGTACGATGGGTCGATTTGATTAACAGTTACAGCACGAGGCATTTCTTGGGGACCATCGCCGATTTTAACACAGTCATAAAACACAATATGTTGAAAATTAACATAATTATTAGGCAACGTCTGACAGAAACTTTATTAGCTGGCAATAAAACAGTAACACACTGAAGCAGGCATCGATTTGCGTGATAATATAAAATATTATTCTACACTTTTGTTAGCTGCATTAAAATAAATTTTCTTTATTTTATCCAATAATCCATCGACAAAATATTTTTTATAAAATTTTAACAGCTGCATCTTTCTGGATATCAGTAAAATTAGGTCATTTATGCAATAACCAGGTAGTTTCTTTTTTTAACGCATTTTTACCTGTTGAAAATATAGCTGTCTATTGGTGTGAGAACCAGGAACAAATGTAACATCAATCTTACCCTGTGAGATCAGGAAAAATCTTCTCCAGAAACTGACTGGTAGGTCATGGTGAGCACAACCACCAATACTTAGAACCGCAGTCCTTGCATTAAGCTTCTCTGCAGCAGAATACGCCGCATCCGCTCACGCAAAGCAAATCGACGTCCCTTTGAATCAAGCAGTTCGCCTAATAACAATACTCTCTCGCTGGTATAGCACCGCCTCATATCAAAAGAGAGGTGGCCGCTGAGGCAGAAAAGGGGCGACAAGAGACCTACCCAAGGCATTCACTCTATGGTCACCAACCAGCTAGACCCAGACTCCCAGCTTTCTGGCCAGAACAGCACCCCTGCAGAATTCAGAAATGGCGCGCTGAGGTCCAAGACTCAACCGCCCAACAAAAAGAGGAGCTGGCACCGAGACATTTCCTCCCATACCCAATCTGGGGAACGCTCAACAGACTTCGTACAGGAGTCTCGAGGCGCAGAGAAAACCTGCAAAAGTGGGGAATGCTACCAGTAAACGAAAACCCTCAGTGTTCCTGCGGAGAAATCCAGAACCATCCACACCTGCTGACCTGCACCGACTTGGGACAGAGCTGCACAGGAACGACCTATATTTAGTAAATGACAGTGTGTGAGAAAAAGACTACATCATCGGTCAATAAAAACTTTAGTATGTTGTCAGATGCAGCAAAAACCAGGTACTAACTTAGTTTTTGACACCAATGTAAATAAGTGCATACTAATTTTGTGGCTAAAACAAGATAAGTCCTTGACTCACGTGGTTCTTACATTGTGTCATACATTCTCTCTCCACTAGTCTTATCAGTTCAGTAAATGTGAACATAAGCTTTTCTTGGTATTTGGCCTGCCTTTATTGTCTCTTGCTGCCTTGGCCCATGCTTCTCGAGGTGCCAACTGCTGGCTCTGGAACCAGAAACTTATTTTTATATCTCTTTGCTTTGATCAAAATCTCGTAACACTCTACCAGTAGTGCTGAAACATGTTTGTAAACCATTATGAAAACTTCTGACTACAACTTTCCTTAAACCATCACTTTCCTGGTTTTTAAATCCGTCTGGGTAGGTACTATATTTGACTTTAAGGATTGTTTTACCCTCCTGCCAGTCTTAGCGTAAGAGCTCATACACTTGAATTAAGATCCTCCTTGTTTTTTTTCTTTTACTTATAAGACTCAGTGTTAAGATACAATTATGTAATCTGCTGATTATTTCTCTTCTGAATCTAAATAAAGCTTCTTTGTACTTAGTTCCAGGACGGAGTTTTCTTTTTAACCATCCTATCGATCTAAAATAGGTGGTAGTTAGGTTGGATGGTGATATATCCCCAGGGAAATGTTTTCAGGGTTCTGTAAAAAGGTGTGGTACCTCACATTTTTGAATGCCAAAATATTAAAATATCTAATGTTAAAAGACAGTCGCTTTATCACCTAAGCGAGTCGACACTAACTTTTTGTAGATTCATTTGATGAACACGTTTTCCATTTTTATTCGAAAAATGAAATTAATTTTCACAACGAAGTAATGTTTTTTATTTATAACTATAACCCCAAATAATTTGCCATAACAGTAGTGACGCCACTAGACGCTGATTGGTGGATTAAAACATATTTTATTTACAAAATGTCTTTAAATATTATATTTGCATATTTCCTATTATGAAAAACAACAAAATTATAATTTTTATTTATTAATTATTTTAGTAACAGTTCTAAAATCACGTCTAAAGTTACTATAGTACATTTTACAGTGTGTACTAACAAATATTGACCGTTATCGTGTTGTTATTTAACCTACACAGTCCAAAATTATTATCATCGTACACACGGCACCTTGAATCCGAAAGGTAAACACTTCGAAAGTCAAGAAGGTACTTGAGCTACGTTCCCTCAGAAGTCACCTACCTACTTTTACGAGTGCCAACTCGTGTCGTACCAGCAGTTCGACGAAATTCTTCGATTAGATATTTCAAAATTCAATAGATGTATAATCTCTTTTAACGCACCAGAACCACCCACATTTTACCTTTAAAAGTTTTGAAAACGTGCCTGTCAAAATGACACAATTTTAACAAAAGTTTCCTTGGGTGGTACACCTACTTATCGACTTTTAAAAATGGAACAATTACCCTATTGTGTTCTACCTGATAATAAATAGGTTTTAACTCACCGTTGAAATAATAATGCAGTGAGACAATTCTGACATTTTTTTTTGTTTTTTATGCAAATTAAATTTTTTATAAAAATCAAACATACATACATACACATGGTCACGCCTTTTTGTCGTAGGGGTAGGTAAAGACCACTTTCTACTGGTCTTGCACACATCTTTTGCTTCTTCTACTTCGCCTAGGTTGACTTCTACCGACTTGCCCATTCACACTCGCCTTATGAATCTGTTTCGTCAATCTTCTTTTATCCATTCTCTCTACGTGTCCAAAATTAACTTTTTCTTTTGGAAATTGTGATTATATTATTACTTAGGAACCATTTTTAACACAAAATCCGACGAGTTTAATTTCTTATCTATGTTAAAGTTAAAAAGGAATGCTGATTTTAAAAATTTCCAGTTTATTTTTCTATACATTTTATACTTAAGTGACAAAAAAGCAAGTGCTTTAAGTATTTTTCTTATTTTGTATGTGGGACAGCAGAGGTCATGAGAAGCATTGGGTGCAGTTAAATTTGCCATCAAGATCTATCATTAAACCTGGTGATCCAGACGACAGAAATAACACCTGCATATAAAACTGCTTGTCATAAAGCAACTCGTTAAAGTTTTACTAACTAAAAAAGACGTATCTCAATGCTACCGCCTTTCTTTTGAAAAAATAAACACCGGTATTTTTGATGGTTCATAAATATGACTATGATTATTAAAGATGAAGATTTCATCAGATCAATGACAGAAGTCCAAAATAATGCTTGGATGGAATATAGATACTTTCTTGAAAAACTGCGAACGGATAATTGCTCAAAAACTTTTGGAGAACTTCATGCTTGGTGGCAACAAGTTCATTAAGGTGCATTTTCTGCATAGCTATCTTGCTGATTTCGCGAAAAATATTGACGCAATCTGCGATAACCAAGGAGATCGATTCCTCCAAGAGTTTTTAGTGCTCAAATAGCTGATTTTTCTTATTTCTCCATAGACTTTGGGTAAAAATAAGTTTTGGATGTATTCCGATTTAACCCCATGACCGGTTTTTTTGAAAACTTCTGGTGCAAGTGCATTTTGTTGACTTTGACTCAGTATCAGGGTAGATGGGATGTACGTATGATGGCTGACTATCGTAACAAGCAATATTGTCCCCTGATTGAATACTCTAGGAAGAACAATGAACAATAATGTTTACCTTAATACGTACCAATGTTTGGTAATAGAAGTTAACTTCTTGCAAGAATACAATTTGACTAACCTTACTATACGTATATTCTTTATATGCAGTTATGCTCCGTGTTATTTGGTATTTTTTCTTGTATGCACATTTTATATGTCTTTAGGGACAAAGAGAGGGTATTCTGTATCTTAAAAGGTTGGCGTTACAGACACAACTGGGGTTATTTTATTTGGAAGCTCAAGCTACACCTTTTTTCTTTTTATCCACACTTTCATTTACTATAAAGAACTGTATGTACTTGAGATTACCTACCGCATCTAAAAAAAAATGTATTTTTACACTGTGCATCTAGATTGTTTAACATACTTCTAGAAGCTTCTCCATTTTCTTGATAACTCTTTAAGGTCTGCAAAAACAAGCTAATACTATTATGTTTGTAGACTCATTGATCAAAGAACTTTGTAGCACTTGTTAAAACACCCGTGCAAGGTATTATAAAAGATATAAATTATTGTCACTGCTTTAGGATGAGATGTTTAAGTCGTTGATGAGAAAAAAGATGTAGTTCAAACAATTTAGATATTATAGAAATGTGGAGTACCAAATGCATTTTGCAGGGAAAGGTTCGGAGCAGGAGACGCATTGACAGAAGACGAATATCCTAGCTACAAAACCTTAGATCCTGGTTTAAATCATTCACCACATGACTATTCAGAGCAGTAACAAATAAAATTATCATTGTTAGAATGATTGCCAACATTCGGTAACGAATAGGCACTAGAAGAAGAAGAATAAGAAGAAGTAGGAGTACCAATTAAGCTGCAGGTTACGCATTTGTTGATGTTGAACTAGATCTTATGCAAAATCAACCATTAAAACTTTACTTTTATGTATACCTACCTTTTTTTATGATTACAGTCAATTGGACTAAGTTACAGATTATTTTGGGTATAAGGAATTACTCAATTAAAATATATTTTGTTAGTATTTTGATGAATGCATTATCTTTTAAAAAACGTTTGCTTGAATGCAGTGCTGCACCTAAAAACGAACTTTTAACGTATTTATTGAATATTTACTTCGCGTGCATTGTGTTTTATCCATCGCTAATATATTATCCAACGTAGCGATAAGACAAACAGTATATATGTATATACGTTTCACTTTCCTAGAATCTTAGATATATAATGAGAAATGGTTTCCGTGTCTTCGGGCAGAATTTGTGTGTGAGGAACTATTTGCATGATAGCAAGAATCAAAATTTTATTTGTCCGTTTTGTTAAAAGGCTATTATTTTCTACACTGCATACATATTCATAAAGGGAGAAATTGCAAATTTTTATTACTGTAACAACACTCCAGTTATTCATTAATGCTATAAGTCACCAGCCTTTGGCTGCGACTTCGTCTGCATGGGCTGCACTCTTTTTAATTGCAAAAAAGTGTGCTTTACGGATCTTTGCATTGAGACGAAATGGAAAAAAATCAAAAATGTACAGTTGTATTTATAAAAAATGGATACACCAAAATTGTTATAGTGTAAATCGGTTTTGATTGAATTTGACTTAAAAATAATGTACAGTTGACAAAACTGTCAGAGTCAAAAATGTTCAAAATGCCTTGTCATTTAACTGAAAATAAAAAAGCATAAAAAATAGCCAGAATTAAAGATGGGTGGTCAATACGTGAATTAGCAAATTTTACCGGAGAGAGTAAAAACACAATTTAAAGAATTAAGCAACGTTGGATTCAGGAGGGGTCTTTAAGAAGAAAAGTTGGTACTGGTCCGGCACGCATTTCCGTCCCTGAACAAGATGATGCATTTCTGGGAAATCTAAGGGTGAATCATTTAGAAACTGCAAGAAATGCTGTCATTGACACAGGATTACCTGGGCCCCAACCTACAAAACAAGGGACTGCTTGCTTATACTGCTTACAGGACACTGTAGTCTAAGATACCACCTCAGAAGGATGGATCAGAATCAACAAACGGACTGTTGGTTTTGCTGCGTGGAAGACGAAACTGCTGAACATATAGGTACTATGTTCATGTCACGGCCTGGGAAAAATAAGGTTCAACATATTTGGTTACACCAACGTAGAACCTACCAATTTTAAGAAAATTTTACCCCATACAATCAAGAACTTCGTGAGAAGGGCTAGATTGTGCGGTGAACTGTAACCTCTAGAGGTGAGCCACAATATACCTACTATAGGTCGCAGTGGAGGGGCGACCACGCCCCACTCACATGATACTTAACCTAACCTAACCTAGTTAATTATTTATTAAGGCTTCTTAAAATACAACTTCTGTCCTTGTAAACCATTGGTAATAGATATTAATAAAATTTCTTTATTAGGTTGGTTGAAAAATTGTGTAGGATTCAAAAAACATTATTAAGTGTACTTAAATCGATTATTTGGAGTCGGGGTCACCAAAACTCCATAGTGTAACATCTTTTTGTAAATATCTTCAATGTAACATACCAGTACTTCTGTTTATAATAAAGTCTAACGACATAAGCTATTATACAATCATAGCCAGTCAAAATAAGAAACACTTTAACACCGATATACCAAGTGTTTAAAATTTGCAGGAGACTATCTTGAAAAATAAATTAGTTTCATTCCTAATCATGTGTTTGTTTTCATGTTAGGGACAACAATTCGTGAACTATCGTCGTACTTCTGTTTATAATAAAGTCTTACAACATTAGCTATTATACAATCATAGTCAGTTAAAATAAAAGCCATTGAAGCTCTTAAACCTAAGTCAATGGTCAGCATTCATTACACATTTTCTACTGATTTTAGTTCTAGAAGGTGATATGAACAAAACAAATCGAACTAAAAAGCGAAAAATAAATTATAGTTTAAAAAAACACGATTTTAGAGTTAATGAAACTAAAAAATAAAAAATAATTCTTAACATAAGAATATAATTACTGACTAGAAAATTAATGTCACTGTTCTAAAAGTGATTTGTTTTACTCACCCTTTTGCCATTCGTCACTCGGCACGTTTCTCACCAGTATATTGGATTGGGTGAATCAGAAAATTATCTGTCTCCGTTTTGATATGCCAAACAATTTTAAAATGTACTTCGCGAATACTTTATTACAATTTAAAAATATTATGTATTAAATGGTAAAAGCACAAAAAAATGCATCAGCCGGGAATCGAACCCGGGCCGCCCGCGTGGCAGGCGAGCATTCTACCACTGAACCACCGATGTGATGAACTGTGTTAATATTTGTTCTGCGCGCATGCGTAGTTCACGCACTAGTTCTATTTCCCTTACTCTCATGCAATGGACCCCTGAAGAAATTTATGAATCCTGGTAAAAGTAATCAGGATAATCGGATATTTTGATCGAATTATTACATTGTCGTCGGTCTTTGACACATGTTCGAAGTTTAAATTAAATCTGATCGCTTAAAGTAGGGCAAAATCGAGGCCAAAGAGTCAGTTATAAACATACATACAAGCAAACAAGATACAGGTGAAACTAATATAAGCGTGTTAAAAACCACTAAACATTGTTGAGAAAACTGCTGCTACTATTAATATATTTAGACAAAAAATCAAACAATCACACGGAAGTCTACTTGAAATGGATGCTCCTCATATTGCTTGCACTAGGTTGTAAAAAAAATGAGCTTATATCTCTGGTTCTAGTCATTGTAGAAAGATAAAATATTTACCATTTTATAAGTCTAAAAATAAGCTTTGAAACAAAACAATTGGTTTAGTAGTTTTTGCGTGATTTTTAAACAAACAAACATACAAACAGACACTATTTTTAATGAACAGACACACCCACGTTATTTTTTATAACCGTAGACAAAAATTAAGCGTAAAAATGTCACAAAACATAAATTTTTCGCAGTTATTTTTAGGTTGTACGGGAAACAAAATTCGATATTAGTTAAATGAAAAAAAATTACAATAGTTTCGTGTAACTGGGTAGGATTTCGAGGACCTTGTCCCTTATAGCGTTGTTCGCCGTGGATTTAAATAAGGATAAAAATACGATAAAATAGCCTTGTAACAAAATTATCCAACAACATTTGGGAGTGTACCACGGAGAGGCCAGCGGAGTGTACTTCGCCGCCCATATTGCTTGCATAACATCACGAGTTAGGAACAGAAAAGAATAATTCGGTAACGCCCAACAGACATGTATACCTTACGTTCATTTATAACAAGCAAAAATACACTCTAAAACGTAGAGGACTTGAAGTCTAGAATGCCTTCACGAAAATTCACTGCAAGATTTTGAGGTTTTCAAATGGCTTATGGGCAAAGTCTAGGGAATATTTAAGAAAGTTGTTGTGTATCTTATTAAAAATCTCGAAACAACACCCTAGCTTTCTTGGAACACGAAAAATTAATGCTAGACTAATACACAACCTCTCGCATACGGAATGTCCCACAGAATATATCGACGAATTGATAATTTTTACGAGCATTTACTAAACTTTTTCCAATCATACAATCGGTAACAATATGCCGAGTACTGCGGTCACAAACCACAAATATTTATTCCCATCCGCAGTGCACCCCAGGGAAGTAATTTAACCCCACTTCTCTTTTTATAATTTGTAAATGATATAGGCGAAAACATAACGGGCAACATTATATTATTTGCTAATGATTTAAAATTATTTAGATTTATTAAATATCAAAGTGATTGTCAACTACTCAAAATTGATACTGACCATTAGATTACAACAAACAAATTATCCCTCAATATACAGAAATGTCACTAATTACAATCTGAAAATCAAACAAGTGAAATAAATTAAACTTTGAATCGGTGTGATGCAACAAAATATGCTGGCATTATTCTGATTCAAAATAGAGTTAACGAAACTGCATCAGCAGCTAAAAGAATGAAAGAAACTTCTTCTTCTTCTTCACGTGCCTTCTCCGCGGCGGAGGTTGGCAATCATCATAGCTATTCTGACCTTGGAGCGGGAGCTCTGAACAGTTCATTAATGTACATCCATACCATTCCCTCAAATGCGCAGCCATGATATTCTTCTCCTTCCTACCTTTCTTTTGCCCTGGATTGTCCTTGTATAATTAGTTTAAGCATGGTGTATTGTTTCCCACGTGTAATGTGTCCCAGGTATTGTAGTTTTCTGGTTTTAATGGTTTCTATTATTTCCATTCCTTTGTTATTCTTCTCATGACTTCGTAGTTTATTACGTGTTCCATCCATATTATCTTCAAGATTCTCCTATACACCCACAAATCCAAGGATTCCAGTTTCTTAATGGTTGCCGCGTTCAGCATCCAAGCTTCCATGACGTAGAGTAACGTTGAGAAAATATAACACCTTGCCAGTCTAACTCTTAGGTTCAAGTTGTGCAGAGTATCTTTCTCATCCTGTTGAAGTTTGTTCGTGATTTCTCTGTTCGCACTTTGACTTCTTTAGAGTAATCATTTGCGGAATTGTTGTGCCAAGATAACTGTAGTTCTCCACTTGTTCAAGGATCCTGTTATTGACCGACAGACTTTGATCGTTATTTTGGGTTTTTGATATCCTCATAAATTTTGTTTTCTTGACGTTTTTTGTTAGTCCGTACTCTTGACTACATTCAACTATCTTGTTCATATGTCTCTGAAGGTCTTCGAGGTTGTTAGCCAACACTACAGAGTCATCTGCGTATCTAATATTGTTAATCGGTGTTTCATTGACCTTTATTCCGGGTGTTTCTACCTCGAGAGCTTTCTTCAGAATTTCCTCAGAGTTCAAAAAGTAAAAAGTAATCGACATTAACACAGCATGACAATCACTGAACAAAACGCGGGAAACACCAAACCAAACATGGAGCATGCGCAGATTGTGTCGCACTGGATTGGTCGGAGTAATCGGTATGGATGTAGGTTTTAATGTATGTTTGTTTTTATTTAATTTTTGAATTCTTCCGAATATCCTAGACATATTTTATGTGCAATGTTCTATACGCATCTTTAACTGTTTCGGAAATATTAAGTGTTTTGAGATTTATTGCAAAACAGTAAAAAAAGAAAATCATTTGATTACAAAAGTTCGCTACAACACACTCAAAAACTAATGATAGGTACTGTTTATTTCTTAATTATGTACACCAAACATTGGAGCTGCCAGTCGACTAGAAGTATGTCGATTTTCCTGAAACTCAAGCTTAATATTCAATTTGGTATCATTACTTATTGCTTTGGCAAATGCTTTTTTATCTGCATTACGTCTGTGTAAGTAAAATTGCTATTTTCTGCATTTCTGTTAAATGAACCATTTTTTCTCTTCTGCAGGTAACGAAATACGACTATAACACTGACGACTACTGTCCTGCAGTCAGACAACAATTTGCTAAGGCAAGGCGTTTTACACAATAATAAACAAAATTTTTATAGGTTTTCACATTTCATAAAAATAAACGCTGAAATTGTTTTTGCTTATTTTCTCATCATCGAGACCTAACTGGAAAATAAGTATTAAGTGTGTTGTAGCGAATTTCTGTAATCAAATGATTTTCTTTTTTTAATTTTAATTTTTGCAATAAATCTGAAAACACTTATTATTTTCATACATACATACATATAGGTCACTTTTTTTTTCATAGGGGTAGGCAGAGACCACTTCCTTCCACTTGCTACGGTTCTTACACACATCTTTTGCTTCCTCTACTTTCATTAGTGCTCTCACACATGCTCGTCGGTTGTTGGTGCTCTTGACCTGACCTTCCTTCAAAACAAAGTTAATCTAATCGAGATATGTTGGCCGAGGTCGACCTCCACCGACTTGTCCATTCACACTCGCCTTATAAATTTAATTCGTCAATCTTCCTTTATCCATCCTTTCTACGTGTCCAAAACATTTAAGCATTTCTCTATCTATCTTTGTAACATCTTCTTTTACACCACAGCGTTCTCTTATGTCACTATTCTTTACTTTATGCTCCGGCTATACATCTCCATGGCATTAATCCTATTTTCATACTTCTGTGCCAAACCCAACATTCACTACCATACATAGGTATAGGAACCAACACTTCTCTATGCACAGCCAGACGTGCCTTTTTAACAGTTTCTGGATGTTTATAAAGCTATCCAGTGCCCCATTTATTTGTTTCCCTGCCAACACCCTTCGCTCAATGTCACTGTCATACTTTCCATCTCTCGTAAACTTTGAACCCATGTATACATACTCATTTACTTGTTTTACTCTTTTTCCCTTAATCAGAACTTTACAGTTTGTCATGCTTTCTTCTCTTTTAAAAACCATTACTTTTGTTTTTCTTACATTTATTTTTATTCCTTTGATTTTCAGGGCATTATGCATAACATTAACCATCGCCTGCAACTCATCTTCAGATGACGCTATTATGACTTGATCATTGGCATAAAGAAGGCATTTGACGATCAAATTATTCATTTTCAATCCATACGCACTCTCTTTCAAATATTTTAAACAATCGTCTATGTATAAGTTAAACAGCCACCTTTTTTATGTTAAACCGTGTAAGCTCCGTTTATCCTGACACAAGCATTGGAATCATCGTAAAGTGATTCCAGTGCTTGTATTAAACTACCGCTTACCCCATACATAGACATTGTCGACCACAATTTACTCCTCACCACTCTTACATAGGCATTTCCAAGTCTATAAAAGCGCAATAGACCTTCTGACTTCTGGCCTAGAATTTGTCGACTATACCTTGATACCTGATATACCTGATCCATACATCTCCTTCCTCTTCTAAATCCTAACAAAGGTTAAAAAGGCGGTACAGCAGGCTAGTTACCACGCTTTGTCCAGCCTTTAGCATTTCAACTGTTATCCTGTCGTACCTAGCAGCTTTACCCAATTTCATACTTTTGAACACTTCCACAATTTCTGTCGTACTAATTTCACCTTTATTGCTACTTTCAATCATGTCTCTAAATGGGGCCTTTACTTGTGTATCCTCTTTCTCAAATAAACTTTCGAATTATTCCTTCCATCTCTTTAAAACGCATTCCTTTCCTTTTACCATACTACCATCTTGGTTTCTGATTTTTTCCAGTTGCGAGGTAGTATTTTTACCTCTGGCTGTTCTTATGGACTTTCAGAACGGATTAATATTGTTTTGGAAATCGTCAGATAACCTTCTTTCAAATTCATCTTTATCACTCTCCTTATTTCTTGCCACAACCTCTTTTGCCACACCTTTTAACCTTTTATACTCATTCTTTGCCTTGTCTACATCCTCAATCGTTGCGTTCTTTGATTGGATTTTGTAGCCAGCCAATCCATCCAGTCTTTCTTCTTCTCTGACACTGCTTTTTGAACCTTTACGCACAGTTTCTATAGTTTGCATCCTTTCCTTTTTTTACTTATACCACACACTTCAACAGCAATATCCACGATTCCTTCCTTGAATGGCTTCCACAATTCTTCAACCTCACATGCTTCATCTAAACTGTCAAATTTCTCGATGAATTTATTAAAGAACTCCTCTTTTTAAACTTTTTTCTTGCAAATTCTCAACTTTTAGACGCTCTAGCAAACATACTTCAAGTAGACTTTTTCCAAAACAGTTAAGAATTAAGTTAAGAAATAGTATAGAATTTTCTGAATAATCCAAAAATAAATAAAATACAGGGTATTGCATTTGAAATAAGAAAATTGGTATTGGCCGCTCTTAGTTGACACACCCTGTATTGAAAGTTGTTAAAATCGACAAGTGCGAACGTTTTTTCGAACACGTCCCCGTTTATTCATTATTAAATTTATTACATTTGGCTGATACACACTGTATATCAATGTATATTCATACATGTTATTCTTCTTTTCATTTCTGCTTTTTCTTTTCTTTATTGTTGGTAACTAAAATTACTTTAAGGCAATATTAAACTAACTTACTAATTTTGTACACAGTTAGGTGTATAAATTGTTGTTATATGGTTTCCTATAACCGTATCAAGTTAAAAATAATAAGTCTGTTCGCAAAACGACAAGCTCCGTCGAGGTTTCCGCGAACTAATTAAAAATTTGATAAGACAATGAGTTATAATTTATACATTTTCAATTTGCGCAATTATTTTTAATTGCTATAAAGTCATTTCATTTTGTTTAACCCATATTTATATTAAATAATTGAAATGTGGATAATTAGCTTCAACATTTTTTAAACAACAGATAAGATATTAGAACCATTTGTATAAATGATATATTTAATAAACAACATCAACACTTTTTTGCGATCAGTTTTTTGCATTTTCAATAAAAGTAAAAAAAAACGGGCCTAATATTTACCTATCACATTTACTGCAATTATTTTTAAAAACGTATTACAATGGAAAACATTCACAACCTAACTTGTGTATTAAATTACCCACTATTTATGAAAAATATATTTTCTTTGTAAAAAACACAATATGCAAAAAAAGATATGTTTACCAACAAAAATAGTTACGAGTACATTTATAAAAAGCCGATAAGAATTTTAACTGTGTCCTTGATATTTCTATTTAGTAAAATTGTAATAAAATTAATAAATTGATGTGCGTTATTTGACAAAATGTGTTTTATTGGGTTATCGGAACACGCTGCTATATATTCTCCACATTGCTTTATGGAGTTGAGAGTTGGACGCTGACCGACTCATTATTAAAGAGGCTGGATGCCTTTGAAATGTGAGTCTACAGAAGGATCCTAAGAATAAGCTGGATGGACCGCATAAGAAATGAGGTGTTTCTACAACGAATGAGAAAAAACACAGAAATCGTGATGGGGCACACAAAGAAATATTACCTCCTTCATTTAGTGATGCAGGGTAATATTGCCGGAAGTAGAGGTCCAGGACGAAAAATATCATCTTGGCTCCGAAATCTTCGAGAGTGGTATTGAAAAACATCCGCTGAACTATTCCGAGCTGCGATAAACAAAGTTATTATAGCCAATATGATTGCCAACGTTCAATAATCGGACAGGGTACCGGAAGAAAAGAAGATGGAATGGTAAAAAATTTTACTGGTGGTGGGAGAGTGACATACTTTAATTGGTCATATATAAGTCGTCACTTTCCAGACATAAAGTTCTCAAAAGAGAAATAAAAAGAGTCGTCTACGTAGCCGCGTAAAGGTGTTTCTTGCATTGAATAATTTATTGATTGTAGATATATAATCTGTCCATGTATTCAATTTTTATACCTTCTAGCGGAACTTCCAGTTTTATTGTTTTATTGGACAGGTGTGTACCTAATTTATGGTCTTACAAGAAAAATTTTTACTAGCTTCGTAGTAAAAAAGAATAAAATTCTTCGGCGCAATAAAAATTATGTCGCTCTGAATAGTTTCGTCAAAAATAAACTGCGTAAATAACTTTTAAAAAACCATTTTTTAAAACTTGATATCACAACAGATACAAAAATTTTACACAATCGCAATATTTGGGGATATTTTAAAAATGTGTCAGTAATGTTCTTATTAACTTCTCAGTGGGAAGTTATAGTAAAGGGTCTCTTGAATTAATTTTTCTGTGTTATTAAAAAAAATGTAGCTTTAGTACGTCTTTTTATACGTAAAGTGTATACTACTCATTAGAAAAGTAAAATATTTGAAATTTATTTACACTGTATCTATATCTAAAACATCTTTTTCGAAAAATATACATTTTTAACTTCCCAGTGGAAAGTTATAGTAATGGGTCCGATTTTTCGAATCCCAAATTTTGACATATCTACACATTTCAAGGTCCCCGGAATCGAATACAATAGTTTTTAAGTAGACGTCTGTGTGTGTATGTACGTATGTTCCGTTTTTTATGGAGAATAAAAAAAATGGTAAACTACCTGAATTTTGCAATGCATAAATCACTATTTTTAATACAGAATTTAAAGATCTTTTGAATAATATGATTATTGCATGTTAGGAATATTTGTATAAAAAATATGATGACAATATTTAATAAAAAGAGAAAGTTTTAGAAAACAAAAATAGGAATTGGAGAATTTTAAACGTGTGTCAGTATTGAGAGAATATCATTGAAGACGCTATAATAGTGAAAAATTATTGTTAGTAATAATCAAGCATTATTTATAACAATTGAATATTGTTACTAACAAATGATTATTGATCATAATAAATAAAAAAAAAATTCAATTGTTATAAACAACTAAAAATAGCTTCCGGTTATGGAATAATAAGAAAAAGTTTGAAAGAATACGGTGGACATAAACAGGATATTGTTAATGACAATTATAATTTGTTATAAACAATTTAAAATCATTTTTTATAATAATTTTATTAATAATAATAAGTATAATTATTATAACAACAAAACATATGGTATTTTTTTATTCTTTTCATTGGGAAGTTAGTCGTGTGGACCTCTCGGGTTGCTTCATTGATATTTTTATTTTCTTTTTAATATGGTTACACAAATTCGACTTGTAGAGCAATAAAGGAAAAGAAAAACATGAACATTTTATTATTCCAAATAAAAGGAATATTTGAAAAGGTATAACAATGTACAAAAGCTAAAATATACTCTTTAATTGGAAATGTAACAAAAAAAAACAATATAAATGCGATTCAACAATATGTATGACCTCCTCGATTATTAACAACCTCTCGGTCTAAACGTACTCGGAATTAAGTGATCGATACCCTGTTGTGGATCTTATTTTAAGCCTCTTGGAATTAGGTCTTATTTTGTTTATTAGGCCTTTCCATACAAAGTACTCTTCTTCGAAGCATATCTGAATTTGTTGGCAAAATTTATTAAATCAAAAAAAGTAATTTAACATGTTGTACACTGACTTATAATCGGTATGACCTCCTCCACGTTGGAATAACATATTAACACGTCTGTGCATTGAAATAACCAAGCAGTTGATAGTGTCTTGTGAAATATTGTTCCATTCCTCTGCAGCTGCTACGACTAACTCATCTGCAGTCTGAGCTGGGTTAGTTCGATCGTGAATGGCTCTAGCAATGTAATCTCAATGTTTTTAATGGGATTCATATTAGGCGAATTGGCTTGCCAATTTAATCTACTAATATATCCTGCTTTAAGTTTATCCTAAATCCTTCTTGCGCGATGCGGTTGGGCGTTGTCGTCCATAATTACTTGTTCGACGTAAATTTGGCTGGTCGTATTCTGTGGAATGCGAATTAATAGGGTACGGCGGTTAAACATTATTTCCCCCCCCCCAAAATATTTTGGTACCTCCTTGATAGAGAGCAACTTTGCGGGGAAAAATAGGTCGCTGTTGATGACCTGGTTCTCTCCAGACACTTTGCCGATTGTCATTACTCACCAGTCCAATTCTGGTTTCGTTTGTAAATAACACCCACCTCCACTGCTGCAAAAGCCAACCCCTGTGTTTTCACACCCACGATGTCTTGGAAGTAGAGTGGGGACCCGTAATGGTCTTCTAGCACGTAAATTTGCATGACGGAGTCGTCTTTGAACTGTAGGTGTCGATATAACATGGCGAAACGTACCCTGAAAGTGGCTAATGAGAGCTGAAGCTGTGCTGTGTCTGCGGGCATATTGCACCAAAAAATGATCCTCTCTTTCTCTAGACACTCGAGGATGTCCACTACGTGATGTGTCTTCCACTGTATAAAATTCTTGATATCTGTGTACTATTCGTACAACAAATGATCTAGGAATGCCCAAGATTTCCGATATCTGATAAATAAAGTTTCCTGCATCGTGTAATTGTCCGATTAAACGCAGAAATTTCATGACCTCTAATTATAATCACAAAAATGAAACAAAAGAATACACTAGTCATTTGGCTTAACATGCTATCACTGCTAATATTTTGTAAAAACATTTATTATTGAGGCAAGGACTCGTTATCGACATGTAATTGTTTACCACAGTAAAAAAATAACTGGGTTTAATCGAATCATTCGAAATATAGGGGGTCCAAGACTTTTGACGTTGTGTGTTTATCATTTTCAATTTTAACTGTAGGTATTATGGCTATAGTATTTGCAACTAACTACGTTATATCGCATCTGTCTCTATAGTAGAAAGGTAAAACAAAATAATCTAATAATAATATCTTAAAAAGTCACTTAAAATTGGTTGTTAACAGCCTAAAATGGTGATAAAGTAGTAGTATTTTTATAAACATGGCGAATTGATTACATTTAAATATAATTTAAGCCAAAAACTATAATATCCATAAACATTATGGAAATTTGGTAGTTGATACAAGGAATGCTATTTTTATTTCCAACTGTTGTTGGTAGGTGTAATCTGACCCAAGCATTTGACACAAGTTTGATATTTTTAACTTACTCAGAACCGTTTGACGTACGAAAAAATAAACACGGCAAAAGTGGATGTTCTTTCTTCATTTATAAAAACATCTACCTTAGTCCGACGAAAACACTCGTAAATCCATTACGTCGGCTTTCCCCCGCCTCCCTGTTTATCACGTAACCAACTCAGCCGTTTCCCAAGCCTAGATTGAATTATTTCTAGCTCAAATGATCTTCTGCGTTAATTATTTGTAAACATGAAAGTTTAATTGGCTTTGTAACGCCACAAAAATCCAACAAGATCGCTTTCTGAGAACCAACAAGTCTAATTCTCGACGGCAAAGACTGGTTTTGATTTTTTTAAATTTTAATTAAAACGTTATTAACCAAAGAACCGTTTTACGCCCCAACGGGGCGACCTATTTTATCATGTATAAAAATGTTTACTAAATACAATTTTCTATTTGTTATTGTCGAAATAACAAAACAAATTTAATATTTTGTGCAAGTTAAATACTATTTTTTGATGGCAAAAAATACCGTTCAAGCTTAAAGATGACTCTAAAAATGTTATAGTAGAGGATCCGAAGTAAGATCGACCTTCACCCATCTGTTTAATGAATAAAAATTATTTTATAAGTAATTTAGTACGTTAAAAATTATAAAAAAATGGGTTGCCTGAAAAATCTTGACCAGGCTATAATTAATTAAAAATTCAAAGATAAATTTTTTTTTTAATTTTCATCGATGAGTTTAACGAAAAAATTTTACACCAACCGTAAGTACAAATCCTATAGAATATGCAAACGTAGGGTCGCCTATATTTTTTCTGGTCTAACTATTGGGTTGCCAGGTATTTTGGTTCTAGTTATTTTCACCTACTTGTTTAATCTATAAATTATACATAAAAATAAGTGTTGTTTTATTGCGAACACAATGATATAGGGTTGCCCGCAAAAAGTCTGTCCTGAATGATGGTTGTGAATTTTAAAAAATAAAATTTTAATGCGACTGTAAACGTGCGTATTAATGTAATATTTATATTTATGGTCTAGCATAATACAATTTTTGTACTGAACAAAATATCCTTAGCTTTGGTTTTTTTTTTAATTTAAAATTTTCGACTGTTCATTTTGTTCACCTTTATTTACTTTCTTGAAAAAAGATAAAAATTATAAGCAAGTATACATCGTCTCTAATTTTTAATCATAACAAAATTTGTACACTACAATGCAGCATTTATAATTAAATATATATTTGTAATATTTTCAAATTATTATATTAATCTAACATATATCAACTTTAAAATTATAGTATTATATTATTATTTATATTTCATATTACTTTCGTACGTATACTACCAGTTGTTCCAAAATATTGTTGTTTGCTAGTCTATCGCTATCATTCTCTATTGCATGAACTACTAACATACGCACTCTCTTACATCATGAGTCGCGCCGCGCGCAGCTACAACTCTGTGTTTTCGTCTATTGCACGAGATATTTGTCTCGGACTGTTTGTCGCACGTTCACACTCGCATTAAAATTTTATTTTTTAAAATTTGACAACCTCATTTAGGACAGACTTTTTGCGGGCAACCCTATATCATTGTGTTCGCAATAAAACAGCGATTATTTTTATGTTTAATTTATAGATTAAAAAATTAGGTGAAAATAACTAGGACCAAAATACCTGTTTATACCTGGCAACCCAATAGTTGGTCCGGAAAAAAATAGCAACCCTACGTTTGCATATTCTATAGGCTTTGTACTTACGGTTGGTGTAAAATTTTTTCGTTAAACTCATCGGTAGAATTTAATAAAAGAATTTTTAATTAATTATAGCCTGGCCAGGAATTTTTTTTATAATTTTTAACATACTAAATTACTTATAAAATAATTTTTATTTATTAAACAGATGGGTGAAGGTCGATCTTATTTCGGATCTTAGACTATTATAAGAAATCTGCACGTCAAAAACAACCATCTATCGTTCATTTTGTAAATTTAAACGGGTGACACAGAAAACATTAAAAAAATTCCCTAATGGTGTTTTGGACAACGGCAAAGTGAACTAACCACCATTCTAAAAACATCAAAAAAATGTGTAAACAGCATTATGCACGAAAATTTGGGTATAAAAATTTGGTTTTCCCAATATTTGATTCAAGAGGTTACTCTGGGAAAAAAAAATAAAAAATTGCAGGTCATAGTTCTCTGGAAAAACTGATCATGGAAACTTGTTCCATTCCGTAGCAGCCCTATAAAAGAAGGATTCTTGATCAAGATTGGTCCTTGTACTGTTAATCTTGAGAGTAAATGGGTGAAACTGATTAGCGTGCCGAGCTCTTCGGCCGAATGTGGCCAGTGGTGGTATAAGAGTTTTCTGGGCGTTGAACTGAACAAGATTGTTGGTTCCCTACTCGACGATTGCTTTAAGATCTCTTTTGATGGAGTCAACCTGATTCTGCCTGAGTCCAATTGTATTATTCACCGAAAGTGATCGATAGGATGAGAAAGTTGAGACAAATGTGGTGTCGTCTGCGAAACTGTAAATGGGGTTTGTGGTGGTTTTCAAGAGGTCGTTGATATGTAAAAGAAATAGGGTGGGGGACAGGATGGAACCCTGGGGGACCCCGGCATTGGTTTTCAATGCAGAAATACCGTCAACTGCCCCATGTAAGGAGCGATCTTGCATGAAGCTCATGAGCCATTGGCGCAATTTGGTTGGGAGACCGTAGGCAGATAATTTGCTTAACAATGTCTGGTGCCAAACTGGTTCGAAGACTTTAGATATATCCAAGGCTATTACACGGGATTCACCAAACTTCTCAATAGTGTTTGTCCTGAGCCGAGTGACATAAGGCAGGAAATCTTGTTTCAAAATAACTCAATAACCAAATTTTACTTAATGCTTCCAAAACACAGTCATGTCACTCACCCACAAAAGCACTACCAATACACAATCAATACCAAAACGTAAACATAAACAACCAGGATCTTCGTAACAGTGAAGGTTTTAATTTGGTAGTGTTGCTTTTGCGCAGTATTCAGATAAGCACCGATTGCTGCTTAAATATTGAATTTTTTTTTTCAAACCAGAAAGGTGTATAGCCTGATTAGTCAGTATGGGGGTGGGCTAAGGATATTTTGTTAAACGTAAGATCCATCATAATTCCATGCGGGCAATCACCTCCTGAATTTTTTCGCATGAATTTAGAAACACCCTATATACAGATAAAATTAAAAATATCTCTTTGGCAATATTTGAAAACTTTTTTGGAAGGTCAATTTGTTGCTGCACAAGCGAGTCGAAAATTCAAAAAGAATATTCTTATAACAAGTTTTATTTTTAACAAGTAAAACAAAAACAAAAAAAAACACAAAATACTTTGGGATTTTTTAATTGTTGCTGTAGTCGGCCAGACGAGGAGTTGTTCAAAAACGCGCGGAGTGGGCGCTGCTCTTCTCAATCTGATATGTTCCAACCTATAAAATTATACCTTGCCGAACTGTACATAATAATAAATCGAGATAATTATCATTATTAACCGTCAAAGATGTTGTTTATTATATTTGTTTGTAATTTTTCACGAGCAATTTTCCGGTAGTCGCTGCAGCACTCTCTGACGTGTTTATCAATTTATTTTGGCGACAATTATTTATAAAACATAATCACGAACGTATTAAGTAATACATAAATCTGGGTCAATATCGTAAGTCAGTAACTTTTTATTTTAGATGCATATTTTTATTTTAAAACAAACAAGCCATATTGTTCTTTTCTCAACCACGCTAAGCTAGTCAAAGGGAGAAGAATTCAAAGAAATTAAACTATCAATCCTATTACCTATGTCAATAACAAAATTGTATTTTAATAAAAAGAGATAAAAAAAACATAATGGGTGTGTTCAAACGCAAAAGTGAATCTTCAGATAACTAAATTTCGAGATAATGAGATGAATATACAGGCGCACACTTATCAACAATGCTTAGTAGACAAGAGTGGAAATACTACGAAGCAGCGCACAAAGAGGAGACCGAGTAGTATGAATGAAACGCTGTATAATGTATGTATAGTTCCCATTTATTTTTATTCGCCCAGTATGTGGTTGATTTTCGAATAACATTTCATCTCTAAATTTTCGCGAACCAATGGCAGGTCTAGTTTCGAGAATTTCCAAAAACTGTAAAATGTAAAGATGTCCGATCATAAACGGAACGTGACTGCATTATAAATGACAAATGAAACCACAATACGTCAACGTCTAAGAAGTCAGTTGTTAAAACGTTTAAGCAAATGTGAACAAGAATTATAAAAAATGTTATTGAAATTTTATTTATTTATCAAATGTTTTATTTTAATGCCAGCTGATAAACAATATTTACAGTTTTTTCGGTAGGTGTGAACACGTAAAGATTTTTTGGTATTCCAATTCTGGAGCAGGCAACACATAAATGACCGTGCGAAAAACAGGAACCTTGTTCGTAGTCAAAGTCCAAGCCAAAATCAAAACCAGCCAATCCAGTCAATATCAAAATTTTTATCCAACAGTCCGAAATCAAAACCAAGTCAATCCAAATCGTAGTCAATCAATCTTGTTCTCTCGCAGGCTTAATCCTATAGATGTTTGTTTGTTTTTTTTAGTGTCGCGTTTTTGTTTCATCGAATTTCAAATCACAACGATTTTGAAGAAATTTCATTTCAATATACGAATTTCTTTACAGTGTCGTAATTTTTTTACGATAAGGAATGACCATCGATGATATGCTGCAAGTAGCTTTTAATCAGAGTGTGTCAGAGTGTTGTTGAATTACAACCGTATAATCTGAAGAAGAATAGATGCTGCTAAAAGTAGTACTTACTAGTAAAGTTTCAAATACTTAGAAATAAACCCAAATGAGAAAAGAACGTTACCTTGCACATGGTGGTTGTACATAAATTAATATATTGATAGACAATATTTAATACTAAATATTTAAATGCGATGGACAGGCAGACCGAATTCTCGTAGATGAGCAGCTTGTTGGTTTCGGCCATATTTTTTTTAAATATAGTACATTGTTTATGGGGTAGGAAAAGCCTAACATTCCTGGACGACTGTGAAGATTGCTAAGTCGAGGCGCTAGCCGGGACTTAGCAACACAGAGTCCAGGAATGTGGTTTTTCCTACGAGGTTAACATACTATTTTTCCGCAAGTAGTTTAAAATTAATTAAATAAATGGTGTTTCGAAATTTATATTAAAATTGGTTGCGTTACTATGGAAACGTATTAATGATGAATTGTCAAACTTGACACATATAAATTTAATTGCTGGTGTTTGTTTTCGAAAACAATACAATGTAAAATGATAAATGATGATAAATTTTTCATTTCTGGGACTCCCCCAAAGGTGGTTGAGGCAGTGAATACTGCTTCATTAAAATTATTGCCAAATAAATCAAGAGAAAAGTACGATTATGCATATAAACGTTTTATGGACTATTGAAAGAGTAAAAACAGGAGTTCTTTCTCGGAAAATGTTGTAAGGGCATACTTCCTAGACATTTGTTTAAAGATGAAATCTTCAACAATGCACCGAGTTTTTTAAAATATAAATTAATTCCTCATAAACATGTTTTCAATCATTTATGTTAAACACTAACAACTGTAAGGAAATATCATTTCCATACAGTAAGTAAATGTATATTTTCTAACAATTAGAAAATCGACTTTTTCTTTAAGAAAGTTTGTCTGGAATGTCAAAATTTCCTAGCGATTTGCGGAAAATTTTATTTATTTGCTTTTCCACTTGCTTCGTCACAATTTGTCCGATTACACGTGGTGACTGCAAAAAACCGAATTTTCCCGTACTAATTTGAGTAGATTATCGGCTACCCCGAATGTAATTAGGCATTAACCGATATTCCGCTTTCGTCGTAAGGGGTTGGAGTTTCTGTGACAACGTCGCAAACGAACCGACGGCAACGCAGCCTACGCTAATTACAGGCAACTATAAACCTTTGACATCTGACCTGATCCACTAACGAGCCTTCGGCGAGTGTTTTGTTCCCCCAATTTGAGCACATTCGGTGTCGGGTAAAAGCAGAAAACGTGCGTTGTATGTGCGTATGTACAAGGCAACGTTGATTCTACGACCGTCTTGCGGAGATCGACAAAATTTATTTCCTTTTGTTAAATGTACAACATTTTATAATAACTGAACCAATGATTTTAATTTTTGTACGAGTAGTCTTCAATTAAACGCGAATTAAATTTAAGATTACTTTTTATATGAATAATCGTTCCAAAAATTAAAATTATTTTTGAAAATTCCCTAATTTTATTTCTAATATTACCGATTTATAAATAATTTAGTAAAATCTTTAAGTAAAATGGATAATTTTAAAAAAAATAATTAATAGTACCTGATTGAAAGGGATATTGTGTATAGAATTAAAATTTTAATCTAAACATACAGCACATACATACATATAGTCACGCCTTTATCCCGTAGGGGTAGGCAAAAACCACTTTCTTCATCTATTTATAATACCTATTCAAAACTTTAACACCCCGTATCTCTGAAAACGTACATACGTTTATAAAGCAAACTGTCATTATTTTTTCATGCAAAATCACTCCCTGAAGTTTGTAACACTTATTTACTAACACCCTGTATAACTTCACTGGAGGTAGTAGAATTGTTTCGACTTATTTTCATTTTCATTTTTTATTTAACATCTAGTTAGCAACCGAAAAAAGGCGTGTTTTTGTGATTTTTTTTTTGGAAAATGATTGCAGGTTTGGAACTGTTTTTTTTTCATAGTTTCTTTAAAACAGTGTTGATCTGAACGAGATATGTTCGCCGAGGTCGACCCCTACTGAGTTGTCCATTCACACTCGCATTATAAATTTGTTTCGTTAATCGTCCTTCATCCATCCTTTCTACGTGTCCAAACCATTTAAGCATACCTTTATCTATCTTTGTAACCACATCTTCTTTTACACTACAGCGTTCTCTTATTTCACTATTTTTCACTTTATCCAACCGAGTTACTCCGGCTACACTTCTCACACTACTCATCTCTGCAGTATTAATAATTGTTACCTAATTAAAAAATAGTAAAGAGAATTTTTATTTATGTCGACCTCTGGCGTGTTGTGCGAAAGAGACTTAAAAAAAAAAGAAAATAAAAAAGTGGGGAACGCGTATGGTTGTAAAACAATTCGGTACGAAGATTTTCCGTTCGTTATGGGGTACGTAAGTAAGACTTCGATTTGCTGTTGCGTTTGTAAGCGACGTTTCGTTTGAATAAAACATCACTGGCAAAGGCGTTTTTCACGTCGTAAAGGAGAATTAAGACATTGTATTGTGAATTATTTATATTGACAAATGAGGTGTCACGCTTGCCACTACATATGCCGAATACAAATGTTCCCAAAAGCCGATTTGCAATTCGAGCAGATCTCGACTAGTTTTTAACGTTGCGGGCATCCATCGACAACATTTCGAGTCGAAATTGCTCGTTACAGGCACGGATTTGCGCCGTTGTCACGAAATCTCATTCTATTTACCATTCTATATAATTTTTGTTACACAAAAAGCTTTCGCACAAATCAAATGGGAAATGGATCCCAGTCGAATTGGCTGAAATTTTGATATGTTGTAGTTTATACCTTTCTGATAAATAGGCTCCATTGGCCCGAGGCCTAAAAATGGACAGTTTTTTCGGTATCGAAGGTCGAAAGTTGCGACTAGTACAGATCTCTCACGCGATCGAAAATGAATTTGCATCTCTTACTTTGGTGCTCCGATAAGAGATTTGGCTATGATCTCTAGGGCAATTTATTTATTTGCGTATAAGAATGAGATTCACTCAGATTTTTACCTCCATAGGAGTTTTATTTCAATTGCAGGACAAAATCATAATTTACAACTATAAAAACTAACCCCTTATTAATATTTTCTCGAATCCACCAACCAATAGTTTTTAGAAGTAGTTGACAAAAGCTATATAATAGTGACATCTAGTAACATTCCGTTGATTAGTTTTATCAACATCTTTATACAACTACTACTATCCATGCAAACTGGAATAAGACAAGGCGATAGCCTAAGCCCCATGCTCTTCAACTTGATTATGGACGAACTTATAACGGAAGTAAAAAAGGCTGGAAAGGGATACTCACTAGGGGACAAAGAACTAAAAGTAATTTGCTACGCGGACGATGCCATGCTGGTCTCAGAAGATGAAGACAACCAAGAGAGAATGCTTTATCAGTTCGAAAAGACAGCTGCCAAATACAACATGGAGATATCGGTAGCAAAATCAAAAGTGCTAACCATTTCAAAAAAGCCCAGAAGATGTAAATTGGCTACATACAATAAACCAGTAGAGCAGGTTATGAGTTTCAAATATCTCAGCGTCAACATAACGAGCAGCAGAGACCTCCAAGAAGAAATAAAGGCTTAAACAACCAAAGCAGCTTTCATATCAGGATTCCTTAAAAATATAATATGGCGAAACAAGCAATAGTCCATTGAAAGCAAAGTCCGCATATATAAGACCTGTGTGAGACCTGTTATGACCTACGCTGTAGAAACAAGAGCCAAAAACTCGACAACAAAAAGGATTATCCGTACAGCAGAGATGAGGTCTCTGAGATCCATAGCAGGCTACACAATAAGGGATCACAAAAGAAACGAAGACATCCGAGAACTTTGCGATGTCCAAGACATAGTTAGATGGTCCCGAAACAGACGTCGCGAATGGAGAAATCATGTTGAACGGTTGGACGACAACAGATTGCCGAAGATTGCAAGGAATGGTCTCCCAAGATCCAGCAGACCACCTGGACGTCCACCCATACGTTGGCATGTTAAAATATGCAAGTAGACAGCTAACAAGTTTAACAATCGCTATGGTTAGACAATCTCTTACGCACGTTTTGTTCATAATAATATGGGATTTGATGCTATAACAAGAAATCTTTATATTAAAAGACACGTAACAGAATTCGCCAACAATCTATATAATTCAGAGCCAAATATTACCAGAGTAATTGCAGCCATCGACGGTACCTATGGCTCTATTTCAAAAAGTAGCAATTTTAGAGCTCTCCAACAATCCTACTGTACTCATAAAGGTCGACACTTGGTAAAACCAGCTCTAGTAGTCGCTCCGGATGGATATCCAATCGGTTTCTTGAAAGGATTCGCATTCGGATAACCTGACCGTGTTTTGGCGTGAAAATAAGAAAGCGTGGGTTACAAGCGCTATTTTTTCTGACCAGTTCCGGAATTGATTTGTTCCTAGTGTTGACTTATTTTAAAAAAATAATTTAGACCTTAAGGCCGATCTAGTTTTGGACAATGCTTCAAATCATCCTCGTAAGCTTAAAACTATGCATCCAAATATAAAGGTGATATTTTTACTTCCTAACACAACTGCTTTACTTCAACCAATGGACCAAGGAATAATCCAGGCGTTCATTGAAAGAACTTAAACCATACACATTGAAATGATGTTGGAAAAAACTATGGTCGGGTCTGACTGTTGAAAATGAAAGATTCTGTGCAAATTCAAACTTGTACAGCAAAAATTGCTCAAGTTACCAATGAAATAGGAACAGAGGGCATTGAGCAATAGAATTTAGCGACATTGAAAAGTCGCTTAAATCGCAAAACGAAGATTTGACCAAAACTGATTTGGAGAAAATGTTGAATCCGCATTCCATCAAAGAAAAGATTTTCACGGTCCACACAATAGGTCTACCATTTTTGCGACTATTTTTAGTAAAAAAAAAAATTTGACCTGTGCTTGAAATAGAAACAAGATGCATAAAAACACAATTGCAATGCTTCAATTGACATTTATAAGATAGCGATTAGTAACCAATTATTTATTGATCTATAAGTATAAGCCAAAAATATATTGCAGTCAACCAAACTGGTTTTCCAACATAAACTAAAACTTACAAAAGGTGCTGCAGAAGGAAGCACTTTTAAGCAAATAGTTATCTGTTTTTTAAGAACAGAAAGTGGAAAAGTTAACTTTCAGATTGGTTTAGGCACATAAAAAAGCAAATGAATTTTTATGTTGTATATTTTAAAGAACAATCATCCGTTTGTTATTCTTGAAATGTACTTGGCAATCCTTCAACCAATAAAATAATCTGTTACCAAGGTAATAATCACAGATAAAATTAATCTTTTGATCTTACCAACATAGCGTGGGTGATGTTTTACGCAAGCAAGATTTACGTCTAGTTTTATTAATAATAAAAGTAGGAAATAAAAACTGATTTTAAAGGTAAAATTACAAATAAAAAAAACACAGACAATCCAATACTATTATGTACTGCAGAAAAGTGCAAATTAATAGATGTTTTATTAATATTCATCATTACGTGTTCTTTTATTGTTAACCAAATGAATTCAATGCTTATATGTGTAGGGTGGGTTTGGCATTGGAAGCATCCATTCGCCACAGACTTTTGTTATGTTATAATTGTTAAAGGTCTAGACCAATATTCCCTAAAAAAGTTACCAAAATATCGAATATGTCCCTATTCTGGGTATTAAGCTGATATGTATCAACTGTTGACGACGTACAAGGCTCAAATCCGACCTCTACTGGAGTATTGCTCGCACATTTGGGGTTCAGCACCAAGGCATTCTCTTTGTCTCCTAGATTCCATTCAGAAAAGGACCATTCGGTTGATAAACAGCTCAACTCTCATAGATACCCTTTACCCACTAAAACATAGAAGAAGAGTTGCAGACCAGACATTAATCTACAGATATTTCCATGGCAGATGCTCCAGAAAAATAAAAACTCTAATACCAACACTGGCCACATTCGGCCAAAGAATTCGGCACGCTGATCAGTCTCACCCATTTAATTTCAAGATTGACACTACAAAGACCAATCTCTATCAAGAATCTTTCTTTTACAGGGTTGCGACGGAATGAAACAATCTTTCAAAATCACTTTTTCCAGAAAACTATAACCTGCAACTTTTCAAAAAGCGGGTCCACAATCTTCTCCTTTTTATAATAACTCCCCCTTCTAATAGTCGCAGTGCGGGCCGTCCGAGGCCCACACGATAGGTTTACCCTTTTTGCGACTATTTTCAGTAAAAAAAAAAGAAATGTTATATTTAGCGATATTATGGTTTTGTAATAGACCCAAAAGTCGTGTGATTTTAGAGTATGATTCCTGCAAGAAAAGAATATGTGAATACATGTCACAGATGGATGAGTTACCACATATGCAATAAGGTGCTTGGGATAAAGCACAATTTTGTATAAATGGGCTGGGAATCTGCCGTGATTAAATTTAAGTCGTTTTATGGTAACTGCTTTCTTTCTGCTTAAAGTGTAATCTGACAAGTGTGGAATTCTCAGTGGTAATTTGGGGTATATTAGTATGTAATGATTAGTGGATGTGGCAGTGAAGTCTTTCCAATGCCTCTCCCAACTTGAGCATTTAATTTTTTTCCATTTTGACTATATTATAGAATGGATGAATTTCGGCGAGGTTTGTAGAAGACGTTGTTTTTTTAGCTAACTTGTCAGGTATTCCGTTTCCCAATATTCCTTTACCCATACATATATATATATATATATATATATATATATATATATATATATATATATATATATATATATATATATATATATATATGTATTTAGTCACGCCTTTTTCCCGTAGGGTTAGGCAGAGACAAACCACTTCACTTCACTTGCTACGGTTCTAACACACTTATACTATTTAAACATATTTGCGCATATTCTTATTCTACGACGTATGGCTGATAAACAAACAAACTTAACTTCACCGGTTTCACAAAATAACCTAAATTGTTAAATAAAATTAGAATTTTTAAAATTATTGTGTGTCAATCAAATATTTGCAAAAAATGCATTTAAAATTGTAATCAGAAGGATTGAACTGTATGCCCTTCCCACCCCTTTTGTATCGGTATGACATAATTGTGAATGTCACTATCAAACTCAGCGTCCTCGCAGACTATGAATTCGATATAAATATCTACCGTTTTTGATCGTTTTTATATTTCATCGTTCAGTGGAATGCAAGTACTAACTGCAGAACATCAAGACAGCTGATAAAAAACCTCTCCAGAAGAGAGCAGATGCACTCTGAACGATGAACCGGAGTAGGCTGAGCAGCACGCTTGGTCTGCTCAACGGCCACATCGCACTAAGGGCGCACCTCTTCAAACTTAAGCTGGCGACTGAGAAAAATTGCCGACTATGCGCCGAAGAGAAAGAGAGCAGCATACACATTCTGTCGTGCTGCCTGATGCTAGCAATGTACCGGTACCAAACCTGTGGCCGCGTGATAATTGATAATGGATCCAAGTGATCTAAATGAGACAGTGCCAATAGAAATCCTGCGGTTTGCCAAAACCAGCGAACTGAAATTCTGATGCCCTTAACACACAGCGGTAGTCACAAAGGATCAAAGATCTAGGCGACATAGGTGCCTATACCAATCACCAAACCGCAAAAATGTGATGTAATATATTCCTTCCCCTTCTCACCCCTTTCGTAGGGGTGCTAACAAAATTGGAAATGGGATTGTTACATTTAGCGACCCCAAAACTATGAACTCGTCACTAATATCGGCAATTTTTGACAGCCTTTATATTTCAGCCTCCTCTTACCCCTTTTGTAGAAACTTATCGGGATAAAAACTATCCTATCTATCAAGTTGGATTTATGAATACACATTTACAAAATTTCATTAAAATCGGTCCAGCGGTTTAGGAGCGCATAAAGGACAAACAAACCTAATTTGATTTATACATATTTTTTTTCACTATAACCACCCCTGGTATGTATAAAACAAGATACTGCACGATGAATGTTTTTTGTTCGAATCCGTCTATGGTGGGATTTTAAAAAATGAAACAATTCTCCATGCCATCGCATGATTTTGCGTCTCTTTTGCGGATTGTGGCACGGGAATAAAAGCGTTTTATTAAGGAAGAAGTTTGGTTACGACTCTGCTTTCTTTGCAACAAATATTTAACCGAAAATAAAAAAAAAAGATGAGAAAAAGGAAATTTTTTTCGATCGTAAATTCGGCGCTGGTTCTTTGGAAAGATACGCGGATGTAACGGTCCCTCTGAGAATTTTCAATGATCGAAAAAAATGGACATTCTCATTCTTTTTCGGTTGTCGTTACTTGCATTCCGCGAAAGTTACTTTGTACATTGGAAGTACTATAAATAAAGCGACGTATGTACTTTTTTTCCTCGTTAATTATCTCTACGATGCACTCAATTTTATAAATTATAACCTAAAAACACTTTAATCGAGTTTTTAAAACGATAACTAACGGCTTGACAGCCCTAACGGGTTGCCAGTTCGAATCCTACCAAATCACAAATTAGGTACGGATTTGAATTATCCTGTTATTGATCTTTAAGATTAGCACCAGGAAATCGTAATACCCATTACTATAACTTCCACTGGGAAGTTAAAAATTAGAAATTGTAAATCATAAAAAAGAATAAATAGATCTACTAAAAAATTCACTACTGAAAAATGGCAAGTTAGTTCAATTTTAAATCGGACAAATTAATTAATAATGTTATCGGCGTATTTGGTCATACACGCAAAGGTTTTTCATTACTTACTAAAAATAATTAGAAGATAAACTAGGAAACTCTAACTTTCCCGATGAATAATAATTCCACGACGTCGAGATCGTGTTAGATCGGAGCGTTCCTACTATAAAATTGAAACAAATGCATAAAATGGGCGTCGACAAATATACATCAGGCGTCTCTCTAGGGTACTAATTATTGAATAATAATTATGAGGGGACAACGTCCCATTGGAAGCTGATAGTGAAAGGGGATTTTTAATTTTAATTTGCCTGGATGAAAACTCAAATCGATTGATATACAACAGACATAAATAACAGTTAATTACACATTCTATTAGACCCTCTTCACAGTTAAATAAACATCGATCTACTTTATTAGTGGGGGTTTAGGTTTTGGTAAAATAATGACGACGACTTCATTCTACCCTTCAATTATGTGTATTTTTATAAAAATACGGGGTGGGCGATAAGTCATTTGTCACATTTAAGACTTTTTTTTGCCTAGTTTATTAACTTACCAGTGGAAGTTATAGTAATGGATCCGATTTTGCGAATCCCGAATTTTGACATATCTTCACATTTCAAGGTCCCCAGAGTCAAATACAATACTTTTTAAGTGGACGTCTGATTGTGTATGTACGTATGTGCGTATGTTCGTATGTGCTTTCGGAATTATTTTTAGTCTCGATTATCCCGAGAACAACAAATGATATCGACGTGGGACCAATTGCATTCGACGCATAATTACGTAACTTAGAACTGAATAGATTTTCAGCAAAATCGGTCGAGCTGTTTTTTATGGAGAATCAAAAAACTGAATAAAATGGTAAACTACCTGAATTTTGCAATCTATCAATTATACTATTTTTAAAACAGAATTTTAAGATCTTTTGCATAATATGATTATTGCTTGTTAGAAATATTTGTATAAAAAATATAATGACAATATTTCATAAAAAGAGATAGTTTTAGAAAACAACAATATGAATTGAAGAATTTTAAACTTGTGTCAGTATTGAGATAATAGCATTGAAGACGCTATAACTTCTAAATATTATTTTTAATAATAATCAAGCATTGTTTATAACAATTAAATATTGTTACTAATAAATGTTTATTGATCATAAGAATTAAAAAAAAATTTCAATTGTTATTAACATTGAAAATAGCTCCCGCTTATGGAATGATAAGAAAAAGTTTGAAAGAATACTGCTGACATAAACAGAATATTGTTAATGACAATTATAATTTGTTACAAACAATTTGAAATCGTTTTTTATAATAATTTTAATAATAATTATAACAACAAAACATATGGTATTTTTTCATTCTTTTCACTGGGAAGTTAGTTGTGTGGACCTCTCAAGTCGCACCCAGACCACTGATTATTTTTTAGTAGGTTTTCCAAACATCTATCTTCTATCCCGACAAGATATTCAATGGTAAGCCTACTTTACTTCAAGACCTAAATGAAGTGTTGTTAGCCCAAAAAGTGATGATAGATATAACTGTCTACTTTATGAACACCTGTAACCGGTTAAGAAAAAGTTGATATGGCAAGAAGATGGAGCACTCCCGAATTATGGAGAGTCACCGACTAAATTTCAAAGAAAAGCGTGGAAGGAGTATGTAATAGTAAAAACAAGAATCTGCTAAAGATTTCTAGGATGTTTCATTTGTAAAACTCATCTTATCTTTCAATATGCCAATAAGAACATCAATGACCTTTGACCGTTTGTACTTTTACATCAAGCACCTCCATTTACTTTTCAACTAAAATCTTTTTACTTACAAGATTGTTTTTTTTTACTTAACCCTAAACATTTTAAAAACTTAAAACCGATAAATAAAAAACATTATTGACCATAAATTACAAATATCAAAACTCTTTTTTATTGTTCCTCCAAGAAGGGGTAAAAGGCATTAGGGGAAAGGTCTTAACCAATATATACAATTTTAATGTTTCGTTTGTTCTTCAAAAACTTAGATACACTAATAATTTATTTTATTAAAAAGTGGCAACATTATCGCAGGAAAAACAGTAAATTTAACAGTTTGCTATCTACTTAATCCATCTCTTGCTCGTCCTCATAACCATCAGGCAAAGCGTTGGTCTTTGGATTGTGGAAAAAGGTCTTATTACCGTCACCCCACGGGAATCGTTTGTCTCTTTTCCTCAAATATTCATATTTAATGAAAGGCGGTCGCTCGCATTCTTTCAGCGATTCCCTGTAGATGGTTTTCACCGTAGCCAGACCGATAACCGGAATTCCCAGAAAGAAAAATAGCATCTTGTAAATTTTGTAACTATCTTCATGGGACGGAGGCGGAATCCCTCGACCGCTGGGGCTGCACACCTTACTGAACAGTCTATTCGACATATCCGCGAGTAGTAGACCACTGAAATTTTGCATGAATGATATTTCTCGAAAAATATTTTGACACTCTGTCAAAGTTTGCGATCAAATAATCCCAAAATGTTGACGGAGAAAACAAAACAGTTTGTTTCCGATAGTATTGTATTTTTTATGGGTTAGAGCTATGAAAATTAGTGATAAGGAGAATAATCTTTATTAAAAAAGTTTCCATCAAAATATGGCATATAAAGATGGTGTTGGTAAACGTGAGGTTAGATCTGAGATGTTTTAGAAGTTGAAATATGTCAAATGGAAATAGATACGCAATAATTTTTAAATTAAACAATTACACAGTAAAATGTTGCTCTAGCAGTAAATGTAAAAGTAAAAAGGAAATAAAAAATGCACAACATTCTTTGTCCTTTTTCAAAACTTTGGGCGTTCTTTTTAAAAACACTAGTCTACTATAGTAACGCCATCTTAATTAAATACCCTCTAATAGGTATTCATAAATACTGTAACAATGATTCCAAACCACAACACTACAACCTTTAAGTATTTTAAATGTAAGTAGGCAAATATTTAGAATTTAATAAACAGCGCTGTACCATAACAATATCAAGCGACATAATACATTGTATGCCTACAGGTCATAATCTTGAATTTCTTCATTTGACAGCATCTTGGATTAGCTAATAGTTAGGACTTAAGTTTAGGTAAGATTGACTATTAAGAGCGTTTAGCAAGTGTCAAACAAGACGTATCCTTGCCTTGATTTTATAATTGATTCTCTTATTAAAATATACAGGGTAAGCCATAAGTCAAAAATAAAATTTACTATTTTATTATCAAAAAACAAACACTAGTACCTACTTATAGTTCAACGAACCAACAAAAAGTGGTTTTTAAATCCTGATTGTATCCGTGTCTTTAAATGTTCAACATCAAATGCAATTCAATGATATTTCTGCTTCCAATCTATCCATCAAAGTTTCATTTGGAAAGTCTCTCACAATAATTTTATAATGCGAAGATGCTTCATCTTGATATCATACCAACTTTTCCTTAACCAGCTGTAAATGTTTTTAGAGTGGACTATTTTCCAGTTTTAACCGCACCTCTTGATACTTTCTCTGGTACTTTACAAAATGGGCAGTATAGTAAAAAAAACAAGGCCCGATTAAGTCCACCTCTAAATCCCTGTCCATGCACTTTTAGAAGAGTTTTTATCTCTTTAAAGAATGCTTGTGTAAAAGTTGGGATCGGCTTCTTGTCAGATTAAGTACAACTCGAAGAACCAATAAGCTTGTCCTTATCATCTTTATTTAGGAAGTAAAATTTATGTGGTTTCAATTGCAGATATTTCTTTATTGTATGTATGTTTGTTTCTGCTTGTCTAAACCCTTTATATATTTATTGCAGCTATTCTATACTTCTTGGACACTATTTTAAAATTTAGTCTTTAGTTTTAGACTTTATCCTAACTAAAGGAAAAATCCCCACTACCGATCCAGTTTCTTCAAATATTAAATTAATCATTGATGCTCTGTCTACAAAAAGTTCTAGGTATATGAAGCAACTGGGGTAATGGTGCTTACCTTGTTCTTATTGGCATAGCCATGAAACACAACTCAAATTGAGAAATTTTAGTTATCTTTAGCAGCTTAATGCATAAAAAACTCTTTAAATAATTATCCTAGAAGCTTTGTTTAAGAATGATCGGTTCAGTAGGCAAGATCAGCAGATGAATGTTTAAAAGTGCATTCAATCAAAACTCCTTGTTGTTTTGACTGCTCTAGTCAGAAAAGGAAATGAGAAAGAAGCCTTTTTGAAGCATGATCATAGAGGCTCCATTCACAACAACTCCTTTGTGTATGAATCAGCTTAGTGTTAGGGTGCAAAAGTTCAGAGTTCCTGTTTTCCTTATTGACATGGTCTAAAAGAAAAGTAAGAAACCTCTTTAGAGCATAATAACACTTATATCTTACCGGTTCTCACATATGGGACAGAAACCCTAACACTCAATAAGGCTTCAGCAAAAAAATTGGGTGCCACACAAAGAAAGATTGAAAGATCTTTGCTGGGGATATCACTCAAAGACAGAGTAAGAAATAAGGAGATTCGTATAAGAACAAAGATAGAAGACATAATTGAAAAGATCTTAAAGTCGAAATGGAGGTGGGCCGGTCACGTAGCACGACAAACAGATCAGAGATGGACGAAAACACTTCTGTAATGGAGGCCATGGTCAGACAAACGAAATCCCGAAAGACCACCCACCAGATGAACAAATGATTTAAAAAAGATCAACACCAACTGGATTGCAGCGGCACAGGACCGAGAAGCTTGAGGAGGCCTATGTCCGACTGCGGACGCAAATGTCTGGAGAATGATGTTGATGACCTTAACAACCACTTGACGTCCAGCCAGTTTGTTTGTTAACAACACCTTTTAAGTTAAATTGGAAAAGTAATACTTCTGCTGAGGGATACATAGATTCTTCCATTGAAAATAAAAACAAAGGTGCTGCGAACATTTTAGGAGAACTTGAATTAGAACCTTCAATAAGTCTTAATATTAGTTGTAATAATAACGCTTTAAAGGTAACAAGAAAACCAGGAATAACTTCTTCGGGAATAAACGTGTTAAATTGTGAGAATTGTAAGATTAATATTTACAACAAATAGCTTATTCACATTTTCCAATGTTTTTAATTATTTTTGTATTTCTTGTTCAAATAAAACGTTCTTATTGTTTGTGAATTCATCTTTAATAAAAATGCGTTTCGTAATAAAATTTGAGTTGTGTAATGAGTTTTATTACACAACGCAAATGGACCAAAATGAGTGGCATAATAGCTTCAAAATGAAGCAGTTGTAGATAAAAGTATTAACATTAATACCTTGTCAGAAATGTATTAGTTTTATTTATCATATTGTTAATGAAGTATTTATTTGCATAACTTACAATTTAGCAATGTTGTATATTGAGTATTATGGAAATCTGTGCATTGTTTACAATCCTGGTACAAAGATAGTTAGAGTAGTACTTTCCGGTTATATATTATTAATACATTCCGTACGATGTTCACTATATTGATAAAGTATTTACTAGAATATTTTACTGTGATAACAAAATGTGCCAGCTGATGACTTTCGAATGGCAATGGCATTATTTACGGTTATAAGTGGATAATGGAATTTCTTTTTGAAAAATTAATGAGCATTTTTTTAAATATATTCACAAAAAACTGCAGAAAATTTACAAAAATAATTTAATTCAACTATTATTAATTAAAAAGGAACACGAGCAAGCCATTTTGCATATATATTTATTTATTTACGAAATTATTTTAAAAAATTGTGCATTTACCTATCTTTGATTTCCAAATACGTTGTGTCAATTCTGTCGATCAAAAAGTGTAACCCAAACATGGCGCTTCTAATACAAAGTTCTTACAATTTTAAGTTAACACCAACGTTTAAAAGATATGTCAAAATTGGAACACCCTTGAGCTCTTTGAGTGATTTTAATGACGCTACTTTTATTATTTATAAAACAATGTTGATTAAACACTATTTTTTGAATATTTTTTAAATTATGCATAATGCCCTAAAATTCAAAAGGATGAAAGTAAATGTAAGTAAGACGAAAGAAGCGAAGGAAAGCAAATAAATGAGGCACTGCATAACTTTATGAGCAGCCAGAACGTGCCAAAAAAGGCGCATCTGGCTGTGCATAGAGGAGGACTGGTCTCTACACTTATGTACGGGTTTGATAGAAGAAGCATGAAAATAAGGTTAATGCTGCAGAGATAAGTAGTCTCAGATGTATAGCCGGGGTGAGAAGAATAGTGAGATAAGGGAACGCTGTGGTGTGAAAGAAGATACTACAAAGATAGATAAAGGAATGCTTAGATGGTTTGGGCACGTACAGAGATATATGAAGATAGATTGACGAAACAGATTTATAAGGCGAGTGTGAATGGGTAAGACGGTAGAGGTCAAAAAGACAATCGACGAGTATGTATGAGAGCACTGATGAAAGTAGTGGGCTCTGCCTACCCCTACAGGAAAAAGACGTGACTATGTGTTTGTTGAAATGCAGCAAAGGGTTACAAAGTGTTACAAATAATCTGCTCGATCAAAAACAACCATTTGTCCTGGTTTGCCTAATTTAAACGTTTGGAATATTAAAAATAGTTGACCACATAAAGAATCATAAAAAATCCCCAAAAGTAACCCATAGGAGAAAGCTAACATCCTAATATTCTAAAAGGCAATGTGTACAATATTTTGCACGAACGTTTTGGCATGGTTTTTTAAATAAATTTGCTAACAGTTGAACAAAAACAACAACTTGTTGATGAATCAGAGCACTGTTTGGAGAAATTTAAACAAAATAATCTACATATACACTTTGTAACAAATCAACAATAAGTTTAAAGAAAATCACCAAATAAAAGCATTCCGATCTGATAAGTTAGGATAGTGAGATTAAAGCAAACAGCACCTAGGTCTTATTATATCACCTGAAAAAGATGGGCAAAACAGAGAGTGATAGTTGCCGCTACTGCGAGAACTTCGCTGAAACTGCAGAACATTTGCTTTGCGAATGCCCAGCGCTTTTCTGCAGGAGGCTCAAGTTTATGGAAGGGGCCTTCCTAAAGCCCTTCGATGTCAGAAATTTAGCCCCCAGGAAACTGATAAACTTTGCTCGAAGTCTCGTATTCCCGGGCTTCGAATAGATTAAGGGCACAAAAGATCTGATAGGTCAAAGTGCTTGAGAGGCAGCATAGCCTTCACGACCCACCCTTTAATCTACAATCTAGGTCTTATTAGCTCCATTTTGCATCCTCCTGAAGAAGTTCTGATCTGTCTGATCATCGACAGGACGTTTCTGGCAGAGTCCTGATCGAAATTGTGCAAGCTTATAGTTATTTTTATTTTTTTATTTTTTTTGGGTTTACCACTGTTGATGTTGTTAAACTAATAGTAGTAAAGTATCGATGATTTCGTAGCCAGCATAGCTACGGTGTGGTTCCCTTAATAACTACTGTTTCGATTAACTTTAGAGTGACCGTTATTGTTTAATACTTCAAGGTATTCTAGTAATAGTCCCACAGTAAGGATAATTTTTTCTAGGACATGACCATGTTGCTAACATCGCAAAGTCAGCAAGCCAGAGGTTGGGTTTTCTGTGTGCTAGAAAATTTTTTACTCCTCATAAATAGTTGACGACGTACAAGGTTCAAATCCGACCTTTACTGGAGTATTGCTTAAATGCTCACACATTTGGGGTTCAGCACCAAAGTATTCTCTTCGTTTTCTAGTTCCATTCAAAAAAAGGGCCGTTGGGTTGATAAACAGCTCAATTCTCACAGACACCCTTCACCCACTAGAACATAGAAGAGTTGCAGACCAGACATTACTCTACAGATATTTTCATCAGCCATTTATTCTCAAGATTGACACTACAAGGACCAATCTTAATCAAGAATCCTTCATTTACAGTGCTGCTACGGAATGGAACAAGCTTCCAAAATCAGTTTTTCCAGAGAACTATGATCTGTAACTTTTCAAAAAGCGGGTCCACAATCATCTCCTTTTAATAATCACTTCCCTTTCTAGTAGTCGCAGTGCGGGCCGTCCGCGGCCCACACGATAGGTTTACCCTTTTTGCGACTATTTTCAGTAAAAAAATATTATTGTTCTGTTTGAACTACGGTGGCCAGTCTGCCTATAGCCCATTAAGTTTTAAGGTTGAGGGATGTTTAAGGCTATTTATTGCATTGGGGGATGTTTTTTTGTGGAGTTTTTAAATAACAAAGTGTTTTTCGTTTTTTTACTCTCTTAAGGACGGTCCAGAGAAAGAGATTTATTGCAAATGATCAATATGATGTGATATATCAGGAGAGCAGTTTTTGTGTGATAATTTTTAAGCAAAATAATCTTTATTATATCTTTATTATAAACATTAAACACGAATTTCAAAACAATGTTATCATGTTGTAGGTAACCAACTACTTTATTTCATTCTTAAAATTTATTTACTTTAAAGTCCTTATGATTTAAGAATTAATTGAAATTTCGTAAGGTGCTAACAATGTCGATAATAATAATTAATTAAACAAATTTAAAATTAGTAATTATCCACAATTTTTATTGCGAAAAAATTGATGGAATCTTTTATACCGCTATACATAATATATATTGACCGCTAATAAATAATCATGTTTCTTTTTTTTTATAATACCCCATAAAAATAAGTAATTCTCAAATTTAAATATGAAAGAAAAAAGATTTACTACGTTGTAAAATGCAACATACAACGCCGGGTATACTAGAGACGGTGCTCTGTGGGAACCTCGAAAATAGTCGAAGAAAAATAAATGTAAAAGACTCGCATTGCACCGTAACTATAAAGTTTTACAAATGTCCCAATAAAAGTTAATACCTTCGAATTAAATAATGCGCCAATTAGTTCTCCACTAATGATACAACGCTGAAAGATTACACAACTGATTCGTCAACTTAGTATAAATCACCGCCATCGATACTTTTATATGTTTTCCACCGATGTTTTCCACCGATCCATAGAATAATTGGCGTACGAAGCAGTATTTTTTTCATCGTGTATTTGTGCGACCAGTATCATACCTGCTCCACACCAACGATATCACAACTTTAAGACACTGTAGCGGCCATATAGAACAGACGACGTAACAAAACTTTTTCATTTTTGAATCCTCAAAATTCCTATGACTAATTTCACTGAAGACCTTTTTAATCCCAAGTCTTGTCCTTTCCAAGAAAGCACGTATACTACCCTAATATTTACGACCCTAAGTTCTGTTCCTTTTCAATAACGCACGTATACGAGCCTAACCTTTATGACCAGAAGCTCCTTTCCTTTTTATCTACTCACGCAGTACCGATGTAAATCTTTATTACTCTAAATTCCGTTCCACCAAGTTACGCATTCTCTACGAACCGTCATAAAACCAACGACCTGGGGGATGAAGATAAAAAGGACGGACAGAGGTACACCAGGACAGTCTCTAAACGGCCCCCAACACAGTCCCTTAACGGCCTCCAACACAGTCTCTCAACGAACTCCGACAGTCTCTCAACGGCCCCCGACACAGTCTCTTAACGGACTACAACAGTCTTTCAACGGCCTCTGACACAGTCTCTTAACAGCCTCCGACAAGCTCTCTCGACGGACTTCGACACGGGCGCGCATCGGCTCTCTTGCTCTCTCTTTCCTTCGTTTCAATAAATCTTCTTCTTCTTCTGCCATGACCGTTTAACGATCGTTGGTGATCATTCTGGCTATCATGTTTGCAATCATTATTTTGTTGGTAGCCGCTCGGAAAAGTTGTATAGTGGTGAGACCAAACCACTGTCTGGTATTTTTGAGCCAGAAAGTTCTTCGTCTGCCGGGGCGTCTCTTACTATTAATCTTACCCTGTATTATAAGATGTAGAATGTCATACTTTTCTGGGTGTCTCATGATATGTCCGAAATATTCAAGTTTTCGTTGTTTTACAATATTGACCACTTCTGTATCTTTATGCATTCTTCTAAGCACCTCCTCGTTTGTGATTTTCAATAAATACACGTAGTTAACAGTACTTCGAATTATTCATCATTTCCACAACACTCATCACACACATTATCCCAAACACAATTACTACATATGCAGAAGAAATTACCTGTACCAAACAAAACAAAATCTGTTTACGTCAATAAGAGGGAGCAAAATATATCAGTCGGTATAAATAATAATCAAATACCTTTATGCAAAGCCAACTGTTATTAAGAAAAAAAGAAGAATTATGAATTAAATTCAAAGAGATATATCGATTAGAATGGATTTTTGTGAAACGTTACAAGAAAGGAAAGCCCTCTATCCCAATTTTTTAACATGTATCCGTTTTATCGATGAGATCTCATTTACGCGACAAAAAATTTTTAATTCACATAATGCATACTAATTAATAATATTAATAATTAATAACTTTATCATTACTTTATACCAGCATCGGATATTACTTTATAATTTTCAAATCAAAATATTTCGAAAACGGTACACAGTATCGAGTTTTACCAAGAGTACCTTTTTGGTGTAAAATTGAATGATGTTTAAGTTCACCTGATATTTTAAATAATAAATCTAACTTTAAAAAAGTCATATTCAATACTAATTGGTACGAACCATGTAACTAGCGCCCTCTATGAGAGTCAGAAATAAAAAAAAATTCATGGGATGTATCAGCTTCTAAAGCATATTCGTATAAAATTTCGTTACAATGTTTTTAGTAGTTTCGGCAAAATCGTAATAAATGTGTATACATTTTTTTTTCTTTTACGCCCTTTATCTTGAATACGGATGGCGTTATGAAAATTTTTTATAAAGCAAACCCCAATTATTTTTTAGTTTTCTACCTATTCTGGAGACGGGGTCACCTTTTTTTTAAACACCCTGTATAAGGGCTGCTAAACAAATGCTGTGATTAAAGAGTTACAACATGCCCTAAATATTGTGGTACGTTATTATTGGACCAATTGTCCCAAAAACATCTTTTTATCATTCGTTAATACTGGAAAAACCACTCAAGGTGCTCACATATTTTGGACTTGTTATTGGATGTACCCAAGAACGATGTTTACGTTGTTTACTTTTCTCTCAAATAAAAAGTGCGATTGCGCAAGTAATTCCAATAACATCCATAAAAAAAGCTGCTTTAATTTAACACATTGCCTGCGGTTTTTTGTCGCCGCCTAATAATCGCTAGTGTAGGCTGAGTCTTACTGTCTATTCACAACTCTAAACGTGTGAACGATAATTTTACCTCGTTACTATTGGTCGGTTGGTCACGAACCCCGTTTGTATACAGAGCCGTATTCTACGACCTGCGGTATCATGCGCTTGATACTCTTAAATATATATATATATATATATATATATATATATATATATATTTTTTTTTTTTCTTCATTACACTTTTGTTTAGCATTCCATAAGACAGAACCACTTTAAATAAATATTTAAATTTTGTCTTTATTGTTTTACGAAGAGGAAACATTCAAAGAAGATTAAATGCGGTCAGTGTGTGTGTGGTCTACCACTTGAAAAACCCAAGGACGGTCCTGTCTTATATACTTCCAATTTGTTGATGCGATCCTAGATTTACATATTTGGCTGCGAGTGCAGATAGAATGTCTTTTTCAGCGAGTGATGCATCGAACAGTAAAAATAGTTTTATGAAGAGAATACAAATGACAAAGAAGAATTCTTCTTCGAATTCTGCACAAGACGCAGTAGTTACATGGCCATACTGGGTGTTCGCAATTGCTAGTTTCACTTTCGCAAATCCAAATCAGAAAAGGCCACTTCGTATAGATTCAAATAAAAAAAAATAAAAGAAGAACGACTGATCTACATTCAACGCTGTTTTCCCGAGAAAAATTCTTTTGGCGAAAAAAAGTTGTCACGACTAATACAGATTCTTCGCTAAAATAGAGAACACAGCGATAAAGGAGAGGTAGACGAAAGTGGGAGGTTGAAGTACTTAAATTTTAACATCCAACACTCATCCAAAAGTTTTAAAATACTGGAAAATCAGGCAATAGCATGAACAACTTTTATCCCTAATAAGGCCTGAGTTTCTGGGTAGTTGATAAAATCTTCTGGGTAGATTCCAACAACTCAAGAGCTAAAAGAATTACAGCACCATCATTCAACCATGAGCCGGTAAGAAAACTTCTTTGTCAAAACTCATTTGTTGATTATATTCGCCGTATAGAGTTCAACAGCTCAAGAGATGATGCAGGTACAGTATCATCACTCTACCATGAACAGATGAAGACTGATTTGGTATAAGAGCTTCTGTAATAGTTTAAAAAAAGATGGAGGTACAGCATTACCACTTTTTCATGAACCGATGAAAAATACTTATTTATATATTATATATATATTTTTTTTTATGTTCTGGTTCCCACAAAAAGGGATATCCTGTAATGTTCAGAGAACATCGTGGGAACCAAGGAAAAGAAGGTAGGAGTTGGTGTTCTTCTTAAATTTCTGGGGGTTGTATGCCTCGGGGAACACCTCCCTAGGCAATGAGTTCCAAAGCCTCGCAATTCGTTGGATGAATGAGTCTTTGGAAAGTGATGTTTTGCAGGTCTCCAAAGTGACCACGAAGGGGTGTGAAGACTGAACTTGACGGGTTAATCTCGAAGATACTGCCAAAGGAGGAACGATTGTTGATATTTCAGAAGAGCATCGCCCATGAAAATATCTGTAAAATAGAGACAAATCGCCAACTTTTCTACTTATTCGTTAATAGATCCTCTGTTATGATTCCAACAGCTCAAGAGATGATGGAAATGCACCATGAGCAAATCAAGTTTCTTTGACAAGATTGTGTCGCTGATTACATCTTTAGGATAGAGTTTAGTAGTTAAAGAGATGGAGAAGTTACAGCGTCACAATTTTTTGGTAACAATTGAGCTTCTGGTTTCAAAAAATCATGATAACTTATTGAGGTTATGGCACGTGCATATTGACGCCATCACAAAAAGATGGTGCTCCTTATTTAGGACATTTTGAAAAGATACAAGGTTTACTTTATCTACGAAAGAGCCAGCTTATGGTTTAAAAGATTTAAATTGGGGCAATGTCATCTGCAAAACTAATTTTCCTTTATAGAAAGAAGTTTGTTGGTATTACGAAAACCCGACCGACTCCTACTTTAAGGTGTAGTCAGTTTAAAATAATATATTTAAGCACATAAAAATATTATTAAATATTCTTATTAACAAAACGCTGATAATATAATTTCGAGATGTTTAAACAACCGTATGTATAAATTTGATATTGTCTGTTCGTCTGAAAACTTTACAGAACGATGATCTATTCATAACGTTTGCTTACCCGTTCAGTGTGATTACAGCAAAGAGAACAATTTTTGTAATAATATGTATCGAATCGGTAATGGTGAGCGTAAAATTTGAAATAGCGGAGATGTTATGCCTTCTTAAGACAGCCATCACTAATTGGTTGCATTAATAATGAAAATAGATGCTTCTTTTTTATCACCGCTTGGTAATTCAGAAGTCTCGAATAAATATAATACATAATGGTCTCTTTGTAGGTTTTTGTTTTTAATTTACCCGTAGACTGGTAATAGGTATAACTTTACTAAATTTAAATCCGAGATCTGACAATAAAGCTCTAGGATTTGTTACTTTAGAGACATCCTGACAATTAACAGACTTACATACAAATGAGCCAAATAAGAGGTCTCTTTAAGCGTTGGCGCCATCGTGTGCAGGAATCAAGTAGTGTTCTAGAGCCTATAAAAGTTGAGAATTTGCAAGAAGAACGTATAAAAGAGGAGTTCGTTAGTAAATTGATCGAGAAATTTGACAGTTTAGATGAAGCATATGAGATTGAAGAATTGTGGAAGCCATTTAAAGAAGGAATCGTGGATATTTCTATTAAAGTGTGTGGTGTAAGTAAAAGAAGAAAAGTATGCAAACTACAGAAACTGTGCGTAGAGGTTTAAAAAGCAGTGTCAGAGAAAAAGAAAGCCTGGCTGGATAAGCTGGCTACAAAAGCCAATCAAAGAACGCAAAAGGCAACGATTGAGGATGTTAACAAGGCAAAGAATAAGTATAAAAGGTTAAAAGGTGTGAAAAAAGAGGTTGTGGCAAAAGTTGAGTGATAAAGATGAATTTGATAAAGGTTATCTGAAGATTTCCAAAACAATATTAAACTCTTCTGGGAGTTCATAAGAACAGCTAGAGGTAAAAATACTACCTCGCAACCGGAAAAAATTAGAAACCAAGATGGTAGTATGGTAAAAGAAGAGGAATGCATTTTAAAGAGATGGAAGGAACACTTTAAAAGTTTATTTGAGAAAGAGGATACACAAGTACACGCCTCATTTAGAGACATGATTGAAAGTGAAATTAGTACGACAGAAATTGTGGAAGTGTTGAACAGTATGCAATTGGGTAAAGCTGCTGGGTAAGACAAAATAACAGTTGAAATGCTGATGGCTGGACAAAGCGTGGTAACTGTCTGCTGTACCGCCTTTTTAACCTTTGTTGGAGGAATGGTAGAGTACCAGCCGACTGGTGCAAGGCTGTTATCGTGCCGCTTTACATGGGAAAGGGTTTGCAGCAGGACTGTAAGAACAACTGAGGTATTAGTTTACTCAGCATAGTCAGCACATGTATGCAAAGATATTGATTAAAAGAATGACGAATGAAACTGAGAAGATGATAGGGGATGTGCAAGAAGGATTTAGAAGAGGAAGGAGAAGATGGATCAGGTCTTTTTATTACGAGGTATAGTCGAAAAATTCTATATATATATATATATATATATATATATATATATATATATATATATATATATATATATATTTTCCTCCCAACTTTAAAGTATGTTAGCCCAAAGAGGCTCATACACTTTTAACTAAATTTGCTTTTAAAAATTAATTTCTTTAAAGAAAATTCCTCCGGAACCCCACTGAAGTCTCTACCAACAATTATTTTACGTATAAAATTCTTCTCGCGGTATAATTACAGCGCGATTTAAGATTAACAACGTCTTTTAAACGGGATTATCTTAAATTTATTGGGAGTGTGATTCGAGTAGCGTAAAGACATAAATTTCTCATAAATATAAATTAAAGTTATCTCAAAAACTACTCTTTATAAACACTGCAAAAAATATATATAAATGTGGCGAGATGCAAAGAAACTGATTTCCCAGTTTTTAAACGTCCTGGTGGGATAGCCAAGCATGCAATTCAGTCAATTCGATAGCATTACACGGGGTGTTATTTTTAATACAGTGAAATAGGATTTAAATTTACAAACATTGATAACGCAGTCACTTCATGCAGACACGCTTAAATTTAAAAGAAATAGTACATCGGCGAAAAAATCTTGGGACCACTTCACAAATGTTGTCACTTCTACAAAATCTGTACCAGTAAAGTTAATATCAATTTTAGACAAGTACTTATCAAAATTTCATGACATTTTAACCAATTGGTTATTGAGCTAGAGAGGTGATGCTAATTTTGTTATTTTCGAAACAATGTTGTTTAAACACTATTTTTTGATGGAAAAAAATATTGTTTAAGGACAAGAATAGCTGAAAAAGGGAATCTGCTTCGTCAAAAACAACAATTTATAGTTTGTATTTATCCATGGGACACCAATGTTGTTGAACGTTGGGAGCGTCCAAATCTTAAAAATTGTTTTGAAGTGAAGACAGCTACCAAAACCTTGATGTATGTCGGAACGGACAGTCCCGAGCTAGGAAGGTTTTAGTCGGGATAGCGTCCCACACTACCCGATCGGAGGTGGTCGGGTGCCAAGCGGTTTCCTCTCTCAAAAAAAAAAGATTAGACTTATTTAATTCTGACAAAATTCATTCTTCTCATTGGAGTGTTATTCTTTTAAATGCATTTTTTACAATTCGATTACTTTTATTAATATTTTTCGAGTTGAATTATTATTGTTAGGGACCACTTCCGGTTAAATCAGTCAGAGTTGGATGAAACACGACGGTGGCCGAATAACCTTACTTGTCAATAAACAAAAAAGAGTTCGAGCGTTTATTCTTAAGCGGGAACAGGGAAAAATCACGGACTGGGCGACATCTATTAATAATCGTAGGAACTTCTCGAGGTGTGAACAACAAACTAACCTCCATTTGTTTATATGGGTAAAAAGTAAACTTTATATATTGTTTTGGACAATTTAAACATTGAAAGTGTTATATTTGAACGATATTTTGTAGAGAATTATGTTATTAAACTACAAAATCCGAAAATGCAAAGAAATTAAAAATGTAATATGGAGATAAAATCGCGAAAAATATGCTCTTTTTTACAATACTCTACCTATGGCAATTCGATTATATCATAAATTGTTAAATTATACCGGCACACAAAAAAAAGTTGTTAGTACTTTTTTATATATTTTTTGATGCCCTGAATCCGAATCCGTTTTGTTCCATCGGGCTTGAGTTTCGAGTAAATTGCGAAAAACACTAAAAACCGCTTAAAATCGCAAAAAATTTAAGTACTAGTGTGTTTTGAACCTATGAGAGCAGATTTTTTTATTAATTTTGAAGCCTTCAATCTAAATATAGTGCCTTTTCTGTCCATTCGTGTTTACTATTATTCTAAGTTATTTGTGAAAAAACCCTAAAAATAGATAAAAATTGTAAAAAAATTTTTAAAGAATTTTCTGCTTGTATCGAACTCTTTCGGATTTCTCTTTTGTTTCCTACTTTTGTTCGTTGTTTTCCTCTTTAGCATTCAACAAATCCGCAATCTTTGGCTAGCTTTGCCATGCTTCTTTTTCACAGTCGTTCATTGTGCCAATAAAAGTAAAATCAAGTAAAATCCGAATGTTCGTCTTCAAGTAAAATCCGAATTTTTGGTCCATCGCAAAATCCTTCTTTTAGCTTTGCATCACTAATTGTCGGGAACTTTTCCCCTAAATACTAAAAACACGTGCCATTTTTATCGAGAGCTGTGACACGCTGCTTTATAAAACCAAGCGTAATATGCAGTGGTGGTAGTAGATATTAAGAAAAATGCTTCAAGATTAAAAGTAACGTTTCAATTTTCAGATCACCAAAAACTTACCATTGATGTTCCGAATATCTTATTTTATTCAATACTATCTGCAAATTGTCGTAAGTGTCTTTTAACTTGATCGAATGAGCTATTGGGATAGATGCATATGTGTTTTCAATGGGAAGAAGAACAGCTTTAAGACTTCTTCAATTTACTCGAAACTCAAGCCCGATGGAGCAAACCGGGCTCCGGATTCGAATTCAGGGTATCGAAAAACATATAAAAAAGTCTGCAGGGCCGATACCGTGCTGCTTTACAAGGGAAAAGGTTCGCAGCAGGACTGTAAGAACTACCGAGGTATTAGTTTACTCTGCATAGTCGGCAAACTGTATGCAAAGATATTAATTAAAAGAGTAACGAATGAAGCTGAGAAGATGATATGGGATGTGCAAGCAGGATTTAGAAGAGGAAGGATATGTATGGATCAGGTCTTTTCATTACGAGGAATAGTCGAAAAATTCTTGGATAGAAGTCAGAAGGTCTATTGCGCTTTTATAGACTTGGAAAAGGCCTATAACATAGTGGTGAGGAGTGAATTGTGGTCGACATTGTCTATGTATGGGGTAAGCGATAGTTTAATACGGGCACTGAAATCACTTTACGAGGATTTCACTGCTTGTGTCAGGATAAACGGAGCTTACACGGACTGGTTTAACATAAAAAAGGTGTAAAAAAGGGATGTGTGGCTTCGCCATAGCTGTCTAACTTATACATAGACGATTGTTTAAAAGATTTAAAAAAAAGTGCGTATAGATTGAAAATAAATGATTTGATCGTCAAATGCCTTCTTTACGCCGATGATCAAGTCATATAAGCGTCACCTGAAAAGGAGTTGCAGGCGATGGTTAATGTTATGCATGATGCCCTAAAAATAAAAGGGATAAAAATAAATGTAAGCAAAACGAAAGTAATGGTTTTTGATAAAAAGCATGACGAACTGTGAAGTTTTGATTAAGGGAAAAAGAGTGGAACAAATAAATGAGTTTGTATACTTGGGCTTAAAGTTTACGAGAGATGGAAAGTATGACAGTGACATTGATTGAAGGGTGTTGGCAGGAAAACAAATGAATGGGGCACAGTGTTGGTTCCTACACTTATGTATGGTAGTGAATGTTGGGTTTGGCAGAAGAAGCATGAAAATAGTATTAATGCTGCGGAGATGAATAGTATGAGAAGTATAGCCGGAGTGACTCGGTTTGATAAAGTGAAGAATAGTGAGATAAGAGAACGCTGTGGTGTAAAAGAAAATGTGGTTACAAAGATAGATTAAGGAATGCCAAGATGGTTTGTATACGTAGAAAGGATGGATGAAGGAAGATTGACGAAACAAATTTAAAACGCAAGTATGAATGGACAAGTCGGCAGAGGTCGACCTCGGCGAACGTTTCTCGATCAGATCAACATTGTTTTAAAAAAAGGCCAGGTCAAGAGTACCAACAACTGACGAGCATGTATGAGAGCACTGATGAAAGTAGAAGAAGCGAAAGATGTGTGTAAGAACCGTAGCAAGTGGAAGGAAGTGGTCTCTGCCTACCGCTATGGAATAAAAGGGTGACTATATGTATGTAAGTATGTATAAAAAAGTAGGTCTGGTCAAAAGTAATAAGTAATGATTTTTTTGTGTGCTGGTGTTATTTTAAAGCAGAATTTTTGTAATTGTTAAATTATTTTATATCAGAATTTTTGTATGTTGTGTTAAATATTAGCGAAGAAAGTGCACGGTGTTTGATTAACGCGTAAATAATACAAAACGAGCTATTCAGCATTGAACGGTTTGCTATTTATTTATTGCAAAGTTATGGTCGTGTAATTTATTTGATTTATTTAAATAAACAGGTGTTTTACCTACTGCTCAGTTCTCGTTATTGTACGGAAGAATGATTTGCCGGTTTCTTGATTTTTATGTTGTCATGTCAACTGATTCGAATATGTAGCTCATGAATATCTTTTTAGAACATCCTGTGACTGATACTAGCGTAATCACGGTAACGGATATATAAGCAGCTTCGAGTTTAAAAAAAAAGACTACTAATGACCATCAAAGACGTTAACTTTCTATCTAGATAAACAAAATTTGTTTATAAAAAATCCTATTCATATAGAATAACGGTTCTATTTGTGTATTTTTAATGAACATTGAGAAATAACTAATAGTTGCCGGAATAAGTCCAATTGAGTGATTATACAAAAAAGAAAAAATAAGAATAAAACTCACAACCTTAATTGCTTGAAGAATACTACTTTTTTTGGGATGTGTTGCACTAAGCCACCAACAGATTCTAATTTTACATATTCTTTAACATCAATATTATTGGCGTTATGCATTTGCAAAAAATAGCTGTCCGGCTATGACGTACCACTGTACCGTGATTTATAACACTTGTCAACAAAATTTTAACTTTTTAACGTATATGAGGTGAGAAATAAAAATGTAGCTGTCACAAAAAAACTGGATATGATTGAAAGAAAATTATTATATATTTTTAATGAGGGTACACTAACATAACCAAAAATCATCACAAAGATCGTGTCACAAAAATAGTGTTTACCAGTGATAATTGTTAAGAAAGGGAGTAAAATTGTTTAATATACAAAGGTACTAAATTATTTTATCTTTTTTGGAAATAATTTACATTTTACAATCTAAAAATTATTCACGTATATCGGTCTAACATCATTTAAAAATACGTTTATATGAAAATTTCGTTATATTTTAAAATGATTTAATAAATAACATATATGTAAATTAGTACACATATCTCAACTAAATAATTAGTATTTTTTTTGGTGATAATAATTTCACGCTATTTTATTTTATATAGTGGTTTCATTTCAAAACCAGCCAGTCCAAATAACTTATTATTTTGCGAAAATGTAAGAAAAATAAAATTCAAGAGAAAGGGTTAAAACAATTTATTCTGCTATTTCCAAGTGGCATCCCTTTAACATACCCCATTCCTTCTTTAAAGTGTCAAATAGCAACTCCTACCTTGTGTTATATCAAATGAAAACGCAAGAAAAATGCAAATCAGCTATATAAACAACAATTTCTTCTATCGATTTGTTTTGCAGATAACAACAAATTTTGTGAAATAACATGAGACCATAATAACAACGACCTACGCTACTGTTGGATACGTAGATGTCTAATTAGGGATCAATAATTAACTTACTTCTGAATACATGTCACCTTTTTTGACATTTTTTATCACTTTGTTTCTTTATCTCAAAAATATTAATAGTATATGTAGTTAGTTGTTTGTGACGTTAAATTATCCATCATTTTTGTAGCTGTAGTAGCATCTTGAATTATTTTAAAATTGTGTATTCTCTGCAAGAACGAATAGAAATAATATTTATTTACGGTCTACCTTTATTTATTATTTGACTGTAAGCAGTGCAAACAAAATCAGTTTTAAAAAATTTTCTTCCGATTAATCTTGAGATAACACCCACAGTCGAAATATTATTCTCGGAATTAATTTCAATTTTAGATATCGCCTACTTTAAGTTCGAAAAAAAAATTTAATATGATTAATGAAAAAGTTACCTGGGTCTGTGTTAGGCCCAAACTTGCCGCCAACTCTGCCCTTTCCGGTAAAGCCAGGTATTGCGTCCTTTGGAATCTCCTATTTAGTTGTTGTAGTTGAAGACTTGAATATATCGTGCGCGGTTTTCGCATTTTTTTACCCTTACCACCGCCAGATGGCCTATCCAACGACAAACATTTATCTGGAACAAAAATATATTTATATTTACCACAATATTCTCGCATATGTTCATCATTTTACTAGTCGTTAAGCATCTTTTTATACAATAGGACGGCTAAAGGACGCAAAATCCATTACGGGACGACTATGGTCGAAAAGGTAAACGTACACGATCCAGTTTATTCGAATCTACTTCCGAAACACAACACAACATAGTGGAAAACAAAACAGTCAGTTTATATCTAAGACAAAAAGAAATAATGTGCGTTAGTTTCAGTAGCAATAATTTTTATTATTAGTAGATGTTTTCTTAAATTTTGTTTTCCAAAAAACTTTTAGTCTTATCGTTTCGCACACGTACACGACTGAAATATTATGTATTACTTTAAAAATTAAAAATGTAATTACTTTTGTGTGTTGCAGTGTACCTTGTTCAAGAGATATATTATATAGCTACATTATAACCTTGTACAATTATCAAAAACCACTTGTATCGAGCAAGGTACACGGGTAGGCACTTAGTTTTTGGATCCTGTATATCAAGAAAGTTAAAAATATGTTTGTAGGTATATATGCTGAAAATGAAGTTTGATTTCCAAACAAACATTACAAATTAATATTTAAGATGTTATACCGAATTGTTTAATTATTTTAATTGCAGCATATATTTATTACAACGTTCTTAAGGTCCCGGGAGTTACCCAAGTGTCACTGTTAGTCATCAAATAGTTTTAGTTAATTTTGTTATTATTAAAACAATGGAAATAAACAGTATTGCCGTAGCAAAACTAACTTTTTCAAACCAAGGGCTCTTTTCTATTTAATATAGTTCTAGTTGTCCTAGTAATATCTGTTCATTAAATTGAATTTGTATTTATAATTTATATCTATTTAATAAATGCTGGAAAATATACACTATCCCTGATGAATGGAAAAAAGCAATAGTAATCTCGTTGTTCAAGAGAGGTGATAAAAATAACCCTCAAAACTACCGAGATGACAATAGATGAAATATTCACGATACAACAAATTATAGAAAAGCACAGAGAGTACAACAGAGAAACACATATAAACTTTATAGACTTTGAGAAAGCCTTTGACAATATAAACAGATGCAAATTTTGGAATAATATAAAAGAACTGGGGTTTTCAAAATACTTAATAAGAGCAATACAAAGTTTATACATTGACACCAAAATTGCAATAGATATGGGCGGAAAGTTAACTAGAGAAATATCAACAAACAAGGGAGTTACACAAGGCTGCTGTATTTCGCCAACATTATTTAACATATATATATATATATATATATATATATATATATATATATATATATATAGATGCAATTGTGAAAGAATGGAAAACGAAGTGCCCTAAAGGTATATATTTAGACCAAAACACCACTCGATTTTGTATACCGATGACTTAGTACTCTTAGCGGAAACGGAAGACGACCTGCAGAGAGAAATATATACTCTACAAACAATCTGTCAAAAATACGACATGAAAATAAGCAAAACGAAAACCATGGCTTTCTCAGGTAAAGATCCAGTCATGACAAAGTTAGTCGTAAATGATATAGTACTGGAACAGGTAAAGCACTTTCAATATTTAGGCTGTGATATATCTTATGACCGAAGCAAAGACAGAAGAAAAACTTAATAAATTCACACCTATCTGTGGAACTATCAGTAAAACATTAACGAATAAAACAAGAAAAGATACACAAATACAATTTTACAAGACGATAGCTGTACCAACCCTCTTATACGGTAGTGAAACATGGACAACAACGAAAAAAGAAGAAAGTAGAATACAAGCACAAGAAATGAAATTTCTAAGAAGAGTGAAAGATTGCACAAAAGTGGACAGACTAAGAAACAGAGATATAAGAACGGAATTAAACATCTTTAACATAAACGAGAAAATAAAAGTTAGTGGAAAGAACACGTAGAACGGATGAACGAGAAAAGGATACCTGCTAAAGTCAGATTTTATCAGAAGAGGTATTGGACGAGAAAAAGATGGGTATCGTAACAGGCAAAGTACCTAAAAACTGAAGTGAAGAAGAAGAAGAATTTATATGGAGATACCGACCAAATTTTAAATAATGATCTTGTCCGTCGGTCGGGCCAAATGTAATACCTGAAAGTTTCATCGCCCTAGCTCTGCTTCTGAAGTTATCATGCGAAAAGTACAAAATGCGGTAAATTTGAGGATCACTTTGTACGAGAGCTACCTAAAGGAATGTACCGTTATGGCCCATCTTCGAACTCGGTCTTGTCCTTCGGGCAAAACTTCTACCCTGTAAGTTTTAGTGACCGCCGCCTCTTTGTCTCAAGATATCGATATCTGACATTCTAAATATATCGAAATGCAGCCGGTTTACGAAAATTTGGGCACAAGAAAATTGTTTTCCAAATGGATGTCATGTTGCTTACTCATCAACGTGTTGATAATTCGGAGCACTGCGTGGAGCTTTTATTTTTATGGGAAAAAATAGTGTTGAAGCTCAGCAAAGGTGCAAAACGGAATCTGCTTGATTAACAACAACCATTTGTTGCTGGTTTACTGAATTTAAACTATAGGAATACCGATGATATTGAACGCTTGGTACATCCAAAAAATGTGACTGCACAAGAAAAAAACTAAACCTCAACATTTTTTGGTTAAATCATAAAATGGAGTTAAAGAAGACCCTAAATATATCAAAAGGCAGTATTTGGCATAATTTAGCCGTTTGGAGCTATTGAAATAAAAGTTTTGCGTCAGTATGTAAAAACGGATGAATAATGGATCCACCACTACCCATTTAGAATCAAATCTACGCCTGGAACGTTACTGCCTGCATATATTTTAAAAAGGGAAAAATGGCTTTTTGAATGTTGGAAATCAAGGCAATCGAACCCATTTGGTAAAGAAAAAATGCTCTATCACCAAGACAATACACCATGTGTCATTTAATACCTGCTAGCCAGTCTTTAAAGGATGCTATGGAGAAATGTCATTCGGAAAAAACAATTAAGTTATATCGGAGAGTGAAGCATTTTTTAAGGTAAGAGAAGCGTTGTATCATTCATAAAGAAGACTAAAGATTTGTATTTGGCATAGACCGTGATATTTACCAAGATATAACAAAAACACGTTAATATTAGAAACAATAAAAATCCCATTTTACCACCATATCACGCACAGATGGCAGGTGAAAACCAACCGTAAGAAAAAAAGTTTACACAGCAGGTCCGATGCAAATGGCATTAGAATGATTACTTTTGTTAGTGCTGCAGATCTTGTTCTTCTTTATGTGCAGTCCCCTCTTAAAAGGTTGGCTATTATCATGGCGATTCTTGTTTTGTATGCGGCTGCCCGGAATAATTCTATCGATGAACGATACCACTTCAAGCCATAAGGTACGTCTCGTCTTCTCCCTACAATTATTTTGCCTTATATTTTCCATTGTATTATTAGTTGTAGCATGTGGTACCTTTTTTCACGCAAAGAAGCAAGTTTTCTTGTTTTTATAGTGTCCGCTTTCTCTGTTTCCTTATCCATTCGTCTTAATATTTCTGCATGTGCTACTCTTTCCGTTTAAGAAACTTGACTATAGATCCACATTTTGAAAGCATAGATTCTTGTTAGGTCATCTTTGTTCGTTCTCCACGACTCCATTCCATGGAGAAGGATTGAGAAAACATAACATCTAGCTAATCTGATCTTAAGTTTATTGTTCAGATTTTTAGACCAGAATACCATAGAAAAGGATTAACAAAACATAATATCTGGCTAATCTGATCTTAAGGTTAGGTGTTCAGATCTCTAGAACAGAATACTTTGCGCATGCTCGTAAATACAACTCGAGCTTGACCTATTCTGGATCTTATTTCTCGCGAGTGACTTCCAGTTTCATTCAACATGGTACCCAGGTATTTGTGGGTACTCTTTTACTCCCTTGTTTTGCTCATTGCGAATAAACAATTTTCCATAAAAATTTGCTTTACTGATTATCATGAATTTTGTCTTTTGATATTAAGTGTAAGACCACTGCTATATTGATTTTGTCGATCATTCTTTGTAGGTCCGCGCTGATTTGGACTATTGCTTTGGTATCGCCGGCAAAATAGGTATTGTTTATGAGTTCGCCGTTCCCGCTGTTTCTTCAGATAAATGATCTTCTCCGAACAAGGGTTAAAAAAATATAGGAAAGAGAACGCATCCCTATCTTACTCCTCTTTCAATTCTTATCTGGTTTAACATTTCCTTGCCGACATAGGAGCTTGGTTATCTCTATATGGAAAGTCAACTAATCAGATAGACCAAAGATTGATTAAAGACACAGGAAGATAATAGAAGATGTAAGAAGCTAAATGTGGTTAAGTTAATTATCTGATACTAGTAAAAGTAAAACAAAAAATGCGCACATCAAGAAGAGAAAAGCTTAAAGTACGATAGAAATTATGTTTTGAGAAACTCAAGTCAGAACTGGTAGAGACTATAAGAACAAAACTTGACAATCGTTTTGAACTATTGGAAGAGATGAAAGAAAGGAAAATGATAACCAAACAGCTGAAGTAATCGAAGAACAATGGCCAACATTTAAAAATGTTATTGGTGATACAACAAAAATAGTACTTAAGGTGTCAACACTACATAGACAGAAAAAACCTAGGTTTGAAATGGAGTGTGAAGAAGGTATGGAGAAGAAAGGATGCTAATATACGTGCTGAGTTGTGAGATAGCACGAAAAGAATATCGTAAAATACATAACGAGGTCAACAGAAAAGTTGCTAAATTAAAAAAAAAACGTAAACACTTCGTTACATAAAGAAGGAAATACCAGAACCAAGAATATTGCCAGTGATATTTACAGAACTACCACAACGAATTGGAGAAAGTACTAGAGACTTGGAAATAATAGTTTAATGTAGTACCTGCAAACGCTACTTCAAACACAAAAATATAAGATCTATGTGTCGATAAACAAAGATCGACAAAAAGATCCACCAAAAAAAACAAAAAAGTGTTTCAGTAGTTACTTTCAGGTCCGATGTGTTACCAAAGAAGATTAAAATCATAGAAACGTTGGCAACGAAGAATTAGTGTACGTATTTAATCACGATTAACAAAAAAATACATTTTATATTTTTCTATGTTTCTCCTTTAGTTATCGATGTTAATTAGTCTTGTCCTTATTTTATATTTATCCGCTCCCGAAGTGTTTGTATTTTATCAATGAAGCATTACATTAAATGTTTCCTAATGGCATATTAATTATATAAATAGCTTCATAATGTACGGATCATTACTTCACTTTGATCGAAGATAGGTATCAGTAAACACCTTGGTCGATAAATGAGAACTATTTATTATAACTGATACTTAAATTCATACCCTCGACAAAAGGTAATAGCACAGCAAATAAAAATCTGAGTCGAGCATTTTCATGTAGACAAATACGTTTTTTTATTTGTAAAATTTGAAACAAAATTTGTTTTTCAGTGTTATTCGAAATTTGAATCGGTTGATGTTCGACGGATTCCCAATAAGGAATATTCGTAAAGAACAGAAAGAGCTACATTTTATGTATTAAAAATGACCGTTTATTGTCGCCACTTAGGTGGGAAATTTGACACAAATAACATAACCTCAAATTAAATAAATGAGGATTAATTAATCAACCCTAATTACTTAATTGGAAAATTGTTTTTTAATAACGGTTTCGTAATTAAATGACTGCTCTACGGAAAATTATAGCAAAGGGATTTATAAATAATTACGATAGTGTCTCTACTAGATGGCGCTTATTGATTTTATTGAAACATTTTCCACATTAATCGCTTTTACATCCATTATAGAACCAAAACTATCGCTACTAGTTGAAAATTATCATCGACTATATACAAAAATACTACTTTTGATTGTGTCATCATCACAGTCATAACATCTTGTCAGATGTGTTGTGAAATCATTTTATTGTCAGTTGTTGCTGGTATTGGCCGAGGCATTACTGATATATTTTTTGTCGATTGCTTTCCTAACGGGTTTTTGCCATCTCATCCGATTAGAAGTCAGTTCGGTAGCCCCGCTGACGTTTAGATCAAGACACATCTTTGTTAGATCCACCCAGCGTGTAGGAGATCGACCAGTGGGGGGATGGCCCTGTACGACTAGTTTCTCCATGTTGTCATTTCTGTAAATGTGTCCAAAAAATGTCAGGGCACGCTTCAGTACTATGGAGGACAGGCGCCTTGGATTACCAATCTCATTTAGAACTGAGACGTTCGGTCTATCTGCCGTCCACGGAATTCGCAGCATTCTCCTCCAGCACCACATCTCGAAGGCATCTATACGATGGCGATCAGCCTGTTTGGTAGTCCACATCACTGACGCGTACAGAAAGATGAAAAAAACCAGGGATCGGACCAGAGATATTTTAGTTGTTTTGGTGATGATAAAGTCATGCCATATTCTATTGAATTTTGTCATGACTAGTCGTGCCTGTTGAATGCGCCGGCGGATTTCTTTTTCGCTGCTGCCTGTGTTTTCAATTAACGATCCGAGGTGTACAAAGTTCTGCACCACTTGACAGCTTCCAACTTGGAACTTTTGAGGATGGTTGTTATGTTCTCTGTCTATAATCATCACTTTGGTCTTGTTGTAATTGATTTTAAGGCCGTAAGCCTCGCTAGTTTGTTTAAAGGTATTAGGGAGAGCTAATATTTCAGCTTCTGTGGTTGCTAGGAGAGCTGTGGCGTCGGCAAATCTCAAGTTAGACATCCTAGTTCCACCAATAGTTATACCTCCCTCCCAGTTGTTCAGGTTTTGTCGCATGATAAATTCAGAGTAATCGTTGAAGAGCATAGGGGATAGTATACAGCCGTGACGAACTTCTTTTTCCGTTTTTGTTTCGGCTGACAGCATGCCGTCAATTAACACGTGATTGTGTACCTACCTACATATACAGTGTGTTTACTTAAGTCCGCTAGTTACGAAAATCATTTTAAAACAAAGTTGAAAAGGTTATTTTATATAAATTTAGAAATGCTACGATCTTGCAAATGTGTAGGATTTCAATAAATCTTATGTTTTATCACTATGCTCAACATTTTAAAAGGAAATTTCCTAGACAACATTTGTTGCTCTTCTGGTTTGGATTAGGTAGAGTGTTTAAACAAAGGGTGCAGTGACCGGTCTCCTACTGTTTAATCCAGCTTTATTTAACCGTCTTTTAACAGTTTTAGAAGAAAATTACTGACATTACAGACATTTTTTTAGTTCGTTTCTAATAAAAAATTTAGTGACAGTTCTGTTTCTTGAAGCGTATTGTCTAATAAAAGGTTTATCTCGGTTAGGCAGTGGCGTAGCCAGAGGGAAGATATCGGGATGTATCCCTCCCCCCCGAATTAAAAAAAATAAAATATTAATACGTTTGACGATGACAGAATTAAATTATGCTGTAAAGTTGTTTCAAAACAATGTCCTAGTTATTTGTGCGATCCTTTCCAGCTTGAAGGCGAGATGAAAATGTGGAGGAGAAGTTGGATCAATTTTAAAAATACTAACGCTGAATTACCTCAAGACTTTGTGTCATCCGTGAATAAGTGTGATGAACGTATGTTTCCATCAATTTTCAAAAGATTGAAACAGCGGCTACATTGCCAATTACAACAGCTACTGCCGCGAAATCATTTTCAATCCTTCGACGCTTAAAATCATACCTGCGCAGTACAACTTCTCAAAGTCGCCTTAATGGTTTGGCACACCACTCTATACATCGAGATACAGGAGTATAATCTGAAGAAATCTTGGACATAATGGCCAAAAAGCCCAGAAAACTTTAAATAACACTTTAACAAAACATATTTTGCGACGTTTTATTCAATTTAACCTTCTTTGTAATATTTTATACAAAAAATAATTAAAATGTTCGAAATTTTGTTCTACAAAGAAATATAATAAAGAAATGTGTCTCATTGATTTGTTATTCTACACGGTTGTCGAAAAAAAAAATTGTGTAAGCAACACGACCGAAAACAGTTTTTTTGGACTCGTCCAAAAAACAGTATTTTCCAGACTAGTTACGTAATAGTATATTTCATTAGGAGTTGAGAAAATAGGCTTTTTCCGTGCGCACGCGACAAGAAAAATCATTTATGGATGGTAATGAACGATATTTTTCATATCTACCTGAAAACCACAAATTGTTAAGATAATATCACTAAAAATATCAAAAAATTTCAAAAAAACAACAAAAAAACCCCGTTGCTAAGAAAATAAACAAAAAATTTGCAATTTATAGAGAACTGTCAATTACATATTATTTTATTTTGACATGCAGGTAGGCAGCTGATGACACTAGTGCACCGCAAAATTTACGTGCGTGCGCACGGAAAAAGCCCACTTTCGGTGCGCTAAATACGCATGTAAATATATTGTTTTCAGGTAGGTATAATGAAAATTACTATTTTGAATTCAATTTTGCTGTAGTATCAAAATTAACGCGTTCCTAAGGGTATAAATGGGAACGTTTCAACTTTTTGTAACTTTGTGAATGCTGTGTCACGTTATTATTACTCGTGAAGCATATTTTTACCTTTTAAAATCCGGTATCTATTGATTAATTGTAAAATAATTCTGTTAAAACAAAATAAAACTAATTTTACACAGTTGTGTCCTCGAATTATTTAAGTTAAATGTACCTACTAACTTTTAATAAATATTTTCAAAAAGATGGATTTTCAATTTTAAACCGTTATTTTTTATTATGACTTTATTATGACAAAAAAAATCACACATTTGGAGTGGATTTCTTAATCTTAATTCCTATTCCAAATAAGTCGTGAAATCTGTTCTGAAATTTAATTGTGCTGTAGTATAATTAAGTTTTGTTTTTCTTTTGTTAGCTCTACGAACTGTAAAATCGTTAGTTTTTCTTTTCATTTATTTTATCTTAGTTATGTAAGTTATTGTTGAATTAATTAGGTAGTTGAATATTTTTTTTTGTGAAAATATTTTAAATGTTAAATAAGTTCTTTTTTTTAAGATAACAGTGAATTAATTGTGTAAATAAAATCTATACATCCATAAATATTAGTAGTGATTCATTTAGGCAAGATAAAAAATAACTTATTGTACATTACTTTATGAAAATCGAGAAAAAACAAGGCATTACAATCAACAATTTGTATGATAGATTAGCTTAAGCTGAAGCATGAAGCTTGATATCATTTGGTAAAACGTGTTCTTAAACAGGCGAATAGAAAATCACCTGGTAGTTTGGTACCTACTTTAAGTCACCAAGGAATACCAAACAGAAACATCAAACTTTCAAAGGAGCAGATAAGGAATGTAAAAAAAAATTATTGAGTAATTCATTTGTAGATGTACATAAAAAAATGCTCACAATAAAAACAATATTTAAAGCAGATAAAAATAGATTGTAGATTGTAAGGCTCTTTCTCTTTCTCATACAATGCTGCATGGCTCCTCAACCGGTTACCCGACAATCTGAAAACTTTATCCGCAGACAGATTTAGGAAACTTTTATTTGATCTACTTAAAAACGAACTGGTAAACCTTGCAGTCTAGTTACTTCTACTCAAGTTACCTTATATATTTTTAATTGTTATTGTATTTTCTTTATATATTTATCCTAGGATTGAATGAAAGAGCAAGCTCCGACTATGTATCCAGAAATGGATTCAACCTTTTAATAGGTTCAAGTGTATAACATTGTCTAAACTTACTGTACTTATTGTAAACTGAATACCAATTAATAAATCATTATTAGTATCATTTTTATTATAAGTAGACGAATAGAAATTTTGCAACGATACCGGTTAATTAGAGAGATGTAAGTCCATGATCCTGGATCGAAAGAATAAGAAACATCGAAGTTCTCAATAGAATGCAGAAAAACAAGGAGCTGATTCAAATAATCAAAGAGCGCAAACTAAGGTATTTTGGACCTAAAATGAGAGGAGATAGATATAAAATACTTCGGTTGATCATCGAGAGAAAGATTCAGGTCAATGGAGAGAAGGCAGAATTCCTGGCTCAAGAACCTACGCCAATTGCTCAGTAAAACATCATCCGAAATCTTCAGAGCAGCTGTGTCACGAGTAATTATTGCCAGTTGGATCGTCAACCTTCGAATGAAAAGAAAGTTCATGAGATATTCCAATAGCTCTAACAAATTTTTAAAAGAGAAATATATACCTATAACCTTGTTTTAGTTGAAGATAGTTCACGAGGTGATCCAATTTTATATTACAAATAAAAAAAGGAAAATAAAACCAAACTTATCAAAAATCGAGTCAACAGGAGATTGGCATTTTTTTAAAAACTGAAGTTTTTTTGATATTGAAAAATAACAATTATTTAGGGAGTACCTATATATTTTTTAACATACCTATTTTTTAATGTTAAAAGCTACAAAATCTTTATACACAATTTACTGTATTTAATAATTTTATAATTCCAATTTTTTGTATATTGAAATTTAACGAACACCTGCTACAAAACAATATTGTAAAGTTTTTTTAATGCATTTATTTTTTTATTAATCAATTATTATTTCATCAAAAGGGCTTAAGATTTGCAAAATATACAGTTTTCATACTGGCTGATTTAAAAGTCGAGTCAAACTCGATTTCTTCAAACCTACAACTGCACATAATTAGTAATTTTACAATATTATTAACTTCATTTTCGGTCATTTTAAATTTTTTTTTTTTCATTTGCAAATTGTATAATTTGTTTAAATAATTTATGGAACCAAATAATTGAGAAAAAACTACTTAGTAATGAGCAACTTTTTACATGTTTTTTTTACTATATACCTTTGTTACCTTATTATGTAGATAGTAATACATTAACGTACCTAAATATAAATGTTTTTAAAAAAAGAACCCAATTTTTAAATTAGTACGTAATAATTTTTTTAACAATTGAAATTAATGAAATTTTTTAAGGGTTTTATGACATTTTTTATTAGACAATGTTTATTATTTTCCGTCGGAAATAACAATTAATGAAGTGCATTTTTAACTGCAGACCAAACAATTAATTACTATTATTTTAAAGTAATCTCTATTTTGTGCAAAGAAATTATTTAAGAAAATATATTAACTTTTATTAAAAAATTCGTCAACACGTGAAGACTTTACTTATCATTTTAAATATTGATTACAAATATTTAAAAAAATTAACATTACAAAAAAAAATGTTTCCTTTAAAAATAATAAGAAGAATTTTTTTGGTAATTTAAAATTGTAATATAAGAAAGTGTTTAAGAAGAGAGATATCTCCCTACAAAATAAATCTTGCTTAATTTTAAGACGAATATTTCATGGAATTAATCTCTATTAGGTGTAAATATTTATTTATCATTTAAATAACATTAATAAAACATATTTTATTTAAAACATTTCAATGGGTACTTCAGAGTCAAAATTGAACGTTAAGGATATAAAATTTAACTGAAAATCGAAATCAGTGAACATTAAAATATTTGAACAATACAAATTAAAAAAAAAACACAAGTAGTACACACCCGGATTTCTGCAAAGGAAAGATACAGAGACTCGGGGTAAAAAACATTGATAAAGGTGAAAAAAGATTAAAATGAAATGCATAATGAACCGGCAGAGGCTATATAGCTATCAATGTCCTAAAAACAATGACTGAGCAGACTTTTTTTATCACAGTTGTAAATCTTTGAATTCCAATATTTTGACAGAGTTATCAAGGATGTTATAGAGATTAAGGTTCAAGGAATTTTTTAATAGGAATGTTTGGAGAATTTTTTCACATTTTGGTGTATTTCTAAGTAAATATGTACATAGTAGGCAGTGACATGATACCAAGATGGATAAAATGTTGAAGACAATGGTCTCTTAAACTTACGTTTGCCAATATATTGACAGCTTTTTTGACACCTAAAAGCTTTTATAGCATTTGTTGAATATCCCCAAAGTAAAATACATTAAGAGAGCACTAAATAAAATAAGGAATAGTTTGTCATTCTCAAAGTACTGCAGTTCGTAATATGTTTTAGTCGTCTCAGTAAAAACAGAATACTAAATAATTTTCGAACTACATGATCTACTTGATTGAACCAATTTAATCTATTATATATTATTATTTTATTTTCATTTAATTTAAGTTTATTTTGAATAAACCATTTTTTGGCTGAGCAAACACTCTTAGATTTATCTTCGGTAAGGTTAGTATAAGATTTACGAAGCATATAAGGGTTGTATTATCAGCGAATGAAATACACTTAGTCCGAGGACTTAACCCTGTGGTACCCATGATCAATTTTTTTATAGTCAGACTCTACATTGTTCAATTCAACACATTGAAATCTATTTGAGAGGTAAGAATGAAGCAGATCTAAGGTGGTGCCTCTTATTTCATAGTAGCTTAATTTTTCAATCAGTATATCATGCGATATGCAGTCTCTTGTTAAGTCGCATAATGTCAGTGAAGTATGTCTGTTTTGATCAAGACCCTCTACTATATCGGTCACAATTTTGAACGGAACCTGTGTCGTGGAGTTTACTTCAAATGCATGAATTTCCTCCCCTCTATCCCATAAATACAAGTACCCTACCCCCTTGGATGAGAAATCAACTAACCATTAACGCCAACTTATGCACATTGGATAAAATTAAAAACGCAAATTATCAAACAAAACTTCTTATAATCATCGACCAATTTTAAAATTTCATGGAGATATATACAGATTCCTCCAAAACAAACCTTGGAGTTGGAGCTGCAGTAGTAACACCTAATACAACATTAAAATATAAACTTCCAGAATCTAGTTCCTATAAGGGAACTTTCTGTAATCCTCCAAGCAGTCCGTTGCGCAAATTCCTCTAGTTCCAAAAAGTTCAGAGTCACTGAACTCATTACATTTACTACCTCGAATGTATATCACTCACCCGATAGGTAGGTTAATCAAACGCGAACTTTACAGCGTCCAATCATCGGATAAACAGGATCCCTTCAGGAATACTTGGAAATGAAACAGCCGACGCAATCAATAATGCGAGCCAGGTAGCATACCAGTTGACACCTTCGATAGATACGAAATCATTTTTTAAAAACATGATACGACACATTTGAAATACAAAACTCACAATCGAAAATCAAAATTAAGCTAAACGTTAGACCATCGCAAAAACACATTGATGAACAGAAGGAAACAGGTAATACTGACTACGATGTGAAATTTGTGGAGTTCGATTAACAGTGAAACATATTATAGTGCAATGTCCCATGTTCCAGATCCAAAAAGACACGTTTCATATATACCAAAAGTGACCCAAAAGTGGCATCAAGACTGGTATGGGAAGAACTTGGTGTCCTCTCAGAACACAACAAAATAACTTTGATATGGGTTCCAGGATACTGTGGGATCGAGGGTAATGAAAAAGCTGATGAACTAGCAAGAAAGGGCTCATCAGCTCCATCACTCGTGATTATTAAATCTGAGATCCGAGAATGTATACGGAACTGGGTCAAACTAAACAAAGAGAGCGTTGGAAAGAAGCCCCTCTCATGCACCATGGGAAAACATTCAACAAAGAACCGGCAAAGCACAAAACTACTGAAGATGAGTAGGAATCAGATAAGAATTATAACAGGTCTTCTTATTGGACACAGTTCAATGAGAGGACACCTACAAAAAATGGGGCTATACAATGAAGAACTTCACTACAGACAATGTGGTGAAGGGACAGAAACGGCCAAACTGAATGCGAGGCACTAGACCGCAAAAGCCAGACAATATTCGGGCAACCTAGGTTAACCCGTAAAGAACACAAAAAGTCCAAGAAACTGAGGTCTAGCTGCCGATAAGACCAGTATCGAAGGAAGAGAAATAGTAAGTAACCATATTATTTAATTTCTGAATAATTGTAACCCATAAATTCCACCGGTAATGACCCAAAGGGTTGAAGCGGTTTTTGTAATAAAAAAAAATCATCGGAAAATTTTAAATTAAATTAATACTTTACATTAGGTACCTATGTAAATGTATATAATTTACAAAAATATTTAAATTTCTGCTATTAAAAAGTTGTTGACACGTGAAGGGGGGCAGGGGTTATGGTCATTAACATTGTAAATATAAATAGAAGAAATTTTGAAGTGATAAAACAAGTTATTGGGGGATTGATTTGTATTAAACATTCTTAGCTTCTTTTAAAAATTAGAAATAAAAAAAAAATTTCTAAAAAAATTGTTAAAAATAAAAATAAATTCTTTTTAAATAATTAAAAATTGGTTCCTACATATTGTTATAAATTAAAGTATTGGAAAAAATCATGGGTAACAAAAGTTAAGTTGCTATTTGCTACCTTTTAGGTGTACCTACCTAAATATTTATTTATTCAAAAAAAAATAAGTAAAATTATTTGCAGACACGTGAAAAAAGATTTTAAAGAATATACAAGTAATAGGGAGTTGATTTCAATTGAAACTAGCATCCTTTAGAAATTAAAAACAAGGGCAATTTATTTATGAAAAAATTAATAAAAAAATAAAAACCAAATAAATTTTTTAACCACATTTAAAAATTATTGAAAATTGTTGGAAAAAAAGAAAAAAAGATTAAAATTATTTTATTAAAAATTGCAGACACGTGAAAAAGGATTTTAAAAAATATGTACCTAAGTGATAGGGGGATGATTTCAATTAAAACTAGCATCCGTTAGAAATAAGAAACAAAGGCAATTTTTTTATGAAAAACTTTATAAAAACATAAAACCCAAATAAATGTTTAACCACATTTAAAAATTATTAAAAATTGTTGGAAAAAAAGTTAATAAGATTAAAATTATTGTATTAAAAATTGCAGACACGTGAAAAAGGATTTTAAAGAATATACAAGTGATAAGGTGTTAATTTCCTTTAGAAATCAGAAACAAAGTCAATTCTTCATGAAAAAATTGATAAAAACATAAAACCCAATTAAATTTTTTAACAACATTAAAAATTATTGAAAATTGTTCGAAAAAAAATTAATAAGATTAAAATTATTTTATTAAAAATTGCAGACACGTGAAAAAAGATTTTAAAGAATATACAAGTGATAGGGGGTTGACTTGAATTGAAACTAGCATATCTTTTAAAAATTAGAAACAAAGACAATTTTTTTATAAAAAAATTGATAAAAACATAAAACCCAATTAAATTTTTTAACAACATCTAAAAATTATTGAAATTTGTTGGAAAAAAATAATTATAAATAATTCTCGGTTAATTTTAAGTTTGTATTTTTTAATTTAGGTACCTAATCATTGTTTTAACTTGAAAATTACAACGGATGATGAAAATTATGCATACGCTTTATTTATGGTGTTTTTTTAATAATTATTTTCATCACGCCGTATCTTTAGGCTATTTTTTTTTTCGATTATAGCTTTAAAAATAAACAAAATAGTCTTTTTTAATTTTAAATAAAAAAGTATGTACTTGGAATGTTTGTTTTTTTGAATATTTTTTTATATTTCAATTTTTTTATCGAGAATGTTGACTGATATAAAAAATTAAAGTCGTTATTGACAGCGAATGCTTATATAACTTGGAGTCTGTCGTATTGAGTTACCCACTTGGTGAATCTATTGAAGATAATGTGCCAATATCTAATAATACGGGGTGAGATGAATAATTGTGGAAAACTTACCATCGTCTTTGGGAGAGGGAGGACAATTCGAAGCGTAAGATCCCAAATGGTAACCCGTATAGGAATGTTGCTGCATCGGAGGAAAGGGATACGCTCCCAAAGCACCCCTGGGGCTCGGGAAGCCCGTATCGTGCCCCCCCGTCGGACCAGAATGTGCATTTGCCGCCGGAGAATTAAAATGATGTTGATAGGATGTCCTCAGGGGTCCGTATCCGTGCTGTTGCAGCTCGATAAATGCACTCTTGGAAACGGGCGTCGAATTGTTGGATTCGTGAGGCGTCGGAGGTCCTATATGACCGTCCCCTGCCATCGTAGGGGTGCCCGGAGGATCCTCGTTAGGTCCCCCGAAAGGGGAACCCAAGTCTGTAAAGTTCAACGTCGTAAAGGGTTTGTTATCCACTTTGCTGAAGTTAGGAGACGTCTTGAAAATGTTCACTAAAATCACTAAAAAGTCGAATCACTATCACTGACCCGAAGACGTATGAAAACGGATAAACGTCGTAAGTAAATGGTTAAACAGTTTAAAATTGTTAATAACGTTAATTTGAGCCAACGAATGCAATTTAGCGCACTGAATGACGATAATAGGTGTAATCCACTCTATAATTGAGTAAAAACTATTTGAAGATCGAGCCCGAATCTAAATTACACGATATTGACTGCATATGTCGTTTTTTTTACGTAGGAAAATTGACCGTTTCTTAACCAACCATCTACTACCTACGAACGTAGGCACTATAATGAAGAATAATCATATAATAGCACACTTTGGACTGTGGTTTTGCCTCTCAACCGGTAGATTTCGCTACCGTTCAACGAAACTTCGACGTAGCACCGCCTACGCTCGTCCCCATTGGTCCGTTACCGTGTTATGACTTGTTTTTACTTACACCGGGCGGAGCTTAACGATACTGCGCGCTTCTGACACGCCCATCCAGACTTTTAGACGCTTCATTTTTAGGTTAGATTTACGTTGCGTTAATGCATCTACTAGTGTTTTGTTGTACTTTTGTTTATGGACTTGACGCACACATCGATGATTTTGTGCTTAAAGTGACTCTTTTTTAACAGTCGGATTGCGGTGTTTTGCATTCCTGGGGTGAAAGTGTGCACCATTCGTCACATCTGGAGGTACCTACCCCTGCACAATTTAATCAACTTTTTGTGTTTGTGAGTGTGTGTCTATAGGTACATACATAGGTACCGCTGAAATCCCCAATTAATTATTCAAAATAGTGAAGTTTTTTCATATTTCTATTCATGTAACGGAAATTTTTTCCTTTTCAAAACCATCAGGCCAACTCTGGTAATTATTTAGTTGTAAAAGTCGGTACTGCTTTATTTATTTAGTTTTTACTAGTTTGATAAACGAATATGCTGATTAACGACTTTATCTATATTTTAATAGCATAAAAATACGATTTTTTGTTCAAAACGGCGAATTTTTTGTTGATTAAAGATATACTTTTGATTTAATACAAGTGTGCTCTATTTGTCGTAGTTAAGTCTAAAATATAACTGGTGAGTTTTGTTAATTTATTGCAAGTTTTCTCGAGGAAAGAATGTATTTTGGATTATTTTTGGTTCGGCTCGTGAACCTTTTCATTAAGAAGGTTGTTATTCAGATTTTAGGAGGTGTTGTATATCATTTAATTGTTTGAATCACTTGTTAATTGTGAAAAATGAATAGCCTCCATAGTCGGTATCTCCATACATTTTTTTTCCCTCTTTTTTCCTCGAATGTACAGGTTCTTCACCGGTTGGCTGTTGTATTCTTCAAGGGTTAACCAGGGGTGCCCGAATTTTTTTTTGCGGACTAGTGCCTCGCATTCTAACAGTGTGTGTTTGGCTGTTTCTGTCCCTCCACCACATCGCCTGTAGTGAAGTTATTCGTTGTATAGTCCCATTTTTGGTAGGTGTCCTCTCATTGGACTGTGATTAGTAAGAAGACCCTTTATAATTCTTACCCGATTCCTATTCATCTTCAGTAGTTCTTCAGTTCTGTGTTTTGTCGGTTCTTTGATGCATGTTTTCGCGTGGTGCATGAGAGGGGCTTTTTTCCACCACTTATTTTGTTTTCGTTTGACCCAGTCTCGTATCTCAGTTTTAGTAATCCCAAGTGCGGGTTCCGGGCCAATGTATAGAGCTTATGAGCCCTTTCTTGCTAGTTCATTAGCTTTTTCATTGCCCTCGATGATTTCACAGTGTCCTAGAACGCACATCAAAATTATTTTGTGTTCTGAGAGGATACTTAGTTCTTCCCGGAATTTTCATATCAGTCTTGATGTCACTTTAGGGTTCATCAGAGCTTTTAGGGACGTTTGGCTTTCGGTGCATATCTTGATCTGTGCGTTACGCACATTCCTTTAAGTTGTTTTTTCTTGCGCATTGCAGGATATCATAAATTTCCGCCTGAAATACAGAAGTGTTTGTTCCTAGTGTTGATTCAGCTCATGAATCTTTTCAATAAAAAGTCAGTTGTTTTTTATTGTTCAGACATTTAGGAGGTGTTGTATCTTATTTAATTACTTGTTAATTGTAAAAAATGTAAAGCCTTTATAGTCAGTATCTTGGTACATTTTTATTTTATTATTTTTCCTTTTATAGTAAAGTAGGTACCAACGAATATACGAGGGCAGTTTGATAAGTCAGTGACTTTTTGAATTTCCCGCGCAGTTACTCCAAATGCAACAGTGCTGCCGTCAACTATAATCTATCAGTGGGCAACTTTCTAATTTTGAGCAAGCTACGTCGTGCAGTTGGTGTTTGATAGCCGTTCAAAGCAGACAACCTCGTGAATTTTTACGAAAATGGAAAAAAGTGAATTTCGTGTGCTGCTTAAGCATTACTTTTTACGTAAAAAATCCATCACTGAAACTAAGGAAAGACTTGATAAATACTACGGGGACTCGGCACCATCAATTTCAATGGTTAAAAAGTGGTTTACAGAGTTCCGTTGTGGTCGTACCAGCACTAGTGACGCCGAACGTCCAGGTCGCCCAAAAGAAGTGATCACGATAAAATCCATGAAATGATATTGGATGATCGGAGAATGAAAGTGCGTGAGTTGGCTCATGCTGTAGGTATCTCAACTGAACGGGTACATCATATTTTACACGAATATTTGGACATGAAAAAACTCTCTGCGAGATGGGTGCCGCGATTGCTCACACTCGACCATAAGCGCAATCGTGTGACCACTTCAAAAGAGTGTTTAGCGATGTTCAGCCGTAATCCGGACGAATTTTTGCTCCGTTTTGTTACTGTGGCTGAAACATGGATCCATCACAACACGCCAGAGACCAAGGAACAATCGAAACAGTGGGTTGCTCGGGGTGAACGTGGACCAAAGAAGGCGAAACAGAGTCTGTCAGCCAGCAAGGTCATGGCCACAGTTTTTTGGGATGTACGCGGTGTCATTCACATCGATTACCTCAAGAAAGATAAAACGATCACCGGCGAATATTATTCAAAGCTTTTATATAGATTCGACGTTGATTTGAAGCAAAAACGGCCGCATTTGGCGAAGAAGAAAGTGCTGTTCCATCAAGACAATGCACGTGTGCACACTTGTCTAGTCACGATGGCCAAAATCCACGAATTGGAATACGAACTGCTACCCCATCCAACATATTCTCCAGATTTAGCCCACTGCGACTATTTTCTGTTTCCAAACCTAAAGAAATGGCTGGGCGGTAAGAGATTTGAGTCGAATGAAGAAGTCATTACCGAAACAAACGCGTGTTTTGAGAGCTTTGAAAAAACCTATTATTTGGAGGGAATAAAAAAATTAGAAAAACGCTGGACTAAATGTATCGAGCTAAAAGGTGATTATGTAGAAAAATAAAATGTTTATTTGCGGAAAAAAATTTGTTTTATTCAAAAAGTCACTGACTTATCAAACCGCCCTCGTAAGAAACGAGTAAAGCAACAAATTAAAAAACGAATAAAGGACCTAGTAAGAGTGGTCAGATTGGTGAATGGAGGATTGGCCATATGGATGGTTGCCATCAGATCGATTCACCATAATTTTTTTTTTTTTATGCGACGTTAATAATTTTTTTTATTTGTAACATTTTTTGTCCTTGAATGGTTTTCGACTCGTTTTTTTTTTCATTAATATTTTTTTTAAACTTAATTTTTTTCAACTTTTTATTTAGTCCAATAAAAAGTGTCGGTATTAAAATTTACAGATACTGTTAAATTTGTTCGAGGTTTAAATTATTATTTTTAGTAACTTTTATTATTACAAAAATACTTGGCGCTCAATGGCATTTTAGTTCAGATATTTTTAGTTTGAGTAAAATTAGTTCAGGAAAAAAAAGAATATATCTATAGATCTGCGATCCATGCTGTATGCTACGCTGACGACGAGGTTCCTATTGCAGATTCCGAAGATAATCTCCAAAGACTACTCCATTCTTTTAACACCAAAACGAAAGAACCAAACATGCTTATCAACACCGAAAAGACTAAATGTTTAGTAATATCAAAGGGACCGATAAGGTGTAAGCTGGAAATCGACTGTAAAATTGTCGAACAAGTAAACCATTTCAAATATTTGGGAGCAGATATAACGAGCCATGGAAATCTACCTCTCTAAGTAAGAGAGCAAACAATGAAAGCGGTTCGAATTTCGGGATGTTTGAGAGAAATTGTCTGGAAGAACAAATACCTAAATACGGAAAGCAAAGTCAAGATATATAAAACGGCAGTAAGACCTGTCATAACATACGCAGCAGAAACAAGACCAGATACAAACAGAACTCTACAAATGATAAAAACAGCTGAAATGAAGACCCTAAAAAGTATACCAGGCAAAACTCTATATGATAGAGTACGAAATGAGGATATCAGAATACAATGCGGGATACAGGACATAGGAAGATGGGTTAGACAGAGAAGACGATTCTGGAACAAACATATAAAATGAATGGAGGACAACAGACTCGTCAAAACTGAATAATCCAGTAGGAAAGAGACCACAGGGAAGACCACCAAAGCGCTGGAGAGAATGCTTGACCTCATCCTCCAGGGAGGACGTGTTCGCAATGAACAGGCAGTAGCCTACTACTAATATGTATTCATATTAGAAAGAAGAAGAAGAAGATTTTTAATATAGACTTCTTTTTCTCAAAAGAAACTTTTATCGTTAAAGATTTATTGGTATTTTTATGTTTATTGTAGAAAAAATTGACCTTTACCCTGACGTCATACCTACAAACTTCGCGAAATAAAAAATGGCTACTGTTACTTTGTCGTGTGCCTAAATAGTTCCACTGTTTGTTTATCTTGTCATTATTTTTTTGCATTATAAATAACTAAATATTGCTGTTGGTTGAAGTTAATTTAAATAATTCCATATTATCTACTGTTTTAAAATAGTCGAAAATTTAAATAAGAAAAACAATTGGCTAGCATAATAAAAAACATCAAATCATTGGTAATGAAGGTATCTAATGAACACTATTCATACATTTATTATCATTCTGAAACTTACAATACAATATATATTAACTATTTTAGAAATACATCGTCGGACTCTGTGAGGAACTGTTACCTACGTTAATAGTTAGTGATTCCACGTCAATATCACAAATAACATTTAATTTGCTTACAAGCATAACCAATTGTCAATCTGTAAGAATTCAGTTCACATAATTAAGAATGATGAATGTATGTACACACCACTACCTTTAGAAACATTTTTATAGAAGGCTATAAGTGTTTACTTACATGTATCTTTCTTACTTCTTGGTTGTTAACCTAATTCTTATTTTAGTTGACTTTATAAATCTACCATAAATAATGTTCCCGTTTCAAGAAAATTAAGCCAATGTCTAAGAAGTAAGGTTATGTTAAAAAATTCATTAAATGCAAAACAGGGAATTTGGTACTCACCGTAAAATCAAAATAACAAATTAGAGGTCTTGAAAAAAACCGATTTTATAAAATTTATCTATCTGAATGCAAATGATAAAACGCTTCGAACAAAACTCGATGTATCAAAATAATGACAGTTGTCATAAGAGGTCAAAATAAATTCTTCTGAATATAACCGATTAATCCTTATTGGCACTATCTCTTTTCAACATTTGGAGGTCATAATAAGAAATATAAAAGAACGTATGTCATTGCTTAAAAGACAAGTGTACATATTGTATGATGTGTTTCTACTGTCAGTAGAAAAGGATGAGGTATATAAAGTTTGTGTAACTACTCTTCATTGTTAGTGACGTCAGGGTAAAGGTCAATTTATTGTACTGTATATACCTACCTAGTTTTATATACCTACCTAGTTTAACGGGAATTTTTCCTAGCCGGTCCTCCCATTTTAACGAATTTATTCTGGTTCCGAGGCCCTCATTAATTGTATTTTATTGCTAGCGGCTGATACGATAGGCATTAAAACGTGTGTATTTGTCAAGCATAAGTCGGTCCAGAAATTAAAAATCGATAATTGTTATATTTATTATAAGTTTAATGTAGTAAATTTGCGATATGGGTAAAGTGTAAACAGTTTTTTTGTAATAAACTTGTATTTATATTTCTCGTTTTTAATTGTTTTTGGAAGAAAAAGAGATGATAACAGTATTGAAGCCGAAATACGTTGCTCGTTTTAAGTTTCAAAAGTATTAAATTAAATAGCAAGGTTGAATTTTCTTGAGGACCACAAGTATAAAATTTTTAATTTTTTGAACAGTAACACAACGCCAATCGTCAATCGATTTTCGTTACACATATTTGTCGCCCTACGTCAAGCGATTTTCGTTACACATATTTGTCGCTCAACGTAAAGCGATTTTTGTTACACATATTTGTCGCCCAAAGCCAAGCGATTTTCGTTACACATATTTGTCGCCCAACGTCAAGCGATTTTCGTTACACTAGTTCGTAAATTTCTTTTCCGCAAATCGCTATGAAATTCTGACATTCCAGACAAATTTTTTTCTATAGAAAAAGTTAAGATTTCCTAACTGTTAGGAAATATTCATTTCCTTACTGTAAGGAAATGATATTTCCTTACAGTTGTTTAAAATTAGTCTGTTATATTTACAGTTATTTGACAATTAGTACAATTATTGAAAATTGGAGGAACATTATTAGAACTATGAGAAACATTTTGGACAAAATGCGAGGAAGTAAGGTTATTTTGTACTGTGAAAATTTTATTTGCCACCTCAACCTTATTGTTAAGAAATGCCTCTTTAAACTAGTTATGTCGGCACCAGAGTCAACCAATATTGTTGCAGAAGACCGACGAAAGCAGTGACCAGTATATTCTGTCGGATTTTATAAGTTCAAATAAATAGCAACTATTTTAGGCGATTTTCTAAATTGATGTATTCCTACCACTTCTTTACAACCCTTTCCTCTTTGATATTTAAAGAAAAATCGGTCACTGTTCATATTTTCTGGTTTTAACAAAACATACTTTCGATAAAGATTCAAATTCATCTGATCAACTACAAATGATCTTGGTTTGCTGGTCTTCGAATCAGGTATGCTAATTAAAAGCTTAGATTCTAGGTCTTCTACATCGTGTAGAGTCATTCGGACTAACTCATCCATTTTACAGGCCCCAGAAATACCAAATAATAAAGCCACCTAAAATATGAATAAATGTGTAATCTAAATAGAAATTAAAACCTTGTAAATTACCTTAATCATTAAATTTTCTTTATCTGAAGCTTCCTGGATAAATTTTTCGATTTCTTCCTACGTTAAAATCTTAGATTACTTTGCCCTATAACCTTGAGCTTGCCGTTTCAATAAAGAACGAAGTTTTATGTAGGTATATCTACATTGTGTTTAATTGCAAGGGTTGACTTCAACATTGAATAATTGGCCCACAATGTTGAAGATTTCATCTTTAAAAAAAGGTCTAGGAAGTATTCCAATACAAAATTTTTCGAGAAAGAACTCGTGTTTTTACTCTTGCGATAGTCCATAAAACGTTTATATGCATATCCGTACTTTTCTCTTGATTTCTTTGGCAATAATTCTAATAAAGCAGTATTCACTGCCTCCACCAGTTTTGGAGGAGTCCAAGAAATAAAATAGTCAATATTACTTGTCATTTTACTTTGTTTTGTTTTCGAAAACACCAGCAATTAAATTTATAAAGCTCATACAATATAAATGTGCATGCACGTCATCAATGATCTGTTCGTTTCAAAACTTGATACCAACAATAATAAAAATCACCGTTCGTTTTATTTAATCTCAAACTCATCGGGTCAGTCTGTTTGTAATATTTTATTGCATTAATCAAGTCAATGTTAAATATTACATAAATATTACAATTTCTATATTATTTTAGACGTTATATAAAATTGCAGATATTATACATAAATACTTCATTAAATATTACACACAGTTCAAGTTTTATTATGTATTAATAAAAACGGTTTTTCCGATTGAAGATCTATGAGCACTAGCTGACAGTTAGATTCATAAGTTGGAAATTTTATATACGTTTTTAAGACGTTGTCAAATTGGTTTTGTTTATAAAATAATTTAGTCGCTGCAAAGATCTCGTTGCTTGATTAATTGACTATTTTGAGCGAAAACATGAAAATAATGGACCATTACTACCTCTAACGGCTGTACGAGAGGTAAGTTCAAATATGAAACATTTTCAATAACGTCCAGTCCAATCTTTTTTTTTTTAGCGAGTAGCTGAAGCTCTTCAATTGAGTTCTGTTTCAGACATTTTGTCGTTTTAGCTTAATTAAACAAATGTAATATAGCTTAGAAATACTTTTTTTGTAATTTATCAATATTATGCTTGAAATAAAAAAGCAGCTATTAGGTAAGTATGTCAACCCCTAAATAGCATTCTTCCTTCATTGTGATGCATTTTAACCTGTATTATTTTTATTAATAAAATTATGATCAGTATTATTTTTTTCTTACTGCCTCTAATTAACTCTATGTTGATTCGAATTAAATAAAGCAATAATAAACTAACTTGAATAGTTTTCATTGAAAACTATTTGTTTAGATAGAATTCTCAAAGTTTTATTGCAATCTCCTAGACTAATAAATGGTAAAGTATGTTTATTAAATGATCAACAACATAACCTTATTATTTCCTCAATGTCCGTACTAATGTCAAAGTCTGGCAACGTTGTTCAAATGTGACCTCATACTCGCTATATGACGTGCATGCAGATTTATATTATATGCTTATGCGTCAAGTTTGACAATTCAACATTAATACGTTTCCATAGTAACGCAACCAATTTTGTTACGAATTTCAAAGCACCATTTATTTATGAATATTCGTGATTTTTTCCAAATTAATTAATATCTGTCGAATTTTAAACTATTTGCGGAAAAAAAGTATGTTTGCCTCGTAGGAAAAGTCACATTCCTGGACACTGTGTTGCCAAGTTTTGGCTTGCGTCTCGACTTAGCAATCTTCACAGTCGTCCAGGAATGTTAGGTTTTTCCTACCCGGTAAACAATGTACTATTAATTTTACGGTTGTATAAAGGAAACATTATATTTCGTTAATTTTTTAATTTTAAATTAGCAATAAAAAGTCTTTACATTAGTTTTTATCATAATTATCTTATTTTTTAACGTATTTTTCACAGTCAAGTCAAGTTTATTCATATTTTTTCTAATAAAAATGAAAAATTTAATGATTTAAAAAATAGCCATTTATTGGTAGGGTAAATTTGTCGAATACCGCACCCCAATTTAAATTTTTAGGTTGGTATAGCAAACAAAAGTCTTAACATTGTGAAATTTATCAATGTATCGGAGAAATAATGTGAAAGATGCTTTTAAACCATACCATTTTAGATTTTTCTTAAAAAATATGACTAGAGCAATTTACGAATTGTTGATTATGTGTCTTAAATTTTGCCCCTAAATTATGAACTGCAATAAATAAAGATATTAATATTCATTAGCTATTTAACTTTAATTACATACATACATATAGTCACGCCTTTTTTCTGTGGGGGTAGGCAGAGACCACTTCTTCCGCTTGCTACGGTTCTTACACACATCTTTTGCTTCCTCTACTTTCATCAGTGCTCTCATACATGCTCGTCGGTTGTTGGTGCTCTTGACCTGACCTTTCTTCAAAACAATGTTGATCTGATCGAGATATGTTCGCCGAGGTCGACCTCTATCGACTTGTCCATTCACACTCGCCTTATAAATTTGTTTCGTCAATCTTCCTTCATCCATCCTTGCATACGAAATTATTTTTTGTCTCGATTATCTCGAGAACAAAAAATGATATCGACGTGGGACCAATTGAATTCGACGCATAATTACGCAACTTAAAACTGATAAGATTTTCGGCAAAATTGGTCAAGTTGTTTTTTATGCAGAATAAAACAACTGAAAAAAATGGTAAACTACCTGAATTTTGCATTTTATAAAATATAGGTTTGATTATTGCATGTTAGGAATATAAAAAAAATAGTTTTAGAAAACAAAAATAAGAATTGGAGAATTTTAAACTTGTGTTAGTATTGAGAGAATAGCATTGAAGACGCTATAACAGTGAAAAATTATTGTTAGTAATAATCAAGCATTGTTTATAACAATTAAATATTGTTACTAACAAATAATTATTGATCGTAATAATTAAAAAAAAATTTCAATTGTTATAAACAATTGAAAATAGCTCCCGTTTATAAAATGATAAGAAAAAGTTTAAAAGAATACGGTTGACATAAACAGAATATTGTTAATGACAATTTGTTATAAACAATTTGAAATCGTTTTTATAATAATTTTTATAATGATAACAGCAAAACATGGTTTTTTTCATTCTTTCCACTGGGAAGTTAGTCGTGTGGACCTCTCGGGTCGCACCCTGAACACTGATATTTTAATGTGTCCATCTTTTTAGACAGCTTTCATTGCATTATCAATAAATTCTAAAATATTACAAATAACTATCTTAATTTTGGGCATTTTCTTCAACATGTTAAAGGAGATCCCAATTTACTCAAGATACAAAGGGGAAATTTTAAATTGACGTTTAACAACGCTATCTATTGGTACGTAATTTTCACGAATAGCTACCTATCACAAATGATAACAAGAATTATTCGAAAAGCAAAAATGCTAAAAATTTTAACATAAATAATGATTTAATCATACTTGTAGTCTAAGTTTCATGATGAAACATTACCTCAAAGTTTATCGCTTTATCAGCGCCATTTATTAACTCTTGATACTCTCGATTCTATACATTATAATGCTCTACTGTAATAAGTAATTATGAACTATCATTTTATCTATCAATGACTATATTTTGCTTGCATAACTTTGGGTACAAGTTATAATTCCGCCAATTAATTTCTAGGCCCGATACGCCTGCTGTATTAAAAAATGCAATTGCAGAATATTTTATCAAATTGCATGATAAAATATTAATTGTTTGGTAAAATTATAAATTGCTCAGCAAAATTAAAAAATCTCTTATAAAATATATTAAACTCATAATAAAAGGAATAAATGCTTAATAAAAGAAATAAATGCTCGATAAAAAAAGCACACGCTTTATGAAAACAAAAAAGTACATAGAAAAAAATTCATTCATTCATTCATTCATTTGTTTTCCTGCCAACACCCTTCGCTCAATGTCACTGTCATACTTTCCATCTCTAGTAAATTTTGAACCCAAGTACACAAATTCATTAACTTGTTCCACTCTTTCTCCCTCAATTGAAACCCCACAGTTTGTCATGCTTTCTTCTCTTTCAAAATCATTACTTTCGTTTTGCTCACATTTATTTTCATCCCTTTGGTTTTCAGGGAATCATGCATTTCATTAACCATCGCCTGCAACTCCTCTTCAGATAACGCTAATATGACTTGATTATCGGCGTAAAGAAGGCATTTGACGATCAAATCATTCATTTTTAATCCATACGCACTCTCTTTCTGATCTTTTAAACAATTGTCTATGTATAAGTTAAACAGCCATGGCGAAGCCACACATCCCTGTCTCACACCTTTTTCGATGTTAAACCAGTCCGTGCAAGCTTCGTTTATTCTGACACAAGCAGTGGAATCCTCGTAAAGTGATTTCAGTGCTCGTATTAAACTACCACTCACCCCATACATAGACAATGTAGACCACAATATCGCAACAATATAATATATTTAATTAAATAACTTTATATTTAAATATAAATTAAAATCTGTAGATTATTTACATATTTTCATTAAAACACATCCAGTTTGTAAAATAGGTAAATAAAAAAAAAGTTTTGACTACTTTTGTGTTAATATATCTATATTTCTAACTTTTTTAATGTGGCTTTGTGTTGCATACAAATTTTATAGCTTATGTTCGATATTTTTGGAAATTCGTCTTGCCCTAATTTGCTGTATAATTAATAGGCAATACGTTTACATAATTATGGAATTCAAAGCTGATTGGCAGGTGCCAAAATTCGGCGTCTTTTTCAAAAGGGCAAACTTACTCTTTTATTATCCGACCGACAGGTTTGTAAAATTTGCAAAGTGCGTGTGGCCTTTTGTGTTACTTTTGGCATTCGACCGCCGTCGATTGTGACCGTTTTTGTAATTATTAATAGCTCGAAGTGCGTGCACGAAATTTTTTGTACCTTTACCAACATTTTGTATTCGGAATTTTTTTCGATCGGGACGAATCGTCGGCATTACGTAATTTCAGTTGTGGCAATTTTTGTGAGGTGATAAGAAAATGGACGCAATTATACTCCGTTCGCTTGGCATGTACAAAGAAAATTTAATTTTAACAGCGTGGAGCTATGTAAAATAAATATATACTCGCGTATACCCATTATGATAGTATTGTCTTATTTTGTTTTGACCGCCTTAAGTAGGTACATTAACAATACAACCACACAATATAAATGTGGATGAAACTTTTAAATCCGTATTTACAGGCAAAGAAATAAATAATTAAATATAGCAAATGATGTTATAAAATTTAAATATTTAACATATAAACAGGGTGATTTATAACTATTGGGGCATAGGCTAAGGGCGGGTAATTTGGACCAAAATATGACGATGGGACCAAATATGCCTTAATAAAATGTTAAAGTGGAAAGGCGTTAAATTTGAAATTTTGTTTTCATTTTTTGCCAATAATTTTACTGTAAATGTATTCATTGTTATCAAAATTGGTAAAAAGACATAACTTTAGACAAGAAATATTATTTTACGTTCTATTTTACATTTTGTTATAGGGGGCGCGGGTGAATGATTCCTGATGATGAAATCGACAGGTAACTTTTTTTAAAGAAACTTTTTGGTGATTTTGATTACAAAATATGACGCAGACATTATTTTTACGTAATATTGGTACTTTTGTTTAAACACGATAAACTCATACGTTTTCGAGAAAAACGCAATTGAACAATTAAGGGTCTCAGAAGAGTGATCACAGAACTCAATTCTGCGAGTACATGATGGATCAAAATGATAATCAAAATAACAATTTCATTGATAACGTTTTATTTTCGGTTGAGGCAACGTTTTATTTGAACGCGTTAATGTTAACCAGTAAAACCGATATTGGTCTGATGAAAATCCAAATTGGATGCAAGAATGCCATACGTTAAGACCACAAAAAATCAATGAGCTGATATTGAGAGAAACACAAGTATTGGTTCATATTTTTTTAATTTAACAGAAAAATTATATCTGGATTTTCTGCAAAATACATTAATTCCTAAATTGTTCCAGCTTTTCCCTGATATCCAAAATGCCAACACTTTGGACCGCAGAATATGGTTTTAACAGGATGACTCACCGCTACATATCGCTATATCTGTGCGCCAGTTTTTAAACAGAACATTTCCAGATCGATGGATAGGAAAAATGGAAACAGAGGAATGGTCTGCCACCCGATCTTTTCCCTATTATACTTCTTTTTATGGAGTTATTTAAAATCTAAAGTCTACACTAACAGACCCACAATATCCGTGACCTAAGAGCCCGAATCAGGCAGGAAATGCAGAACGTAACACCCGCTATGCTACAAAATTTTAAAGACTAATTTGTTATCGGGTTAAGTCATCACAATTTTTTTCATTCCAACTTTTCCAAATTTTTTTATCTTTTGCGATTTTGAGAAGATCTTCAGTTACGTATATACAGGGTGATTCATTAATAATGTCCAATCTCTGAATTGTAGATTCTAGACCTCAAAATATGATGATTTTGCCCTATAAGCATTATACAAATATAGCTAGTTTCCAAAATACCTGGTGTTTAAAGTTTAAACATGGATTTTGATTTTCGCAATAATTTTTTATGCTTTCACAATTTCTATTTGAAAATTGGCAATTTTACGTTTTTTGGCATGAGGGTTATAAATTTGCACTCTAATTTAGCATTGCTAAAAGAGGGCGCTAGTTGCACTTGGTTTTTACTAAATCAAAGCAAAATTTTTTTTTCGGCTTAACTATGGGTAAAATAATAAAAAAATATTAAAAAAACGATAAATTCTACAAAAAAAGTTACTCTTGTTTGATTTATGTAACTCGATCGGTTATTGAGTTATTTGTTCTATAAAGTTATATGAATTTTAATTTTATATAAAAATTTATTTTCTAAAAATAAATAAAAAAAAATATTTGCGGTCGGGGGACCCCCATAAGGAGCGAAGTTGCTCACGTTTTTACTTCGACTCCGAATGTAATTCGAAATGAAATCTGTATATTTCAAAGTAAAGGTACGAATTACATCAGAAAGTTTTATTCAATATTGAAATTTGTGAGAGTGGTTTCATAAAATGGGACGGAAGTGTGTAACAGATGTGTAACATTTTTCCCCTCGCTTTCTTGCAATTTGTGGGAGTGATTTCGTAAAATGTAAGAGGAAGTCGCGGAAGCGCTATTTGATTTGACGAATAAGCGCTCGGTGGTAGAGTTGGCCGTCAGATAGCCGTCATCCAATTTTCTGAGAGGTCGGTACTGTCAGCCATCAGCTGTGCACTTAAGTTACAGTGTTGTGCATAAAGTTTGCTGTTATATGCGTAAACTATATAAATAAATATTTACTGTTGACAATAAGTCTCATTAAAGTGCAGATCATTAATAAAAAATTCTAGTAAGTAATAATAAATAATTATTCGAATAAAATATTTTAGTATTTAACTTTTTTAAATTGATTTCTTTCACTCCTAGTGTCAATTAAATAAAATACAATTTTTATTAAAAAGAATTATTATTTGTTATGAAAAATCATTTCAAATAATATCTGACCCATTTTTTTAGAATATTATTTTTAAATTGCTTATTACTAAGGTGAGATGTCAAATGTTACACATTATATGCGACTACTGTAAGGCTCGTTCGTTTTATTTTGATTCTGACGGAACTGTTGTTGGCGTTGAACATTGGTTTTCCGTATTTTATTTGCACTCTAACGTTTGCGTTTTCCATACTCTTTTCGACTCTGAACACATGATTTCCCTATTGTCTCACTATAATTTAAATAGTAAAATAAATAGTTAACACTCAAATCACATGTACAATAAACGCCTGTAAACAGTAAATACTTGTATCAAGTTATACAATTTTATCAACTTACTTTTCTAAATCTGTATTACACACATTTGCTGCAATTTTCATTTTTTAAAACTTAATAGCAATAATAAAGCAATATTCACGTTTGATCTAATACAATAAATTATAATTTAAAGAAACTAAAAAACACGCTTTAAGAGTTAATAAACTAAAAAGTAAAAAATAATTCTTAACGTAGAAATAAAATTACTAACGAGAAAATTAATGTCACTTTTCTAAAAGCGTGGAGTGCTTTGTATGACATTTTTAAACTAATTTTGAGTTTCGGAATGAAAACACCCCACGCTTTTAGAATAGTGACATTAATTTTCTCGTCAGTAATTTTAATCTTATGTTAAGAATTATTTTTTACTTTTTAGTTTGATTAACACTAAAAGCGTGTTTTTTAGATTTTTTAAACTATAATTTATTAGTCTTGTATTTTTATGTTTTAGTCTTCTTTGTAGATATATGTAAGTGCTCTGTATTTTAAAATTTTTTCTTTCTAAAATTCTATAATAGGCTTGTCCGTTAAAAAATAAATAAAAAAAATATTAAATAACCCTTGTCTACTATTTTTAAACACATTCGCAAATTTAGCCGTGTAATATTTTTTATCCGTTTTATATATTTTATTTGTGCCAGTTTCCAGATATATTATTATATCTCTTGCTTATTATTTTTACTTTTATTCATTTTTTTTTCTTTTCTGAGTTCCTGTTTATTATGTAGTTGAATTTTTATATTTGTTACGTTCCTACTTTTACCCTTTACGCTTGGATTATTGTTGTTCTTTTACACTGCGTGGCAACAAAAATATGATCGGAGACTTGGTGGAAGATTTTATAAAGATATACAACCAAAAGTTCGTAAGAAACCATGGTTCCAGACTGAAAATAATCGTTACTTTATTCGACTAACATGTAGAACACTAATCATGCACTAGATCCTGCTTACAAATTTAAAATAGGTTTAACAAATAGCGATAAATGCATTTGTGATGAAATTGCCGATCTATAGCACGTAATTCTAGAGTGCAGCTTGAACAAATTAGAAATTGATAAGTTGTATCAAAAATTTATAGGTCAAAATATTAAATTTTCCATAAATAACAAACATCTACTGGCACTAGTGGATAATAGTATTTATAATATTTTATACCACTTTGTAAAAACGTCTAACATATCTCTGCAAGTAGCGGTGCTACCCAATACTATATTATTGTAAGCCTAAAACGAAAAAAAAAGGAAAAAATAAATTTTTTAAAAAAAATATATAATACATAGATAGGACATATAACCAAAATAATATGAAACAATGAAATATATAAAACAAAATACAATAATATTCGGGCATTTACTAACCCTAAAACTAATACTAATGTTATGAATACCATTGTAATTTAGTTAATTGTAACTGATAAAACCACTCATAAACTACGACTGGCCTGTTGGCTCTGCCAGTGCCAATAAATTGGGGAAAAAATATATTACCGAAGGATTATGATAATCTCTTTGAATGTTTTATAGATTGTTATTTATTCACCTTTTTTTTATCCATCTGACTATATCATAAACAGGGTGTTTCAAAGAAAAGGTGACTCTGTTTCTAGGATAGGTAGACAACTGAAAAATAATTAGGGTTTGATCCTTAAAAAATGTTCGTAACGCCATCCGTATTCAAGATAAAGGGCGTTAAAGAAAAAAAAATGTATACACATTTCTTATGATTTTTCCGAAACTACTGGAAACATTGTAATGAAATTTTATACGAATATGTTTTAGAAGCCTGATACATCCCATGAATTTGTTTTTATATCTGACTCTCATAGCGGGCGCTAGTTACACGCTTCGTACCAAGTAGTATTGAACATAACTTTTTTAAGTTTAGATTTATTAATCAAAATTTTAAGTGAACTTAAACATCTTTCAATTTTACACCAAAAAGGTACTCTTGGTAAAATTATGAAGTAACTACCAAATTTTTTTTTCTTCAACGCCCTTTATTTTGGATACGGATGGCGTCACGAAAATTTTTTACTTAGCAAACCCCAACTATTTTTCAGTTTTCTACTTATCCTAGAGACGGGGCACCTTTTTTTAAAACGCCCTTTATGTCCATATGTTATCAAATATTCTCGTTAATTTATTTTCCTGTGGATTTTAATTTTATTCGTAATTTTTGTTGTTACTTTTTGAATAAAAAAACGTCTTTATTAAGATACGGCCATTTTATTTTTATTTTGTCAACATTTTTGTAATGTGTGGGTGGCGAAAAAATTTTGTGCCCCGGGTGCCAAGTGGTCTTAATCAGGATTGATCGTAGCCTTCCTTCTTTTGTCTACTTAGCATTGTAGATATTTCTGAAAATTCATCCTATCTTTATTGCTATCTTTCAGGTAGCGTGCTATACACGCTAAAAAAACGGACTCGGATTCGTTTATAAAATCGTCCAACGTTTTGACTCAATGGTGAAACGTATATAAATCAAGGTCTTTGCTTTTAAACCTTTTTAATGGAATTATATTGCACATAGCTAGTAAATTTCAATACGCTTTAAGCAATCGCTTTTACGAAACTAAAATTATAAAAGATTCTATAGAACGGTTTTATTCTATCGCCTTTCAAGTCTGCAATAATGCATGAATATTCGAAAACCATCTTTAATTCCGTTCTTCTTATTTAAAGATTTGTTTAAATTATCTTTTCGACCGCTACTTTTTATTTTACAAATTATTTACCATCTCTGCGGTTTTAAATTAATTTCCTTGAAACAAAAAAAGATTATTTTTATAAATTTATTGTTAACCATAATGCGTGGTTGTAAAATTATTAATTTCGTCGAAGTTATGGAAATTAAAGGTAAGAAATAATACGAAAAAAAATTTGTACACGATTTATTATCAAATTAGTAATAATTTTTTTTAAATTACCGCTACTGTTTTAAACTCATTTTATTTTAGTACCCATTATAAATTTTGATTTCTGTACCGACTTGTCCATTTACACTCGCCTTATAAAAATCTGTTTCGTCAAACTTTCTTCATCTATCCTCTCTACGTGTCCAAATCATCTAAGTATTCCTTTATCTTCATTTGTAACCACATCTTTTACACCAAAGCGTCCCTCTATCTCAGTGTTTTTCAACGTGTGGGTTGCGACGCACTGGGGGGTCGCGAAGCCTCTTTAGGGGGTTTGCGAAGCTTCTATAAGGGAACTGCAAAAGGTTGGGAAAGCTACTGCAGTAAAAAAAACAAAGATTTATTAAGAAAAATGGTAACTAAAGGACATAATCATTTGTATCAAATAAAAAAAAATAAAAAAACTTATGAGAACTCTTAATGCGAAGGTTGCGTTTGTTTTTCATTAACCAATTTCTCCCATCGTGGATCAGTTTTTGCTACGTTGGTAATTACATCGTTTTCCAAATTTAAGCGATTTCTTTCCTTACTTTTTATTTGGGCATTGAAGAAAATGTCAACTCGCACAAGTACGAGGTGGCAAATGGAATCAAACACTTTAAAGCCTCTATTGTTAATTCTGGGTATTCTTCTTCTTCTTTAGTTGCCCTGTCCTCCTCGGACGTTGGCAATCATCAGCGCTATCTGAACCTTGTCTACAGCTCGGCGGAACAATGTGGTAGTACTCACTCCATACCATTGTCTTAAGTTTTTTAGCTAGGATATCTTTCTTCTACCCGGTCCTCTTCGTCCTTCGATCTTCCCTTCTATAATAAACTTTAAAAGTCGATACTTGTCATTTCTTAAGATGTGACCAAAATACTCCAGCTTGCGCTTTTTTAGTGTAAACAGAACTTCCAGCTGCTTGTCGAGGCGTTGAAGCACCTCGGTGTTACGCACTCTTTCTACTCAGGAGATTCTTAATAGCCTTCTGTACGTCCACATTTCAAAGGCCTCCAATTTTTTGCACATCGCATCTGTCAAAGTCCAAGCTTCCATTCCATAAAACAGTATGCTGAACACGTAACAGCGAAACACTCGGACGCGCAGAGGCAAGCTTAAATTTCTGCTGCAAAGTACCTTACGCATCTTCAGGAACGAAGCACGAGCTTGTTCTATTCTAGCACGAATCTCCTGCATGCCGTCCCACTTCTCATTTAGTTGACACCCAAGATATTTAAAAGTTTCTACTCGCTCAATTCGTTGACCGTTAATTGTCAGGTGTCCGTCCACGTTGTTTGATTTGCTAACTGCTAGCCACTTTGTCTTTCTCACGTTTAGGCTAAGTCCGGCCTCTGAGCTTGCAGCCGTCACGCGGCTTACCAGTTCCTGCAGTCCTTCCAGTGAGTCGGCAACAAGAACCGTGTCATCCGCATACCTCAGATTCTGATTTCCTTTTTAACCAAGGGTATCCAAATTGACAGACTTAAATTCCAATTGCAGCATACCATCGGCAGATAAATCCAGCAGATTTTCTTTGAGCTTGGTTGCCAAATTTGCCCCATTTAAGATCCACCTTTGCCCAGTATTCTTCGATATCTCTTGCATTGAAAAGTATTGACACAGTTCTTCTTTCAACTTTTCTAACACCATTTTCATACCAGGTATAAATTCCTTGATGTTTATCTCACATCCGATTTCTTCAATAAAAGACTGTGTCGAAGAAAATGAATCGAAGTGGTTTTAAATTAGAGACGATGACCACAAGTCAATTTTGTTGGCAAAGCCATGGATTTTGTCTTTAGTTGTGATGTCATTTTCATCCCACCCTTGAAGACTTTTATTCAAGATACTTAAATGCTCAATTAAGTCAAAAATAAAAGCCAATTTCAAATGGAGTTTCGGGTCACAATAGTATATTGTACAACGAGCACGGAATGACATACATTTCCTACGAGTATGAAAGTTTGCAGCACGAGCTGCAAGCGAGTGCTGCAAATCATGCGAGTAGGAAATGGTCATTCCGTGCAAGTTTTACACTACACTTTTTCTACGACTGTTATAATATACAGTAGTAGTAGTAAAAGTAAAAAACAACAAACATGAGAAATGAACTTTTATTAATTAATTGAAAAAAATAACGTACTGGGTAAATGTGTTCAGCACCTACTAGAATAATTTCGAAAAGATATCTTCCCATTTGTTATCAACAATATTTAATTTTACATTGGTACAATTATTAAAAACAAATTTTGGGGAAATAGAATCCGTTTTTTAAGGGAAAAGTTGACATTATTAACATTTTCTGTAACTGATGTCAATGGAACGTCTGACAACTTATTGATCGTACCTAATATTTTATTGGGTGTTATTTCGACTATTCAGGGACTCTTCGATGTAACCCTCAGCTACTGTTGTAGAGCGCCAGCCACCATGCCGTTTTAATGTCGTTATATCTTCGCCACTATCTATCAATATTGTAGCTGAAGATCGGCGGAAACAGTGGCCGGTATATAACTCAGGATTCGGAAGTTTTAAGTATGAAGCAATTTGTTTTCCCATATTTCCTATTTTATTAATTCCAATTTTTTGGACAGTGCATTTTCCTTTCTGATAATTTAGAAAAAAATAAGCATCGTTGACATTACTTGGTCGCTGATTCCAATTTTTTTTTTCACAATGTTAGCATATTCTCCCGTTACAGTAAATTTCCGAGAATTTTTTGTTTTAGTGTTCGGAATGTGGACCAAAAGTGCGGCACTTAAATCTTCAAAATCGTGAATTTTCATTTTGTACATCCCATCTCTTCTACAAGCACCCATAATTCTCATGATATGTACAACCTGCAATAAAAAAATATAAACAAATTATAATTAATTAACTTATAGTTGTGAAACTTACTTTTGCTACAAGGTATTCGTTGTCTGGGGCTTCTTCTCCTTCGTTGTGAAAACTAGATTTTTTTGCTTTGTATCCATCTGATTTTCGCTTTAGAAATGATCTCAATTTGGAATATTTACTGATATTCACGCCAATATTGATACTAAGCATCGTTTTTAACATGCTATAGTGTGCCCATATAGTGGAAGATTTAAATTTATTTGATATATTTCCAAAGTAAGCCATCAGAACATTCTCTGAACGAGAACTAGTTTTCTGTTCTTTGCACCAGTCCATGAATAGGGTATACGAAACTGTGTATTTTTCTTTAGATTTTTCAGGCACTAAATTAATGAAGCGTTATTTGCCGCCTCCATAACACTTGGCGGTGATAAACTTCTTTCACTGTCACTTCTTTCCATGCTGTATTAATTTCAAAAAACCTACATAATATCGTTCTGTCAAAGAAATATTAAATTGTCACTTATGTTTGTGATTATATTGTCTGTATGGTTACGGCAATGTTTTGTTTTATTTAGTTGCCCAGCAACTAGTGCATAATGAAAAGGAGTATTACAATGTACTACATTTAAAAATCATCATTGAACATACGATGAAGGTATTTTGTGACAGTCGTAGAAAAATTAATTTGAAGTATTCTGACTTGGCCTGCTGCAAATTGAAAGTTCAGCGCGAAGTTCCAAAACTCTAGCTAGTACTTTGCTTTTTGACAACCACCTAACCTCTGTATGATAATGTAAATTTTGGTGGAGTGCTCCCATATCTTCTTGAAAAAGTGAAAATAGTAATAAATTAAAGATTTCCTGAAGAAGACATCTGCTAAAAAAGTAAAAAAACTTAATGAAGTAAAAAACCTTCAGAATTGTACAAATAGAACTGACAACATTATAACATGACATATATTATCAAATATTAACAATATAACAGGTAAGGTATTAATAAGAGTATAGTTCAAGAATTGTTGTCCCTAACATAGTTGGCGTTGAATGACAAATGCAAATAAAGTGTCAGGCAAATGCTTATTGTATGACATTAGTATCTGTGCCAATTAGCAACAGCGTATCAGTTATTAAGTTATTTTTTTTTCATTGAGGTGTACGTGATTTTATAAAAATGGACAAAATTGAGATAAGAGGTGCGATAAAGTACTTCTTTATATATGGGTTATCACCGCAAGAAATTTATGAGGACATGGTAGAAGTATTGGGTGACTCTGCCCCTTCGTACCAAGTAATCAAGAACTGGTCACAAGATTTCAAACTGGGAAGAGAGTCCTGTCAACATGCACCAGGTGCAGGAGCCCCAAAAACTGTGGTAACCAAAGAAAATGTGAATTTAGACCATGACATGGTATTAAATGACAGAAGAATTACAGTCAAGGTTATAGTAGAGACATATAGGTTTTTGGTTGGAAGCGTTAAAAAAAATTTACATCAGAAATTGGGTCACAAAAAACTCTCTACACGTTGGGTTCCACAAATGCTGGCAGCAGACCAAAAGCGGTTTAATAACATTGCTCTCTTTCACAATTTTGTAAAAGTTAATCATTTTTAAGATAAATAATTAATAATGATTCAGGACACAGAGAGGCCGATACAGCGTATGAGTCAGAGAGAGACGGCAATACTTAAAGGTAAGGGACGCACACTTGTAAGCGCGCGTAATAAACAAATAAAAAACAGATATAAATAATGAAATTTTTTCCAATCTCAATTAAGGATATTATTAACTATTGTGTAAAGAATAAAAACAAAATACTATTTATATTATAATGATGCTGCACTGCAAATGAATGGTCAAAACAAGGAAAGGGTTCCATGTTTCAAATATCTTGGTTGTTACATTACAGAGCATCTCGACCCGGATAAAGAAGTCAAAGTGCAGGATCGAGTCAGCTCGCGCAACCTTTTAAAAAATGAGATCGCTCTTCTGCAATAATAATCTAAATTTAAAGCTCCGCCAGAGAATGATCAAGTGCTAAATATGCTCTATACTGTTTTATGGGGCAGAGATTTGGACCTTAAAAGCAGCAACCATTAATCGTCTTGAAGACGTATGCTCCGAATCCCATGGGTAGCCAATCAGACGAATGAAGCGGTTTTAAATAGAGCAAACGCCGTCCGCGAACTACTAATAACAGTTAAATGCCGATAGCAGTCCTATCTGGGTCACATACTCAGGTGTGATCGTTACCGTATCCTTCAACTAACAGAAGGGCAAGATAGAAGGCCGTAGAGGAGTCGATAGAAGACAAGCCTCGTGGTTAAGGAATCTTAGCGAGTGGACCGTAATTCGAAGCGCAGAACAACTCTTTAGAATCGCCGAAGACAAAGCACAGCTTACCATTGTGATTGCCAACATCAGAATGACCTGATATGGCACCAAAAGAAGAAGAAGATTTATATTTTATTCTTTTTTGATGAAATTTTTAGCTTATCTTTAGATTAGTCCGGCAAATGGTCGTGTGAAGTTTAGTAGCAACCCCGCATTTTTTTAATTTTTTTTCGTTCTTTACCAGATAGGATAGGTTTCATGTGAGTGGGGCGTGATCGCCCCTCCACCGCGACCCTTAGTAGATCTATTGTGGCTCACACCTAGAGGCTACAGTTCACCGCACAATCCAGCCCTTCTTACGAAGTTCATGGTTGTATAGGGTGAGATTTTTTTAAAATCGGTAGGTTCTAGGTTAGTGTAACCAAATATGTTGAACCTTACTCTTCCCAGCCCGGGGCATGAACATAGTATATGTTCAGCAGTTTCGTCTTCCACGCAGCAGAACCGACCGTCCGTTTGTTGGTTCAGATCTATCTTTCTGAGGTGGTATCTTAGACCACAGTGTCCCGTTTCTTTACCAGATACTGTTGGTGTTAGGTTAGGTTAGGTAAGGCTATTTTTGTTTACATTTACTGACTTAATTAATACCGATTATTATTAGCCTAACCCAGTGATCGGCAAACTTATTCGCCAAAGAGCCATATCTGTTTATTTATAAAGTAAACCTTTATGTACTGTAATTTTAGACTTTTATTATTACGGGTACCTACACTAAATAAAACTCGATTTCATAATTAATAAAAATGTATTTATTGATAAAAAATAATATAAAATCAAGATTGTTCGCATGAGTATGTAGAATCGAAAAGGAAAAGAACAGCAAAACCGAGTGTTTTCAGCTGATCATAAGAGTCTTGTCATGTCGTGTCATGTCTTCCTTCTCCAGGTCTCCAGGAGCAGAGCTCTGATGTTGTAAACCAAGTTCACATTTGCTCTTCTCCAGTATTTCTACATCAATGAAAAGACGTTTAAATTTAGAGCTCCATATTTTCTTGGTTTTTAAACCCAATAATTGAATTTCAAAGTTTCCAATGTCGATTCCAAAAGGAGAAAAATTTATATCTGTTATCGTAGCATTAAGGGGATTTTTGACGAAAGCTAAGGTTGCGTTGCTGTTTTTATATTCCTGAAATCTGCTGAAAAATGCTTTCTTTATATTTAAAATGGTTGTTTTGAAGTAGTGTATGGTGTACAATGGCTGAGTTTGTCATCCCACCTAAGCTGATCAGAGTAACCAGAGCTTGTGTTGAGGATTCTAGGTGCAGGGTAAAGATTGGTGATGACCTCTCAGATGTGTGTCAGGTGAGCACAGGTCTCAAACAGGGAGACGCACCATTACCCACGCTTTTTAATATCGCATTGGAGAAAGTAGTAAGAAAAGCCAAAATCAAAACTCAAATATTCGGGGCCAGGGGATCAAACTTGCTGCTGCATATGCCGACGATATAGACGCAGTGAGCATAAGCGTAATAAAAGTAAAAGATCTATTTTACAAAATCGAAAAAGAAGCGGCATTTATGGGGCTTAAAGTCAACGAGGCCAAAACATGTCTTAAGACCAGGCAGAGCTAGGGTAGGACAAAATGTAACCATGGACAGATACAACTTTGAAAATATAAGACGATTTAAATACTTAGGGTCCACAATCACACCCGACAACGATATGAGCGAAGAAATCAGAGAACGCTCAAAGTCAGCCAACAGGTACTTATACGGTCTAAAGGATATACTAGAGTCCAAATATGTGACTAGGAGAACGAAAATCAAAACGTACCAGACCATGATAAGACCCGTGGTAATGTACGGCTGCGAAACCTGAACTCTTTCGGTGCGAAATGAGGAACTCATTCGAAGATTTGAGAGAAAAGTGCTGAGAAACATTTTCGGACCCACCAAAAACCAGGATACGTGGAGCTACCGAATTAAAACAAATGTAGAACTAGAACAAATATACAATCAGTCAGAACTGATTAACCTTATAAAGGCACAAAGGTTGAGATAGCAGGGCACGTACGAAGACAGCCAGAGGATAGAATGGTCCGCTTAATATGGAACAGAGCACCAAAAGGAAGACGACCAAGATTAAGGTGGTGTGATAATATAACATCGGACCTCTGGAAAATGGGCATGGGGAATAATCTAAAAGTTATGGAAGACTGAGATAGATGGAGGCAAATTGTTGCCTCAGCCAAGGCCCATCAGGGGCTGTAGCGCCACGGAGTAAGTAAGTAAGTAAGAGGAATTATTTTCTTAATGATGTTTCAGCAGGCTCAAAAAGTGAAACAGTGTTTCCCTTTCAAAATCTTGAACAAAAAGGGATAATTTACTTTCGAATAAAACGACGCCTTCTAACATCAAAAAAACTGTGTTTCCTTTACCTTGTAGTTTATGATTAAGCTGGTTTGGATGAGACGTAACGTCTACCATGACAAGAAATTTTTGTATCCTCTGATTGTCTGTTAGTTCTGCTCGTGGACATTTGTACCAGAGCCGCAATTTGCCGATCACTGGCCTCCCAACCTAACTTAACACCAACAGTACCTTGTAAAGAACTTTGAAAATGTGGGGACGTATTAGAAAAGACCCGTTGAATGTTTTACAGTTTTGCGTAACATCCTTGCGTAGGGGCCTTGCTAATACATTCCACAAATTTTTTTCGTATAAAAACACCTAATAAAAGAATACAATATATTTTTATGTTAACATGTGTTATTTTTGTGCAGAGGCCATGTTTATCTATTCGGTATCGTTACAATTTTAGTATAAAAAAAACCCACAAAAAACCATAAATCATAATAATTATTATTATCATTACTGTTAAATTTGACAAATCAATTAAATAAGTTAGATTGACGTTCAGATTGAAAATGCGGATTTGCTATTAAACTTTACACGTTCATTCGCCGGGCTAATCTAAAGATTGGCTCAAAATCGGTCCAGCCGTTGACTATAGAAAAGCAATTAAAAAGCGGGGACGTATTAGAAAGGACCCAAAGTACCCAAATTTGAAATTTTTCGAATCTTTAAAAATTTGTTTCACCAAATATATTAACTTTATCATGAAAAATCAAAGAACCTTTTTTATTTGTATTTCAAAAAAAAATATAAAAAAAATGTTTCCGGTTGGGTAATAACCAGGGTCTTCTCGCCAAGCATCCATCTTATGGCTTACCCCCTCAGCTGTGTTCCCTGCTAGCTTTTCTGTTCTGTTTTCTCAAACAGATCTCTTTATGTGGTGGTTGATGGAGTTTCATCTGACTCTCTACTAATAAATGCTGGTGTTCCGCAGGGATCAATTCCACCTCCAACACTATTTCTACTTCACATCAACGACTTGTTGGAAACAATTCATGTCCAGTTTACAGATTTGCGGATCATAGTACCCTCCATACCACTTTCTCTTCCAGGGCTCCTATATCTGCCCGTTACACCAGAAATGAACGAGAAAGAAATGTCAACAACATATATATGGACTTCGCAACAATTCTCGAATGGGGAATAAAACACAAGCATGTCTTTTCTCTAGCAAAACCGATTTCACTGTGTCCAACATAATATTGTCAGGAGTAACCATACCATAGAAGTCATCCATCTCGATGCTTGGTATTACCTACTATCAGCAACAACCTTTCTTGTGAAAATTATGTGAGGTCCATTGCCAAATGTGTTTGTGAGATTATTCCGTCAAGTTCAGACTTCACAATCCTTCGTGGTCACTTTGGAGACCTGCAGAACATCTCTTTCCAAAGACTCGTTCATCCAACGAACAGCGAGGCTTTGAAACACATTGCCTAGGGAGGTGTTTTCCGAGGCATACAATACGAACTTCCAGAAATTTAAGAACACCAATTCCTACCTCTTCTCACTTGGTTCTCACGATGTTCTCTGAGCATTACAGGATATCGCTTTTCGTGGGAACCAGAACATAAATTTTTTTTAACCTTTAGAATGCATGATGGTTTACATTCTAACTTAATGGCAAAAAGCCATATAGATGATTTCAAAGAAAATAAGAAAATAGTGTAATATTTTGGGTAACGTTTCAGCACTAATAGCACTTCACTAAATTCAAGCACTCGAAAAAAAAACAAACTTTTCCTAAAAATTCAGCCAATTTGTCATTTTTCGAAATTAATTTAAAAAGTTGATCAGAATTAGTAACTAATTAATGTCTACAATAAATAAATGTAATTGAATTTTTTATAACTAATAATAACGAATAAAAGTCTGGACTAACTTTTTTTGGTTTGTTTTTTATTTTAAAATTTGCGTGTTATTATGTATTCTTTATGGCACTGAGTATTATTATGAAAGATACAATGATAATGACACCGTTAAAGATTTAATTCTTTACTAAAATCACACAAAAATAAAACTCCCCTGTATCCCCCGACGTCACATCATCCCCCTTAGTGGTATCAACACAAATTTTACAAAATATTCTTTTTTGCGATATACGGATAAAAAAAACATTTTTTACTGCTAAGTTGCTATCGAGTGGCCACCTCGACGACCACACTTACTGTCATTCTGTTCTTTTCAGTGGAGTTCCATTTTAAAGATTATTCAATGATTTATAACTTGGGGAGGTTGCTGTTTAAATTTTGGTTGTTGGATGAAGTAATTAAAAAAAAATTTTGTCTGACGATATTTTAGTTACTTGACCCACGTTTTGGGGTGCTGTCATACGCTGTTATTTCTGTTTTATTAAGACACTTTCCAACCTTCATCCCGGGTACATAAAAACAGTCAATAAGATAAAAAGTAAACACATTTCACTTCTAAATTTAAAAAATTGACCAACAACACACCACGACTTACCAACAAAACATAAAAGTCAACTTTTACAAAAGGAATAATGACTGTTTCAAATTTTATTACCGTTCTTACAAGACTTTTATGGCCCTTACCTTACCAAAATCTGATTTCACCGCTATACCTACGTCTTTCTGCCAGCAGGTATACCGCCAAGCCAGTGACGTACGCAATTCAATATAAAAGGTACAATACAATTTCTTGAAGACAAAAATCATATACTAAACACAGAAAGTGGTGTATAAATTTCAATGATTGTAAACATTATTTTGTCGATATAGAGATTTGTGACAGTTATATAGTTTGTTTTGTTCGTTTCCGCGCGTTTTCAGCTCCCGACAAAATATCCCCGACAAAACACCCCCCGACAAAATTTGCCACGATAAATTAACTCCTATATAAAATGTGTCATTTAATGATGACAGTTTTGTCATTTTAAAAGCGATAAAAAGAGTGCATCCTCTTTTATCACCGATAAAAATGCCTGTTCCTCATAACGCTTACGTCACAATTTTGCAATCAGTAAACTAAACCAAACAATTTATTACAATTGTGTAATTAATAACTGTTCACTCAAATAATTTAATTGCATCAATAAAGATAATTATTGTTGTTGTTCATTCGTATATTCAGTCGTTAATTTATATTGCCAAACATCACACGAGCTTTTCTTTTATCGGATAAATTTATATTTATATGACATGTCAGTTTTTCTTGTAAAATTACTAATTTGCAAAATTACTTCGTTAAAAAAAGAAATTTATTCGATAAAAAAAAGCTCTTGTGTTGACAAAATATCCTACTGACAAAAAATCCGTTGATAAAATAACCCTCACCGCTTTAATCAAAATAACAATATAATACCTCAGTTGATAACTGAAAATCATTGAAAAGCATTAAGTCATGATCTTTAATGTCAAATTAAATCTTTATTAATAAAATAAGAAATAAATTATTTTAATTAGCCTAACCTAACCTAACTTTCTAACTTAACAGCAACACTTCCTGGTGAACAAAAATTGTGATGAAAATCCCGGAAGAGAATGAATGAGTAAATAGGAGTTGTGGAAAAGGTCTAATTTTTTACTAGACACTTCAGCATTTTCTGCTTTTTGTACTTTACCAGCTCCTTAGTTTAGTCCCATTTCTTAAATTCTCCTCTTAAGGAGTAGAAGCTCATGTACTGCTATTGCTCCAGGTGCATTACTCCCTTGGTCTTGTATACAACCCAGGTAATGCCCCTATTAGGCGGTGGCTTTACATTCGAAGATAATATGAGTGTCAAAACACGCCTATATTGTGCAGATGTTTTCTCAGAGACCAGTGTTCGGTACAAAGCCCTACAACTGTTCTAAGTTTTTCCGTTTTTAGCGAGAGCAGCTTCCCTGCCTGCTTAGGTAAGGGTTATTTCAGCATTAGTTTGCTGTGCCCCGCTCCCTATAACTGTGCCCACTTTAGCTGATGCTGAGAGTGGATTCAGCCATTGATCGCTGCTTTAACGCTGGCCTTGGGTATCCCTATTTTTGTTTCTGGCCCAATAAATGGTGTTCCAGAGCCCAGCCTAGCCAGTTTGTCCGCTTCTTCGTTACCAGAAATACATTTATGCCCTGGCATCCACGACAAAGTAACCTTGTTATGATTAGCCAAGGTTTGTATGTTTCCGGCACATTTCCGGACAATTTTTGAGTCTATTCTCCATGATGCCAAAACTTTGAGTGCCACTTGACTATCTGATCTAATGAGGATCGTTTTCTTTTTATATCCTTGTCTCAGATTTTCAACAGCGCAAGCGTTTATGGCATGTACTTCAGCTTGGAAGGCGGAAGCATGTCTCCCCAATGAGTTTAATTGCTCATATTTGAGTTTTGAAGAGTAGACGCTTGAGCCAGTTTCTTCGCTGGTTTTTTATTCATCTATATACCAGGTAAGTTCACCAGATTGATATCATTTCCTTTGTCATCTCTGAGTTTAACGTTAACCTTATAGTTTGTCTCAAAGGATATTTCTGCACTCATATAATAAGTTGCCATTTCCAGAAATGGGTGTCTGATTATATGTTTTTATAGTTGTATACCCATATGTTTTAGTACCTTTCCAACAGTTCTGTTGTTGTAGTCTATACGCGCATTGTCTGGCCTCGTCCCGGATATAAATACCTAGAGGTGGGTGGTTTAGCATTGCTTCCATAGCAGCAGTAGGGGTTGTTCTCATAGCCCCCGTAACACACAGGCAAGCCAGCCTTAGTATACTGCTGAGTGTATTTACGGTTTGGGAATCGTGGGTAATTTAAATAGTATAATAATGATTATAAGCTTCTTACTGTAATTCTTTTGTATTCTCCCTTGTACTGAAGCATATTTTATCGGAGGATATCAGGACCGAAAAATATTTTATTCTTGAGGTATTTTTTCAAGGGATGTTTTGTCGGAGATATTTTGTCGAGGATATTTTTTTGGGGAATAAAAACGCGCAGTACCATTTTGTTTACGAGTTGAATATTTTGTCTTAGCATTAAATTAGACTTCTAAGTCAGTTGTAGTACAAGAACAGAAATCATCAGATGATTTTATTGAACTGATAAGGTAAGACCATCATGTGACATATCTTTAGATTTAGGAATCCCTATGCATTAGTTTTATCAGCAAACATATAATATTGCATGTACATTCTATCGCGAGAAAGCCGTGGTCCTCTTGGATCCCGCATAATTAGACAATCAATAAAAAATGGCTTCAAACGACGTTTATAAGATCATGACAGCTGACGAGTTATAAATATATGCTAAAGAAAAGTAGACCAAAATGGTGTTAAAATTAAGCTCCAAAACCAATATAAGTTGCGGCTCGTTTTAAAATCAGTATATTAATTCAAAATTAAAAAATGCTAGAATCAGGTGAGCGGTGCTATGACGTAATAGTCCCTAACATTAACTTCCTCTGTCTGTTTCTATCATAAACTCTTTGCTAACAGCATTGTCACACACGGAACCTCAGGACCACGAATATTCACGGATTAACTGTGATGAATCAAGTACCTACGATTGGTCAGCTCAAGGTCGATGGGAGTTTAGGGACTAGCACGTCACACTGCATTACACCAATGAGAGCAACCTATACAAATGGTGCATAAACGTTTATATTTGAAATAGAAACTATGTAATTCCATTCTACATAACAAAAAAAATATATAATTACCTTATATGATAGTTTTTAAGCATAAAAGTGACGATTATGCTGTTTTAAAAAATAAATTATAGTTAAAAAAAAAAAAAACACGCTTTTAAAGTTAATCAAACTAAAAAGTAAAAAATAATTCTTAACATAAGAATAAAATCACTGACGAGAAAATTAATGTCACATTTCTAAAAGTGTGGAGTGCTTTCATTCAGAAATGCAGTTATTTTAAAAATGTCATACAAAGCACCCCACGTTTTTAAAACAATGACAATTTTCTCGTCAGTAATTTTATACTTATGTTAAGAATTATTTTTTAATTTTTAGTTTGATTAACTCTAGAAGCGTGTTTTTTAGTTTTTTAAACTATAATTTATTTTTTACTTTTTAGTTCGATTTGTTTTACTCACTAAAAAAATTATATATTAAATGGTAAACACGGGCCACCCGCGTGGAAGGCAAGCATTCTACCATTAAACCACCGATGCGAATCCTGGCGAAAATAATTAGGATAATCGGATATTTTGATCGAATTAATGCATTGTCGTTGGTCTTTGACAAGTGTGTTAAGTTTAAATTAAATCTGATCGCTAAAAGTAGGGCAAAATTGAGGCCAAAAAGTCAGTTACAAACATACATACAAGCAAACAAACAAGATACAGGTGAAACTAATATAAGCAGGTTAATTAGTGGTCTCCCGCATTCTTAATTTTGCCAGAAATCTTCGGAAAAGAATGACACTAATACTTTAACTTAAATAATCGCTAATTGATCACTAAAAACATTCTATTAGTGGGTCAGTTCTGTTTCGGATCTTAATGCATTCTTTTTCCTCACACAGATGAACAAAAGCTGAGTTATCATTGATTTTGGACATCAAAAAATGCGGTTAAGCCGTTTTAAATGCATAAACTGAATATTTCATCTTTTAATTAGCCAAATTGCTTTTTATATTAATTTAAATAAGAAAAAATGTATTTATTTAGGGTAAATATTTTCACAAACAATATGAAACCATTTCACCAATACTGATTTTTGTAGAGTTTCACAGATTAAAGGTACTGTCCAAAGTTTCGCTAGTTATACGTCTACATTCTTCAGTTATTCTAAGCTTTAGTTCTTCAATGTCTTCGGGATGAAGTTGTAAACTAAGGTTATAAGTGGATCAACAACATTTTCTTATAATTGTAGGAACAATTCTCCCGTTAGGTTTTGGTCAATAAAAAGTGGTCCAATTATCCAATTTCCTAGAATACCAGCACATACATTGATCTTCGCTAGAAACTGTCGAAACACGTGAGGATTTTTGTCATCCCATTACCTACAATTATTTTTGTTAACAAAGCCATTTAAATAAAACGTTGATTCATTACTGAAGTTTTGATACTTTTGGAATGGAATAGGTAGGATCTACATCAAAGTGACCCAGTACTTCAATTTGTGCAGCTTCGTCGAGAAGTCTGGGAATATTTTTTTTTTTATTACAAACGGATCCAGTTTCACCAAATTTTCGTACTAACTCTATGATGGTTTGGTGGCCTATATTTATCAGGATGCCTTTTATTAAAAACTAGAGCTGTTCTTTGAGCGCACTTGTTTTGATAAACGTAAAAAAATATTACCACCATTTTAAAATAACTCAAGATGCTACAGCTACAAATAATGGCTAATTTAACGTCACGAATAACTAACTAAATAAACTATTAATATTTTTAAAACAAAGAAAAAAAATGAAAAAAGGTCGTTTCTGTTATGGTCTCCTGTAATTTCACAAACTTTGTTGTTATCTCGAATCAACACGCTAAAAAATGAGTACAAAAAGATACTTAACGACAGAGAGCTCCCGATACATAATTATATTGAAAACGTTAACAGAAACCGATTACGTTCGAGAAAGCCTCCAACAAAGACCGCAGAAATAGCTACAGAAACTAACTTTAACATCACATACATGTGGGCTCACGACCTCCTGGCTTTAACCTACCACGCAAAACCTGGTGCACACTAAATCGCATCAGAACCCAACACGGCAGATGCGCATGTAGATGTAGATGTAGATTGTAGAGGGGGTCGTGAAGGCTATGCATCCTCTCAAGTACCTCGACCTATCAGATCTTTTGTGCATAACCCTTAATCTATTCAAGTCCCGAGATTCCGAGACTTCGTGCAAAGTATATCAGTTTCCTGGGGGCCAAGTTTCTGACATCAAAGGTATTTAGAAAGGCCACTTCCAGAAACTTGAGCCTTTTGCAGAAAAGCGCTGGGCATTCGCAAAGCAAATGTTCTGCAGTTTCAGCGAATTTCTCGCAGTAGCGGCAACGATTACTCTCTGTTTTGCCCATCTTTTTCAGGTGATACCTCAGAGGGTAGTGTCCAGTGAGGAGTCCCGTCACCAGTTTTAAGTATTTCTTATACAACTCGAGAAGCTTTTCTTGGCGAAAGGCTTACTAGCCTTTTCACTTGTCTTTCTCCTGGCACTTTATGTGGGCTTTGGAATGTCCACAGAAGAGTTCTGGGCCGGAAAATTGTGTATTTGCCCCTTCTTTGGCAAGGCAGCATGCTTCTTCGTTGCCTTTAACTCCCTTGTGACCTGGAACCCACATCAGAGTAACCTGATTATTTGCTGCCAGTTGTCTCAGGGATTGTTTACAGTCTAAAGTCAGCTTAGACTCACAAGTGTATGACTTCAGAGCTTTTAGTGCTGCTTGGCTATCTGATAAAATATAGATTTCTGCCCTTCGGGTGTTCCTTTCGATACACTCCTGGGCACATATCTCTATGGGAAGATGCGCATACTTCCTAAACAAATGGGGAAAAGTTCCATCCTCTTCATGTGACTGCGATGAAGTTCAAACTATCAGACACATTACAGAAGAATGTCCATCACGATCTTACGAAGGCCACCCAGATGATTTCCTAGTTGCAACCACAGAAGCTATACAGTATATAGAAAACCTTGATGTTTGTTTGTAGGTTTACTTAAGTTTGTCCTATATATTTTCTTGTTAATGTGTCGATGTGCCATAAATAAATAAATAATGTTAACAGCAAAATAAATCGATATATTAAATTGTTGTTTTTATGGCTGACTTGCTTTTTTCTTGGGTTTTCATTTGATGCATCACAAGGTACCGGTTGCTATTTGACATTTTAAAGAAGGGGTTTGGGATGTTAAACAATTTTAAACCTCTCCCTTGATTTAAAATTTGACGTGCTTTTTGTTTTTCGTACATTTACGCAAAATTAAAAATTATTTGGACCAGCTATTTTTGAAATGAAAGCACTGTAGTATAGATAGATTATCAAACGTTTCGTTTAACAATCATACTTCCGATAATTTTGTTGTTAAATATTTCTCTATTTTCTTCGAGCACTGCAGCGTGACTGTATGCGATTAAGGTGTAAAACTCTACCCCACTGATCCATCAGAAGCAGGCGATAACGAGAACAAGACATAAATTAGTTAAGCGGCGCTTTTGGTTACACCAAAACATTAAAAATGTTAATTACGAATTTGTGTATCACCACCGGCTACCGCCTTTAAATATTGAATTATTCTATTAATCAATAAAATTGTTAAAAGCCTGTGTCTCTATAAATAATTAAAATTTCAAAGTCAATTTTTATGTGATATTCAAATTTGGGAAAGTCCCTTTTTTATATCTTTGCTAAAAATGTTATTATATCCCATTCGCTTGGCGCGTCTAACTCGTTACCGAGAAAATTTATTTTTAACAGAGTGGCGCTTTGTTAAATAAATGTCCTGCTCGCATTATTCATTTATAAAGTTTTCTCTTATTTAACCTTGTTTCTTCATAAGCCTGTTCCTTTTTGGATATATAAACAACTGGCTGAACCCGGCAGACGTTTTCCTGCCAGGACAATAGTTACTGCAAAGCACCACTTTTAAGGTTTATTTTATAAAAAATTGTAGAAAAATTACCTGACATTACAGCTATGAATACAGCAAAAACATTTTCCGTGTTTTAATATAGCAGGTCTATTACGCTTTTATAGACTTGGAAAAGGCCTATGACAAAGTGGTTAGAAGTGAATTGTGGTCGACATTGTCTATGTATGGGGTAAGCACTGAAATCACTTTACGAGGATTCCACTGCTTGTGTCAGGATAACCGGAGCTTGCACGGACTGGTTTAATATCAAAAAAGATGCGAGGCAGGGATGTGTGGCTTCGCCATGGCTGTTTTACTTATACATAGACGATCGTTTAAAATATTTGAAAAAGATTGCGTATGGATTGATAATGAATGATTTAATCGTCAAAAGCCTTCTTTACGCCGATGATTAAGTTATATTAGCGTCATCTGAAGAGGAGTTGCAGGCGATAGTTAATGTTATGTGATGCCCTGAAAATGAAAGGAATGAAAATAAATGCAAGCAAAATGAAAGTAAGTGTTTTTGAAAGAAAAGAAAGCATGACAAACTGTAAAGCTCTGATTAAGTGTACTTGGGTTTAAAATTTATAAGAGATGGAAAGTATGACAGTGACATTGAGCGAAGGGTGTTGGCAGGAAAACAAATGAATGGGGCACTGTATAGCTTTATGAATAGCCAGAAAGTGTCAAAAAAGGCACGTCTGGCGGTGCATAGAGGTGTGTTGGTTCCTACACTTATGTATGGTAGTGAATGTTGGGTTTGGCAGAAGAAGCATGAAAATAGGATTAATGCTGCGGAGATGAGTAGTCTGAGAAGTATAGCCGGAGTGACTCGGTTGGATAAAGTTAAGAATAGTGAGATAAGAAAACGCTGTGGAGTAAAAGAAGATGTGGTCACAAAGATAGATAAAGGAATGCTTAGATGGTTTGGACACGTAGAAAGGATGGATGAAGGAAGATTGACGAAACAAATTTATAAAGCGAGTGTGAATGGGCAAATCGGTAGAGGTCGACCTCGGAGAACATATCTCGATCAGATCAACATTGTTTTGAAGAAAGGCCAGGTCAAAAGTACCAACAACCGAAGAGCATGTATGAGAGCACTGATGAAAGTAGAGGAAGCAAAAGATGTGTGTACGAACCGTAGCAAGTGGAAGGAAGTGGTCTCTGCCTACCCCTATGGAAAAAAGGCGTGACTTTATGTATGTATGTATGTATTCGTAATTTCTATGACTATTATTTTATACGAATTTTGAGAAATATTCACAAATAAATAACAATTAATCAGCAACACGCGCCACTCGTGTCAAGACTTTTGTTAGAATTCGGCAAATACGCGGTTTTGCTGCCAAACACTCGCCAACCGTAACACCAACTACTGAATTGTTTTAATGGCTAAATAGACGTTCCTTTTTGGCTAATTTCAATCGCGTGAGTTCTACTAGGAGCCAATAAACACTCTAAACCCACTGGCGCCAATAAAAACTCTGAACCCACTGGCGCCAAATCTCAATTTTGCGACTTTTGTAGATACGTGGTATTGCAGAGTGCTGCTACGCGGTTTTGCACTCTCACCGAAGATATCCAACAATATCGCAATGTTAACAAAGAAATAAAAATACACATTGTTTTACCAAAGAAAAACGAACAGCAATTATAATGTTGAATGTAATAAAATAAGATAGATCACTGTTATTCTTGGAAAAATAATTAAAAAATACAAATAAATTCAACTCACCCACTATAACACGAATCTAACGGCGTTAAACTTACATTGTAACAATTATCGACTTTTTTTATTGCTACACTGAGGCTCGCTTGAAAACAAAACCATATCAGCACTAGCAATAAAACGCAGCCAGTGAAGGTCTCGGAACCAAAATAAATTCGTTAAACTGCGAGGGCCGACTCTAATAACTTTATCATTACTTTATACCAGCATCGGTTATTACTTCATAATTTTCAAATCAAAATATTCCGAAATCGGTACACAATATCGAGTTTTACCAAGAGTACCTTTTTGGAGTAAAATTAAATGATGTTTAAGTTCACCTAAAATTTTAAATAATAAATCTAACCTTAAAAAAGTTACGTTCAATACTACTTGGTACGAACCATGTAAGTAGCGCCCTCTACGAGAGTCAGATATAAAAACAAATTCATGGGATGTATCAGCTTCTAAAACATATTTGTATAAAATTTCATTACAATGTTTACAGTAGTTTCGGCAAAATCGTAAAAATGTGTATACATTTTTTTTCTTTAACGCCCTTTATCTTGAATACGGATGGCGTTAAAAAAAATTTTTACAAAGCAAACCCCAATTATTTTTTAGTTTTCTACCTATCCTTGAGACGGGGTTACCTTTTTTGAAACACCCTGTAAATGAGAATAAAAATTCGGAGGCGGAAAATGAAATAATTTAATATTGTTATTGATAATAGAAAATTTAATTTTTGATAATGATTGCAGTAAAAATTGCCGAATATTATTTAGTTTAAATGTTGTGTTACGTAAAGTAAAATACGACGCAAAAGATTTGTTGACAAACTTTTTCCATCTCAAAATATTCACGTCGCATAGTTTTTGTTTTATTACTACTGACAAAAATTAGCCTCTCTTAAATTTTTTCCCAAAACTATCCTACACTTATATTTTGAAAAACTTTTGACATTTCGTCGATACTTTATAATACGTATGTTATTACAAACAAGGGCGGATCCAGGGGGGGTCATGCCCCTCCCCTGGGAACAGGTCAACTGGTGCTTTTTTTCTGAGTTGTCTGCCTAATTTACCTAATAAATGTATGTAAAAATGTAAAATGTAAAAATGTAATTTTTTGATCTTATTTTCGCATGCAGCATCCAATATTTAGTCGGTTCAGTTTATAGTCTTGCATCTGTTTGTTGACTTTTGATGGGATGATGAGTTAAATTAACGATACAGAGGTATGCCACTATTTTCGCGAAGTTAAAACTTACTGTTTAATTACTAATACCGTAATACCTTGAAAAATTAAATTGGCCAATTTCCAGAGGTGGAAAGTTAGCTGGCAGGGTTTTTTATTTTCAAACATAAATTTTTTTTGTTTGTCATGTATGAGGGCTAGATGTCTTTCTTACTTACTTTTCAGAAACAACGTTATCATTAAGCAAAGTATTACAATTAAGCTCAATGGAATTAAAAAGGGCTTCGGACGCCCTATGCGACACACTGACTGTCTTACGACAAAAAAGGAAAACGTTGTCACTGTCTTCAGACAGCTTGTCGAGGAGGGAAAAGAAGTGGCAGATCAGTTGGTTGTAGAATTAAAATGCCCTAGAATAGTGCCAGGACAAACACATAGAGCGAATAACCAACCTGCTCAATCAGCATAAGAGTATTTTCATCTCTCTCTCTTGTCCTTTTACTCTCGAGAGAGTATGGTGACATCATGTCTCAATTGCTCGGATCGTAGTTCTCCATCCTTCTCTGTCTTGAGCTGCAAGAGAAGCTTCTTGCAGACCGTGACCAATGATTTCTTTGGTTTGGGCCACAATCAGCGCGTCGGAGACCTTCCTCTTGGTTGTTTACCATTGATTTTTCCCTCTACCATAAGTTTTTCCAGCCCATTCGTTCTTCTTGAAATGTGTCCAAAATACCGTGAGTATGATTAGTTTATCCTGGTTGATAGCCTTGTGGTGATTTTTAGTTTTTTAAGAATTGACCCGTTAGTACGGTGTTTTGTGTATGATATTCGCAGAATTCTTCTGTAGGCCCACATTTCAAAAGCATCTATTTTCCTTCGATTGGCCATTTTTAAAGTTCAGGTCTAAGAGGCATATATGGCAATAGGAAAGATCAAGGAGTTTAATAATTTCAGTTTGTTGCGTTGAGATATTGCAGAGTCTTTCCATATTCGAGTTAGTTTTATTGTTGAGTTACGTGCTATGGCCAGTCCGCGTTTAATTTCTCCATCACAGCCGCCTTTGTTTGTGAGTATTGTGAGTTTATTTATAGGGCAGTATAAATCCCTCTTTTGGACTCAGTGATAAACGACCTCCAAGACCACCTATCTCCTGAAGATCTAAATTTATTTCAGCTCAACGTTTTCCTTTCTAAAGTAAGTTATACAGATGAAGATATCGAGTCTGTAAAACAACTGGCTTGCACCTATAAACAGCAAATAAACAATACTCGAGTTTAAGTAGTTGTGAATGAATATAAGCTATGGCTGGTCAAATGGCAGAGGAATCCGAATATTCTCATTCCGCTGACAGTTCCTGAGCTAATTGAAAAATGTGACGTATAAATGTATCCCAACATTAAATTGTTTTAAATATTCTTGCTACACTACCAGTTAGTGTAGCTACGGCAGAGAGGTCCTTCTCCACTCTCCGTCGACTGAAAACTTGGCTTCGAGTGTCAATGGCTAAAGATAGCCTTACAGGACTGGCACTTCTCCATGTTCATAAAAACGTAACAATTGATGTAGAGGAAGTCATTGACCATTTCGCAAGGCAAAATCGAAAAATTGACTAAATAATTTAAAAACAATCATATGGTCCCAAAAGGTGCAAAATAATTTATGATAGGGTCCATTATTAAAAGTTGTCAAATTTTTTTTTGTTTTTATTTCTATGTATTATGTATATAATATTTGAAATTTGTGACCCCCCCTGACTCGATGGCTGGATTCGCCCTTGATTACAAATCGTATACTACTACCTACTCGATATCAACGAACAATTTTACAAACATATGGGTTAATAAATTTCTTTTAAGTAATAAGCAACAATGGATAAATGTTCAGCAGGTAGGTAGGTACTTAAGTTGTGAAAAATTCACAGCCACAGCCGGAGCAAAATTTCTTTTATCGGTCCAAGCTGACTGTCAACTATCTATTCTAATTTATATACGGCTTTTGGTTTTTATTCCCACTCTTTTTTTACCTATCCATGAACAACTTTAATTTTTTATGTGAATATTTTTCAGAGCATACTTATAGAGACCTTGTTCTTAAAATTCCTGGTCCAGTTGGGTGTTGTTGAAGATGATAAAAGTATCAAAGAACGAAAAACAAACAACCGCCATTGCTCTACAAACCATAACAATCTCTTAAATATGCCAAAATAAATTTTTGTATCACGTTTAATAGGGGAGAAATTAAATAAATAGATATTTATTATATTTTAATTCCTTATTTTTCGAAACTGGCACAACAACCAAAGCAATCAACAGTGTGGTCGAATTATACAATGGTTAAAAGTGTGTTACATTCCAATAATAATGTAGACATTTCAAAAGATTTCAAACTAATTACAGTTCTAAAACGAGTACACAAATTTGTGATTTTTTAAATAATGCTCCCGATGAAGTTTATTTAATGGCCAAGGTTGTTATTGTGTTTGGGATTGCAGGAGCTTGTCGAATTTATGAAATCAGTCAGATAATATTAGATTATATTGAACATTCGGGAACGTTATTAATTGTTAAACTAAACTAAACAAAGAGATTGATGTTAATAGAAGATTTGTAGTAACTGAAGAATATATTAAATTTTACCAAATATACATAGCCCTTCGACCAGCAGTAGCAAAGGATCTCCGCCTGTTTTATGCATATCGCAATGGAAACTATATCAATCAGATTGTGGGTAAATATCAGTTTTATAAGGTAGCTGAAAGAGTAACTAATTTTCTTCAACTTGAAAATGCTAAGTCATCTACAGGTCATATATTTCGAAGGTAGTCTGCTACACATTTAGTTGAATCTGGCGGAAACTTGATGACACTAAAGAAAATTGCGGTTGGAATCGGTATCACACAGGACAGAAAAAGCTAATAAACTGTTTAGAACGTGTGGCAGTGCTGAAATAACCCCCGATTTGCGGCAGTGTCCATGGCAGGAAGAAATATAATTTCAACACAAGAAAATTCGAATGTTGTTCCGAATAGTTCTAGGAACATGTCATTCATGCAATGCACATTTAATAATTGTACTTTTGATGTAAAGGAAATGTAACTTTTGTATAATAAGAGATTGTAAAGATTCTCTCTTTACTTATGTGTATATATCCGGGAAAAAAGTAATTTTATAAAAGTGATATTTTGTTATCTGTACAAAGACAATACGTTTACCTGTCACAAAAAAAAACATTTTTTTTGTTTATTTACTAAAATATTAGAACTAGGTATTAAATTAAACTATATTTAGTCATTATGTTATCAAAATAAATTAGAAATGCCAACATAAAAATACTATACCATTTAAAAGGGGAGGAATAAAATAAATTTTTTTTTTATTTCCTATAATATTGGATTTACGTTTTAAATAAAATTATAATTAATCAATAAAGAAGATTCATTATCAGAGCTAGCTAGAGCTATTTACTGAGATTCGCAGATATTGAGCAGCTGCTAGGGCACGTGTTGAATGGGAATAGAAGTATTTTAAAAGAAAAATTCACTAGTATTTTATCCTTTTGACTAAATAATTTTAACTACTTACTACTTACCATTGCATTTATTTTTACTAAATAATTAACAAAGGTTCAGAGCCTGGAAGACCCTAAACACCTTTCTTTTTTGGTAAACCTCTTTCATTTCATTTTCTGGATCTACGTTATAGAACAAACTGCTGTGTTATAAATACGAGGTGTGGCAATAAAATAATAATAAAACTCGTCGGCTTAAAGACACACTGACATTTTACTAATAATTACTAATATTATGTCATATTATTTTTTGGAAAGTAAGCTTTTAAAAAATATTTGCCTCGTTTTTCCAAGTATTGACGTTTAAGTGCAATAATAAAAAGAAACAGAGCATATACAATTATCGCGTCGAAAAATGCCGAGCAAAAAATCGAGCTGCGCCTCAATTTAAAATCTCTGGTTAAGCTTGAATGTCAACAGATATTGACACAGGTGTACGAAAAGAATTGCAGGTAACGTTTAGCAAGAGGTTTTTAAAGGATCAAGAATCATCGATGGAAGACAATGAACGTGAGGGATGTTTTTTATCTTTAAAAAATGAGCTTTTTCATTGCCCTTGATCTCACAGTGTCCTGGAACCCACATCAAAGTTAATTTTTTGTATTCTAAGAGGACATTGAGTTCTTTCCAACATTCCCATATCAGTCTTGATGGCACTTTCGGGTTCATCAGAGCTTTTAGTCACGTTGGCTGTCTGTGCATATTTTGATCTATGCGTTGCGCACTTTCCTCAAGTTGTTTTCTCTTGCGCATTGCAGGATAGCAATAATTTCCGCCTAAAATACAAAAGTGTTGTTCATAGTAAGGCACTTATTTGGAAGTTTTTCTCCTCACTGTATATTCCAGCACCAGTTCCTTCCTTGGTCTTGGATCCGTTTGTACAAAGAATACATTCTTGTAGATCCTATTTTTCAAACAGTGGTTAATTTTACTGTTTTTTATATTCAGTATTAAAATCTAGTAAAGCAAATTGGAAATTTCAAATACAAAAAAATATTTTGCTCCCCGAAGAAAAGCATATGTTTGTGTAATGACAAATATTTTAACCCATAATTTTAACGGAATTTAAATTTTTTTGTTTAGTCTTGCACATTTAGTCTTGGTTAGTTTTAGGTTTTGGTTTTAGTCTTGGTCTTGTTTATTCGGTCTTGGTCTTGGTCTAGCTCGTCTAAAATTGGTCTTGGTCTTCGTTAAGACCAATTTTACTCATCACCAGTTTTTGCAAAGATTGTTCCAAAAAAGTTGAAAACTTATCCATATTTACTGAAGAGTGTGATCACTTGCGAAGAAACTTGGGTAATCCACTGTGATCCAGAAATCAAAAGAAATACCAAGAATGAAAAAATTCAAGAAAATTGATCGAACATAAAGGCGTTCTTCATCATTTTTATCGACATGAATTCACTTCTAACGGGTACTTAAGAAGCGGAATTTTAATCAAATTTACTACTTGAAAATTTTGAAAAATTACAAGAATGTTTAAGGTAGTATCGATTCAATCTGTGGCAGGAATTTTTTTTTTACTAAAAATAGTCGCAAGAAGGGTAGACCTATCGTGTGGGTCGCGTACGGCCTGCACTGCGACTATTGGAAGGGGGAGGGATTATAGAAAGGTCATAGTTCTCTGAAAAAACTGATTTTGGAAGCTTGTTCCATTCCGTAGAAGCTCTGTAAAAGAAGGATTCTTGATGGAGATTGGTCCTTGCAGTGTCAATCTTGAGAGTTAATGGGTGAGACTGATCAGCGTGCCAAGTTCTTCGGCCGAATGTGGCCAATGGTGGTATTTCTCTGGAGCATCTGTCATGGAAATATCTGTAGAGTAATGTCTGGTCTGCAACTCTTCTATGTTCTAATAGGTGAAGGGTATCTGTGAGAGTTGAGCTGTTTATTAACCGAATGGCCCTTTTCTGAATGGAATCTAGAAGACAAAGAGAATACCTTGGTGCTGAACCCTAAATATGCAAGCAATACTCCAGTAGAGGTCGGATTTGAGCCTTGTACGTCGTTAATAGTTGATCAGAAGTTAAAAACTTTCTAGCGTTCTAAAGAAAACCTAGCCTCTGGCTTGCTGACTTTGCGATATTATCAACATGGTCATGCCAAGACATATTATTAGGCACCGTGACTCCCAAAATCGAGATGAAGGGAGTTGATTCAAGGTATTTCCGGATATTGTGATAGAATGATTGGAGAAATTTACTTTCTTGGAAAACGTAGCGCTTTGTGTTCTGGGTGGTAAACTGAACAAATTGTTGGTTCCCCACTCGACGATTGCTTTAAGATCTCTATTAATGGAGTTAACCTGTTCCTGTCTGATTCTGTTTGATAGTATGTAAAAGTTGAGACAAGTGTACTGTCGTCTGCGAAACTATAAATGGGGTTCGTGGTGGTTTTTAAGAGGTCTTTGATGTGTAAAAGAAATAGGGTGGGGGACAGGATGAAACCCTAGGGGACCCCGGCATTGGTTTTTAACGCATCAGAAGGAATACCATCAACTGCCACATGTAAGGAGCGATCTTGCATGAAGCTCATGAGCCATTGGCGCAATTTGGTTGGGAGACCGTTGGCAGATAATTTGCTTAACAATGCCTGGTGCCAAACGCGTTTGAAGGCTTTTGATATATCCAAGGCAATTGCCCGGGATTTACCAAACTTTTCAATAGTGTTTGTCCAGAGCTGAGTGACATAAGCCAGCAAATCTCCAGTAGACCGAAGTTGTCGAAATCCATATTGTCTATCATGAATTATCTCAAATTTATCCATATATTTGATGGGTTCCATGTTAATCGGATTCTTTATTACGTCAATACACTTGCCCACAATGTCTTTATGCAGCAACTTTTGGTCGAAAATATTCCTATCTTTGACCACCCCTTTATTTACTCATGACTTCATCTTGTTCCCAAAAATAATAAAAAAATAATTTTTTAGTCGTTAGAAGACGTTAAGTTAAAAACGACGCGATAACTAAACAGCCACTGTTATCAACAATGAAAGAAATGCATGTAGATTGTCAGACCTGACATATATAAGTATAAGATCACAGGCAAAAATTTAGTTTTATTCCAAAATTGAATAAGTTTTTTTTTCGTTTGATCTTTCTTTAGTTCTATTTTAAATCTTCCTCGAGTCGTTCCTAAGCGCCCACGTATGTAAATTAGTAACAACTTTAAAAAATCACAAACAGCTATAAATTATTTCCCCTCCACTCGCGATGTCTCTGGTTGGCTTCCCTCTCAACGCGCTATCTCGAGTCGACGCAATAGTCAGTATCTTCAAGGCGTCAGTGATTGACGGTCGTCAAGTACAGTTCATTTCACGTTGGTTTCCTTTTATTTAAAGTTCTTTTCCAACGCCGACCCGAAGTGGTTGAAACCGTAGTATCCCTCCGAGCGGCAAGAGTGACGCTTCAATTCAATTTATTCACAGCGGTCAAGGATCGGTTTTTTCCTTTTATTCAAAGTTTAATTCCTATTTCTTCACCGGCATTCGAGTTTTTGATTTAATGCTTGCAGCAGTCCATTATAGGAACATCGACATTGTGTATTTGAAGAAAGAAATATTTTTGTGTTAAATAAAAACTTTAAAAACCAGCGATTTATGATTTTCAACCAGTTCACTATTATTATCGAAGTTGAGTATAATTTCTCCTGGGTACGAAAAAGGGGATACAAAATCCGGATTCCTATCAAACGTAATTCAACACTCAGAAACTTTTTATCCCAACGTTAACTAGCCTGATCATTAAAAGGTAATTTAGAACTCTCAGACGCAATAAAACCTGGCTAAAAGCAAAGTATACAGATACAGAAAAATATTTGTGAAATATAGAAATTTCAATCCAAAACGGTATCCGGTCGACTGGAAGAAAATATAATAAATATTTGTGATAACTAATCGAAGTAATTAACTACAAAACTCCTATTTAAATTGTCTCCACTTTGACGACATATGTACATAGACGTAATCAGTATGAATCTGTTAGTGACGGTGTGTACGTCTGACTTATCAGGAAAGAAACTATACGACGTATGTAAGGGATCAAATAATTTTTCTTTTAAAAATGTATTTATTTTTACCCTAAGGGCTTTGAAATTAAAATAAATATTCAACGAATTAAAAAATATAACATTAACTCTGAAAAATAAACTAAAAATTTAAAATTTGAAATTTGAAATATTACAAATCTATGTAATAAAGGTTCAAGTTAACCATTGTGAAACATAAAATTTTGTAAAGCCATGATGAAAAAGCAAAATAAAAATGATATTTTTTTACAAAACAGACGAGTCATCTTTTTCTTTACATAGGAAAAACAATTCATTCGTTGTAAGATATTGGTCTCGGAAAAATTAACATCTGAGTATTCCTGTGCGTAGGTACTCGAAACCCACAGAAAATAAAATATTAATGTTTGGACAGGAATTTTAGAAGATTACTTATGGGTCCATTCTTTATCGATGAACGCTGTCAATTATTTAAAACTTCTGCAGGATTAAATTATTCCGAGAGTTCAGCTACTTCCTATTAATTTTGTGGACATTTGGTTTCAACAGGATGGTGTTTTAAGTCACAATGCACAATTTCTCTAAACGACGTTTCCTGATCGTGGTCGTTGTGGTAAAAATGAACACATTTTTAGAAGAGACATTATTTGATCTCCTGCATAAATCGTAGTCTCTTTCCAGGCGTACACACCGTAGCTAAGAGTTTCATACTCATTAGTAATATTAAAATCGCAAACATTCATGTCAATTTAAATTAGAGTCTTGTAGTTAATTTCGTGAATTATTTATCACGAATATTTATTACATTTTGTCGCTAGTCAACCGAATACCGTACATCTTAACGTTTTGCATTGAAATTTCTATGTTCTACAAATATTAATCCATATCTGTATACAAACATACATATAGTCACGCCTTTTCCCGTAGGGGTTGGCAGAAACCACTTCCTTTCACTTACTATGGTTCTTGCACACATCTTTCGCTTCTTCTACTTTCATCAGTGCTCTCGTACATGCTCGTCGGTTGTTGGTACTCTTGACCTGGCTTTTCTTCAAAAACAATGTTGATTTGATCGAGATATGTTCACTGAGGTCGACCTCTACCGATTCACACTCGCTTTATAAATCTGTTTCTTCAATCTTCTTTCATTCATTATATTTACATATCCAAACCACCTAAGCATTGCTTTGTTTCTTTGTTTATACATCTTTTTGTAAACCACAACGTTCCCTTATTTCTCGCTTTATCCATCAGAGTCACTTCGGCTATACTTCTCAGACTACTCATCTCCGCAGCATTGATATTACTTTTATTCTTCTTTTGCCAAACCCAACAGGACAGCCAGTCGAGCCTTTTTTGACACGTTTTGTCTGCTCATAAAGTTATGCGGCGCCTCATTTATTCGTTTTCCTGCCAACAATTATTAAAAAAAGACTGAATGCTGAGTGTACATAGAATTATGGTTTTGGAGATACTTTACGAAAACCTCTCAGAAAGTTGCTTATAAAATAAATAATTAATTTCTAATCTAAAAATGCACATTTCTATTTATGCTGAATTATTCACCTACAGGAAATTCCTGATTTGTCCCGCTGAGGCCAAAAGCTGGGTACGCCCATGCTTGTGGCTTTGAAGTCGGTGGATTGATGCTAAATACAAGGTGGACGATGCAGTTGTAGGCAGGACAAAAATCGGTAAGGGGAAAATTAAAGACGCAGAAATTTATGTGTATAGATACTTGCGAATGCCAGGTACCATGGTGGTTGGTGAAGTTAAATACAAAGTTGGTATAATGAAATTAATATGCATTTTACAAATGAACGTTTTTTATGTCCCGCTTTGTTTGTATTAAAAAACGATGTTATTTTGATTGGGTCATAAACGGAAATTTTTTGTACCTAACTAAAGTCTATTTATATTTAAAATGCGGACGATATAAACAAAAGCACGAAATAGACGTACATGTACAGAGTAGTAGTAAGCGCAACTGACAAAATAAAATTTTTATACACAACGTGTGATTGCTTAAACACCGTTATAATAATGTGTCAAATCGTACAAATCGATCTTGCACAAAAAAATGGAAAATGTTACTGTAAAAAATCATAGTTGCATTCATAGAATGTTAGATATTTTCACCAATTAATCTTAGTCCGAAGAACTAGTAGAACCACTATCATCATTTGGTCTTACAACAATTGGGCCTATTTGTAGATCCATAGTATTATCCAGCTCCCACATTTGTTTTCCTTTTTTATCACGTACGTGTCCAACAAAATTCTTTCTTGTCTTTGTTATAATTCTGGATATGGATTCTTTAATAGCACTTTCATATCACTAAATTTAAAAGTGGTGTTTTTCTCAGCCACAAAGTCTTTTACGTCGGCCCAAATAGGGTTGAGCTTACAGTGAAAGGGAGGAAGTCTCAACAATGTTTTATTTTGTTTTTTTGCCATTTCATTCATAGCATTTTTTTTTTATGTTTTTTTAACAACAGCCAGAAGTTCTGCCCTAAGTAAGTCATCATCAAACTCTATGTTTTTGACTGTAGCTAATTCGGTATCTTTAATTTTTTAGAAGCAGTGGTGGGAGTTTTTTCTAATTTTCTTGCATGATAAGGTGCATTATCTAATACAATCACACAGTTGTTTTCTTATTTGGGCAACCAATTTTCAAAATATTTTCCATCCATTTCTTCGAGGTAGTCTCTTGATTTATTTTTATTCAAATGCCCCAGTGCATCCCTAACAAAACCATCTTCAGTTCCAATGTGACATATGAGTCTTTTTTCTTTTTTTAGAAAATAGTTATTTAGGTTACAGATCGAAACGTAACCATGACTGTTTAACTTTTACATAAACGATTGTTTAAAATATTTGAAAGAGAGTGCGTATGGTTTGAAAATGAATGATTTAATCGTCAAATGCCTTCTTTACGCCGATGATCAAGTCATATTAGCGTCATCTGAAGAGGAGTTGCAGGTGATGATTAATGTTATGCATGATGCCCTGAAAATCAAAGGGATAAAAATAAATGTAAGCAAAACGAAAGTAATGGTTTTTGAAAGAAAAGAAAGCATGACAAGCTGTGAAGTTTTGATTGAGGGAAAAAGAGTGGAACAAGTAAATGAATTTGTGTACTTGGGATCAAAGTTTACGGGAGATGGAAAGTATGACAGTGACATTGAGCAAAGGGTGTTGACAGGAAAACAAATGAATGGGGCAATGCTTAGCTTTATAAGCAGCTAGAAATTGCCAAAAAAGCACGTCTTGCTGTGCATAGAGGTGTGTTGGTTCATACACTTATTTATAATTCCGGAGATTCATTCTTCTTATGTTTGTAAGAAAGCAGCCTTGTATTTACACAAGTACCCATGTTCTATTAATTTTAAATGTTTTCTCAGATTTATTAAAGTTCTGCTGGTGTTTATGTATTTCAATCGCTTCTCTATAAAGCCTTGGGTAATATGCAGATGTGGTGCATAAGACTTGGGTGTCCCAGAATTTAATTCTGTGATCATTATTATTAATTCTGTGCTCCGCGACAGCAGATTTTTTTGTATGTCCAAGACGGCGATGAACTAAGTAGTCATGAAGACACTTCTGCCAAGGATAAGAGAGCCCCACTAAGTTCTGCAGGTGTTTATCGTATTCCATGCAATTGTGGAAGTGTCTATATACATTGGACCAACTAAACGGTCCATTAACGCCAGGGTCAAAGATCACAAAGCCAACTGCCATCTGAGGAAACACTTAAAATGAATAGAACATGGGTACCTGTACCTAAAAATACGTTTCATTACAGAAATAAGAAGAATGAATCTCCGGAACGTCGCCAATTCCTGAAGAACCCCTTAAATATGTCGCGCCCACCAAAACGTATAGAACCTGCGATCGTGACATACAAATGTCACAAACCGACAGCCTTAAAAAAAACAGATATCTCCAGAAGATGCCATCCACTTAAGATGGTGAAACGTCGAGTATTAACTCAGACCTACGACGAACAAAAAACCCGAAAAACCATTCACCAATAAACGATGGCCGCGAAAGCCTTTCACAATATGTAATACACATGCACAAAACAAAAATATTATCCAACTAAAAAATATTGCATTTGGTGCTGCATGCGATTAACCAGTTCTGTAAAGTTCCCTGATTTATTGCGATTAACTTATTCTATTTAGGTTATAAAACGCAGTTGAAATTTTTTAAAAGGAAAACATTTGTTTTTTAATTATTTTCAATTACTCTTTTTATTACTGAAATTGTCTTTTTTTTAATTTATTTATTATTACCTAAAATTATTATCCAAACTACTTTTATGTGTAGCAATAGTGCTAATTCTTCACGAAGAACCCCCCAGAATAAAAACTAATAACAACGTGTTTTTTGTTGTGTTGAATATCATTTTTATCACCTCTTACGAGACTCATGCTGTGCGGCATCCTCTAATACATTTTGAGTTATCAGCTAAATCATTTTTAACCGCTAGAAAGGTAATACCGCCTGACGACAGTTAGCTCCGACGACTGATGTAAATAATTGGATTGCCACAAGGGCGTACCTCGGGGGTAGTAACAACTCACAAAAAAAAATATTTAAATTCCTATACAAACCGTTTGGTATTCCCGAAAAAAGTAACCGCAAATGATGGCAGTACTTTATTTATAAATTGCACTGTTAACCTAAAAATATAATATTCTTCAAAAGATAATATATATTTTTTGATCCTAAATAAACTCAATGTTTATACATTATTTATATTTTTTATGCAGGTTTCAGAAAAATGAATTGATAAGAAATAAGTGGATTGAGTCGTTAAATTTATCAGACAAAAAGATAAACTTTAAAAATGCACACATTTGTAATAATTATTTTGATGAAAAATCATTTTATGAGCAGAAGTCACACCCACAGACAAGGATAGTAGGAGCGTTATAATTCGTACTCTTCTTTTCGAACCATGACGTCCACTTACAAGATAGCCCCATTACTAGCGTAAACTTTTGTAGGTTATTTTAACTACATATTTGACAACTGACTGCAAAATTGGTTAAAGTTATCAAAATTGAAAATATAAAAATAGCAAAAACAAAATTATTAAAACGATTTCCAATCACCATACTAAATTAAAAACACCGATTCCAAGGGAGTTTAAATAAAATATTGTTTATCAAGTTCCGCGTATCGATTGACTTTAATTGAGGGTAATAGGACTGGTGAGAGAGCTTTTTTCGTACCACTCTCTTAAGTTTCTCAGCCATGAAGTTCTTCTTCTACCGACTGATCTTTTGCCTTGTATCTTTCCTTTCATAACAAGTTGCAAAATACGGTATCGGTCATGTCGCATAATATGTCCGATTTTTAAAATTTCCTTGTCTTTATTTAGACTATTTAGTACTTCGCTGTTTGTTACTTTGTCCGTACAAGGTATTTTTAAAACTCTCCTGTATATCCACATCTCAAAAGCCTCGAGTTTTTAGTGAGAGTCCAGTTTTACATTCCATAGAACAAAATTGAGAAAACATAGCATCGAATCATTCGCAGACGTAGGTTTAAATTTCGATTACTTAATTGTTTTCTCATTTTAAGGAACCAGCTTCTGGCTCGTTCGATGCGAGACTTTATTTCTTCGAGTATTAAGCATACATCCGAGGTATTTATAGTGTAGAACATTCTCTAAGACGGTATTTGCAATTATTATCCTTGGTACTCGTGAGGTTTTTGCGACGACCTTTTTTTGGTTTTTTTTGTGTTGGCCATAGTTTTCACTTATGCTCACTACTTTATCAATTAGGTTTTGTATGTCAATTTTGTTATTCGCAATTAAAACAGTATTGTCTGCGTATCTAAAATTAAAATAAATAAAGTCATAGGCTCAAGCTAGGTTTTAAATTTGAGACAAAAAATGTAGTTGAGAAAACAAGACTAGATTTTGAAATGTATATGGTCATCTAGAATTATTTCAAAAGATACCTATTATTTACATATTTATACAAAAAACACGCATTTTTAAAACAATATAAAAGTAAATATTTATTATTTCTAAGAAGATACATACACCATTACTAGTGATATCAAGCAAAAACAGCTCACCTGGTACGGCCACGTTCAACGAATGCCCGATACAAGATTGCCCAAACAAGTCTTACAATGGCAACCAAGTGAAAGAAGGAAAAGGGGAAGATAAGTAACATGGAATCGAGATTTATGTCTTTAAATCAATATTTTAATAATTTTGGTTTCCTCTATGACTTAAACAAAATAAAAAGAATTCCAAAAGAGCAAATAAATAGGAGTTACAAAATATGATCCCAAATTAACCCAACTCAATTAAACTCGTGAAACATGTGCTCCAATATGTCATAGAGAACGATTTAAAAGAAATTTACCCAAATGTATACATTGTCATTAGAATTTTATTAACAATACCTGTACGCTGCAAGGAGCTTTTCAAAATTAAAACTAATTAAAAATTATTTAAGAAATACTATGGGTCAAAAAAGACTTAGCTTTGGCAGTTTTATTTATTGAAGCAGATATAGCAACTAAGATAAATTACGAACCAATGATTAAGGAGTTCAGTAAAACCAAAGGTAGAAAATTCCTGTTTCTTTAATTTTTTTTCATCTTTGTTTAATGTTCCAAAGAAGTATAAGTAAAAATTTAGGTTTGTTTGAATAAAAAACTGTTTAATTTTAAGTGATTTTTTTTTAATATTCCCGTCTTGTATCATCAGAGGGCCTCGCGAAATGTACCTTGCACACATTAAGTTTAGCTCTTGCGCCGCCACTGTTTACGAATTAACATTTATTATATTACACTGGCACTAAATTTCAAATATATTCTCCAGAAATCACTTAAAAATCACAATAAAAAGTATACAGCAATTTTTTGTTTTGCGGACCATTAGGCGTCCATTCGCTTCCGAATAAATATTAAATAGTAGACGCATCCTTGTCGGACTTTTCTCTTTATTTCTACTTCTAAGCTCGTTCTCTTTTCCACTTGTACATTTGCTATTTGTTGCCAGTACAGGTTGCTTATAATACGAGGGTCCTTATCATCTATCCCAGTTTGTTTGAGAATTTCGATAAGCTTTTGATGTTGTACCCTGTCGATTGCTTTATTATAATCTAAAAACGCTAAGTTAAAGTGCCGTTAAAGTTGTTTTGCCAATAAATAAGTTAAAAATATACAACTTTTTAATGTAAAAATGGGTTGGTAGGTACCAAGACAAAATAAATACTCCTGTGATTGTAAATCACAAGTAGGCTTTGACTTTGACGTTTTATTTTAGTTATTTAAGAACGATTATGATAATAACTAGTACTAAATTTTAACAAATATTTATTATACTTAAAAATTGAAATTAGACGACTTCGTGGTGACAATGATACGAGTGAAAGGGAAGTATCCCGAAAGACATCTAAATCGTCACCGTATTGGCTGGCTGGCTGTCGGTTAACGCTAACTAGAGGTGAAAAAACAGTTAAGACAGAGGATACCCTTTAGCTAACAGCTACATTGCCTTAACCGAGCATTGAAAAACCGGCCTTAAGAGTGGTAAATTTGGATTAGAACTTGCCAAGAGATAATATTCGGCGATATTTAGAAAAAATAAAATGCGACCAATTAAACTAAAATTTCATTACACCCTAGAAAACGGTGATGATGTGAGACGTTTGGAATTTTTTTAAGAGCTCAAGGATAGTACCTTAATTCAAGACATATTTAAAAAAATATTTTATTTAGCGATGAAGCTTTACGACAAATGGTGTGGTATCTTCTCTCAAAATATTTGGCCAATTTGGTCAATTTCCAGAGCCAGTACTTCCAACAAGTGAATAATTGGTGTGGCATCTTAAATGAAAATATCAGTGGTCTGGGTGCGACCCGAGAGGTCCACACGACCAACTTCCCAGTGAAAAGAATGAAAAAATACCATGTTTTGTTGTTATAATTATTTTTATTAAAATTATTATAAAAAACGATTTCAAATTGTTTATAACAAATTATAATTGTCATTAATAATATTCTGTTTATGTCAACCGTATTCTTTCAAACTTTAGTTTACCATTTGTTTCATTTTTTTGATTCTCCAAAAAAAACAGCTTGACCGATTATGCTGAAAATCGAATCAGTTCTAAGTTGCATAATTATGCGTGGAATGTAATTGGCCCCACGTCGAAAACATTTTTTGTTCTCGAGATAATCGAGACGAAATATAATTCCAAAAGTTTACCTTTTTTTTCATTTTTTTGATTCTCCATAAAAAACAATTTAACTGATTTTACTGAAAATATAATCAGTTTTAAGTTGCGTAATTATGCGTTGAATGCAATTGGTCCCACGTCAATATCATTTTTTGTTTTTGAGATAATCGAGACGAAAAATAATTCCGAAAGTTTACCATTTTGTTCAGTTTTTTTATTCTCCATAAAAAACAGCCCAACCGATTTTACTGAAAATATAATCAGTTCTAAGTTGCGAAATTATGCGTCGAATGCAATTGGTCCCACGTCGATATCATTTTTTGTTCCCGAGATAATCGAGAAGAAAAATAATTCCGAACGCACTTACGAACATACGCACATACACACACACAGACGTACACTTAAAAACTATTGTATTCGACTCTGGGGACCTTGAAATGTGGAGATATGTCAAAATTCGGGATTCACAAAATCGAACCCATTACTATAACTTCCTACTGGGAAGTTAAAAATAATAGGACCATCCTTTTTTGACGGAAACATGGATGCAACGAATTTTGTAGCATTTTTAGAAGATGAATTATCGGATGTTATTAATGAACTTTCACTTGGCGAAATAATTAACTTAATCTTTCAATTAGATGTTTGTTCGATGCAGTTTGCTAGGAGTGTTGGGCAGTGGCTGAACGAAAATTTTCCAAACAGTTGGATAGGTTGAGGCAGTGAGTTAATTGAATGGCCCCCTAGATCGCCTGATCAATATTAGATACTGAATAATTATTAAAATGTATCTTTGCTTTAGTTTTAGAAGTTGTGAATTCAGTGGCAACAAAATAAAAAACATAGACTGCCTTGGAAATGAAAATTAAATGTAATTTAGGATCTGTGCCGTTTTTATGTCCTCCACAAGAGCTTTATTGTTCTTAATAGACTTTACGGCTTCCTGTGTTTTCAATAGTAACGGAGGATACTCTTGAATTTTTTCACGCTTCAATTGGTCTTAGCTAGAATAATATAAATTTATCTACAACTCGTCTAAAATTTTTATTTGTATGCAAGTTATATTTAAAAACGTTATCGGAAGTCTTTGTGATACTTTTTGACTTTCTGTGTCATCAATTCGCCGTCTTCTTTATTAGTAATTTACGTAAAAAACATGGAAAAAACTCTTATGTAAACATCATCCCACAAAATGACTAACCCGCCAAATTACTAATAAAAAATAGTCGAATGCAGTCGAAGAAACAAAGAGAATTGTGCCACTCAATTAACAAATGGGGGCCAGTTAGTAGGCGCCGAGCGGCAAAAGTCAAAAGAAAAAAATAATACATTTTTAACAGGATCTCTTAAAGCATCAACGCCTTTCTGGCTGAAACGTCGATTTCGAAAAGATAAACGGTTGCGACCCCTCTCGCGAAAGCGAAAAATATTTTAACTATATACAATAAGAGACGGGAAAAATGAATGGTTTGTTGACCTGCTTTTTATGTTTTATGAGCGTTACGAGATCTTTTACTTCTTAAAAATACCTACATTGTTTAGGTCATTACTGAAGAATATAAATCAAATTGTGTTTGCTCGTCGTAATGTAACTTTTTACATGGTTTTAGGTATACGGCAGTTATTTTTCGGAGAAATGATTAAGGGTGATATTTTTGTAAACCTTTACCACAATTAGCACTTTACTGCTTGACTTGTTAAAAAACCTAAATTCTGACGTTTTGTAGATTAAAATTCGATAAATGTTTGCTTTGTTATTTTTGTTTAAAAGTCAGTGAGAGGATTTTTATTGATAGTGTCATTAAAAAGGTGCATTTGGATAAAAATAACTAATTTGACGCAATGATAAGCAGCCACAATTGTGAATAAGGAAGATCGCAGCAGTATATGGAATCAAGAGTATCTGGAACATTAACAAGGTAGAAAAAAACTGGGGATTGCAATTTAAGGCTAGTTAGAGGACGTCCAAGGAGTACCAAGGCAAGTTTGAATTAGAGCCAGAATCTCTATTTATGCACTATTGTAAACCAGGGTTAAACAAACTCAGTAAAAAAACGAAAAACAGCTACATAAAGAACTAAGAAAAAATGTGAAAACCCTAGCTTGCAATCGAAACAGAAAACCTGTGAAAATGTTGGTATCAAATTGAAAAGGGATAATAGAAGTAACCAAGAGCTATTCTATAGAACTTAAGAAATAATAAAATAGTGAAAAAACAGGGACAAATACTTGCAAATAAATCAAAAATCATGGAACGAGGAAGGGAATATTTTCAGAAATAACTAAACAAAGAATTGGATACAAATCAGGAGCCAGAAAATGACAAAAATAATAACCAGCCAACCTGAAATATTGAAAATTCAAATTCAAATTTTATTTATTTCCATATTAAAGTACAATTAATTGTTATAATAATAATTGTAGTTATATTATAAGACACCCAACCCAGCATTTAACCTAGGCATATCTGCCTGTTTTGTTACTACTCAATTAGGTATTCTTTACTCCGTACATTTTATCTTTAATAGATAATATTGAAAAAAAGAAAAATATGAATTAACTAAGTCACATTGAAAACAAGGTTAAGAGACGAAGAAACTTATACAATTAATAAAACCAAACAATAAAAAGAGGAACATGCATTACGAAAGGAATAGCATACAGAGACGACGATAAACCAGAAACTTGCAGGTTAATATGCCATTATTTCAAAAATTTTATTTGGGTTAGTTGTTAAATGTTTTCTGATCTCAATTTGGAATTTTTTTATCTGTCTGAGGTGTAACGGGATTGTATTAAAATAATTTTAATAATGATCTTTGACTGAACGATTTTTTAAAAAATTGTAGAGAAATCTCCTTATTAATAGCTGATCGAGTGAAACGTGTGTTTTTGTGCTTAAATTTTTCGCAGTTTTTGTGTATACTTTACTGCCTAGGTGTGTAATATACTATTAATTTTCATGTTTATTTAACCTTTAAATCTCTACACTATAATAAAGATAGTTATATTTTTTAAGTATTCTAACATTTTAACATAAAAATTTATATGTTATAATAAAATAAATAACGTAAAAAACCTATACAAACCATTTTCGACTTCAACGCAGAAGAAGTCACGGACAAAGGCTAGTTTATATAAAAATGAAAAAATGTTTGTATGTATGTCCTTCAAAAACTCCTAAACAGCTGAACCGATTGGGATGAAATTTTCAGTTGTTTTATACATACCAGGGGTGGTTTTAGTAAAAAAATTTGGTGTAGGAAGTGGTAATGGTACCTCCAATACAACGCAAATGAAATATTTGTAGCCAAACAACTGTCATTTCAAATTTTTCATTCGAAAATATTGAAGCTGTCAAACATTTATGTATTTGAGTTATTTCAATTTGAAACATTTGTGATCGAAAATCTTTGTGAAAATAAAAATCTTTGTGATACAAGAACTACCGCGATTTTGATTGGCTTGGTTTTTATTTTGTAACTGCTGTATAACAATTAAGATATTATTTTTAGATAACAAAAATGCCACCAAAAAAGGTGAAATTGGAAGAAATTCAGCAGGTGCTAAAAGAAAAATAGTCGAAAGAGCAGTCAAGAAAGCAGCAGTTAAGAACAGCCGACACTGCCGAACAACATGAAATACGATTGAAGTCAAATATGTTGAGAGTGCAGCAGTTAAGAGCAGCAGAAACGCAAAAACAATATGAAGCGCACCTAGAGCAAGTTCGAATCAGAGTTACTACAGCAAGAGCTGCTGAAACTCCTCAAGACCATGAAAATCGGCTTGAAAGTAATCGAATACGAGCGGCGCAATCAAGACAAAATAAAATAAAATAATGGGTAGCAACGTACACCGGGTTCTGCTAGTATATTTTAAAATTTAATATCGAGAGATCGTAACGATTGCTTATGTTGTCACAAATAACTTTTTGTAGCACTTTTTTATCGTTTTATCTTTATATACATCGACTACCATTTGAATTTTATTCTCGGGCTTGTCGCGCTGCCCACCTGTAAATGTAAATGAATAAAGATCGGGTTGAAGAAAAAAGAAAGATAAAATCCTGAAAATAAAAATAGTCAGCTTTCGGCAACGAGCGGTCACTCTGGCCGCCTGTTGGCATGGATGGGAAATGCCCGTATGGCGCCAAAGGGCACAGCCCTTTCCAGTCACGCGACCCCCGCGACACACACGCTATTTACGTAGAAAAAAGTCCTCCGGGGTCTACATATACTGAGCGGGACTTGACCAGGTCAATTTTTTTAAATTTTACATGAGGAAAAATCATTTGTGGGTGGCCTTTTATGATACGCTGAAAAAATTTAGGCATGCACAGCGGCAACGGTCCTATAAACATTTTATGTATTTATTGTTTTTAAACTTTTATTTACATATAATTCATAACTTTTGGGACATAAAAGACTGCTAATAATAATGATTGAAATAGCCGATAAACTACACTTTGCCGCAAAATTAATGCATATCTTGTAATGTACAGTAAAAGCTCCTTATTCACGCTTCCTTCATTCGTGTTTTCACTATTCGTGGATTAAAAAAATGCGACCCAATTCCTATTTTCGCGGCTAGAGATTTTCTTATTCGTGGATCAAATCGGTACATACCATAGACCTATTATCCAGAAGAGACGCAACATTCCATTCATAAAACTTTGTTTTGTCGCAATGATTACATGAGAGTGGCCATGAGTATGACAAAGAATACCAATCGATTCTCTTTGTCCCGTCCTCATGCTGGCAACGCTGTAACATTATTGTGGAGTTACGGCCACGCTTGTAATCAGTGGCGTGCTGTTTGTTTAAAATGAAAATATATCTATCGGGTAATATTTAGTTTTTTATGAGAATATATTTATAAATAGGTGATACTTTTTATCAAATTGTAGTGTTGTAGCCTACTAAAAGTATTTTTCTAAACCCCAAAAGTTGGGCGCCAAATTGTGTTACCCTAACTAAACTGTTTTTCTAAAGTTACAAAAGTGGGGTGCCAATTTTAAAAACTTATTAATTCCCCAAATGTTGGGCGACAATTTTGTGCTACGTTAAAGTTTCCTTACTAAAGCCAATTGTATGTAATGTTTTAAGTTACTTTTATAAAACTAAATAATTCCAACTCAAGTGCTGCTAATTGTGTAGCGAACAGTTTTACTGATACCCGTTAAACTAAATTATTTTATCAAATTAAAGTACTGAAAAAATTTTTTAAATAAATTTACCTAACCGTCTGAAATGAAAAAAAAACTTAAATAATTATCATTAATATTAATTGTACAAATATAATGTAATGCATTTTAAATTTTAATTTTAATGTTCAAATATTTAACATCTAAGTAACCTAAAGGAAAAGATTAAAATATTATATTCAGGGTTCCGTGACTCCTTGATTTCTCGATTGGAATAAATTTGAGGTGATGTATAGATTTCTTATGAAATACTACTATAAGATGGATCAGGAAGGTATATAGTTCTACAAATAACAACGAAAGAATGATAATACCACTGAATAAGTGTTGCTAAATAACAGGAAAATAGGTAATGACCTTTTTTGAGAATATCTCGAAAAGTATTGATTTACACATCGTTTGGTTTTCAGATTCGTGTTTTACGCCTCAAAATAATACCTGTTAATTTCGATATTGAAATCGTCATCGCTACACCACTGAAAATATAGTAAACAATGAGATGTTCCAACTTACACTGGGGCTTAAATAGTCCGGTTTTTTACACACTTGGCAATGACGAATCATTTCTTTCAATAAATTTCATTGAATTTTACCAATAATATGCTAAAAATTACCGATAATACTCCAAAATCTCGTTGCAACACCTTCGGCAACAGCGCTACTAATAATAGCCGATTTCGTAGTAAATACACATTTTTGCACGTGGAACGATTCAGACAAGCCGTGCGGCGTTGTCGCTTATTGAGCAGCACATTTCTATGATCTAACGGAATGAAATAGTTCAATGGTTCAACATTCCAGGTTGTTATAATTCATAAAATATTAATAAGAGATAGCATTATGGTCACAATATTGTTGCAAATATAATCAACAAATACTATGAACGATTCAATACCAATCACAAATCTCTTGCCATAGCTGGAGAGCAGGCAACATCACAGCAAAACACATTGCAGTCGGCCGTATCAAGATCATACAATCGCCCAGAAAGTGGAGATGTATGATCGTGTTTAAAAGTAAATAGTTCTGTCTCCTCTGATAATAGGTCTATGGTACATACATATTAATAAAAAGGATTCCAATAGGTATCCAACCCAATATCCTTTGTAAACGCGTCGTCAAATGGACTAATAAAAAAGTAAAATGGACCTTATTACAACTATGCCCAAAGTATGTTGTTAAATGATATCGCCGATGTATTGGTTCGGCCTTTGACATAAGCCATCTTCGCCGCGGTCAGTGTTTTTAAGTATGTAAACAAACAGACGTTCCGTCTTTTGGTAAGAGCAGTTTTGCGTTACACTGGTGCTATGTTCTAATGTATCTGAAGATTGTGTCATTAAATACTGTTGTTTCATAGATCGTTAAATACTCCTGCTTTAAAAAATCAAAACAAGGACCTGCCAGTGTTTTGGCGTGCTAATAAGAAAGCTTGGGTTACAAGCGTTATTTTTTGTGACTGGTTTCGGAATTTTTTTGTTTCTGAAGTTAAAACTTATTTAAAAAAAAAGAATTTAGACTTAAAAGCAGTTCTAGTTTTGGACAATGCACCAGGTCATCCTCACAAACTTGAAACTATGCATCCAAATATAAAAGTGACATTTTTACCTCCCAACACGACGGCTTTGCTTCAACCTATGGACCAAGAAATAATCCAGGCCTTTAAGCTCTATTACATTAGACGAACCTTCAAAATTATATTGGATAATATGGAATGTGATCCTGATATGAATGTTATGGAATGCTGGAAGAAATTTGACATGGCAAATTGCATCGTAAACATAAAAGAATCATTGGAAGAACTAAAGCTATACACATTAAAATCATGCTAGAAAAACATAGTCGAAATTGCGAATGGAATAGGACGAGATGAGTTCGATAAGATAGAATCAAGTGACATTCAGGAATTGCATGAATCGAGAACCGAATTGGAGGAAATGTTAAATTCACAGCCCATTAAAGAAGAGCACTGGAAACGTGACATTTAATTTGAAAAATCTTAGTAAAGGTTTAAGAATGGCAAATGAGCTTTGTGATTTTTTTATGAAAATTGATCAGTCTATGGAACGAAGTCTTATTTTTAAGAGGTATAGTCGAAAAATTCTTGGCTAGAAGTCAGAAGGTCTATTGCGCTTTTATAGACTTGGAAAAGGCCTATGACAAAGTGGTGAGGAGTGAATTGTGGTCTACATTGTCTATGTATGATGTGAGTGGTAGTTTAATACGAGCACTGAAATCACTTTACGAGAATTCCACTGGTTGTGTCAGGATAAACGGAGCTTGCACGGACTGGTTTAACATCGAAAAAGGTGTGAGACAGGGATGTGTGGCTTCGCCATGGCTGTTTAACTTATACATAGACAATTGTTTAAAAGATCTGAAAGAGAGTGCGTATGGATTAAAAATGAATGATTTGATCGTCAAATGCCTTCTTTACGCCGATGATCAAGTCATATTAGCGTTATCTGAAGAGGAATTGCAGGCGATGATTAATGTTATGCATGATTCCCTGAAAACCAAAGGGATAAAAATAAATGTGAGAAAAACGAAAGTAATGGTTTTTGAAAGAGAAGAAAGCATGACAAACTGTGGGGTTTCGATTGAGGGAGAAAGAATGGAACAAGTTAATGAATTTGTGTACTTGGGTTCAAAATTTACTAGAGATGGAAAGTATGACAGTGACATTGAGCGAAGGTTGTTGGCAGAAAAACAAATGAATGGGGCACTACATAGCTTTATGAATAGCCAGAAAGTGTCAAAAAAGGCACGTCTGGCGGTGCATAGAGGTGTGTTGGTTCCTACACTTATGTATGGTAGTGAATGTTGGGTTTGGCAGAAGAAGCATGAAAATAGGATTAATGCTGCGGAGATGAGTAGTCTGAGAAGTATAGCCGGAGTGACTCGGTTGGATAAAGTTAAGAATAGTGAGATAAGAAAACGCTGTGGTGTAAAAGAAGATGTGGTCATAAAGATAGATAAAGGAATGCTTAGATAGTTTGGACTCGTAGAAAGGATGGATGAAGGAAGATTGACGTAACAAATTTATAAGGCGAGTGTGAATGGGCAAATCGGTAGAGGTCGACCTCGGAGAACATATCTCGATCAGATCAACATTGTTTTGAAGAAAGGCCAGGTCAAGAGTACCAACAACCGAAGAGCATGTATGAGAGCACTGATGAAAGTAAAGGAAGCAAAAGATGTGTGTACGAACCGTAGCAAGTGGAAGGAAGTGGTCTCTGCCTACCCCTATGGGAAAAATGCGTGACTTTATGTATGTATGTATGTAAATTGCTAATGCCACTGCTGAATATCAGTCTGAATTGAAGGAGCTTTTAAAACTGCCAAGCAAGAAAAAATTACAATATATTTAAACCATTGCCTAAGCCTGAAGATAATAATGAATCAATATGGTCAAAAACTTCAATTAAATTGATTTTTTTATGTATATGTTTTTTATTTTGTCACCTAGAAACGTATCTCCTATAATTCCATATAAATTACCAGTCCATATTCACGGTTTCTGTATTCGCGGCATATATATATATATATATATATATATATATATATATATATATATATATATATATATACCCCGCAAATAAAGAGCTTTTACTGTATACATAATTCTTCTATTAACTTTTACTTTGCAAAATATCTATTCAGGTTTAATGCAACATTATTTGCAAACCTACTCTCGGAACGAATATAGAGACAAAAAATAAATTTATTTGTATTTTAATTACGTACTTAAAAATATAAAAAAAATTTCAATAACTGGTAGCAATATTAATAACTGGTATTGCCTCCTCTGGCCTAATAACTGCCTTACATCGTCTTCTCATACTGAAAATCGTCTTGCTCAATTTGATCCCACGTCTCTACTAGGAAGAATGACAGTTCATCTAAGTTTGCTGGAGGTGGTTGTAAAGTTCGAATACGTCGTCCCATGCTGTCCCATAAATGCTTAATGGAGTTTGATTTTGGACTTCTTGCAGGCTAATCCATTATTGGAATTTGAACCTTCTAGAGGAAATTTTGCACTACTCTAGTAACATGTGGTTGTACATTGTCATGCCTTAACACAAAATTTTTACTTACAAATTGGGCAAATGGTACTACTTGGTACTCTAGAATGTCCTTAATTTTTCTGACAGCTGTTAGACGACCTCCTTGAACAATTACTAACTTTGGACGAGCCTCAAAACTGATGCCTTCTCAAACCATAACAGACCCTCCGAACTTCCCAATTAACGTGTTCTCGGGCAAACTGGACCTTCTTCTACGATGATCTGCAGTTAGTAGCGGACCAGTGGCAGCTCTACAAGGTCTCAAATTATGTTTTGTCAATCTTCTTCGTACTGAATGGTAGCTGCGGGAAAATTCTTGTTGTAATGACGAACTCGTAAGGAGCCTCGTTCTTAAAGCTTCGAGACACAGAAAGCGATCTTGACGATAGTTATCTAATGATAATAAAATGGTAAAATCTATATTTGATAGCAATAGAAGAGTATAACCTAAATTATCTTTGATTTACGTCAAACTGTGAGTTTTTGGTTTTTTATAATAATCTGATTGGTATGGCATATGTTAATGCCAATATAGATCCTAGACGAATCAAATTAAAACCTTTACTATTGGATCTGCTGTATTTACACAAAAGTTGTGGATCATTTGCATAAAATACTGGTTCCCAAAAGATCTAAAGATAGGAATTCGTTCAATAAATAGCGTCTTACATTGGTTGCATAGCCTTAAAATTAGGACATTTTTAAATGGAATATAGGATGTAAAGAAGAAACAGAGCACAGGGTTCCTTGTAGGACTTTTAACATTGGTAAAGGGATTAACTACAGATCAAAGGACAAATTTGAAACAATGTAACAATTATGGCACAAAGAACAAACTGTGTTAAGATAATTGATAGAAACAATTAGAGAATTTGCCAAAATAATGTAACTTCACCAATATGTAATGTATAAAACAGAAGAATATTGGAAAGTTTGTTAACCGCAGAAATTAATTGAAAAATCTTGCGACATTACAATTATATATTTCAATAAACTAAAAAGCCAATGTTTAAATTATAATTTCAAATACACTTTCATAAATTTTTTTAAAAATAAACTAAATAAGTTAATTTTATTAAAAGCGATTATTGAAGACTTATATTTAATGATCAGAAAATTCCTCTATGGAATCGTGTTTGAAACACTGAAGATTTCTATTTCTGTATATTTTAAGCATGATCGTCCAACAGGGATATTTTTAATTTGTGCTCTTATACAGGGTGTTTTACACAAACGTTTATGGTAGAGTCCTCTCATAAAATAAAGAATATCTGGTCAGTAAAAATAGAATTTAAACTCGCTCCAAAATTTTTTATCCAATTTTTTTTTAATAAGTTTTGGGGTCACTTACTGAGCATAAAATCACAAAATGCTGACAGATCCAGGTGGAGCTTCGATCTCAATCTTGAAGAAAAGTTATTGGCCGATATCTTGGAAACTATGCACTTTAGGGCAAAAGTTATTAAGATCATTATTGTATAGAATAAAATTTTGCATCTTTTATTTCTCATAAACATTTTTATAAAACTTACCGTTTACGATTTATGGCCCATTAAATCAACCGGTTTTTCTGTTTCGGCCGATAACTTTTAAAATATTGGATTAATCAATAAAATGCATCCATCCATTTTTAAAGATCAGTTAATTCTTTACAACTTTTGCCCTAAAGTTTCCGAGATATCGGCCAAAAACTTTTCTTCAAGATTGCGACCAAAGCTTCACCTGGATCTGTCAGCACTTTGTGATTTTATGCTCAGTAAGTGACCCTAAACTTAATAAAAAAAAAATTTAGTTTGAAAATTTAGTGCGAGGCTGACCAAAAAAAACGGCCATTTTTACTGGCACTTGGATACATTTTTAGAATTAATTTTCTTTTTCAATTCCCTGTTATATTTGTTAAAAAAAATGAAGAAAATTTTATACTAGTTTCAGAGCTTAAAAAAAATTACATAGGCGGCGTGCACAAATTTTTCTGTAAATATTGAATAGTGCTTTCAAATTTAATTATCTCTGGCATCTTTAAAATATTAACAATGTTTTAGATGAAAATTAAAGTACCAGCGAAGTTACTTTTTATAAATAACTGTTCAAGTTTTATCTAAAATTTTTTTATAAAGTGTCTGTCATTTCTCCATTGCCTCCATTCACAAAACTCTACTTTGTAGTTATTGAAGAGTTCTTCACACAGTTGATGATGTCACTTTTAGTAAGCGACCAATAAAGATAAATTATTAAAGAAAGGCAAATGTCCCTATTTATTCCCAAAGAAGCGGATGCCGAGTGCCGATTTAAATTGAATTGTTTACCAGCTAACCACACATTTACTTCTTCACCATGATTACATATTCCCGCTTAAAAAATATTCGCACGAACTGTTTATCGTCGAGCAGGTTTATTTGACAACAGTTGTGTTTTATTGACGTTTCATCGTACTCCGTTCAATATAGTCGAAAGTGGTCCCTTTAAATAGTAATTCGTTTCTACCTCTTACCTCTTACCTCTAAAGGTTCAACGTCAACCATTCCAATGTTTGTATTGTGGATTTTAAGTTCTCCTTTGTACTCCAGAATCACTTCTATTAAACACAAAGTTTCCTGGTTCCCTTTTCCATTTATATACATTTTTGAATGTTTTGATTCTCCTTGATTCTCCATGAATTAAATAGTTCGCTAATTCTTTAAAAGTAATATTTATTTTAACACGTTGGCTGCCATAAGGATTACCAGTGATTCCAATTGTGCCATTAGGACCACAGGTGTTACTACGAGCCCTGACCACTATATGTTCTTCTTCTTAATGTGCCATCTCCATCAGTGGAGGTTGGATATCACAGTCGCAAATTCTTCTCGGTCTTCGGCTGCTCTTATAAGTTCTTTTAAATCCAGGCCAGTCCATATATTTCTCAGCCATGACATTTTATTTCTTCCGAGGCCACGTTTGCCTTTGATTTTTCTATTAACAATAAGCTGAGCGTAAATGTATTTAGGGTTTCTCAGAATGTGACCTAGATACGCTGTTTTCCGTATCTTTACGAGTTTAAACAGCTCACGCTCTATCCCCAGCCTGCGGAAGAACCTCTTCATTTGTGGTATGCGATGTCCATGTTATTTTGAGCATTCTACGGTACGTCCACATCTCAAAGGCTTCTAATTTATTGATGGTTTGTGCTTTAAGTGTCCATGTTTCTGCTCCATATAAGAGGGTAGACCAAACGTAGCACTTCGAAAGTCTCAAGCGCAGACCCAGGTTGAGTCGTGAGTCGCAGAGCAGCTTTCTAAGTCGCACGAAGAAATTTCTGGCTTGTTTTATTCTACATCTTATTTCCGCGTCCGGATCCAACTTGCAGTCCATCCAACATCCCAAATATCGAAACCTATCCACCTGTTCCAGGGCTTCACCGTTTAAATGTATTGGCAGTGAGACATTCTTAGATCTTTTGATAGTCATAACCTTGGTTTTCTTTATGTTTATTTTCATGCCTGATGCTTCGCAAGTCATGTGGACACCATTGAGGAGTCTTTGTAAGCCCAGATCCGAGTCTGCTATCAAGACAGTATCGTCGGTGTATCTGATGCTGTTGATGTTCACCCCGTTAACCTTAATTCCGTCCGGAGAGCCCGACAGAGCTCTGCCAAATATTAGTTCCGAGTAAAGATTGAACAACAGTGAGGACAAAACACAACCCTGTCTGACTCCCCTGTGGATCTCGATTTGTTCAGAAGTTGTTCCGTCAATTTTGATTCTGGCGTTCTGATTCCAGTATAAATTCTGCAACAGTGTGGTGTCCTTTTCGTCCACAATTCTTGGGGTTTGTTTTCTTTGGTAGCGGTATGAAGATGGATTCTAGCCATTCGCGAGGTATCATACCAGTCTCATAGATACGGTTACACAGGGTGACAAGTAAGTCCGTATTTTCCTCGCTGATTAGTTTTAAGATTTCAGAGTAGACTTCGTCTGGTCCTGGGCTTTTGTTTGTTTTGAGTTGTTTTATCGCGTATTGTACTTCTGACTCGGTCCCTCTCCCCACATATTTATCAGTCGAGGCTCTGCTCTAACATCCTCAAATAGGTTCTTGATGTATTTTTCCCATTCTTCCAGTTTTTTCTTCGTGGAGTCTAACAATTTACCATCTGGTTTACGTATGCTGTGGATTGTGGATTTCCTGTTCGTCGATGTAAATTCTTTCACCCTCCTATGAAGGTTGAAAAAGTCGTGGTGACACTGTAGGTTTTCGATTTCGGAGTATTTACTTTCCATCCAGCTTTCTTTAGCGCATTTTATTTTATTACGGATGGTTCTGTTGAGAAGCTTATAGTCATTTACGTTGTTTGTAACTTTTGCTTCCTTCCTCGCGTCCATTAAACTCAAAATTTTCGCTGTCATCCATTCCTGTTTACCTCTTCTCGGGGCTGCTTCTAAATTTCTTTCAGTGATCCCGCTCAAGATATCTCTTATGATTTTCCACATGCTGTCTACATTAGTGGCTGGGTCACGAGGTACGTTTGCTAGATGTTCATTTAGTTCTTCACACACTGTTTGTTTTATGGTGGCATCTCTCAAAAGCCCAACATCGATCATCATGATCGAGTTGTGGCATCTTTTGTTGACCATTATGAAGTCAATCTGGTTTCGGACTATTCTGACACTCGTATTTTGTGACTATTCCCTTGGAGAAAATACGATACATGGTCCAAAAACTAAAAAGCAGAAAAGCCTCGGGCATTGACGAAATTAAGAATGAGATGATCAAATATGGAGGTGAAAGCTTATTGGCCGAATTACAGATTTTCTTCAATAAAATACTTACTGTCAAGGTTGTTCCATCCGAATGGAAAGAGAGCATACTGATACCAGTTTTCAAAAAAGGAGAGAAAGCAGACCCTAAAAACTATCGAGGTATTAGCTTATTGAGTGCTGTACTAAAACTGTTTACAAAAATTCTAGCAGAAGAAATATCTCTAACCGGAATATATGAAGAACAGCAAGGGTTCAGACAGAACAGGTCTACTATAGATGCTATATTTATAATACGTCAAATTACTGAGAAAGCCATTGAGTTCAATAAAGTAGCCTTCACGTGTTTCATTGACCTAACCCAGGCATTCGATAGGGTACGGTTAACAGACGTCTTGGCCCTACTACAAAAGAGAAGAATTCATCCGAATGTAATAAAGACCATCGAAGAATTGAACAAGAACAACTACACATATGTAAGAACTGCAAATAAGCTAAGCAATAAAATACCTATGACAACCGGAATCAGGCAAGGAGATAGCCTAAGCCCAATCCTATTTAATATCATCATGGATGAAATTATAAATGAAGTCAAAGTAACTGGGAGAGGATATCGAATGAGAGATAAAGAAATAAAAATCATATGCTACGCTGATGATGCTGTAATCGTATCGGAAGACGAGGACAACCTACAGAGACTCTTACACAAGTTCCAAAAAACAGCTGAAGAATTCAATATGCAAATATCCGTCAAGAACACCAAATCGCTAACAATATCCAAAGAACCGAGAAGATGTAAACTCGCAATCTATGAGCAGAGTGTAGAACAAGTGATGTCCTTTAAATATTTAGGAGCTAATATAACTAGCACTAGAAATATTAAGGAGGAAGTAAAAGCTCAAACAACAAAGGCATCTCTAATCTCAGGATTCTTGAGAGATATAATCTGGAGAAATAAACACATGAGTACCAGAAGTAAGGTCAGAATATATAAGACATGTGTAAGACCGATTATGACATACGCGATAGAGACCAGAGCGGAGAACACGACTACAAAGCGACTTCTTAGATCAACGGAAATGCGAATTCTTAGATCGATAACTGGCTATACCTTACTTGACCATAAAAGAAGCGAAGAGATAAGGGAAATATGTGAAGTCCAAGACATAGTAAGATGGGCAAGAAACCGAAGAAGAGAATGGAGAGACCATGTTAGCAGAATGCCAAACGACCGGCTGGCAAAAATTGTGAGAGAGAAGCGGCCCAACACAACACGCCCAACTGGACGCCCACCAAAAAGATGGTATGATAGCTGGTCTTCATCGTCCCAATTGTTTTTGGGCAACCTTTGAGGCAAACACAGGACGTAGTCCTAACGTAAGAAGAAGAAGAAGTATTTTGTGGTGATGTCCATGTATAAAGTCTGCGAGGGTGGTGTTTGAACCATGCATTTGTTACTGCCATGTTGTATTGTTGGCGGAATTCAATGAGTCTCTCGCCTCTGTCATTTCTGTCACCCAACCCACACTCTCCAATCAGGTCTAACACTCTTTCCTGACCCAACTTGGCATTGAAGTATCCCATAATAAAGGTGAGATCTTGCTTTTTAGTCACTTTTACGAGTTCTTCTAATTCTGTGTACCAGACCTCGAGTTCGTTTGCGGGTTTGTCAGCTGTGGGAGCGTAGGTCTGTATGATGTTGCCACGTCTTTTAGTTCTCTAAAGAGTACTCTGCCAGTGGTCTCTCTACTGGCAAATTATGCCCGAGCTCAGCCGTAGAGGGTAGAAGAAAAAAATATATAAAAGTGAGCCGCGCTACCGGCTTAGACGGTACAAGCCGGAAACCCCTAGGTCTTGTAGGCACTAGCAGAGCCACACGATAAACAACAAACAATTTTGGTGAACTAAATAAATAAAACTATATTTACAATTCCTGCAATATATTAATTAAGTAAAAATGATGTTCTGATTTTTTTTTTTTAACAAATTCTGTATTTTTGTAAAGTGGATTAAACGAATTTAATACACTTTTCTTAAAATAATATTTAAATTAATTATAACAATCTTTTAGACAATAATAAAAACCTAATGATGTACAAAAGAGAATTAAAAAAAAAAATGTTCACAATATTTAAAATTTCAAAAATAATTGGTTTTATATAGAATTCTTGATAGCAAAAGATTAAAAAAAATACAAAATAAATGGACTTGCAACAAAAATAATAATTTGAAACCATCACAATAATTACATAATGTATATTCAGTAATGTATACGTTCAGATTCAACTTGGAGCAGGTACAAATTTAATGAAAATAATTTGTTACTTTTAAACTATTGAAAACACTTAGATCAAGCACATAATAACTGATAAGTTGATAAAATTAAACTCAATACTATGTAACCAATTGAAAACTTCATAGAGACGTCACTGTTACATCGATGATCCAAGAAACAGAAACACCAAGTAGTATTATCATAATAATTTCTGCTAAAAACACCAAGCAAGTCTTTATAACACTGAAATTTATCGTCGATATGGATGATGGTTATGGAACGGCACGTGCTAATCAACAAAAATCCCGCATGTGGTTATTTTAACTCGACACCAAAAATATCAACAACGAAGGTAAGATAGAATGGCCAAGTTAAAAATCAAATCATTTTTCTTCAAAATCCAATTAAGATGGCCCAAATACAGCCAGATATGAAGAGAAAACCGTAGAGGTTTTGCACACTTGTTAATATCACACGACGACACTAAAATCCTCACTACCGACTCCCAAGACTGACTCCAAGCGACTCTGTCCAACTACTCACTCCCAGGCCGGATATCAAAAAATGACACGGGATACGCGTCAGCCAACCATCTTCGCAAATCTATGTTCTAAACTCATAATCGCGCTCGTCCGTGTTGATAGCCAGCCCATCCACACAGAAAAGCAAACCAAACAATAATATAGCTGACAACACACGACAATCGAGGCCAAAAATCAAGGCAAAATCCAATAACAAAAACTCCCACTCCATCTTCATTGATTAGCAAAAATATCACAGCCATTAATAATTAAATCCTATCACTACTAGGTATGCAACACTATTTACAACGAATGATATACTTAAGTTAAAACAAAATACGGTATGCAAAACTATTTACGAGCACCAGACTATCAGAGACCCAATTACTAATGGAACGGTAGAAGGAAAAAAAATAGGCACGTGACAATGTTTATGTTTATTGGTTTTCCCGATAGTTGGATTAGCAGGTTTCTGTCAGAGACTGGTAGGAAATTTATAACTGCCTAATTAAATTCCTCATCCAGTATCACTCCGACTCCATTGCGGTGTTTAGGGTCATTGTTACCGGAGTAATATAATGTTTTGTTCAATATTTTAGTTGTTCCTGATCCTGGCCATCTGACCTCGCTTAAGCCCAACAATCGGATGCCGAGGCAGTCCATTTCCTGGTATGCGTTTGCAAGTTTTCCCGCTTCAAATATAGTTCTCACATTCCATGTCGCTATCCTAAATTCTGTATGTATGGTTTTCAATGTATTCCTCCCAGGGATTCTTCGCACCCCTTGCATATTTAAGTCCAGCCGGGGACTAGGGGACATTATATTTTGTTGTACTGCCATTGTGATTTTTTCTTGGGAAAGGATTATCAGAGTGGTTTCCCGTTGCCTTCTCTGATTTTATATCAGCCGCTCCTAACATGGAGAACAGACGCTGTTTGGGTCAGACGGTGCGTATCTGTTGGTCCGCGGGAGGTATTTGATTTCCCTCCTACCACTCATATCTGAGAGGCATTCCCCTATCCGTCACCTGGGGACGCGCCCTCTAGGGGTTACTGGTTCCCCCGAGGGAACTATATGTTCGGACGGACAAATTTTTTGACTATTAATAATTTATTATTCTTTAAATATTATTTTATTCCACCAAACAAATTTTTTCTATAAACTAGGTAAATAAATGTACGTTTAGTGTGAGTGTTTTGGCATTTTCTATTTTTATTAATAGTGTTAAACTGTCGTAATTTATTGACCTCTAAATGTTCGGACGGCTAGACAATGCAAGAAAATATTTAAATATTTTGAAAGTAGGCTGTGAAATATAACCACAATTTTAGGTAGGTTTATTTACTAGTTAACATTTGTCATTATGTAAAGTAAAAATGGGCCGGGATTGGACACACCGTTAAAAATTCGAGAAATGATAGTTAAAAAACGTAAAGAAGGCAAGTCAATGTCTCAAATTGCTTCTGATCATGAAATATCAAAATCAACAATTATAGACATCATTAAGAAACACACAACTGAAAAAAATAGAAGACTTTTGGTAAAAATTTGCAAGGCAAGAAGATCAACACTGCGCGAAATTACCTCTTCTTGGAATCAGCAAAATGGGTTAAATTTTGAAAGAGAGTGTTGTCGGAAGCGGATTCATAAATCTGGGCTTAGTTTTTATAAGGTATAATATTTTTTTTTTTTTTTTTTTATGTTCTGGTTCCCACGAAAAGGGATATCCTGTAATGTTCAGAGAGAATCGTGGGAACCAAGGGAAAGAAGGTAGGAGTTGGTGTTCTTCTTAAATTTCTGGAGGTTGTATGCCTCGGGGAACACCTCCCTAGGCAATGAGTTCCAAAGCCTCGCAATTCGTTGGATGAATGAGTCTTTGGAAAGTGATGTTCTGCAGGTCTCCAAAGTGACCACGAAGGGGTGTGAAGACTGAACTTGACGGGTTAATCTCGAAGAGACTGCCAAAGGAGGAACGATTGTTGATATCTCAGAAGAGCATCGCCCATGAAAATATCTATAAAATAGAGACAAATCGCCAACTTTTCTACGGTGTTCCAGACAAGTGAGCGAGTTTGTAAGCGAGGCATCATCGACGAGACGAATTGCCCTTTTTTGGACAGAATCCAGTAGCTTCAGGATATGTTTAGGTGCTGCACTCCAAATATGGGAACAGTACTCCAGTACAGGTCGGATCTGTGCCTTATAGATCATAAGCAGCTGACTGGAGGTGAAATAGCTCTTGGCACGAAACAAAAAACCAAGTTTTTGGGATGCACTTTTGGCAATGGACCTCACGTGATTTTCTCAGGAAAGGTTATTGCTGATAGTAATACCAAGCATCGATATGGATGACTTCAGTGGTATGGTTACTCCTGACAAAGTTATGTTAGGCACAGTGAGATCGGCTTTTCTAGAGAAAAGACATGCTTGTGTTTTGTTTGCATTGAATTCTACCAAGTTATTGGATCCCCATTCGAGAATTGTTGCTAAGTCCATATTTATATTGTTAACATTTCTTCCTCGTTCATTTCTGGTTTCACGGGCTGATATAGGGGCCCTGAAAGAGAATGCGGTATGGAGGGTACTATCACCGGCAAAGCTGTGTACGGGACATGAAGTTGCTTTCAATAGGTCGTTGATGTGAAGTAAAAATAGTGTTGGTGCTAGAATGGATCCTTGCCAGCATTTATGAGTAGAGTGTCAGGGGCACATTTCTTGAGAACAATCGGCGGGATTCCGTCAGATCCACAGGCTTTGTTGGTGTTGAGACCCAGCAAAATCTTTCTGATAGTACGTTGGCGAATGGTGATCTCGGGCATGTGACTGTCAATAGGTGTAATGTTCGAGGGTTGTTTTCCCGAAGAATCCAGAGTGGAATTTCCAGCAAATAGGTGCGCAAAGATATTGGCTTTTTCCTGGGCAGTCGTTGCTAGTGTTCCATCTTCATTGGTTAGGGGGGGAAAAGAGCTGGAAGTGAAGTTTCTTCCCACAGCTTTGGCGAAAGACCAAAATGAACGGGATCCGTTGGGACACTCAACAAGTTTTTTGGCATTATGAGCATCTTTTGAACATTCTATTGTCTCTTTGCATATGCCTCTAGCCTCAACATATGCTGCTCTGGTCTCAGGTCCCGGATTTTTTTGCCATCGATGGTATGCTGCCTGTTTGGAAGCCACAGCTCTAGAGCAGTTTCTGTTAAACCAGGTCTTATCGGATGATGTTCTTCTTTCGGTATTCGGTATGTAAGTTTGCATCCCCAACATGATGATTTCAGAAATTGTCTCAGCACATCGTGTTGGATCTACTGAGGAGAAACAAACTCTCTTCCATGGAAACGCTGAGAAAAACATACGAAGACCCTCCCAGTCGGCCGAATTGTAATGCCACATGAGACGGGGTGGTATTGTGCTGCTCGATGGTAAATGGAAAGAGCATGTTGTGGAGATAAGGGTGTGATCAGAGTTTCCAAGTGGGGCACAAACTTCTATTCTATACGGGTCAGGATTGGTGGTGAGGAAAAAATCTAGTGTATTGGCAGCCTGGTTGTTGACATCAGGGATGCGGGTTGGTAGCTCGACCAGTTGTTCTAGACCATGAGTGATGGCGAAGGCCTCAGCTTGACGACCTGCATCATCAGTTTTGTTAGAGAATTTGAGCCAGGCAGCGTTATGTACATTAAAGTCCCCCATGATTATGGTTTCAGCTGTTGGATGGTTCTCCTGAATGTAGTCCAGTTTGAGTGATAAAAACTCAAAGAGGTTGTTATATGAAGGTTCATTAGGTGATAGGTAAAGGCAGCAGAGGAACTTAGTCACTTTGGTATCAGATAGTTTAAACCACATCACATCAAAGTCTTTCGGTTCCAAACTCTCTTCACGCTGGCATGAAAGGTTAGCCTTAGCGTAAAGGCAGACTCCATCTTTGAATCTGAGTCGAGAATGGAGTTCGTAACCAGGACAAAGCATATGGACCTTGTTGGTGGACGAGTTTACTTGTGTTTCTGTTAGAGCCAGAATATCCGGTTTTTTCGTCTGTAGGTGATGGTGGACGTCATTGATGTTCTTGTTGAGTCCACGGATGTTGCAAAAATTAATCTTTAATGTTGAGTCCCCTCGAGTACCTCTCGCCCGGAAATCCGAATGGAGAGGTATTTTGCTTCCGGAGTGTTTTACTCTAGGAGACTTCATCATTATTACTATTAGGATGCACCTGAAAATAAAGGAGGAATTGGGGAAAAGGAAAGAGGGAAACCGGAAAGTATCGACCGAACGCTGAAACATGGAATGATCCATTTCACAGCACACAAAGTCGATATGGTGGTATTTCACCGGGCGATGAGACCATCTTCCACCTACGGTTATCCTTTTAGTCGCCTCTTACGACAGGCAGGATTTACCCTGGGGCTATTCTGAAGCCGACCCCATACAGCTTAATGATATGCTTAAAGGTTGCTAAATTAATTCTTAACATTTAAGAATTTGTTTGCAGGCGAAATAAAAACCTTTATTAACTCTAAATCAAAAAAAGAAACGACTTTCTTGGGCTAAATAAACCATTTTGTGGACTAATGAGGACTGGAGTAAAGTGATATTTAGTGATGAATCAAAATTTTATATCAGTTTGGGTGATTGTAGGTAGCGTGTAATTTGAAGCAAAGCAAAAGCATTTCATAAAGATTGTCTAAAGCGAACAGTTAAGTTTCATTAAGGAATTATGGTTTGGAGATGCATGTCAGTAAAGGGTCTGGGGAAATTACATTTAAATGCGCAGAAATATCAAAATATTTTAGCAGGATATTTATTACCAAGCAACATTTAAGAGTTGCATCCTAATAAAGATAATATAATTTTTCAACAAGATGGTGCATCTTCACATACTGCTAAATCAACAAGAACATGGCTTGCTGATAATGAGATTACCACCTTGGACTGGCCCTCGAGCAGCCCAGGCCTTAACGTAATTGAGAAACTATGGCATAAAATGAAACGGTGCCTTAGAAATAATCCTCAACGAACTATTCCGGATCTACGTATGAAATTTCAAGAAATTTGGGACTAATTTCCTGCTGAAGAATGCCAAAAGCTTGCGGCAACAATGCCCTTGCGTATAAAAGCCGTAATAAAATTTTGTGGGGATGTTACTCCATATTAAAATAACTGAAATTTTTTATTAAAAAACAACTAAAATTTTGATATCATTCAATTTTCACATTTTTTTACCTTGTTTTAACTTAAAAATTGTGTGACAATTTTTTTTGTATTCAGTTACTCGTTCAAATAAAATGATTAAATGTACTAAACTTACAAAATTGAAAAAAATCATAAATTTTTTTATAAATTTGTTTGATTTTGATACTGTCCGAACATTTAGTGGTTAGGGCTTGTATAGTGCATATTAATATACTTAAATATTTATTATAACGGTCGGCACTGTAGAGACGCGCAATTTGCTGTGGCACACTACTCGTAGCTTGCTTAACATAGACCTATTATCAGAGGAGACGCAACATTTCATTCTTAAAACTCTGTTTGTTTTGTCGCAATGATTACATGAGAGGCCATGAATATGACAAAGAATACCAATCGATTCTCTTTGTCCCGTCCTCGTGCTGGCAACGCTGTAACATTATTGTGGAGTTAAGGCCAGCTTGTAATCAGTGGCGTGCTGTTTGTTTCAAATGAGAATATATTTTTTGGGTTATATTAAGTTTTATATGAGAATATTTTTATAAATAGGTGAAACTCAGTTTTTTATAAAATTGAAGTGTTGTAGCCTACTAAAAGTAATTTTCTAAACCCAAAAAGTTGGGCGCCAAATTGTGTTACCCTAACTAAACTGTTTTTCTAAAGTTACAAAAGTGGGGTGCCAATTTTAAAAAACTTACTAATACCCCAAATGTTAGGCGACAATTTTGTGTTACGTTAAAGTTTCCTTTCTAAAGCCGTCTGAAATAAAAAAATACCTAAATAATTGTCTTTAATATTAATTGGACAAATAAAATGTAATGTATTTTAAATATTAATTTTAATGTTCAAACTATTTAATAACAGCTAAGTAACCTAAAGGAAAAGATTAAAATATTATACTCAGGGTTCCGTGACTCCTTGATTTCTCGATTGGAATAAATTTGAGGTGATGTATAGATTTCTTATGAAATACTACTATAAAATGAATCAGGAAGGTTTATGGTTCTTTAAATAACAACGAAAGAAGGATAATACCACTGAAGTGTTGCTGAACAACAGGGAAATAGGTAATGACTTTTTTTAAAAATATCTCGAAAAGTATTGATTTCCACATCGTTTGGTTTTCAGATTCGTGTTTTACGCCTTAAAATAATACCTGTTAATTTCGATATTGAAATCGTCATCGCTACATCACTGGATGAAAATATAGTTAACAAACTTACTTGTGAAAATAAACGTTGTAAAATTACCGATAATACTCCAAAATCTCGTTGCAACACCTTCGGCAACAGCACTACTAATAATAGCCAATTTCGTAGTATGACCGATTCAGACCAGCCGTGCGGCGTTGTCGCTTATTAAGCAACACATTTCTATGATCTAACGAAATGAAATAGTTTAAAAGTTCAACATTCCATAAAATGAGTTGTAATATTCAGGTTGTTATAATTCATGAAATATTAATAAGAGCATTATGGTCACAATATTGTTGCAAATATAATCAACAAATACTATGGACGATTCAATAAAAATCACAAATCTCCATAACTGAAGAGCAGACAACATCACAGTATAACACATTTCAGTCGACCTTACCAAGATCATACAATCGCCCAGAAAGTGGGGATGTATGATCGTGTTTAAAAGTAAATAGTTCTGTCTCCTCTGATAATAGGTCTATGGTACATACATATTAATAAATCTATGCTAATGCTAATAGGTCTATGTTGCTTACGTATTTTGGTTGGGCGCGAAAATATTTTAACACAGTGTTTAACGACAGTTTTGAACAAGGCATTGTGTAAGTAATTAGTGGCATTTAGTATGGACTAGCAAAATGCCGAACAGAAATAAAAAGTTGCTTCAATTGCTAGAGGAGTATTCTGATGATGAATTTGTGTTATCTGGTTCTTAATAGAACCCTAGTGACAAAGAGGAATCTGACAGTGAAGAAATGAGTGTGACAGTGATTCAAACTCATTCGATGAAAATGCAGAGCTTTAGAGAAATCTAATAAACGACAAAATGATAATAACGAATAGTATAAAGTTTACTGTACTCATCTACGTCTCGATATACAATTTACTGGTAATGAAATCTACGGTGTTTTCATTTCAAAACCAGCTTATCCAAATAACTTTTGATTTTGCGTACATGTAAAAAAAACAAATAACACGTCGAATCTTAAATCACTGAGGAGGTTTAAAAATGTTATTCTGCTGCTACCCCTTTAGCATCCCTCAACCCTTCTTTAAAATATCAAATAGCAACTCCTACTTTGTAATACATCAAATAAAAAACCAAGAAAAATGCGAATTAGCCAAATAAACAACAATTTATTTTATTGATTAATTATGCAAATTACATTAAACATAGCGAAATTACAACAAAAACTAAAATGAAGTTAATTACAAACAGCTCCTTAAATTTATTTACAGTAACTGTTCAAAGTTTGTTAGGTTAGTTTGTTGGCAATAATATAACCTATTTTCAAATTCTGTTCGAACTCTTTGCAAAGTTTCGCTAGTAATTCGTCTACAATATTTAGTTATTCCAAGTTTTAGTTCTTCAATGTCTTCAGAAGGAGTTTTGTCAACTTATGTTTTTAAATAATCCCACAGAAAAAAGTTAAGTGGTGTTAGATCTGGAGATCTTGCCAGCCATTTTGTAAAACCTCTCCTGCCAATCCAATGTCTTGGAAATCGTTCGTCTAGCCATTGTCTTTCAGCTAGTGTGTAATGTGGTGTAGCTCCGTCATGTTGGAGGTATATATTATTCTGTTTATCTAGCACCATATTTCCCTGTTTATCAACTTGTCTTTCTAATGACTAAGTAGTAGTGGATCAATTTCATTTTTTAATAATTGGTATTACAATTCTTCCGTTAGGTTTTGGTCAATAAAAAGTGGTCCAATTATTTAATTTCCTAGAATACCAGCCCATACATTGATCTTCGCTGGTAACTGAGTATTATTCTGTCGAAACACGTGAGGATTTTCGTCATCCTAGTACCTACAATTATGTTTGTTAACAAAGCCATTAAAATAAACCGTTGATTCATCACTGAAAAATATATTTTTACCAAATTTGCGTCTTGTATTTTTTGGGATATTGTTTCACAAAATTTAATTCTGCGGTCATACTCGTCTTTACTAAGCCGATAATGAATCTGTATTTTTTAAGGAAAAATTTTTAACACTTTGTGTATGGAACCAGCATAAATAGGAATAAAATAGGTAGGATCTATAGCAAAATGATCCAGTACTTCAATTTGTGCAGCTTCGTCGAGAACTCTGGGACTATTTTTTTATTACAAACGAATCCAGTTTCTCTAAATTTGCAGGCTAACTCTATTATGGTCTAGTGGCCTTTATGTCTATCAGGATGCCTTTCATTAAAAGCTGGAGCTGTTCTTCGAGCGCACTTGTTTTGATGACCGTAAATAAATATTATTTCTATTCGTTCTTGCAGAGAATAGCTACACCATTTTAAAATAACTTAAGATGCTACAACTACAAATAATGGCTAATTTAACGTAATATTTTTGAAACAAAGAAATAAAATGACAAAAAATGTTAAAAAGGGTGACATGTGTTCGGAAGTAATTTAATTGATCCCTAATTAGATATCTACCTATCCAACAGTGGCCGTTTTTGTTACGGTCTCATGTTATTTCACAAAATTTGTTGTTATCAGCAAAATAAATCGATAAAATAAATTGTTGTATATATAGTTGATTTGTATTTTTCTTGGGTTTTCATTTGATAAATCACAAGGTAGAGGTTGATGTTTGACATTTTATAGAAGGGATGGGGGATGTTTGTCACTAAGAAACAGCAGCATAACATTTTTAAACCTTTCGCTTGATTTAAAATTCGACGTGTTTTTTTTTCTTACATTTACACAAAATCAAAAGTTATTTTCCAGGCTGATTTTAAAATGAAATCACTGTATATCTCCGGTGATAGTTATCTTCCAGATAGAAAAGAAACTAACTCCTTTTTATGTGTACAAAAAACTGATTGATCACGAAATCCTAGAACCTATTGTGGCATGATTGAGGATGAGCATGAAGGAATAAGAAGCTAGATAAAGCTCACCCCTAGAGGCTACAGTTCACCGCACAATCTAGCCCTTCTTACGAAGTTCATGGTTGTATAGGGTGAGATTTTTTTAAAATCGGTAGGTTCTAGGTTAGTGTAACCAAATATATTGAACCTTATTCTTCTCAGGCCGGCGCATGAACATAGTATATGTTCAGCAGTTTCGTCTTCCACACAGCAGAACCGACAGTCCGTTTGTTGGTTCAGATCTATCTTTCTGAGGTGGTATCTTAGAAGACAGTGTCCCGTAAGCAGTCCTGTTAGAATACGCAGGTCATTTCTGCTCCATTCTAGGATCTGCTTAGTTGTGTTTCTCGAGGGTTGTAACGGTAAAAACGTCTTCGAGTGGGTAGGTAGGATGATATAAGTTCCCGCTTCTGTCGAATCTCGCCGTTCCACGATGAGATGTTGAATCTTCGATAGCTACTTGGCTGGTTCGTAGATGTCTATCTGCTGTAGGCTGTCAGTTTTCCTGGCTTTATCGCCATTATTTCGTTTATAAAGTAATTTAAACAAATACACTTTTCATCGATAATATATTGTAGAATTTATACAATGAGCTAACAGTTTCAAGCCTCCTGTATCTTCAGAAAATTTCCACAGGCTGTTGGCTTTTAAATTGATTGATTTTATCTAATTATATTGATGTACATTTTTACCACGTGGTGTTTTAAAGCTAAGCTTGCTTGAACTCTTTCTACGAAGACGAAGAACGAAGTCCTCAAACGGAAGTGGTCAATAGTTTAGTAATAGCCGCACTGATGTCAGCTTTTCTATTGGTTTTGCTTGTGAATTTTATTTATAATTGGTTGCCTATAACAAGCGCTTATCTAAGAAACCAAGTGAATAATTAGTTGCCTATAGCACGCGTCCATCGGCTGTTATAATGAGGTTTTTAAATCAAGGAATGGATTGAAGAAACATTCTACAGTTGAAAATAAAAAAAATTTTTAACAGATTTAGTAAAAGAGTTGTAATAGCTGATAATTACTACACGTTTGTGGCTTTAGCAAAACAGTTACTAGATGCAAATACTCACTTAGGGACTTTACGTAAAAATAGGAAATATATTTTAAAAAATTTACCTTTCAAATAATTAAAAACAGTGGAGATAATTAAAAAGAAACATCGTGAAAGCCTTGTAATAGGCAAATGGCACCTTCGGTATCGCGTTATTAATAGTTGGTAGTTTTTTTCGTCTAATTGCTAGGCAACAGTTTCTTATTAAACAACCCAAATTTTCCCGACAAAATCTAGACCCGAGGTAGCGTGTCAAGCCAAGTTCAAGCTAAAAGAATGGCGAGCGGTACGGTGTGTAATATTACACGAACCATTTGGAGCCACTTTTGATCCCCTCAAAACTCAAAATTCATAAATACACCTCAAACAGTTATTTAGATATTAACGTCCAAAAATCATCATTTTTATCAATGACTGACCTATAGATCAGAACTCTAAGCCAGTTCCAGATGACCTAGAAAGTTCAAATTTGGCGTCCAGATAGGTAGTTGAGTAAATACAAATGAATAAATCAGAAACTAGTAAGTTTTTATCATTTTATTATAATTTTTTAATTAATTGATTCTCTTAGGAACACTTACTTATAGTGCCTGAATCAGCAATCAAAATTGATGACAGCCGGTGTTTATGTGGATTTTAAGGTCTTTATGTGAATATATAATGAGTGGCATACCACCCTTAATTTTTTTTAATCTAAACATATCAGTTTTAGTTCTTATAACTACTTATAACTAAGAGTATAGTCGAATTTCGTATTTATTACGTTATTTACTGGGATTTAGTATTAATTATACAAGCAAATCTAGAAAATAATACAAAAAAGACAATTATATATATATATATATATATATATATATATATATATATATAAACGTAGGAACAGTAATAAGTACCTACTAATAATTTCTGTACAAAAAGTAATAATATCCCAACAAAAACATAAATGCGAAATGAGAGCCAAAAGTTCAATATTATGCCTTGGTTGTTGACTTCAACGACAAAAGAAGTGAGATCTAAATGGGTGCCAAGTTCAATGGTCAGTCCTGAAATTTATTTATAACAACATAAAATATTTTATAACAACTTAAAATATCATTTCTTCTAATAACTTGGGATAATATCAAGCCAAATTTTCGGAAAAATAAAATAAGAACTTACAGCTTTAAAACTTGCGAAAGCTATAAACTCCCTCACTATAAGATAGGTTAGCTTGACGTCCTTCAAAAATGTATACCTATACTTTTTCGCGAAAAAAATTTACACTATCTCTTTGATAGATAAATTTGCAAAAATTTATCACCCCTTTCGGGATTTTTTAACTATTATTTAGGATTTTTCCTATTATTTTTTATTTTAAACCACCAAATTACGTACCTATACAGATACACACATGGACTTTTATATATATTTTTTAAATTTTCTTTAGGATTTTTCCTATTATTTTTCTTTGTAAACCACCACTGTATCAAAGCGAACAAAACAAAAAAAACATTCAAATCGGTCAAGCCATTTTTTAGTTTTAGCGAGACTAACTCACGGCAGTTCATTTTTGTATATATAGATTCGACAACCAACTGACACTTTTTTGGATTTTTTAAAATCTAAATACGTCATAATCAGAATACATTATTTCTGAAATAGAACTGTTTTGCTTTCTAACAAAACAGATATTATGTGTGTAAAATAGCACAATAAAGACTTTTATGTAGCTTAATTTCTCTTTATAAATTACTTTTTCAAAATAAATTTCTGAACGCTCCTATAAATATTTGTCACTGGTGACAGATGACAGATCAACTTTACATCCTTTCGTCTGGAAATGTATTTCTGATTCGACAACCCCCTTTTACCCTTAGGGTGTCGGGTTGGGGATTTATATTATAGGTTTAAAACCCTTATTTAATATCATAATATATATTTTTAATTTGAGTGGACCCGAGTTTACTGTACTGACGGGACGAACATCAAATGTTTGACAGTTTGTATGGGAAAATTAAATTGTCGTTTTTAGTATTTTCCTCGCAATTTTTACTTATTTTCTTACCGTTTAAACCTTTCCTAAAATTCCACAAATATTTCAAGATCAAAATTATCCAAATCGGTCCAGCCATTCTCGAGTTTTAGCGAAACAAACGAACAGCAATTCATTTTTATATATAGAAGATTAAACTTGGATCTTATTTCAAATTTATGTTTTTGATAGCATATAAACCTCTCGTGCAATTTTAAGTGATAATAGAATTGGATTTTGATATTTAATTAGTATTTTTGATATCTGACTTAAAGCCCGTTCATTAGAAATAAGTTTTCCATGCGGTACGAACGCCCATGGTAGCAGCGGCAGTTCGTAGGTACTGCATCTTATTCAATATCAAATAAAGTCGAAACATAATTCATCGCCTAACGGCTTTAAAAGTGATTCAATATGTCGCTATATCCGGACACACATGACGAAGCAAAGATATTTGTACGGGATCACGACACTGCTTTACGTTGTTACTACAACAAGGAGATTTTTAAAAGATACCACAAAACAATAATAATTACCTAAAGTTTAATTAAAAATACGAAAAAGAGGAAAGCACTGATACGGGGGCATCTCCCCATCACGATGTTGGCAGCAGTGACGTTTTTAGTTTGTGCCCTTGGCGGTGGTCACAAAAGAGACTGGTGAAGCCGCAGAGGTGTGTTCCCATGGCGCCGGACCCTCAGACAGGTAGCACAAGACGTGCATGTAGGATACGCATATAGGTAGATACACAGGAAAGAAAGAAACAGAGAAATAAAGACGGCCACGATTGTTGATGTTTGATGGATAACAGATCAGTGCTGTAGAATAATATAACTTTATCTTTGACGAGAATCTGATTATTTTAAAATAAATTAATGTAAGATTTGTTATACGAGCAAATTTAACAGGTACTATTCATTCATGGATGCTCGACTAAAAATAAATACTAAATTTTTGTAAGGAACGTTTGCTTTGGGATGCCGTGTATAGTCCATTCAGTAGCGGTAAAAATAGGGTATTACCTTCGAATTCTTTCAAACAGCACCGATTTTGATGAAAATTTGTAAACAAGCTCATTTTTCCATCGAGCCCACCCCAGCCTGCAAAGTTTATTCAAATGCAATACGTGACAGCTAGTTTAACGAGTTTCAATTAGTTTCATTTACTGACGTCGGCAGAAAAATCAGCTCCCTTGTAAATTTTCCGATAACATTAAAAATGGAATTTTCACGTACTTGATTTTCGAACACGAATATCGCCTATAATAAACATCTTTTCGATAAATGAACCACACAAAAAAATTGCTTCCGATCCAAACTAAATTGCTCCGTGTTCAGATCATCGAAAGGTGGATGCAAAAATGAAATAATTGTTAAACAATAGCTGTCGCGAATTGCATTTGAATAAACTTTGCGGGCTTTGCTCTACCGACTTGTCCATTCACACTCGCCTTATAAATTTGTTTCGGCAATCTTCCTTCATCCATCCTTTATACGTGTCCAAACCATCTAAGCATTCCTTTATCTATCTTTGTACATAAAGCTATGCAGTGTCCCATTCATTTGTTTTTCTGCCAACACCCTTCGCTCAATGTCACTGTCATACTTTCCATCTCCCGTAAACTCTGAACCCATGTATACAAACTCATTTACTTGTTCCACTCTTTCTCCCTTAATCAGAACTTTACAGTTTGTCATGTTTTCTTCTCTTTTAAAAACCATTACTTTTGTTTTGCTTACACTTATTTTTATGTCTGTGGTTTTTTCATCGATGTAACATTGAAATCAATGACTTCCATTTTTAACACAAGGGGTAGTTTTCACCGCTTAAAACAAAAAGCACACCTCGGCACAAAATAACTTTTGATTAGGAGGGAAAAATGACCGAGCCCACCCCACCCCTACGGGATAAAGGCGTGACTATGTGTATGTATGTATGTATCGATTAAAATTATGTTTAAATATGTAGAATAAACATTCTTTCATGTTTTGGAGTATAATTTATAATATTTTACAATGATTCAACCCTTCAAAAGTAATTTAAGTAAAAATGTGCATTTATAATAAATTAAAATCCTACTATCCTTTGTTATATAATTTATTAATTATTCGAATGTTTCAACCACCCCCTAACGATATAATTTAATAAAATATTTGTTTTCAACAGTTTTAAATGTTGCAACGCTGAATTTATAATAAATTAAAATTCTGCCATTCCTTGTAATATAATTTATGAATTCATGGAATGTTTCACCTCTTTAAAACAACCCCCTCAAGACATAATTTAAGAATATACTTACTAGTGGCATTGTATATGTTTTATAAATGCTCCAAAGTTGTCAAGTTTATACTATTTCGGAGTATTTTACGCGCTCCGAAAATTTCACAGGAAAAAACGCGTTTGGTTTTTTAACGATAACTTCATTATTTTTGAAGATAGTGGGATGAGCAAAAAAAAAGGTTGCAGGTAATTTTAAAAACTATAAGCTCCGGTATAATAAACTTTTTTTGAATTTTTTGTTTTTGACATTTTTTAGTTTAAAGGACTTTGAGAGGGTGGTCTTCGCACTGAAATGCAAACTTAATATAGCCATATCTCAGTTAATTTTTATCGGAGCAAAATATTTAGTAAAAAAAACAACATATTTGTACTCTTGAATTTTTGCGTATATATTTAAGTTTTTGAATTATTGTAAAAAAATTATCAATTTTTAAAACAAATAATTTTCCATGTAAATCGAACTTTTTTCGAAATATAAACATCTCATATCTTGAACATATTGTTAGTACCTAAATAAAGTAAACTGCACATGGATAGGTACGGTTTAATTTTGATTCTGATGGCAAAGTCATTGGTTTTATTGTCGATTTTTTGACGTGATAATGTCTCAAAAATCAATGAACGCCGGCTGCACGCACGAAAAAGCATGAATCATTGTCACGTTCCGCCTGTGCCGAGCGTGCAAGCGAGAGCGCGGAACAAGCGATAGAGAGGCACGATCGGCCTAAGCGTTCGGCTTGTGACGCATTTTTCACTCCATCGGCCGATGCGTTATTTGAATTAATTTATCGATAAAAATGTAATTTTTAATTAACTCCTTTGTATTATACAAAATAAAGATAATTCAGTGATAATAATTCAATTCAATTCATAAAAGTATGCAATTTTGCCGATTTTCTGCTTGATAATTTTATTTATACTCTTTTATTATTATTATTATTTAAAATTGTTATTTTATATTATTATTATATTATATTATATCTACTTATTTTGAAAACACGTTATAATTACAATTTTCATACTCTTATAAAATACGTCTGCCTTTTGCAGATTTTAATTATTAACTCTTAAACTTAAATATCAACAAATCTCCTGGATACATCGTTTCTTTACTGTTTAAATACATGTTAACTATGATATTACATAATAAGTTATAATTTATAAATCTCTTTTGACCTCTGACTGAACTGTCTACTCTACAAGACCAGACTTATAACCCCAAATACATCTGTCATATTTACAGTTGTCTATAACATTCTTCTTTTTATTTTTATAACCAAAATTATTATTATTGTCAATGTAAACTAATTTTTTTTTAAATTTTATTCTTTACAATTTTATGAAATTTTAAAATATTTTTTTTTAACAAATTCTCATATCATATATATATATATACATATATATATATATATATATATATATATATATTTATATATACATAAATTGTTATGATTTTTCAATACTTTCTACGTGAATATTGTATCCCCTTTCCATGGCAATAAAGTTATTATTTTTTGAGATATTTCGGGTTAAACATGAAGCTGCACAATTATTTTGATTTTAATGTGTATTAATTATGTCGGTGTTTTGGGTCATTTTATTTCATTTTTTACGCGAATGAAACTTTAATCTTTATTAACAAAAAAAAATTTTTATTTATCCAAATCTTTTCAAAGAATAGATGCATTTACAATATCTAAATCAGATAAATAAATGCAATTTTAATCATTTCTCCATTGTATTTAGATAAATTGTAAATTTCGCTAATTTTATTGTCAATCAGCCACATATTTTTTAAAACTAGAGGATCGTTTAGCAAAGGAATAATTAAACTTATTAAGGTAAACGGTGGTCACATTGAACATTTGTTATAAAAGGTTTCTAAATTTTGTTTATGTGCTTTTTAATATTTGCTTCTTAATAAAATTGTTCTTTTATTTGTATTATAACATTTTCAAAACCACAATTTTTTTTTAATTGTTTAATTCATCTATTCGTTGAAAAAATTTCGATAAATAAAATTGTTTTTTTTAAAAAAAGTTTGAAGTTTCATTCGCGTAATAAATGCCATCATATGTCCCAACACACAGACATAATTAATACACATTGAAGTTAAAATAATTGTGCAGCTTCATGTTTAACCCGAAATATCTCGAAAAATAATAACCTTATCGCCATGGAGAAGGAGTACAATACTTACGTAGAAAGTATTGGAGAAATAAAAATTTTTGTTAAAATTGCAATCCCGCCAGCGGCGTAGAATTTGGAAGGGATCAACCAGTTACTTGCCGCTGTCGTACGCCGCTGGTAGTAGCCAGAAACGTTCATTTAATATAATTTAGTAGGGTGTATAGTGTTTACACTTCCCACTAAATATGACAATAATACTTCTAATAGTTTTAAAGTACTGGGCACAAATAATTTTAAAATTTTAAAATAAAACACCCTGTAACTCAGACAGGAGACACATTTTGTCTAGGTGATTTGGGTTGAATCTTAATATTTTGAGTTTAGGATTTTATGGTTAAAATATTTCCAATTAGTAATGAAACACCCTGTATATGAAATAAAGGAACGAATATGCCATAACATATTTTTATGTATGCATACAGATTGTCTCAATAAAAATTACACAAAGTCGATAATAAAACATGACCATTGAACTTTTTTAATATTTTCAGTGCTCCCAATATTTTGGCCAAATTTTTACAGGAGTAATTTAAAAAAGAGGTTGGTTAATTGGCTTAGCCCTGACATTGATCTATTAATAATGTAGGTACGTGTAATTGTGAAGCATATATTCTGGGTGAGTAGTGTTGTATCAAACAAAAGTGACGTAGTAACTTTAATAGCCTTCAACTGTTTCTTCCTTATTATCTTCCTCGATAAATTCGAATTGTTTGAGCAAATAAAGTGAGAGGTCGTCAAGATGACTATATCCTTGTTATTTACTGTCGAAAATCCTTGAGTATAATTAACGAAAAACTAGTGCAAACTTTACTTAAGCGAATTATAATTATGGTTTTTATCTTTCTCGTTAGCCAAATTAGCTTTTTTTTTACAAACAGCACTATATTTTCTAATCTAAAGTATCAAGCAAGGAAAACAACATGTTAAAAGAAAATTATTCTTATAATCATAAATATTATACAAAAAGATGCTTCAACCATATCTTGCATTTTAGTTTTTCTACTTGTCTTGCGTTTATAAAAAAAAACATAATGACGGAAGTAGTGACAAAAGCAGACTTTTAATATTTGACAAGTAATTTTTTGTTATTAACTTTCCAGTGGAAGTTATAGCAATGGGTCCGATTTTGCGAATCCCGAATTTTAACATATCTCCTCATTTCAAGGTCCCCAGAGTGTAATACAATAGTTTTTAAGTGGACGTCTGTGTGTGTTTGTACGTATGTTTGTATATTCGTATGTTCGTATGTGCGTTCGGAATTATTTTTCGTCTCGATTATCTCGAGAATAAAAAATGATATCGTCGCGGGACCAATTGCATTCGACGCATAATTACGCAACTTAGAACTGATTAGATTTTTAGCAAAATCGGTCCTGCTGTTTTTAATAGAGAATAAAAAAACTGAAAAAAATGGTAAACTTTTGGAATTATTTTTCGTCTTGATTATCTCGAGAACAAAAAATAAAATCGACGAGGGACCAATTGTATTCGACGCATAATTATGCAACTTATAACTGATTAGATTTTCAGCAAAATCGGTTGTGCTGTTTTTTGTAGAGAATAAAAAACCGAAAAAAATGGTAAACTTTTGGAATTATTTTTCGTCTCGATTAAATCGAGAACAAAAAATGATATCGTCGTGGAACCAATTGCATTCGACGTATAATTACAAAACTTAGATCTGATTAGATTTTTAGCTAAAATTGGTCAAGCTGTTTTTTATGGAGAATCAAAAAACTGAAAAAAATTGTAAACTTTCGGAATTATTTTTCGTCTTAATTATCTCGAGAAAAAAAATTATATCGACGTAGGACCAATTGCACTTGACGCATAATTATGCAACTTAGAACTTATTAGATTTTCAGCAAAATCGGTCAAGCTGTTTTTTATGGAGAATCAAAAAACCGAAAAAAAATGTAAACTACCTGAATTTTGCAATTTATAAATTATACTATAATACAGAATTTTAAGATCTTTTTAATAATATGATAATTGCAAGTTAGGAATATTTGTATGAAAAATATGATGACAATATTTCATAAATATAGATGGTTTTAGAAAACAAAAATGGGAATTGGAGAATTTTAAACTTGTGTCAGTATTGAGAGAATAGCATTAAAGACGCTATAACAGTGAAAAATTATTGTTAGTAACAATCAAGCATTGTTGATAACAATTGAATATTATTACTTACAAATGATTATTGATCATAATAATTAAAAAAAAAAATTCAATTGTTATAAACATAGAAAATAGCTCCCGCTTATGAATTGATAAGAAAAAGTTTGAAAGAATACGGTTGACATAAACAGAATATTGTTAATGACAATTATAATTTGTTATAAACAATTTAAAATTGTTTTTTAAAATAATTTTAACAATAATAATTATTACAACAACAAAACATATGGTATTTTTTTATTTTTTTCACTGGGAAGTTAGTCGTGTGGACCTCTCAGGTCGCACCTAGACCACCGAAGAGCACTGATATTTTTTTATTTGTTTTGTAGTCCATTGAAATGTTACATTTTTTAGGCCTTACCTTGCGTTTTTTAGAGGACGCAATTTTATTTTTTTTATGTGTAGGGGGGGTCAGTGTAAAGCTAAAACCAAGTTTGTGGGGTCGCCACCCTTGTCCCACGGCCGCCATCTTGAAAATAGGGGTTGAAATTGTTTTTACGATATATCTCTTAAACTATTTATTTGATAAAAAAAATTTATTAACATTTTTTATTGAAACTAAATTCTCTACAACTTTGGTACAGTAATTTTTTGTCGTAGAACTATAAATAAAAAAGTTATAAGCGAAAATCTTTAGAGATTCGAGAAAAAAATTTATATTTTTCGATATAACTTTTTTTTTTATCATTTTACGAAAAAATGATATCTGACCATTTTTGTAGATCGTTTTTGGAGGAACAACTTTTATTTGCATCATTTTTTCATTAAGTCAATAGCTAAGGTTTTACAGCTCTCCGAAGTGAGTACTATTTTTCAATATTCTTAACTATACCTATATTATACGTGTGTATATAATATGTCATCAGTTATTGTTTTTTTTTTTATTTTGTTATTATAACTTTTTTAATTACAAATTTTGCAAAATTATTAATAATTAATTATTGACTCTTTTCCCCACCAACCACGAGGTAGAGTCTAGTGCGCGTTTCTTTTTACGTGTTATCCCCAATAGGCATAATCCACGGTGATTTTCTAAATTAGAACTACTCCGTCCTCAGTCGTTTCGATGGACCAGGCTGCGGCTCAGCATCTGATCGGCTTTCTGAATTAAATACCAGTGGGAGAACTGGAGAAGGAAAGGGTGTTAATGTCGGCAGTTCATCATCATGATTATAAAAAAAAAGTTATATCGAAAAATACATAAAAATTTTTGTCTCGAATTTCTGAAGATTTTCGCTTATAACTTTTTTATTTATAGTTCTACGACAAAAAATTACTGAACCAAAGTTGTAGAGAATTTAATTTGCAACAAAAAATGTTAATAAATTTTTTTTATCAAATAAATAGTTTAAGAGATATATCGTAAAAACCATTTCAACCCCTATTTTCAAGATGGCTGCCGTGGGACAAGGGTGGCGACCCCACAAACTTGGTTTTAGCTTTACACTGACCCCCCCTACACATCAAAAAAATAAAATTGCGTCCTCTAAAAAACGCAACCCCAAATGTAACTTTTCAATGGACTATTGATTGAGGTGTTATTTTGTGATTTTACAGGAAAAGAGTGCCATGTTGTGAATAATAATCTGTAGGTCAATGCTTTTATTTTTTAAAATATGACGATACAAAGATAAATCTATGGTTTAATGTTGTGGAAACTAGATCCATAATTTATGAGTAATATAAATGGCTAGTGCATTCACCTGATGGTATCGTATTAGAGAAAGAAAATTTTTTATTTTACTAAAAATAAAATGTCCATTTGCTGGTGAAATTATGCCATTAACCCTCAATAGATGTTATTAATTTTTAAAAAATACAAAAGCTGCTATACATTTTTCGCATGAATGCATCTGCTTGGAAAGGTTTGCATATGATATAAGGCTGAAAAAGGCTGTTGTTTATATGGCTGATTTGCATTTTCCCTGAGTTTTCATATTGATTAACTCAAGGTAGAGGTTGCTATGTGACATTTAAAAAAGTGTTGAATGATGTTAAAGAGGTGCCACTTGGAAACAGCAGAATATCATTTTTAAACCTACTCCTTGATTTAAAATTCGACGTGTTTTTTGTTTTTCTTACATTTTCGCAAAATCAAAAGTTATTTAGACTAGCTGGTTTTGAAATGAAAGCACTGTCTGTTAATTTTACCATAACAGTTTTAAAATAAGTTTTACATTAGTTTATGTAGATGATAAATAAATTAAAGTACATACCTACGTGTCGCACTGAGCGTGGTATCTGGCGCTCGCCCATGGTCGAAAAATACTAAGCTCGATTTCAAAGTACGATGCTGTGAGGTGCGGTGCGTCGTTATGGCCACCGACTAAAAAGAAATAAAACAAACGTTTCTTATTAGAGAGGCCCATGCCATTTTTTAAAGTTTGTCAAAAGTTTTAGTGACATGAACCACCCATACATCTTTGTTAGAAAATTTATCACTGAGGGCAGTGCCCCATCGCAGCTAACACTGAGCAGCGCTCTAGATCATTAACAAATTGTTGTTTTTATATCACTATGTGGCAAAGTGGCACACATTTAGGCAACCAATTTTCTGATTCCCAAATTTTCTTACAAAACACTGCCTTCTGATGTATTTACTTACAAACATATAGTCACGTTTTTTCAGTTAGGGGTTTGCAGAGACCACTTCATTTGACTTGCTACAGTTCTTATACACATCTTTCGCTTCTTCTTTACACGCTTATCTCACTATTCTTTACATTGTCCATCAGAGTCACTCCGGCTATACTTCTGAATCTACTCATCTCCACAGTGTTGATCTTACTTTAATGCTTCTTCTGTCAAACCGAACATTCACTACCAGGGACCAGCACTCCTTTATGCTTTTTTTGACAAGTTCTTGCTGCTCATAAAGTTATGAAGCGCCCCATTTATTTATTTTCCTTCCAACACCCGTCGCTTAATGTCACAGTCATGCTTTCCGTCTCTTGTAAACTTTGAACACAAGTATACAAACTCATTCACTTGTTACACTCTTTCTCTTTTAATCTGCACCTCGAAGTTTGTCATGCTTTCTTCTCTTTTAAAAATCATTACTCTCTTTATATTTATTTATCTCTTTGATTTTTAGGGCATCATGCAAAATATCAACCATCGCCTGCAACTCATTTTCAGATAAAACTTGTTCATTGGCATAAAGGAGGCATTTGACGATCAAAACAAACTAAATTGTACTTTAACCTATAAATTAAAAATATACGTAAACAAGAGAATTATTCTTTCTAAGAACTCGTCTGCAAATTCATGTAGAAACCCATTAGTAAGTTGGATGAATTAAAGGAGATCGATTCTACATTAGTGTCATTTTTATTATTGTATGTTTTTTTACAGAACAATTTATCATCTACCTAATAACTGTATCTGAATTTTCGTCAGTCTCCTGTGTTTACTGTAAAAATATGAGACATTGGCCGTGGTCTCCTTCTTCAGACATTTATTAATATTCACGCGTATACTTTTTTTATTATTCGACAATAGGAAAAATCTCGTAACGCGAGATGGCGCTGTCAATAGCAAAATTTTTGATTGAGGTGTGAACAACAAATATTCTGTCATTTAATCACTTGTAAACCAAAGTTTTTATTAAAGGGAATTTTAATTATCTCAGAGATTTGGGTTGATTTTTTGTGTTAAACTATTGGATTAAAGCTGGATTTAAGGTTTGTTTTTGACGTTTCAGTTTTATTGTCGCTGAATTCTTGTTTAATACCAGTAAAGACCAGGTGTGTCCAAGTATCAATTTTGGTTCGTTTTCGAAGTTTTTCAGTTCTGCTGTCACTGGAATTCTTGTTGTAATTCCTATGAAAGTCGAAATATCAATTTCGGACATTATGTAAAATGTGGGTGAACGTGTTCGATCAATTAAGGTAGGTGAAGGAGTTTTTAAGGCTGACCACATCATTTTATGAGGAATTGACGGTCTCAATGAAAAAATCATCAAAAGTTTTTACATGAGGTCCGTTTCTGAGCTGCCTTAGAATTTGAAACGATATAATGGAATTTCCATTGGTGGAGCATTGTGCAAGAGCATATTTTTCGCGATTTTATCACCATATCACCTTTTTTAATCGTTTGCATTTTCGGATTTTGTGGTTTATTAACACCAAATCCTCACAAAATATCGTTCAAATATAACACTTTCAATGTTTAAATTGCTCAAAATAATATGTAAAGATCACTTTTCACCCATATAAACAAATGGAGGTTGGTTTGTTGTTCACACCTTGAGAAGTTCAAAAGATCAATAATAGATGTCGCCCACTCCGTGCAGACCCTTTCAATTAATTTCCAATAACATAAAATTGTATCGATTTTGTTATTGAAGGCGCCATCTGTGAGTTTGTCTCGGAAATTTTCGACCGATTGGAAAAAACCACTAAATGTTTAATTAATTAAATAACTTTTTCGTAAAAAAATTAAAAAGTTTCTACTTAATTTATATGAAATCGTGGTATAAATTTAAATAGACTTCTTTTGTTATCAGGTAATGTTTAACCCAAGCAGACGTAACAGCCACGAACAAACACTTCGGTCCGATTCCTAATGGAGAATTAAACACCACCGACCCCAACGGTTTAAAAAAACTTCATACATCTTTATAAAACTTGATAAATGAATATTTAAAATGGTCTAATTGCCGTAAAATGATCCCTGTTAACAAATTCGATTGCCATGAAAACGATTTTACTAACTGATAGCTCAAAAAAAGGAAAAGTCATTCTTCCATCATTTATCAAAATACCTTATGTATACCAACGATAAACTTTTTTTGGTATAAGTGGTTATACCATTAAAAATAATGAGATATTTTGCAACACGCAAAGATATGTTTTTTTTACCGCGCGTTGTATAAATGTTGCTATTTAATTGTCCGGAAATGGCAACACTGTTGTTGCTTTGACGTACTTACCTAAGCCTATAGTTTGACAATTTTGACTATAATCAGAACGTTGACACCACCTGAAACCAGTGTATATCGTTTGTTCAGTAAATACACATAGTGCCAAAAGTTTTGCATCACGCAGTTTTTTATCAAGAAAGAGTAAAAAAGGTCATGATTTTTTTTATTACTTTTTACCATTATTAGATAGAAATGTCAAATTAACGTTAGGTTAGGTTAGTTGGCGGTGTAAACAAATTTTAATCATTTCATGTTTACTTACTTACTCACTCCGTGGCTTACAACCCAGGGTGGGTTCTTGCCGACTTCACAATAGTCCTTCACTGTTGTCTGTCGCTCATGGCATCGAGTGGATTTTGGATGCCCATTGCCCTTAGGTCTTTGGCAATATTGTCTCTCCATCGGAGTCGTGGGCGGCCTATGGGTCTTTTATTACCCTTTGGTTTTTCCTCCCATACAAGCCTGACAGGGACATTATTTCGAAAGACCGTCGCTCAAGGACAGTATTTGGCCTTTCTGGTGGCATGTTACAGAGCAGCATTAAAAAGCGGTGGTGATAGCGAAATTGATTCATGAAGACAACATCTTAGTTAATCTACTCAATACAGTGTACATCACTGGAGAAATACCAGAAGATTGGCTGAAGTCCGTGTTTATAACAATGCCTAAAAAACGTGCAAAAAAAAGCAGTGATTACAGGTTAATAAGTCTTATGAGCCACACACTAAAAGTAGTTCTTAGCATTATACATAGAAGAATACGCAACAAATGTGAAAGTGATCTGGACGAAACCCAGTTTGGTTTTCGAAACGCTCTTCTTACCCGGGAAGCAATGTTTGCCTTAATTATACTTCTTCAAAAGTGTCGTGATCAACGTAAAGACATTTTCGTATGCTTTATAGACTAAGAGAAAGCATTCGACAGGGTACAACATGATGATATATTGAAGAGTAATGGAGTTGATGACAGAGACATACGCATTATTAAAAACCTGTATTGGCGACCAAAAGCAGTGGTTCGGGTCAATGGAAAACTTAGCGACGAATGACAGATTCGGCATGGAGTGAGACAGGTATGTATAATGTCTCCACTGTAACCTATATTCTGATAAATATTTAAACAGACGTTGCTTGACCAGGATTGCGGAGTTAAGATTAACGGCGAACTGATCAATACCATTCGCTATGCCGATGACACCGCAATCTTATGTAATGATCTCCAGGACCTTCAACGTCTTTTAGACTTGGTCAACGTGATGGGACAAGAAATGGGTCTTAACATAAATGTAACTAACACTAAGTTTATGGTTTTCAGCCGTTAGCCGTATAATGATGCTGCACTGCAGATGAATGGTCAAAACATTGTTTCAAATATCTTGGTTGTTACATTACAGAGCATCTCGACCCGGATAAAGAAGTCAAGTGCAGGATCGAGTCAGCTCGTGCAACCTTTGAAAAAATGAGATCGCTCTTCTGCAATAATAATCTAAATTTAAAGCTCCGCTAGAGAATGATCAAGTGCTACATATGGTCCATACTGTTGTTAATCGTCTTGAAGCATTTAAAATGTGGCTACATAGACGTATGCTCCGAATCCCATGGGTAGCTAAGCAGACAAATGAAGCGGTTTTAAATAGAGCAAATGCCGTCCGCGAACTACTAATAGTTAAATGCCGAAAGATGTCCTATCTATCCCTTTTTAATGACGTTGTTTATATCAAACACCTCCGAGAAGTTTTGTCCAACTCTAACTTTGCTTTTTGAGCCGCCGATACATAGTTGGGTGGGGAGTTTTTCGGGAAGCTCAGTTCTTCCATCGCTTGTCACAAATTTATTCTCCGGACGGTGTCATAGGCTTGCCTGAAATTGATAAATAGTTGATGGAGGTCTTGATTAAATTCCTAGCATTTTATGTTTGACAGTGTTCAAGTGTTGTTTTCTTTGTTGCTATCAGCTCGGATTAAAAGTGTGCAAAAATGGTCCGAAATGTAATTTCGCAATTGGAAAGGTCCAGAATAGTGATCATGATCAAAGAGGGTTATTCTCAAAGAGAAGTTGCTTCGAGTTTGGGAATCAGCCTAAGCGATGTATCCCGAACCTGGAATCGGTTCATAGCAACGAGTTCAACAAAGGATTGTCCAAGAAGTGGCAGGCTCCGTGTTGGTAATGCAAATTCTGATAGATTTATGTCACTGGCGGCCCGCCGGATCATATTTTCATCCATTGGTAACATTCAGGGAGAAGTTAGACAAGTTACTTACTGGTGTTGCGTTATCCCTTACTACAATCCGGAGGCGAATAGCTGGCTTTGGAGTGCCGAAATTAACATTGCGACACCGATGACTCGATTATAGTGGTGCCACAGATTAACTACGCACAGATGCGAAACCTGGCGAAAGATCAAAGGATTTTTTGATTTATGTAAGTATGGACATTTAAATGAGTTTGATTGCCACTTTTGTTGCTCAAATTACTTAATAACGTTTCTGTGCGATCGGGGCTTACGTCTCAACATCACGAACGCGCTGTAAAAATCTTTAAATACACACGAGGATATTAAAATTGATTTGAATATTCATCGCTCTCGCCGTAAGACTTTCTGTCTCAACTTTCGCAACTGTCCGTAATCTTTGGTGGTGCCGAACATTCCAGGGGCGGGGTATGGATGTTTGGTGACACGTGATGTTTTCGGATGAAACCCGTGTTTGTCTAACTTCCAACCGCAGAAGCTGTGTTTGAAGGGAGCCTGGAGACTCAGAATTGACTCAGATATGCTGTCGAAATTGTTCCATATTGTGGAGGGAGTGTTTTGCGCCAGTATCATGATTGGTGAACGAACGCCACTGGTTCCTATTCCAGCAACGTTAAATGAACAAAATTAAATCGTGTACATTCTCCGGAGACATGTTCGACTATGGAGAGGAGCAGTTGAAGAGCATTTTGTTTTTATGGATGATAATGGCCCTCCCCACAGAACTAATGTTGTCCGTAATTTTTTAGAGGAGGAAGGAATCAACCGTATAGAGTGGCCCCATAAGTCGCCATGCTAGGATGTGCTTAAAAGGGCAATTGCTTGACGTCCACAGCCTCCACTAAGCAGGCAGGATCTGATAAGAGTTGCAATAGAAGAATGGCAAAACCTACCCTTCTAGACCATCGATGAGTTAATTATGAGCATTCAAGCTTGCATTAACGCGGGAGGTGGAAATACGTTGTTTCAGTAATATTTGTTGTGGTAATTGTAAAATGTAATTAACTAATTGTTTAGTAAAACATATCTAATAAATACTTTTTTAAATCACCCTATATATTGACACATTACATTTATTATTTGCTAATGGAGATTGTAAGAAAAGGCTATTAAACCATCAAACCTTCGTGGAATCAGATATATCACTAAAACTGGGTAATGCAAAACTTTTGGTACTATGTATTGGTACTATGTGGTCGGTTGTAGTGCAATCAAAATCGATTTATGTCACCAGAAGAGGCAGTTGATAAAAAAAGCAGCTCACTATTTTTTGTTTGACATTCGGCGAGAAACAAATAAAGACTAAGTAATTACCTATATTATTAATTTTAACGTTTATTTTCCCGCGCTGTCATTCTATCGAAAAACATGTTTTGACGCCAGGTGTGATTGCATTTGCTATAACCTATGTATTTACTAAGAGGGAAGTAATTTTGATATTTGAACGTTATTAAAGTCAATATTTTATATTGGAAAGAATTCAGATATGTTTCTACCATTGTCCTCAATTTTTGTTTATCTGGCTGCTACTCCAAGTGGTCGATGCATCGTGGAGGGTGAAGCTGTTCTTGCAGCAAACCACATTATTGTTTGTGGTGTCAAAGAAAAAAAGGATGATAAGTGGATAATCAGATCTCATTGTTTGCAGATCAGTGCTATTAAAAGTGATTCTCATGATATCAATGGATGAGATAACTTCAATGATTATTATAAGTAGTTATTTACTTTTGATTTCAATAAAAATAACTAACAAGAGGACTTGCCTGTCTTCTTTTAATGAGTTTTTCATATCTTTTCTTTTCCTCTTCTATCTTCAGACTTTTGGATTTTGTTATAAATCTATTTTAAATTTGGTCTCCCAAAATTTCTTTCTATCAACCATAGTCACCATTTCCGATTCTCTAATATGCTCAACTCATTGACCCTCATTTGGGAAATAATGAAAAGTCGAATTGGAGTTTTTTATACACTAAGTTACACCCAGGTACACAACAATTTGCTCTGCTGGTCATTTTCACTAATAACAAATTATTAGTCACTATTAAACAAATGCGAGCTTCAAGGTATATAAACACAAAGCAATCACACTTGTTTCTGACGTGATATTGATGCGAGATTATTCCGTCAGATTGCAGATTGCTTAGCGTTAAAGGACAATACTGAATGCCGGAAAATGGCGCTCAACGTACAGATGTAGCGTAAACATTTGGCTCATCTCAAAGCATAAATTCTCTTTATAAAAAAATTGTTGTTTTTATGGCTGATTTGCATTTTCTTTAGGTTTTCATTTGATGCATCACAACGTAGGGGTTGCTATTTAACATTTTAAAGAAGGGATGGAGAATGTTAAAGGGGTGCCGTTTGGAAACAGCAGAATAAAATTTTTAAACCTCCCCCTTTGATTTAAAATTTGACATTTACGCAATGGCTGGTTTTTGAAAAGTATTTTAATGTCAAAGCCGAGATAATTAGAAATTTGATAACAACAATCCTATTTCTGCAATTTTACAAAGATTTAATAAAAAAATAAGGCAAACTTTTTCTTTGTCAAATTATGATAACACACTCACAAACTAGCTTTATAAATTGTCCGTTAGGTGGCGGCCATACTTTTATCAATTCACAAAAATGTCTCTATGTATTGGATGCACACGGGAAACGCTTATTCTTTAGCCACTTTCAAAACGTACGAAATATTATTTAGTTCGTTTAAAATGCATATTAAATAATTGTTTATTATAACCGTCTGTTAGTCACCCTGATCGGCCCCTGGTTGTGAAGTTTGTGGCCCAAATCCATCCTTTTGATTTTTTTTTCTTGTATATAAGTATAACATAATCGATTAGGAAAACTATAACTTACAAAATAACACTTAAATTATTCATCCTAGTCTTAGATGCTGGCTGAATGGACATGGATCTCCAAGTGCCAAAAAAAAAATCGTGTACCTACGACTAAAACAAATGTCTTTGAATAAAAGGAAAAGTTTCTCACGACGACGTTGGCATTTTGGTGTTACAGAAGAGCAACGGCAAAATGAAAATCGAACATTCTTTGTACTATCAATCACCAACCGACAGACAAAGCAGAAGTCGAAAAAAAGATATGATAGAAGTGTCGACAAAACGACAAGGCGACAAGCACCAGGAGGTGCCGTCTAAGATTCGAAGAGAGCCGCAGTGGAAGCGCCAAGACCTCCGAGTCATTCACTTTAATGAATACGAAGACGACGATGACGCGGCAAAGTAAAGCCCGGTAGCTACTTAACTACATATAATAATGATAGAATTGACGCCAGACAGGAAGGTGCTGCATCAGTATTAGATACTACATGTATATACAGGATGGAAATATATTTTATTTTTCTTTAATGAAAAGTTTAAAAACATCTTGTTTCATTCTAAAACTGTAAATCTAGAATGTTTTGCGTTTTAAAAATTAATTATACACAATTTTGCGTCTGCTGAGTTTTGCCACTGTCATACTTTAAATGTTCAGTAAATGTGCTCTACCTCCCCGATTAAGATACATGGAAGGCACTTTTTTAATAAACCGCTTATTTTTAACAGTATCTTTACAATTACGCAATTATCCATAGTATTTTCACTATACTCTAATTTGAAATGGTTCGGAGTAATTTGTAAATCATTTTCTGAAGGCTGTTGCCTATGCGTACACAATTGAGTGGGTTAAAAGTGTATTTTTCTATATTTAAATACAGGGTGTTTTAAAAAAGGTGACCCCGCCTCTAGGATAAGTAGAAAACTGAAAAATAATTGGGGTTTGCTAAGTAAAAAATTTTCGTAACGCCATCCGTATTCAAGATAAAGGGCGTTGAAGAAACAGCACGTCACTGATTACAAGCGTGGCCGTAACTTCACAATAATGTTACAGCGTTGCTAGCACGAGGACGGGACAAAGAGAATCGATTGGTTTTCTTTGTCATACTCATGACTACTCTCGTGTAATTATTGCGACAAAACAAACAGAGTTTTATGAATGGAATGTTGCGCCTCCTCTGGATAATAGGTCTATGGTGTACATTGAAATAATAAATTTAAAAAAAAAATTCAGAATCCTGACACGATTATTTAATAACTATCTTAATGGCCAAGAAGTTCCAAAGGAATGGAAGGTCGCCTATATCGTATCAATCCACAATAAAAGCGCCTGCTGCAACTACAGGGGAATCTCGGTAACGAGCTTGATAAGTAGACTATTTGGACGAATACTTAGAGATTTAATAGGGGCAGAATATGTAGAATAGGAAGAACAAAGTGGTTTTAGAAGTGGAAGATCTTGCAGTGATAACGTGTTTACCATAAAACAAATAATAGAAAAGAGATCAGCAGTGAACCTAGAAACACACTATTTATCGATCTTAAAAAATATACGCACGTGCCTACTCTGGAAAACACTACACCATACCAATATAAATCAGACACTAATAACAGCAGTGAGAAATCTCTACGCTAATTCTGTTTTAATGATTAATATCGCTAAGAAACTATAAGAACCCTTTAATACACTAAAAGGCATCCAACAAGGGTGTTGTATATCCCCAACATTGTTTAAGATATACATTAAAAAAACACTTACAAAATGGAAGAGAAAATGTTTAGGAATGGGAGTACCACTAGAAAATTCAATAATAGACAGCTTACAATTTGCAGATGACCAGGTAGTTTTGGCAGGAGACAGAGAAGATCTCGAATACGTGACCCGCAAACTGAAAGAAATTTATAAGGAATGGGGCCTCACTATAAACATTAAAAAAACTAGATACCTCAGCGTTGGGACGGAAAACCAGAACTTACAACTAAACAACTTAGATATTGTAGAGGCATGTGAAGATTACAAATACTTTGGAATAACATTCGATAAAACAGGAAAAGATGAGAAAGAAATAAGAGCAAGAATAATACAGGCAAGGAAGGTAATTGGATGTCTAAATGGAATTCTCTGGAGTAAAAAAACAACTAGATAGAGAAAATACAACATATAAAACACAATAATTAAAAGTAGCACACTCTTTGGAGAATGACCGAGAGAAATAAAATAATGCTAGAAGCTACAAAAATGGAGGCACTGAGACGAGCAGCAAGAATTTCCCGTGCAGATAGAGTGAGAAACGAAGATATCCGACAAAGAATGGGACTTGAGGATACGATCACTAAGGATATCGAACAAAGGTATGGTATGGACATGTGCAGCGTATGGCGGACTACAGATTACCAAAACAAGCAATGGAATGGATCCCCCATTACAAAAAGAAAAGAGGAAGACCCAAAATAACATGTAGCGAGGAGATAAAGAAAGCCATGAGTTTAAGAAACCTACAGGAGGGTCAATGGGAATATCGAAGAAAATGGCGTCTAGATATCGGACAACGTCGTCGTACGTTCTAAACCGATGGATATATATATATAAATATATATATATACATACATAAAGTCACGCCTTTTTCCCATAGGGGTAGGCAGAGACCACTTTCTTCCACTTGCTACGGTTCGTACACACATCTTTTGCTTCCTCTACTTTTAACAGTGCTCTCATACATGCTCTTCGGTTGTTGGTATATATAATTTTTTTTACAATTACTGGAATTCTGTCCTATGGTTGTCTAGGGCTTCTCAATTTCACCCTGATTTTTGGGGTGATTGCTTGCGTTTACAATCCAGTTTCGATTAAGGTGGTAAGCTTTGAATTAATGCTCTTATATCCAGCAGTATTTGTTAAATGAGGCGTTCATTTTCGTCAGTGCCTTTATTAGTATGGTTATAAGTAACCTTTTTCCTGGCTATGCCAATGAAGTTGCTTTGATTGTGTGCACGCTTTGATACACGAAAATATAACCTATACCTGTTTGGTATAAAAATGTTTCATTGACACATTTGCCAGTGCTAACCTTGCTTATGCAAGGAACAGTGCAATTATTTTTACATGTTAGTTAACAAAACACACAATAGTCACTAACATAGTTTTTTTTTTTTTAAATTTTTCAATCTATTTGAAGTAGTTTAACAAAAGGCATATGCAACCAAACCCCGTAAAAGTGTAGCTTGTTGTGCAGTAAAATAATGAAGTTTGTAGCATTAAAAGATTCGCCAAAACAATTATTTATGGCAAGGACATCCATTTATCTTGTATTTTTACAAAATCCTTTCATGCGAAACATAGTGACACGGAATATCGTGACGAGTGCGTTGTTTCCGAATAAAATCCAATGTCGAATTAATCACTACTTTTATTATATCGTATACGTTTCTACAAACAAACCAATTACGTCAAAATTATTTTCTATTTCGTCGTCCTCATCGAGAATAGTAAGAGTTGGATCGTGTGCGAAAGCCGTCTCTTTATCATTGTCTAAAGAAATAAATAGTCACTCGACCTTATGGACTCATCATTGTATGACGATGGGGTCCATTAATAGATGGTGCCAGTACGGTGGTGCCCAACAGAGAGATAAAAGAATGAAATGGAAAGTGTCGTAGTAATTTTTATTTTGTATTTCGACTTCGTTAATTTCATTTATCATTTGCAATTTGCAAGCATTTGAGAAATGGTAATGTTATTATTATTACTATTATTATTATTAACCAGGGGTGAGATTGTCTCCTACCAAAAGACAATAACCCAAAAAATCACACTCAAGAGTTTTTTAGTGGGTAGCGTTGAACGAGCGTTTATTGAGTCCCACACTATTCAGCGCGGAAACGCGCTCTTTTCAGAGCAGTCGAAGCGCCGAGTGTCTGTAAAATATTTTCCTCTTGTAAAAAAAAAAATATTAACTTTTTTTTGTTTCGACTACAGTTATGTAACATTATTAATTCATGATTTTCCATATCATAAAAGGGCTATTTTGGTAATTATGGCAGTTTCTATTATTTAAAAAAGTAATTTTTTTACGTAAGTTATACTTATTGAAACTTATTTTTCTCTATACTCTATTTTGAAATGGTACGGAGTAATAAATCCTTGGTACTTATAAATGCAAAACGCTAACAGAGTGGTCAAACAAACCGTTATGATTTCTAAATGGTCCTCAACAGCTGTTATAGTGTGGATTATTATATTTCACTTGAGCCACGCTGTTTTTATTTGGAAGCCTGCTGCAAACAAAAGGTTTTATCAGCAAAATGGTTATTTCCCAGCTTCAGTGGTGTAACTAAGGGTATTACCATATAAATTTAACAATAATATTATTTTAATTTAAATTGATTGTTATATTTACTACAAAAAGTAGTTAGACGTCTGTAAAGTGCCGCGGGGTTTATTATTACACCGCACCTGGGTTATAGCGTTATATATTTAATAAAATGGTCTAGTTTCCACATTTTTTCTTCTTCTGTTATTACATTATTAACACACTTAGTAATTTTTTGAGATCGATATTTTTTAAAGATATCTTTTATTTTAAACGTCGTGTTTCTCCTTGCTAAACTTTTTACTGGGGTCCAAACGAGTTCAATGGGATTTAGTTCGCAGTGATACGGGGGCAGTCGAAGAATAGTAACATTTCGTTTTTGTGCAATTTTGTCAACTACGTACTCCGTAAAGCGAGCTTTATTTAAAGACACTATGGACAACAGTTACTTTTTCACCATACTTTCGTCAAATATTAGATACGCTTTTCTGTCCAAGCGACTGAATAATTTGCGCTTTTCTTCATGAACTAGTCAATATTTGTCAACTTTTCTGGAATAATAACTTGCCAGTACGATTTGACTAAACATTAACAAACCACACTCAACAAAACCGACACTTCCAATGTGGGTAAAAATCAGCCGCTTTCCTTTCCAGATGGCATTTTTAGTCCGGTGGACCAACCTTCTAAGAATGCTTGACGAAAACTTTTGTGTTGCCACATCTTTCCAACAGTATATCCTTCATTTGTTCTCCTATCAAAATCGTCTTCCATGAGCTCCTGAGTTGGTATAATTTTACAGGGATGCATTTTATTAACTTCCCAAATTTACACAATAGCAATATTTGGGGATATTTTAAAAATGTGTCAGTAATGTTCATATTACTTATAGTAATGGGTCTCTTGAATTAATTTTTCTGTGTTATTAAAAAAATGTAGCTTTTGTACGTTTAAATCATACGTATTTTTATACGTAAAAGTTTCTACTACTTATTAGAAAAGTAAAATACTTGAAATTTATTTAAACTGTATCTATATCCAAAACATATATTTTTCGACAAAATTACATTTTTAACTTTCCAGTGGAAAGTTATAGTAATGGGTACGATTTTGCGAATCCCGATTGTGTCATATCTTCACATTTCAAGGTCCCCAGAGTCGAATACAATAGTTTTTAAGTGGACGTATGTGTGTGTATGTTCGTAAAAGCGTTCAGAATTATTTTCCGTCTCGATTATCTCGAGAACAAAAACTGATATCGACGTGGGACCAATTGTATTCGACGCATAATTACGCAACTTAGATTTGATTAGATTTTCAGCAAAATCGGTCAAGCTGTTTTTTTATGGAGAATAAAAAAACTGAAAAAAATGGTAAACTACCTGAATTTTGCAATTTATAAATTATACTTTTTTTTTTTTTATGTTCTGGTTCCCACGAAAAGGAAAATCCTGTAATGTTCAGAGAACATCGTGGGAACCAAGGGAAAGAAGGTAGGAGTTGGTGTTCTTCTTAAATTTCTGGAGGTTGTGTGCCTCGGGGAACACCTCCCTAGGCAATGAGTTCCAAAGCCTCGCAATTCGTTGGATGAATGAGTCTTTGGAAAGTGATATTCTGCAGGTCTCCAAAGTGACCACGAAGGGGTGTAAAGACTGAACTTGACGGGTTAATCTTGAAGAGACTGCCTAAGGAGGAACGATTGTTGATATTTCAGAAGAGCATCGCCCATGAAAATATCTATAAAATAGAGACAAATCGCCAACTTTTCTACGGTGTTCCAGACAAGTGAGCGAGTTTGTAAGCGAGGCATCACCGACGAGACGAATTGCCCTTTTTTGGACAGAATCCAGTAGCTTCAGGATATGTTTAGGTGCTGCACTCCAAATATGGGAACAGTACTCCAGTACAGGTCGGATCTGTATCTTATAGATCATAAGCAGCTGACTGGAGGTGAAATAGCTCTAGGCACGAAACAAAAAACCAAGTTTTTGGGATGCACTTTTGGCAATGGACCTCACGTGATTTTCTCAGGAAAGGTTATTGCTGATAGTAATACCAAGCATCGATATGGATGACTTCAGTGGTATGGTTACTCCTGACAAAGTTATGTTAGGCACAGTGAGATCGGCTTTTCTAGAGAAAAGACATGCTTGTGTTTTGTTTGCATTGAATTCTACCAAGTTATTGGATCCCCATTCGAGAATTGTTGCTAAGTCCATATTTATATTGTTAACATTTCTTCCTCGTTCATTTCTGGTTTCACGGGCTGATATAGGGGCCCTGGAAGAGAAAGCGGTATGGAGGGTACTATCATCGGCAAAGCTGTGTACGGGACATGAAGTTGCTTTCAATAGGTCGTTGATGTGAAGTAAAAATAGTGTTGGTGCTAGAATGGATCCTTGCGGAACACCAGCATTTATGAGTAGAGTGTCAGATGAAACTCCATCGACCACTACATAGAGAGACCTGTTTGAGAGAAAACTAGCAAGCAGAGAACACAGCTGAGGGGGCAAGCCATAAGATGGAAGCTTGGCGAGGAGTCCCTGGTGCCAAACTCGATCGAACGCCTTGGAGATATCCAATGCCACAGCTAAAGTTTCTCCATACTTTTCAATAGATAGCTGCCATATATGTGAGACGTATGCGAGCAGGTCACCAGTTGATCTCTGATGGCGGAAGCCATATTGCCTATCATTAATAATTCCTGAGTCTTCCAGATATTTCATGAGCTCGATGTTGATGGCTTTTTCCATGACCTTTGAAATAATAGATAGCAGTGCGATGGGTCTGTAGTTGCTAGGTAGGGTCTTTTTGCCTTTTTTAGGGACTGGCTGTACTCTTGCAATTTTCCAATTGGACGGAAATACTCCCAAATTGTAAGAGTGGTTGAACAACTTGCAAAGAACAGGTGTTAGTTCGGGGGCACATTTCTTGAGAACAATCGGCGGGATTCCGTCAGATCCACAGGCTTTGTTGGTGTTGAGACCCAGCAAAATCTTTCTGATAGTACGTTGGCGAAAGGTGATCTCGGGCATGTGACTGTCAATAGGTGTAATGTTCGAGGGTTGTTTTCCCGAAGAATCCAGAGTGGAATTTCCAGCAAATAGGTGCGCAAAGATATTGGCTTTTTCCTGGGCAGTCGTTGCTAGTGTTCCATCTTCATTGGTTAGGGGAGGAAAAGAGCTGGAAGTGAAGTTTCTTCCCACAGCTTTGGCGAAAGACCAAAATGAACGGGATCCGTTAGGACATTCAACAAGTTTTGATCTTATTTTGGCATTATGAGCATCTTTTGAACATTCTATTGTCTCTTTGCATATGCCTCTAGCCTCAACATATGCTGCTCTGGTCTCAGGTCCCGGATTTTTTTGCCATCGATGGTATGCTGCCTGTTTGGAAGCCACAGCTCTAGAGCAGTTTCTGTTAAACCAGGTCTTATCGGATGATGTTCTTCTTTCGGTATTCGGTATGTAAGTTTGCATCCCCAACATGATGATTTCAGAAATTGTCTCAGCACATCGTGTTGGATCTACTGAGGAGAAACAAACTCTCTTCCATGGAAACGCTGAGAAAAACATACGAAGACCCTCCCAGTCGGCCGAATTGTAATGCCACATGAGACGGGGTGGTATTGTGCTGCTCGATGGTAAATGGAAAGAGCATGTTGTGGAGATAAGGGTGTGATCAGAGTTTCCAAGTGGGGCACAAACTTCTATTCTATACGGGTCAGGATTGGTGGTGAGGAAAAGATCTAGTGTATTGGCAGCCTGGTTGTTGACATCAGGGATGCGGGTTGGTAGCTCGACCAGTTGTTCTAGACCATGAGTGATGGCGAAGGCCTCAGCTTGACGACCTGCATCATCAGTTTTGTTAGAGAATTTGAGCCAGGCAGCGTTATGTACATTAAAGTCCCCCATGATTATGGTTTCAGCTGTTGGATGGTTCTCCTGAATGTAGTCCAGTTTGAGTGATAAAAACTCAAAGAGGTTGTTATATGAAGGTTCATTAGGTGATAGGTAAAGGCAGCAGAGGAACTTAGTCACTTTGGTATCAGATAGTTTAAACCACATCACATCAAAGTCTTTCGGTTCCAAACTCTCTTCACGCTGGCATGAAAGGTTAGCCTTAGCGTAAAGGCAGACTCCATCTTTGAACCTGAGTCGAGAATGGAGTTCGTAACCAGGACAAAGCATATGGACCTTGTTGGTGGACGAGTTTACTTGTGTTTCTGTTAGAGCCAGAATATCCGGTTTTTTCGTCTGTAGGTGATGGTGGACGTCATTGATGTTCTTGTTGAGTCCACGGATGTTGCAAAAATTAATCTTTAATGTTGAGTCCCCTCGAGTACCTCTCGCCCGGAAATCCGAATGGAGAGGTATTTTGCTTCCGGAGTGTTTTACTCTAGGAGACTTCATCATTATTACTATTAGGATGCACCTGAAAATAAAGGAGGAATTGGGGAAAAGGAAAGAGGGAGACCGGAAAGTATCGACCGAACGCTGAAACATGGAATGATCCATTTCACAGCACACAAAGTCGATATGGTGGTATTTCACCGGGCGATGTGACCATCTTCCACCTACGGTTATCCTTTTAGTCGCCTCTTACGACAGGCAGGATTTACCCTGGGGCTATTCTGAAGCCGACCCCATACAGCTTATACTATTTTTAATACAGAATTTTAAGATCTTTTGAATAATATGATTATTGCATGTTGGGAATATTTGTATGAAAAATATGATGACAATATTTTATAAAAAGAGATAGTTTTAGAAAACAAAAATAGGAATTGGAGAATTTTAAACTTGTGTCAGTATTGAGAGAATAACAATAAAGACGCTATAACAGTGAAAAATTATTGTTAGTAATACTCAAGCATTGTTTATAACAATTATTGAATATACCAACAAATGATTTTTTTTTTATTATTTTTAAAGGGCGTCGACTGCTATGATCATTAGCCCATTAGTCTATTAATATTTTTGTTCTGTTTTTTTTTGTTTTTTTCCTATATCTGATTGTAAATATTGACTTCTTTTAGAAATTGTATGAGTTTTCTTTCGACATCTCGGTTTCCGTTAAGGCATTCACACTTTTCAATTTGGCTTCTGTTTTATCCCATTCCTCTTTGCCACATTTTAGTAGTTTCATTTTTTAAGTATGATTTTATGTCGTCGGGTCTGAGTGAGATATTTTCAAAGTTTTCTTGTGAAGCGGCCATTCTAGCTGACTGGTCCATCATTTCATTGCCTGCAATTCTTCGATGACTAGGAATCCAACAAAATCTTACTATTTTATTCTGGCTCTTTAGCCAATTAAGTCTTGATAGAACAAGTTTCACCATGAGGTCTTTAGTGAAGGGGTTTTTCAGTGCCTGCAGGGAGCTGAGTGAGTCACAACATATGAGGTATGATTGGTGGATAATAAATTCAATATAAAGTAGTGCCTGTAGAATTGCGTGGAGCTCTGTAGTGTACACTGTGGCCTCTCTAGGAAGTGACCATGAGTAGCAGGTTTCCAAATGACAGAATGAACTTCCGGATCCTCTTTCAGTTTTAGATCCATCTGTGTAGATTATTTGACATTCTGGGTTGTGATCGATTATTCTTAAAAATTCCATCAGGATGATGATACTGTTTGTATCTTCTTTTTTGTATTTTAGTAATTATAGATTTATAGGAGGTGGGTCTATTTTCCAAGGAGCAGTTTCAAACTGGTTGATATCATATACTCTTGGAAAGTTATAATGAAGGGAAGTCAAAAGCTCTTGTGATTGTAGGACGCCTCTCATAGATTTCATATTCGTCTTCATTTGGTTCAATTGGGTGGATGGGATGGTTAACTTGACCCCATATTCCTGAACTATAAGTTGTCAATAATCGATGTCTTCTATATTTCATAGGGGTTATGCCTGCTTCACAACAAAGTGATAGGTATGGACTTGTGCGGAATCCTCCTAAGGCGATTTTTAATGCCGTGCATTTTATTGAGTCAAGTATTTTCAATCTCGATGGGCGAGCAGATCCGTATACGAAGCAGCCATAGTCCATTTTTGACAATACTAATGATTTATATAATCTTAACAGAATTACCTGGTCACAACCCCAATTAATGCTTGCAAGAGTTTTGAGTGCATTCAGCGCTTTTTTGCATCTTATAGCAAGATCTTCTATATGAGGTCTCCATGTTAATTTCTTATCAAATATAAAGCCCAGAAATTTAGTAGATTCTTTACATTGTAGATTCTGACCATAAAGTTCCAATTTTGGGTCTATGTGGGGCGATCTCAATCTGCAAAAGTGTACACAACTTGTTTTAGCTACTGAGAATTTCCATTCTAGATGTTTAGCTTTGTGGGAAAGGGTGTCTATAGCCACTTGTAAAGTATTTTCAATCGCTGTCATTGATGCTGCCGAATAATAGATGGTGAGGTCATCTACGTAGAGACATCTACCAACCATTGGATTAAGGTCTTCTATGATACCATTGATTGCAATCGCAAAAACTAATACGCTCAATGTGGATCCTTGGGGCACACCGTTCTTCAATATGTGTGGTTGAGAGTAGTGTAATCCATTTCGAACCCGGAATTCTCTGTATTTTGGGAAACTTTTGATGAAGTTTGGTAGGTTTCCTCGTATCCCCCACTCATTCATCTGTTTCAGGACCCCGAATCGCCATATTGTATCATATGCTCTTTCAATGTCAAAGAATATTGCAACCAAGTGGTTTCTTTTTGCGAAGCTATTCTGGATTTCTTTTTCTAGAAGCACAAATTGGTCTATTGTTGATCGATGGCATCTGAATCCAATTTGTGCAGCAGAGATAAGTTGTTTTGATTCTAGAACCCATCTGAGGCGATAACTAACCATTTTTTCCAATATTTTACTGAGACAACTGGTAAGTAATATTGGTCGGTAACTGTTAGGTGTTCTTGGATCTTTTCCTGATTTCAGAATTGGTATGATAATTGCTTGGCGCCATGCTTGTGGGTAGATTCCGCTCGACCAAATTTTGTTAAATATATCCAAGAGAACTTGTTTCGCAGTGAGTGGTAACTGTTTTAAAAAATCGTAAACTATGTTGTCCGCCCCAGGTGATGAACTTCCTGCTTCGTCTAAGGCATGTTTGAGCTCTATCATAGTGAGGGGTTTAATATATATTCTGCTCGTGAAAATCGATATTTTGCTCAAGGTTCCGACGATTTATGGGACTATCTTCATCGAACTGTTGGGAGCTACTAGCCATCTTAAAATGTTGGGCGATTTTCTCTGCAATATCTGTTTGATTAACAATTATCGCTCCGTCGATTTCCAGAGCTTGGGTCGTTTCTGCAAACTTTTTTCCCAGAATTGCCCGTATTTTCTTCCATACCTCTGATGAAGGAGTGGACGCCGTTATGGTGGAGACGTATTCTTCCCACGATCTTTTTTTGCTTTCATGGAGAGAGCGCCTAGCTCTAGCTCTAGCTCTTTTAAACGCAATGGTGTTTTCTAGAGTCGAAAACCGCTTCATAATATTCAGTGCTCTCTTTTTTTCCCTTATGCGTGTTTCAACCTCATCATTCCACCACGGTGTTGTTTTTCTACCTTTTTTTTCCGCTTGTTTGGGGAACTGATATTTTCGCAGCATTTATGATTTTGTCACTAATGAACTGTATACTCCTGTCTACATCGTCAGTTTGTATTTGTATTTGCATCAGGTTTTCTTTATATAGAGACCAGTTTGCTTTGTTCAATTTCCACTTTCTTGGTAATGACTGTGTGATATAGCGATTAGCGAATTCTATAGTTATCGGGAAATGGTCTGTAAGGTGATCACCCAGGGACTTCCACTGAATAGAAGGTGCAAGTGTAGGTGAGCAGAGAGCCAAATCCAGTACTGACATTGAATTAGATCTTAGGTTTAAATAGGTCCCTTCTCCCGTATTAAGTATCACAAGATTCATTTCATCAATGAAGTTCTCTATAATCCTGCCACGGGTATCGAGCCTTTCAGAGCCCTAGACTGGATTATGTGCATTAAAATCACCCACAATCAAATAAGGTGGTGGTAGTTGGTTGACAATATTGTTGAGGTCTGTTATGTTCCAATTAGCATCGGGGAGATATATATTGCAAATCGTGAACTCTAGAGGGTAAATAACTCTTGCAGCGACAACTTCCAGTATAGACTGAATAGGTATTTGGTGATTTGGAATATTCTCTTTAATGAAGATGGCTACTCCTCCTCTTGATCTTTGGATAGGGATGGCATCTTTTCTAAAGCTTTTGTATCCTTTCAGTTTGAAATTTTCGTTTGGTTTAAGATGTGTTTTCTCCAAACACATGCACAAGGGTGCTCTTTCATTGACGATATGCTTTAGTTCTGCGTAATGTAATTTACATCCATTGCAATTCCAATAAATTAAATTTTCTAATGCTTCCATTAAATGTTTTTGAAAGGGGTTGTTAGGATACACCCTTGTGGATGAAAGGATGATATTCTATCCTTGCGATTTTGATGCAGGTTTCCTTGGTTTTCCTGCAGGCCAGCCTTTTTTCTTCTTTTTTCCTTTTCGAGGACTGAGTATTAGTTGAAGCAGCACTAAACTCAAATTCTCCTTCGGAGCTGAGGTTTTCGGTTGTTGACTCATTTCGCTTCCTTTTTGATTCGGGAAGCGGAGGGGGGGGGGATGTTTGATGAACTCTGATGGGGAGAGGAATAGGGTGGTTGTTTTCGGGAATAACTATTGTTCATTGATTCTTTCACAATTCGTATGATCATTGGGGTTAATTTACATATGATATCGTTCATATTATTTTCTGCAGTTTGTGCAGCTTAGGCATAGGAAAAGCCCTCTTTTGGAGTTCTAATAATAACATTTTTTCGAGCTTCTCGGTATGGTATCCGTTCTTGTACTTTTATTTTCTGAATGGCTTTCTCGATGATAAGCTGGAGGCAATCTTTAAATTTAGCGGGGTGTGGTCCATTACAGTTAACACAAACCTCTGGTTTTTCACATGGTGTTTCTTGGTGTTGAGGTCTACCACAAATGCATATCTGCTCATTTTGGCAGCGGGCTGAAATATGACCAAATTTTTGGCACTTAAAGCATCTCATTGGCGCAGGGATATAGTCACGAACTTTTAAATTATAAAAGGCAGCTTTAATAGTTTTCGGTAAGCTTGGCGTATTAAATGTAAGAATGTTATTTGGCGTATCTGAGATCTCTCCGTTTTTTTTCGTCTGCATTCTCTTTACCGCTATTACTCCCTGATCTTTAAGGCCTTTAGCATTTACTTCGATGGTGCAATTAAGAAAATCTCTGCAAAAAACAACTCCTTTAGCTTGATTCAATGTATTATGCGGTATTACCTCGACGTCAAATTCTGCAAACCTCTGTATCGACTGAAGTCGTACTGACTGTGCTCTCGAGCTAGTTTCGACCAATAAACCTTCCTTTACTTTCTTCGTAACTTTCGTTATTCCAATCAAACCATACATACTCTTCGATATCAAAAATGGACTGACCTTGGAGAATTCACCTCCGTCTGTCCTCTTGATGAGTAGGAACCGAGGAACTGGTTCCGTCGTCTCTCCACTCATCGTATTTTTGTTTTGTCCTATTTCTTGGGAGATGTTTTTAAGGGTATTACTTTTCATTTGATTCCCACGAGTTGGGATGATATAACTTCAACTACGGCAGTGCATCCTTACCGCAGAGGGGGTTTGTACTTTCGGGGGGCCCCAGGTACCCGAAATTTAACCGTTCGCGATACGGTAACGCAGTATCATCCATCCATCGGCACGGTCTACACCTTTGAGATTGCGGATTTTTAATCAGATTTACTCCTGAATGATATGTTCAATCCTGTTGGTCCGCGGGAGGTATTTTATTTCTCTCCTATCCGCCGGCAAGCCGGTTAGGACTTTCTCCTATCCGCCACCTGGAGACGCGTCCGATGGGGGTTTCAGGTGTCCCCACACGGACCAACAAATGATTATTGATCATAATAATTAGAATTTTTTTTCAATTGTTATAAATAATTGAAAATAGTTCCCGCTTATGAAATGATATAAAAAAGTTTAAAAGAATATGTTTGGCATAAACAGAATATTGTTAATGATTATTGCATGTTAGGAATATTTGTATGAAAAATATTATGACAATATTTCATAAAAAGAGATAGTTTTAGAAAACAAAAATAGGAGTTGGAGAATTTTAAACTTGTGTCAGTAAGAATAGCATTGAAGACGCTATAACAGTGAAAAATTATTGTTAGTAATAATCAAGCATTGTTTATAGTAATTGAATATTGTTACTAACAAATAATTATTGATCATAATAATTAAAAAATTTTATTGTAATAAACAATAAAAAATAGCTCCAGCTTTTAAAATGATAAAAAACAGTCGGAAAGAATACGGTTGACATAAACAGAATATTGTTACTGACAATTATAATTTGTTATAAACAATTTGAAATTATAACAACAAAACATATGGTATTTTTTCATTCTGTCCACTGGGAAGTTAATCGTGTGGACCTCTCGGGTCTCACCCAGACCACAGATATTTTTCTTTTAATAATCAACTAACTGATGAATGGCTAACATCGAACATTGGGGCTGCCAGTCGACTAGTAGTAAGTATGTGGGTTTTCCTCAATCTCAAGCATAATATCCAATTTGGTATTATTACTTATTGCATTGTCAGCTGCTTTTTTTTATCCATGCCAAAGCTCGCGAAACTGCTTTTTTATTTTACTGGTTAAGAAGTGGTTTACAGAGTTCCGTTGTGGTCGTACCAGCACTAGTGACGCCGAACGTCCAGGTCGCCCAAAAGAAGTGATCACGCCGGAAATCGTCGATAAATCCATGAAATGATATTGGATGATCGGAGAATGAAAGTGCGTGAGTTGGCTCATGCTGTAGGTATCTCAACTGAACGGGTACATCATATTTTACACGAATATTTGGACATGAAAAAACTCTCTGCGAGATGGGTGCCGCGATTGCTCACACTCGACCATAAGCGCAATCGTGTGACCACTTCAAAAGAGTGTTTAGCGATGTTCAGCCGTAATCCGGACGAATTTTTGCGCCGTTTTGTTACTGTGGATGAAACATGGATCCATCACAACACGCCAGAGACCAAGGAACAATCGAAACAGTGGGTTGCTTGGGGTGAACGTGGACCAAAGAAGGCGAAATAGAGTCTGTCAGCCAACAAGGTCATGGCCACAGTTTTTTGGGATGTACGCGGTGTTATTCACATAGATTACCTCAAGAAAGGTAAAACGATCACCGGCGAATATTATTTAAAGCTTTTGAACAGATTCGACGTTGATTTAAAGCAAAAACGGCCGCATTTGGCTAAGAAGAAGAAAGTGCTGTTCCGTCAAGACAATGCACGTGTGCACACTTGTCTAATCACGATGGCCAAAATCCACGAATTGGGATACAAACTGCTACCCCATCCAGCATATTCTCCAGATTTAGCCTCCTGCGACTATTTTCTGTTTCCAAACCTAAAGAAATGGCTGGGCGGTAAGAGATTTGAGTCGAATGAAGAAGTCATTACCGAAACAAACGCGTATTTTGAGAGCTTTGAAAAAACCTATTATTTGGAGGGAATAAAAAAATTAGAGAAACGCTGGACTAAATGTATCGAGCTAAAAGGTGATTATGTAGAAAAATAAAATGTTTATTTGCGGAAAAAAAATTGTTTTATTCAAAAAGTCACTGACTTATCAAACCGCCCTCGTATGTCTAGAATTTTTTGAAGAATCCAAAAATATTATAAAATACTGGGTGTAGCATTTTAAATAAGAAAGTTGGTATTGGCCGCTGTTACGTGACACACCCTGTATATAAAGATTTTTTTGAAAAAAAATGCGCTTCTTAAAATACCAATCGATGTGTCCGAGCGTTCCCTAACAACACGAGTACATTCTATGGACATCCCAGGGATGTCCCTCACTTACTAGAAAGAAGTCCCTTGGACAGACACCGTCGGGACATAGGACGTACTAGAGACGGTCCATGGACATCCCTTGGCTTCTAAAAAGGACGTACCCGGGACGGCCCTCCAGTACGTCCTAGGGATATACCGGGTACTACTTACAAAATCCCAAAGATATATCCCATGAGTGTACCATTACCAAAATAGTTCCAGCAATAAGACAACCACACTTTTAATAAAAATATATTATAATAAATTATTATACAATACCAAAAAATAAAAAACTAACTTAAGTTGTAGTTGCCTTATTGTCGGACGCACACCTTTCTTTGGTTTTCCTAAAATATTTTTGGAGTGCCTCTCCAACTTGTTTGTGATGTACCTAAATAAATAAATAAAAATAATAATTATTTGAGTCTTCTTGCTTTTAACTATATGACGAATACTAGGACATTAACCATAGACCCATTATCAGAGGATACGCAACATTCATAAAACTCTGTTTGTTTTGTCGCAATTATTACACGAGAGTGGCCATGAGTATGACAAAGAATACCAATCGATTCTCTTTGTCCCGTCCTCGTGCTGGCAACGCTGTAACATTATTGTGGAGTTACGACCACGCTTGTAATCAGTGACGTGCTGCTTGTTTAAAATGAGAATATATCCAACGGGTAATATTTAGTTTTTTATGAGAATATATTTATGAATAGGTGATACTCAGTTTTTTTATTAAATTGAAGTGTTGTAGCCTATTAAAAGTATTTTTCTAAACCCCAAAAGTTGGGCGTCAAATTGTGTTACCCTAACTAAACTGTTTTTCTAAAGTTACAAAAGTGGGGTGCCAATTTTAAAAAACTTACTAACTTCCCAAATGTTGGGCGACAATTTTGTGTTACGTTAAAGTTTCCTTTCTAAAGCCAATTGTGTGTAATGTGTGCCTTCTTTACGCCGATGATCAAGTCATATTAGCGTTATCTGAAGAGGAGTTGCAGGCGATGGTTAATGTTATGCATGATTCCCTGAAAATCAAAGGGATGAAAATAAATGTGAGCAAAACGAAAGTAATGGTTTTTGAAAGAGAAGAAAGCATGACAAACTGTGGGGTTTCGATTGAGGGAGAAAGAGTGGAACAAGTTAATGAATTTGTGTACTTGGGGCACTGCATAGCTTTATGAATAGCCAAAAAGTGTCAAAAAAGGCACGTCTGGCGGTGCATAGAGGTGTGTTGGTTCCTACACTTATGTATGGTAGTGAATGTTGGGTTTGGCAGAAGAAGCATGAAAATAGGATTAATGCTGCGGAGATGAGTAGTCTGAGAAGTATAGCCGGAGTGACTCGGTTGGATAAAGTTAAGAATAGTGAGATAAGAAAACGCTGTGGTGTAAAAGAAGATGTGGTCACAAAGATAGATAAAGGAATGCTTAGATGGTTTGGACACGTAGAAACGGTGGATGAAGGAAGATTGACGAAACAAATTTATAAGGCGAGTGTAAATGGGCAAATCGGTAGAGGTCGACCTCGGAGAACATGTCTCGATCAAATCAACATTGTTTTGAAGAAAGACCAGGTCAAGAGTACCAACAACCGAAGAGCATGTATGAGAGCACTGATAGAAGTAGAGGAAGCAAAAGATGTGTGTACGAACCGTAGCAAGTGGAAGGAAGTGGTTTCTGCCTACCCCTATGGGAAAAAGGCGTGACTTTATGTATGTATGTATGTATGTTATAGGTTACTCTTATAAAACTAAATTATTCCAACTCAAGGGATGGTAATTGTGTAGCGAACAGTTTTACTAATACCCCTCAAACTAAATTATTTTATCAAATTAAAGTACTGAAAAAGAATTTAAAATAAATTTACCTAAGCGTCTAAAATGAAAAAAAAAACTTAAATAATTATGATTAATATTAATTGAACAAATAAAATGTAATGTATTTTAAATTTTAATTTCAATGTTCAAACTATTTAATAACAGCTAAGAAACCTAAAGAAAAAGATTAAAATATTATTCTCAAGGTTCCGTGACTCCTTAATTTCTCGAGTGGATTAAATTTGAGGTCATGTACAGATTTCCTATGAAATTCTATTATAAAATGGATCAGGAAGATATATAGTTCTTTAAATAACAACAAAAGAAGGATAATACCACTAAATAAGTGTTGCTGATTAAAAGGAAAAAAGGTAATGACCTTTTTTGATTCAGATTCGTGTTTTACGCCTCAAAATAATACCTGTTTCTTTTGATATTGAAATCGTCATCGCTACACCACTGGATGAAAATATAGTAAACAATGCGATATTCCAACTTACTTGTGAAAATAAACACTGGGGTTTAAATAGTTCGATTTCTTACACACTTGGCAAAGACGAATCATTTTATCCACTAAATTTGACTGAATTTTACCAATAATATGCTGAAAATTACCGATAATACTCCAAAATTTCGTTGCAACACCTTCGGCAACAGCGCTACTAATAATAGCCGATTTTGTAGTACACACGGATCTCTGCTCGTGGAACGATTCAGACAAGCCGTGGTTGTCGCTTATTGAGCAACGAAATGAAATAGCTCAATGGTTCAACATTCCATAAAATGGGTTGTATTATTCAGGTTGTTATAATTCATAAAATATTAATAAGAGATAGCATTATGGTCACAATATTGTTGCAAATATAATCAACAAATACTATGGACGATTCAATAACAATCACAAATCTCTTGCCATAACTGAAGAGCAGGCAACATCATAGCACAACACATTCCAGTCGGCCGTATCATACATACATACATAAAGTCACGCTTTTTTCCCATAGGGGTAGGCAGAAACCACTTCCTTCCACTTGCTACGGTTCGTACACACATCTTTTGCTTCCTCTACTTTCATCAGTGCTCTCATACATGCTCTTCGGTTGTTGGTACTCTTGACCTGGTCTTTCTTCAAAACAATGTTGATTTGATCGAGACATGTTCTCCGAGGTCGACCTCTACCGATTTGCCCATTTACACTCGCCTTATAAATTTGTTTCGTCAATCTTCCTTCATCCACCGTTTCTACGTGTCCAAACCATCTAAGCATTCCTTTATCTATCTTTGTGACCACATCTTCTTTTACACCACAGCGTTTTCTTATCTCACTATTCTTAACTTTATCCAACCGAGTCACTCCGGCTATACTTCTCAGACTACTCATCTCCGCAGCATTAATCCTATTTTCATGCTTCTTCTGCCAAACCCAACATTCACTACCATACATAAGTGTAGGAACCAACACACCTCTATGCACCGCCAGACGTGCCTTTTTTGACACTTTCTGGCTATTCATAAAGCTATGCAGTGCCACATTCATTTGTTTTCCTGCCAACACCCTTCGCTCAATGTCACTGTCATACTTTCCATCTCTAGTAAATTATGAACCCAAGTACACAAATTCATTAACTTGTTCCACTCTTTCTCCCTCAATCGAAACTCCACAGTTTGTCATGCTTTCTTCTTTTTCAAAAACCATTACTTTCGTTTTGCTCACATTTATTTTCATCCCTTTGATTTTCAGGGAATCATGCATATCATTAACCATCGCCTGCAACTCCTCTTCAGATAACGCTAATATGACTTGATCATCGGCGTAAAGGAGGCATTTGACGATCAAATCATTCATTTTTAATCCATAAGCACTCTCTTTCAGATCTTTTAAACAATTGTCTATGTATAAGTTAAACAGCCATGGCGAAGCCACACATCCCTGTCTCACACCTTTTTCGATTTTAAACCAGTCCGTGCAAGCTCCGTTTATCCTGACACAAGCAGTGGAATCCTCGTAAAGTGATTTCAGTGCTCGTATTAAACTACCACTCACCCCATATATAGACAATGTAGACCACAATTCACTCCTCACCACTCTGTCATAGGCCTTTTCCAAGTCTATAAAAGCGCAATAGACCTTCTGACTTCTAGCCAAGAATTTTTCGACTATACCTCGTAAGGAAAAGACCTGATCCATACATCTCCTTCCTCTTCTAAATCCTGCTTGCACATCCCATATCATCTTCTCAGTTTCATTCGTTACTCTTTTGATCAATATCTTTGCATACAGTTTGCCGACTATGCTGAGTAAACTAATACCTCGGTAGTTCTTACAGTCCTGCTGCGAACCTTTTCCCTTGTAAAGCGGCACGATAACGGCCTTGCACCAGTCGTCTGGTACACTACCACTTCTCCAACAAAGGTTAAAAAGGCGGTCCAGTAGACTAGCTACCACGTTTTGTCCAGCCTTCAGCATTTCAACTGTTATCCTGTCGTACCCAGTAGCTTTACCCAATTTTATATAGTTCAACGCTTCCACAATTTCTGTCGTACTAATTTCACTTTCATTGCAACTTTCACTCATGTCTTCGAATTGGGCCTGTACTTGTGTATCCTATTTCTCAAATAAACTTTCGAAGTATTCCTTCCATCTCTTCAATACGCATTCCTCTCCTTTTACCATATTACCATCTTGGTTTCTGATTCTTTCCAATTGCGAGGTAGTATTTTTACCTATGGCTGTTCTTATAGACTTCCTGAAGAGTTTAATATTGTTTTGGAAATCGTCGGATAACCTATCAAATTCATCTTTATCACTCTCCTTCTTTTTTGCCACAACCTCTTTTGCCACACCTTTTAACCTTTTATACTCATTCTTTGCCTTGTTTACATCCTCAATCGTTGCCTTTTGCGTTCTTTGATTGGCTTTTGTAGCTAGCCAATCCAGACAGGCTTTCTTCTTTTCTGATACTGCTTTTTGAACCTCTACGCACGTTTTCTGTAACTTGCATCCTTTCCTTCTTTTACTTACACCGCATACTTCTATAGCAATATCCACGATTCCTTTCTTGAATGGCTTCCACAATTCTTCAACCTCACATGCTTCATCTAAACTGTCAAATTTCTCGGTCAATTTACTAACGAACTCCTCTTTTATGCCTTCTTCTTGCAAATTCTCAACTTTTATACGCTCTAGTACATCCTGCACACGATGGCGCCACCTCTTAAAGAGACCTCTTATTCGGCTCATTACTAAGAAGTGGTCTGTGTCAATACCTGCACCGCGGTATGCCCGAGTGTCCATTACTTTCTTTTTCAATCTTTCATCCACAATTACAAAATTAATTATACTTCTCTGGTGTCCTTCTTGTCTTGTGTACAAGTGGATCCTTTTATGGTTAAACATTGTGTTTGTTACCACAAGATTTCACTCCAAACATATTTCAAGTAGATTTTCTCCGTTTTCATTTACTCTGCCGTCACCGTACATTCCCAGAACACTGTAATATCCATCACGCTTTACTCCTACCCAACTATTAAAATCACCCAACATTACAATGCTTTCATTCTGGTTACACCCATTTAAAATATCTGTCACACTATCCCAAAACTCCCGCCTCTCTTTCTGAGCTTTTAAAGACTGGTTCCACTGTGCATCTTGTGGGGCATAAACCCCTAGCAAAAAGATACGAGTAAGACCAACCTTCAGCCTCACCCAGAGAAGTCTTGGGCTTACACATTGAAAGTCAGTCACACATTCATTCATTCTAGCAGAGAGTATTACACCAACGCCCTGAGAACCTCTACTGGTTTCCGGAACTCCTGACCAGTAGGCTGTATAAGGTCCATGTGTTGTGGTTTCACATCATTTCCGCTTGGTTTCATTAACACAAAGAATATCAACCCGTCTTTCTTCTATCATCGTGTAAATTTTATCAATTTTATCATGTAATCCTCCCCTCACATTCAAAGTAGCAAAGTGACTGTCCGCAGTTCACATTTCGTCCTCACAAGAAGCATGACATGACAGGTGGCGACGCCTATCGCTATCGTGTTGGTTATAGTCAAAACGACTATAACTCATAGCTTCCCATGAGATAAATTCAAATTATACTAGAATAAATACATAACAAATTAAAGTTAAATAAATGTCAAAGAAAATCTTAATCTGACAGAACAAATAAAATTTTAAATCTTTTAGGAAATATATTAATCGCACTCCAGCAAACAAATTTAAAATAAAAGTAAATGTATGATAGTTAACCAAGCCAGATTTAAATTAAATGTCAAAAAATTTAAGTTGACAGGCAATAGAAATTTGGTGAATAGGCAATTAAATTATTGGTCTTAGGGATAAAACCGATCTATTAAATGCTTCTATTTGCTGTAATACAGAACTTCCCGCGAATGTACAATATATAATGATTTGTGGTTTTTCTTTTAATAGTAAAACGGAATAAATGAAACTTATCAATTAAAATAATATAAGTCACTTATCTGTCAGATGCTCTTTTGGACTCTGGCAACCAAGTCGTTTTATTCGAATGCTTTCTGATATTTTTTCTTTTATTTATTTGCCAGCTTAACTTCTACTGGGAATAATTTCGAAGCCCTAGCGGTTCTTACTTTCTCTTCCTTTTTTTTTTGATTTGGATGTTGTTTTTATATTTTTTGTTGGGTTTGGTTCTAGTAGCTCTTCTACTTTTTGGGACAATTAAATTGTCTCCGGAGCGACTTTAACTCGACAAGCGTATATATTAAAATATATTAATCGCACTCCAGCAAACAAATTTAAAATAAAAGTAAATGTATGGTAGATTTAACCAAGCCAGATTTAAATTAAATGTCAAAAATTTAAGTTGACAGGCAATAGAAATTTGGTGAATAGGCAATTAAATTATTGGTCTTAGGGATAAAACCGATCTATTAAATGCTTCTATTTGCTGTAATAGAGAACTTTCCGCAAATGTACAATATATAATGATTTGTGGTTTTCCTTTTAATAGTAAAACGGAATAAATGAAACTTATCAATTAAAATAATTTAAGTCACTTATCTGTCAGATGCTCTTTTGGACTCTGGCAACCAAGTTTTTTTATTCGAATGCTTTCTGATATTTTTTCTTTTATTTATTTGCCAGCTTAACTTCTACTGGGAATAATTTCGAAGCCCTAGCGGTTCTTACTTTCTCTTCCTTTTTTTGATTTGGATGTTGTTTTTATATTTTTGTTGGGTTTAGTTCTAGTAGCTCTTCTACTTTTTGGGACAATTAAACTGCGTGTATTATCGGAAATATAACTAACTTTCTCCGGAGCGACTTTAACACGACAAGCGTATTTGACGTTTATTTGACATCAAGATCATATAATCGCCCAGAAAGTGGGGATGTATGATCGTGTTTAAAAGTAAATAGTGCCGTCTCCTCTGATAATAGGTCTATGATATTAACTGACGATAACTGGAACAGCCCCTTTTTTTGTATGACGAATAACGGTACATGAAAATGTCTATTCCGAATTGGAATAAAATAACACTTAGAGTTAAAATTAAGTGTATTTGTTTAAAAGACATAAAAGACTCACTTTACTTACCATCAGAAATATTTTAACACGAAAACATTAATAAATGAATTTTATACTAAGTTTTATATTGGAAATATTGTCCTAGTCTGAAGAATACTGGAACATTTACCAGTAAAAAATAATAAAAGAATTCATGACTTTTTTTAAGTGCCTACTCTATAAAACTATGTTTAAATTTCATAAATATTTGTATACAATTTTGTAACCATTGAGCCTTTAATATAAGTAAAAATATTGATTTCTATAGCTTGTAAATGCAAATCGATATTCCATGGAATAATTAATCTTTAGTATTTAATAATAATAATTACCCTTTTCGAATGTTTAAAAACATTAATAGTGATATTCCAAAGTCATTGACAAGTTTTTTAGAACGATTAATTATTGTAAATAAACCTTAAGGCCAGTCCTGGTCGAATGTTAAATCAAATGCAACAGATAAGAATTTTTATGATATTAATGAGACAGATGCATCTTTCTTAGTTACAGATAACTAGCAAAAAGAAGATAAGGAAGTAGCATTTGATTATCAGTGAGACTAAAATTTTCCCGAAATCAACAGTATGCCTTCTAGGTTGGAACACGGATGTATGAAAAAAAGCAAACTCCTCAGATTCTTGAATTTTTCGCTGGTTGGAAATCGCTAGTTCACCATTCAGTTTTTTTGATTTTTCGCCTTTCTTCGTTCTCGGATCCTTTTATTGTTAAAACACAATCTCCGAATTTATGAACTTTTGTGAAGCAGTTTATGTAGTAATCAAAAAATAATTTACATCAGCTTCACTTCTGTAGGTGTATCTATCTATGATATAGTAAAATGTTCGAGTAGTTCATCCGCTTAATGATATTATTTAATTAAATTGTAGGTATAGCGTGGTTATCACTGTTGTTTTATCGCCGCAAAAAAATATTGGTTAGTAAAATTACCAACGCATGCTCGTATAATGATACTAATAGTAACAAAATGGCTCTTCAAAACAAATAAATAGGTTAGAAAGTAATAATATAGCATTATTACCTCTTTCGGAAATTCCAATTTAGTACAATTTAGTTAAACGCACCACTTTAGTACGAGCCGCGACACCTTTTGGATAAAAGTTAAACTACGCACACCGCACTATAGTTTCCTGTGATAAAAAAGGTTTCTGTTTTAACATATCGATTATTTATTTTCAAGTTATGCATCGGAATTTCAAACGTATTTTCAAGGCAATTAAGGTTTATATTCGTAGTTGAAATGTATGCTTTTTATTTGATCACATTTCGTGCGCAAGTGCGAGATAAAACCTCCTTTTCTACCCTTTCCACTGATGGTCGCCATTAGTACATGGTATAATGATAGGTTTACCATTGGTTGGCGGATTTTAATATGGGTTTTTAGCATGGCAACTGCGTGTACCATTGATATCTGGGAGAAAGTTTCCTGTTAGTATTATTTTATTATTTAGTACGGTTGTATGCTGGTCTTTAGGCGAGCTGTTAACATAGAGGTGAGTTTTTAATCAGACATCTTTCGTGTCTGTACTGAACAAGTCTGCCAGTAGAAGCAACTTACTTCGCTGTGTCACTGAACTTATTATAAAAAATCAAATCTTATTATATACATACCAACAAAACTGTTGAAAAATAGTGTTTTTTTTGTCACAATAAAATATGAAAAAAACTAAATAAGTGTGTTGGCTAAAAAAAACAATCCAGTACCGTATTGGTAGATATCCTACCTACTTACTTAATGATTAGTAAATTGTATTTAATATAAATACAATGTTCGTATTAACAATTAACCTCTAAAATAGGAAGGATCATAACTTTGGAAAAGTGTTGACCGGAATGGAGGGTGCTTATGGCCGACAATTTCTTAAATTTTGACAAAAGCGTAGTGCTTTAAATTACAATAAAAACAACAAAAAACTCATAAATTTTAAAAAGTTTTTATACAAAATATGCTACATTTAAGTTAACAATTCCGCAATCAATACAAAATTATTATCTGATGTATAATTTAAAAACTTTCATTGTAAAATATTTATTTTTGTTGCATATCAATGTTTTTTAACGTAAATTATATTTATACAGTGTGTACATAAAGTAACGTAACTTACTAATACGAGGTTTGTCTATTAAATAACGAGACTGAGGTATGAAAAAGAGTTTTATTTTAAGAATTATTCTACAATTAAATGCTCCTTTTTTTTATGAAAATAGTCGCAAAAAGGGTAGACCTATCGTGTGGGCCGCGGACGGCCCGCACTGCGACTATTAGAAGGGGAAGGGATTATAGAAAGGAGATGATTGTGGACACGCTTTTTAAAAAGTTGCAGGTCATAGTTCTCTGAAAAAACTGATTTTGGAAGCTTATTCCATTCCGTAGCAGCCCTGTAAAAGAAGGATTCTTGATGAAGATTGGTCCTTGTAGTGTCAAGCTTGAGAGTAAATGTGTGAGACTGATCAGCGTGCCGAGTTCTTCGGCCGAATGTGGCCAATGGTGGTACAAGAGTTTTTATTTCTCTGGAGCATCTGCCATGGAAATATCTGTAGAGCAATGACTGGTCTGCAACTCTTCTTCTATGTTCTAGAGGGTGAAGGGTATCTGTGAGAGTTGAGCTGTTTATCAAGCGAATGGCTCTTTTCTTAATGGAATCTAGAAGAAGAAGAGAATGCCTTGGTGCTGAACCCCAAATGTGCGAGCAATACTCCAGTAGAGGTCGGATTTGAGCCTTGTACGTCGTCAACAGTTGATCAGGAGTAAAAAACTTTCTGGCTTTCCACAGAAAACCTATCCTCTGGCTTGCCGACTTTGCGATGTTAGCAACATGGTCATGCCAAGACATATTATTGGACACCGTGACTCCAAAAATCGAGATGGAGGGACTTGGTTCAAGAGTATTTCCGGACATGGTGATGGGATGATTTGAGGAATTCACTTTCTTGGAAAACGTGGCACTTTGTGTTTTTTGGGCGTTGAACTGAACAAGATTGTTGGTTCCCCACTCGACGATTGCTTTAAGATCTCTATTGATGGAATCAACCTGTTCCTGCCTGATTCTATTTGTATCATTCACCGAAAGTGATCGATAGGATGTGAAAGTTGAGACAAGTGTGCTATCGTCTGCGAAACTGTAAATGTACTTTAATGTACTCCCCTCCTATCGCCACACATCGTTCCATTCGTTTTTTTCATTGGTCAAAGCAATGCTGGAAGTCTTCTTTTGTGAAAGCACTCCGCCGATTTTCGCTTCACTTCTTCCATCGAATCGAACCGTGTTCCTTTTATGGCAGACTTAATCTTTGGAAACGGAAAAAGTCACAGGCTGCTAAATCAGGCGAGTAAGGCGCGTGTTAGAGCACTTTCTTTGGGATATTTGTGTGTGATGAGTGGTAGGAAAATGATAAACAATTCAAATTATTGTTAACTACGTTTATTTAGCGAAACAAAAAAAAACTTGGCAAGAAAGGCGATAGGACGCCTTTTGCGCGCACAGTCTCGTTATTTAATAGCCAGACCTCGTATTTTGATTTCTGTCGTGTGGGATCCGTCTATAACGTTATTAAGAAGAATACATCCTTATAAAGTAACGCTATTGCAAAATTTATCTGAAGATGATTATGACCGCAGAATAGAATTTTGTGAAACTATAATGCAAAAGGTAGATGCAGACCCTCATTTTACAAGTAAGATAGTCTTTTCCGATGAAGCCTCGTTTATGTTACAGTTAATCGCCACAACAGTGTGGGCCGTCCGCGGCCCACACGATAGGTCTACCCTTTTTGCGACTATTTTCATTAAAAAAAAACTGTAGATATTGGAGTGATCTTTATCCTAGATGGATGCAGGAACATACAACACAAATGCCTACAAAAGTTAATGTTTGGGCAGGTATTATCGGCATCACTGTTATGGGACCATTCTTTGTAGAAGGCAATATGAACGACCAAAGTATTTAGATTTGTTAAAAAATCAAATAGTTCCTGCAATAATAATTGCAGTTGGTATCAATTTTAATGACATTTGGCTTCACCAGCATGGTGCATCTCCACACTTTAGTGTTGCTGTACGAAATTACTTAAATAAAGTTTTTCAAGACAGGTGGATTGGAAGGGGCACAATTGAGTGGCCAGCCAGATCTTCCGATTTATTGCCATTGGACTACTTTCTCTGAGGATATCTAAAAAACATTGTGTACAAGACAAAACCTGATAATTGGGATGAGCTAAGAAATAGAATACTGATAACAACTCGTCAAATAACAAATCAGTAATTGTGGTATACCATATCTGCTTTTTATAATAGACTTGGATACTGTCAACTATAGAATAAATAAGGTTAGAAATATGCGGTCTTGACGGTTGTATTTGTAATTTAATGGATTATAAAAAAATGAAAATATATACAGGGTGTAGGTACTCATTAAAAATTTATGTTAATACGTTATTTTGTAGTAACGGTGCACCCTGTATACTTGTAATCGACTTATGCAGTTGGTCTGAATTATTTGAAAAAATTTTATTCCACATTTTTTTTGTAAATCTAACAGAAATCGAAATATTAGCAAGCTACGTTACTTTATGTACACACTGTATAACATGCAAAAAATTAAGTTCATCTGTGGACACGCTGATGGTAAATAAAATATTTTTTATGTTTATCCGTTCGGCGCACTAGGTATGGGTAACTATTTTAATTAAAGTCAGAATGTTTACTTAAGTCCATTTGTTAAATAATATAATGGACAATACAACGATTGATATTATTTACACATATTTTGAAGAACAATGGTTAATTAAGTATACAGGGTGTTTTCGAAAAAAATCAGGATGAAATTATGATGGATCTTTTCTATAACAACATTTCCTTCTTTAGCCCACCCCATTTCGAGATGTCCATCCCCAAAAGGTTGTGAATAAAATTAAGTTTTAATTTTTTTCTTAAATTTAAGTAAAGATAGACATTTTGTAATTTTCGTGCACTCGCAAAGGTCTAACCACCAGTATTTTTTCAACATTCTTAAAGGGGGTGAAGGGGTGAAATTAGCCTACAATAACTTTTTGACTTCCCAGCGGAAGTTATGGTAATGGGTCCGATTTTGCGAATCCCGAATTTTGACATATTTCCACATTTTAAGGTCCTCAGAGTCGAATACAATAGTTTTAAAGCGGACGACTGTGTGTGTTCCGAATTATTTTTCGTCTCGATTATCTCGAGAACAAAAAATGATATCGACGTGAAACCAATTGCATTCGACGCATAATTACGCAACTTAGAACTGATTAGATTTTTAGCAATTTCGGTTAAAATGTTTTTAATGGAGAATCAAAAATCTGAAAAAAATGGTTAACTTTCGGAATTATTTTTCGTCTCGATTATCTCGAGAACAATTGCATTCGATGCATAATTACACAACTTAGAACTGATTAGATTTTTAGCAAAATCGGTCAAGCTGTTTTTTATGAAGAATAAAAAAACTGAAAAAAATGGTAAACTACCTGAATTTTGCAATTTATAAATTATACTATTTTTAATACAGTATTTAAGATTTTTTGATAATATGATTATTGCATTTTAGAAATATTTGTATGAAAAATATAATGACAATATTTCATAAAAAGAGATAGTTTTAGAAAACAAAAATGGGAATTGGAGAATTTTAAACTTGTAGCTATATTGAGAGAATAGCAATGAAGACGCTATAACAGTGAAAAATTATTGTTAGTAATAATCAAGCATTGTTTATAACAATGTTAGTAACAAATGATAATTGATCATAATAATTAAAAACAAATTTAATTGTTACAAACAATTGAAAATTGCTTCCGCTTATGAAATGATAAGAAAAAGTTTGAAAGAATACGGTTGTCATAAACAGAATATTGTTACTGACAATTATAATTTGTTAAAAACAATTTGAAATTATAACAACAAAACATATGGTATTTTTTCATTCTGTCCACTGGGAAGTTAATCGTGTGGACCTCTCGGGTCTCACCCAGACCACAGATATTTTTCTTTTAATAATCAACTAACTGATGAATGGCTAACATCGAACATTGGGGCTGCCAGTCGACTAGTAGTAAGTATGTGGGTTTTCCTCAATCTCAAGCATAATATCCAATTTGGTATTATTACTTATTGCATTGTCAGCTGCTTTTTTTTATCCATGTCCAAGCTCGCGAAACTGCTTTTTTATTTTACTAATTTAAAATCGTTTTTTATAATAATTTTAACAATAATAATAATTATAACAACAAAACATATGGTATTTTTTCATTCTTTTCACTGGGAAGTTAATACTGTGGACCTTTTGGGTCGCATCCAGACCACTGATATTTTGCTATTTGTTTTGATTGAGTTGTGTTATTTTGTGATTTGTAAGATAATATTTTTTTATTAACTTTATAAAATATAGATAGAGCAAAAAATTAACAAAAGTAATTGAGTTAATAAACGAAAAGTCACGTAAACTGTTACCAGTTTGTGTGTGACTATGAAAATTACAAAAAGGAAAAAATATAATAATAATACAAAATTCATATTTAACACTAGATACTTGCACAATATAGATATATACTTATATACTACATTCTTTACAATACATATATGGGTATACATACATACACACACATACACACATATACACACATATATATATATATATATATATATATATATATATATATATATATATATATATATATATATATATACTGTATATAAACTGTATGCAAAGATATTGATTAAAAGAGTAACGAATAAAACTGAAAAGATGATATGGGATGTGCAAGCAGGATTCAGAAGAGGAAGGAGATGTATGGATCAGGTCTTTTCATTACGAGGTATATAGTCGAAAAATTCTTGGCTAGAAGTCAGAAGGTCTATTGCGCTTTTATAGAAGTAGTAGATTTATGCCGGTTCACCACATCCAACGTTGCCAAGTGTACCAATATCTTAAACCTTTAAGGTCAATGCCACAGACGTCATGTATCATTGTTTTAACTACACGGCCCTTCAACGTTGCCAAGTGTATCAATATCTCAACCCCTCAAGGTCGACGCCACTGACGTTACGTATCCTTGTTCTAACATGACCTTGCGTGTTTTTTATAATTAAACAATTTTACATGGGATGACTGCGTCATTGAAAAAATATTTCTTTAAAAAATTATTTTTGTATGCAACGGTATGGAAAAAAAACTGTGTGACCCCGACTGAATTTAGTCAATCTATTTGGATTTCAAATACATAAACCCTCCCGATAAAGATACCAAACGTAAAATGTCCTTGTACATCAACTGTTTTAAAATTGAATGCATAGAATAATAAAAATATTTGTTAAGAAAATAAAAAAAAATGTGGCGACCCTGACTAACTTAATCACGACTAAATTTCTTTACACACATCTGGAAATTTTTTCAGTCGGAAAATTTCTGTGACGGAATTCCGATTATTCTAAGAATCACCCTTTTTAATCGGGGTGGAGTCAATGACATTAAAGGTAACACAGGCGAGTTGATTTTCGTCGAGGGCAAACGATATTTTTTTTTCTAAATTATATGAAATATCGCACCAGGCAATTAATCTGTCTCTTTTTTTAGTTTATGTTTTGGGGGTGTTTCTATTTAATATTTATCAGTTTGATAAGTACAGATGAGTGTTTTTGGATATATTTTTAAATACATAGATACGTGGGAGTTATTTTTAATGTCTTTAATAAATGATGGCTTGAACGATATAAGATTTTTTACATAAGTTTTATGACCCCTTTAAGTGATTACAAGGATGTTTTTAAAAAATAATGTTAGAAAATTCTATTCCTGGAAGTGAACATGTGCAAATTTAGTCCGCATGGGTTTTGAAAGTATCCATCGTAGTATAAGACCCAATATTTAGAGTGAGGATAATGTTAAAACATTAAAAAACATACATCCCATCTTTTTAAGGCTTTATCGGTTTAAGAAACCGCACCAAGTTGTTTGCAGAAGGCTATGGGGTGAAATCGTGTTAGAAACACACACACACACATAAGAGACACAATTAAAGGGAGACATGTTGTGAGGCGACCATCCTTCCTTAGACATATAAGCTTATTGACGCCTTTGAAAGTAAATAATTGTAATTGTAATTTTTTTGTTTATAGAATATTTATTTAATGTAGTTTGTATTTCAATTAAACATTATTATTTTCATATAGGTAAGAAAGCCACATTACCTTACCTTCCACGATCGAGTTTTCACGACTCCGACTCCACCTCCATGTATGTACTTTTGTTATGCAATACTCTCCGAAGATAACCGAAGATACCCGAACTTCTCTCCACGATTGCTATAAATAAAAGGGTCTAAAACAATTTTATTTGTTTGTTTGTTTGTTAATTAGTAGATCGTAAAAGTGTTAACATGTCAACCAACGGATTGTATAATGTAAGCGAGCTATATGGAAGAAACGTTAAACCGACTAACAAAAGGTTCGGATTATGGTTACTAAGAGAAAATAGAAAGGAGAATAGCTGCTAAAAGAGGCACTTAGACCAATAACAGATCCATTTTGCGACAATATAATGGTAGTAAAGTTATGTGGTTCGGAAGACTGCAATGAAAAAAATGGACTTGTAAAGAAGGAAATATGTGGTTCGTTAAACAGTAATCTTCTCTTTTTTTTGTTTATGCTTTGGGGGTGTTTCTATTTAATATTTATCAAATTGATAGGTACAGATGAGTGTTTTTGGATATATTTTTAAATACATAGATACGTGGGAGTTATTTTTAATGTCTTTAATAAATGATGGCTTGAAAGATATAAGATTTTTTACAAAAGTTTTATGACCTCTTTAAGTGATTACAAGGATGTTTTTAAAAAATAATGTGAGAAAGTTAATAGATTCGTATTCCCAAACTTACCAAAATAAAAGTTTATCTATGAGGGTGACGTATTTACCAGAGAAATGTAAAAATCAGAGGTTGAAGTTCAAAACGATTCTAGTTTTCAAGGTCATACATTGGAACGATATTTTTTGCTTTGCATAGGTGGTGTGTTGATCTTTTTTAATTAGGTTAAAGAGAGGGGGGGTTTATATAAAAGAGTACGTCTTAGAGAGTGTCAGTATTAGTAAAACAGTATAAGCGTTAGCAGATTCATTCTCCGTTTAATAAACTTCTGACAAATATACTTTCAAATAAACACTTGTGATTGTGGTAATATGTTTACTCTTTCTTATAATCTTCGTCGACATCAACGAGAAAGTTGCCAGGGTGGTCCTTCAGCAAAACGTGTAAAATTGGAATCACCACAGCAATTACTTTATACATGTAAATGTTGTGATGTGACAATTCAACAATGTCAAGTCAGCAGCCATAACAGAACTCTCAAACACAGGACGAACGCATGTATTAAAGTTGGCAAATGCGTTCATTTAACCAAAAATGCGTTTAAGAATCGTATCGTAAGCTATAGAGTGGTAATACAAATGTTTACACTGAGTACGCGCCATTTTTCAATAATATCAAGCACAAATTAGTTGCTCTATTGGAAAAAATTATTAAAGTGCATACCGCCATTAAGGTAAACATGGAGGTGTTTGGAAGCTATATTATCCAAACGCAGGAAGTGACGGACATCAAATCGTTCAACTCTCCAAATCGCATTGCTGATGGATCTACTGATTTGGATACATTATTTGACGAATTCCGTGACATCCTCATTGCCCAAACTACTTAATTTGAGCTGCGTGATTCAGGTTCACAAATGTATTTAATGTTTCAAATTTTTTTTTTGCTTTAGGATGGAGTTGTGAGAAAATTCTATTCCTGAAAGTGAACATGTGCACATTTAGTCCGCATGGGTTTTGAAAGTATCCATCGTAGTATAAGACCCAATATTTATAGTAAGGATAATGTTAAAACGTTAAAAAACATACATCCCATCTTTTCAAGGCTTTATCGATTTAAGAAACCGCACCAAGTTGTTTGCAGAAGGCTATGGGGTGAAATCGTGTTAGGAACACACACACATAAGAGACACAATTAAAGTGAGACCTATCCCAGATAAACTACAGGAGAGTCATCTGCAGTGGTGTGGACATGTTGTGAGGCGACCATCCGTCCTTGGAAATATAAGCTTATTGACGCCTTTGAAAGTAAATAATTGTAATTGTAATTTTTTTGTATATAAATTATATTTAATGTAGTTTGTATTTCAATTAAACATTATTATTTTCATTGCAACAATATATATTTAATGATTTTTATTTGGTTTTATATACGATGAATAATTGTGTTAAAATATATAATTAATGAAAAATTAGCATTTTTTTCTTTAAATAAATAATTTGTGGCGCCTATGTACTAACATATGCAGAAACTTTATAATGTAACTTTGTGTTTAAAAAATGACATCTAACCCGCCAATGACCCCAAGTTAAGTGAATCTACAAGTATTTTCATAGAAAAAATCAACCAGATGCCGTACAGAAATAACATTTTTTTTAAAGGCAATCTGTGACATTTCTACCTGACTACATTGTATTGTTTTTATCAGAAAAAAAATGTAGCTACTTAAGCAGTGGTGTACCATAAAATTTTTACAAAAAAAAAGAAAAACAAGATTGTACTTCTAAAACGTATTTTTTTTATTTTTTGACAAAAAAGAACTTAACCTTCATAAAATAAAATCAATTGTGTCTTTACAAAGATTCCACTTCTAGTGTCAGGATAAAAGGATCTTACATGGACTTACATGTTAGTGTTGGCTAGGCAATATACATCGACATTTTAAATACAATATTGATGAAATGGCTAAGTAATGTGGAATTACTGTTTACCATAAGAAAGCCACATTACCTTACCTTCCACGATCGAGTTTTTACGACCCCCACTCCACTATCTCTCTCATTCAAACAGATGGTTTAAGACTATGGTGGGAAAATTAGTAACACAACTTTTTATTTAAAAAATTTATTTTATTAGAATATATATAGAGGTTAAACAAAACTTAGACGCAAAATACAATTCTTTCTTTGTTTCTGTTAGGTGTTTGTTTTAACACCTCAATTTTTAATTTTATTCTATAATCTAAGTCAATTTCTTTTAATTCTTGTTCTAACCAGTAATTCGAAAGGTACAAAACATTTATAATATCTAGTTTTAGTATGTATCGGAGTCTGCCTCTATGCATAACTTCCTTAATTCCAGCTATTACCAGTTCTGTACCTTCTGCAAATTCTTCTAGTCGATGACAATCTTTAAATTTTATGTCCCCTGCAATTTCTTGCATTGTTACGATGTTAATCCTCTCCACATCCACTTGGGTAAATGGAACGTCAACATTTTTCCAAGGATCTGTGAAAAACTGCAAATTTTCGATTTTGGCAAATGTGTTGTCGTTAAAACTCGTATATCCATTTGTATTAAATGTAGCAAATGGTTTTTCGGTTGGTAAATATATTAATTCCATTCCGTTATTATAAGGTAATGTAATATAACCGTCTGCAACAAGAGCTTCTTTATTATTGTAAACACGTAAAAAGGTATTTTTGTGGTGACCTTTTAAGTAGTATACATCTCTCTGTCCATCCTTATCTGCCAAAACTGCTACATAGGTATATTTATTTTTATTGTTAACGGTAAACGCGGAGACGCTGTACTCCCCAGAAGGGCCCAAGTTTTTCCACCTGGTGTAGAAGTAGTCTTCTAGTCTCTTCTGTAATTCTGCTATCTTTTGTTCTTTTTCCAAAAAGTGTTTATATTCCTCTTTAACTGTAGCTGTATTTTCTAAATACGAGGGCGGTTTGATAAGTTAGTGACTTTTTGAATAAAACAAAATTTTTTCCGCAAATAAACATTTTATTTTCTACATAATCACCTTTTAGCTCGATACATTTAGTCCAGCGTTTTTCTAATTTTTTTATTCCCTCCAAATAATAGGTTTTTTCAAAGCTCTCAAAATACGCGTTTGTTTCGGTAATGACTTCTTCATTCGCCTCAAATCTCTTACCGCCCAGCCATTTCGAATCTGTTCAAAAGCTTTGAATAATATTCGCCGGTGATCGTTTTACCTTTCTTGAGGGAATCTATGTGAATGACACCGCGTACATCCCAAAAAACTGTGGCCATGACCTTGTTGGCTGACAGACTCTGTTTCGCCTTCTTTGGTCCACGTTCACCCCGAGCAATCCACTGTTTCGATTGTTCCTTGGTCTCTGGCGTGTTGTGATGGATCCATATTTCATCCACAGTAACAAAACGGCGCAAAAATTCGTCCGGATTACGGCTGAACATCGCTAAACACTCTTTTGAAGTGTTCACACGATTGCGCTTATCGTCGAGTGTGAGCAATCGCGGCACCCATCTCGCAGAGAGTTTTTTCATGTCTAAATATTCGTGTAAAATATGATGTACCCGTTCAGTTGAGATACACCTACAGCATGAGCCAACTCACGCACTTTCATTCTCCGATCATCCAATATCATTTCATAGATTTTATCGACGATTTCCGGCGTGATCACTTCTTTTGGGCGACCTGGACGTTCGGCGTCACTAGTGCTGGTACGACCACAACGGAACTCTGTAAACCACTTTTTAACCATTGAAATTGATGGTGCCGAGTCACCGTAGTATTTATCAAGTCTTTCCTTAGTTTCAGTGATGGATTTTTTACGTAAAAAGTAATGCTTAATCAGCACATGAAATTCACTTTTTTCCATTTTCGTAAAAATTCACGAGGTTGTCTACTTTGAACGGCTATTAAACACCAACTGCACGACGTAGCTTGCTCAAAATTAGAAAGTTGCCGACTGATAGATTATAGTTGACGGCAGCACTGTTGCATTTGGAGTAACTGCGCGGGAATTTCAAAAAGTCACTGACTTATCAAACTGCCCTCGTACTCTATCTTCCTTTTCTTTATTTGTGTTTCCTCCATTTCTAATTTCCGTTTCTTTACAGATAACACAGAAATAGTGCAAATTGGTGTTATTTCTTTTAGCGCAAATTCCAACATTTTTCTCCTTGTTACTCGTATCTTCTACGATCTCTATGTAATTAATAGGTAAGAAGTTAAAACTAAATGCAGAAAGACAATAATTTACAAAATTTTTTCTTGCGTTGGGTTTAATTGGTAAACTTATCTGTAGACCGGTTAATTTTCTTGTATTTCTGTTCCCCCAGTATACGTATTGCAGTATAGAGTGTGGAACAGCCAAATGGAATAAATTCGATAACGAATAAAGGAGAGCGTGTTGGGAAAAACGCTTGGACACGTCGATTTGTATTTTTAGATGCGCATTTTTTTCAAAAAAAAATAATTATATAGGGTGTTTCATGTGACAGTGGCCGATACGAACTTTCTTATTTTAAATACAATCCCTGTATATTATTTATTTTTTGGATTCTTCAGAAAATTCTAGACATAATTCATGTACAATGTCCCATACCTATCTTCAACTGTTTCGGAAATATTAAGTGTTTTCAGATGTATAACAAAAATTAACATTAAAAAAAAATTATTTTATTACACAAATTTGCTTCATTATACTTATTTCCCATTTAGTTCTTAATATTTAGAAAATAAGCAAAGACCATTAATGCGTTCCTTTTTACTGATTTCACGGTCATGTTAATCGTCCAAATTGCCCCTATTGGTCTAATGAGAATCCTCACTGGAAGAGAGAGGATCATACGCAATATCCTGAAAAAGTTAATGTTTGGGTAGGAATTGTTGGAAATCATATCGTAGGTCCCTTTTTTATTGATGGCAACTTGAATAGAGATAAATATTTAGAACTGCTCCAAAATAATGTCGTGCCAACTTTGACAAACTTATATCCTGATCCAGCAAACCCACAAGTTCCTGCAAATATACTATGGTTTCAGCAAGATGGAGCACCGCCATAACCGCCATAACCAAATCAATGTCCTGCAGTACCTGAACCAAAATTTTCCAAATCGGTGGATAGGGAGGCGCGGATCGATAGAATAGCCAGCACGATCTCCTGATCTGACGCCATTGAACTTCTTTTTGTGGAGATATGTCAAAAGTATTGTATACAAAACTAAACCACTCAACTTACATGACTTAAAAAGACGAATCACGCTTTCGATTAGATCAGTCACGCCTGAGATGTTGAGTAACGTTAGAAGACATTTCTTACCAGATTAGCATGTTGCCAAGACGTTCGCGGCGAACATTTTGATTATCTCTTACATTGAAATAAATGTTTTTTTGTTTTTTTTTTTTACATTATTTTTGAAATAAAATAATTTTCTTTTTTTAATGTTAATTTTTGTAATACATCTGAAAACACTTAATATTTCCGAAACAGTTGAAGATAGGTATGGGACATTAAACATGAATTATGTCTAGAATTTTCTGAAGAATCCAAAAAATAAATAATATACAGGGGATTGTATTTAAAATAAGAAAGTTCGTATCGGCCACTGTCACGTGACACACCCTATATAATTCTTTTTTTTTGAAAAAAATGCGCATCTAAAAATACAAATCGACGTGTCCAAGCTTTTTTCCCAACACGCTCTCATTTATTCGTTATCGAATTTATTCCATTTGGCTGTTTCACACTGTATGATTAAATACAAGACAGCAACTATTTTGTAGATTTTCCGACAATTATGTCCACATTTTAGCAAATGATATCGAGTATAATGGTGTATTTTGAAAATAAAGTTTGCTATCCTCCAGTAAGGTAAAACAGTCGTCTAAGAAATTGTACCCCCCTGTTTGGTTATCGGCAATGGAATAATTATATATGGTTGCTTCTAATCTAGTAACTCTATGTTCTTTGGCTAAAGTGTTGGAAAATGTGTCTTTTAATCTCTTATCTGGACAGTTTAAAATATCTATTATATGGTTACCAATGCACTTAACACCGGGACTTGTTACTTGGCAAATACATTTATTATAAATTTTAACTCTGGCGTTAGAAGTTAACCAGGTAAGGCAATCAATTCCGACTGTATTATTATTATTTACAATAACGTTACAATTCTCCCGATACATTCCATGTTCACGAAAGTTAAAGTTGCTTGTTACGTAATTTGTCATTTCTTCTTTCTGGAACACCCCACAAAAGTCTTGAGTAATATCGAGGTCTAGAAGGTAGTAGTCTTCTTTTTGTGGTTGTTTTAATAATTCGGGCAATTCTTTTAATAGCGTTTCTACATTTACATCTGCTAGTTCCACTTTGTACGGTATACATACAGGTTTTTCATATTTTTTCGTAATTATTTCTACACTCTCTCCAAGAACTTCTCGAACACCTATGGCCATCTGATTGTCGCTGAGTAAAAAGAAGGGTAGCTTCGCTTTAACTCCGTGTCTCGCAGAAACAATGCCGGCAAATTTTCCTCGAAGATTACTGTTAAACGAACCAGATATTTCCTTCTTTACAAGTCCATTTTTTCATTGCAGTCTTCCGAACCACATAACTTTACTACCATTATATTGTCGCAAAATGGATCTGTTATTGGTCTAAGTGCCTCTTTTAGCAGCTCTTCTCCTTTCGTGTATACGATATTTCCAATACCCGTAATTAGATTGCCTATATTTTCTCTTAGTAACCATAATCCGAACCTTTTGTTAGTCGGTTTAACGTTTCTTCCATATAGCTCGCTTACATTATACAATCCGTTCGTTGACATGTTAACACTTTTACGATCTACTAATTAACAAACAAACAAACAAATAAAATTGTTTTAGACCCTCTTATTTATAGCAATCGTGGAAAGAAGTTCGGGTATCATCGGTTATCTTCGGAGAGTATTGCATAACAAAAGTACATACATGGAGGTGGAGTGGGAGTGGTGAAAACTCTTTCGTGGAAGGTATAATGTGGCTTTCTTACCTATATGAAAATAATAATGTTTAATTAAAATACAAAACTACATTAAATAAATATTCTATATACAAAAAAATTACTATTACAATTATTCACTTTCAAAGGCGTCAATAAGCTTATATTTCTAAGGAAGGATGGTCGCCTCACAACATGTCTCACTTTAATTGTGTCTCTTATGTGTGTGTGTGTGTGTGTGTTTCTAACACGATTTCACCCCATAGCCTTCTGCAAACAACTTGGTGTGGTTTCTTAAATCGATAAAGCCTTGAAAAGATGGGATGTATGTTTTTTAATGTTTTAACATTATCCTCACTCTAAATATTGGGTCTTATGCTACGATGGATACTTTCAAAACCCATGCGGACTAAATTTGCACATGTTCACTTCCAGGAATAGAATTTTCTAACATTATTTTTTAAAAACATCCTTGTAATCACTTAAAGGGGTCATAAAACTTATGTAAAAAATCTTATATCGTTCAAGCCATCATTTATTAAAGACATTAAAAATAACTCCCACGTATCTATGTATTTAAAAATATATCCAAAAACACTCATCTGTACCTATCAAACTGATAAATATTAAATAGAAACACCCCCAAAACATAAACTAAAAAAAGAAACAGATTAATTCCCTGGTGCGATATTTCATATAATTTAGAAAAAAAAATATCGTTTGCCCTCGACGAAAATCAACTCGCCTTTGTTACCTTTAATGTCATTGACTCCACCCCGATTAAAAAGGGTGATTCTTAGAATAATCGGAATTCCGTCACAGAAATGTTCCGAATGAAAAAATTTCCAGATGTGTGTAAAAAAATTTAGTCGTGATTAAGTTAGTCAGGGTTGCCCCATTTTTTTTTATTTTCTTAACAAATATTTTTATTATTCTATGCATTCGATTTTAAAACAGTTGATGTACAAGGACATTTTACGTTTGGTATCTTTGTCAGGAGGGTTTATGTATTTGAAATCCAAGTAGATTGACTAAATTCAGTCGGGGTCACACAGTTTTTTTTTCCATACCGTTGCATACAAAGATAATTTTTTAAAGAAATATATATATATATATTCAAGGACGCAGTCATCCCATGTAAAATTGTTTAATTATAAAAAACACGCAAGGTCATGTAAGAACAAGGATACGTAAAGTCTGTAGCGTCGACCTTGGGGGGTTGAGATATTGATACACTTGGCAACGTTGAAGGGCCGTGTAGTTAAAACAATTATACATGACGTCTGTGGCATTGACCTTGAAGGGTTAAGATATTGGTACACTTGGCAACGTTGGATGTGGTGAACCGGCATAAATCTACTACTTCTATAAAAGCGCAATAGACCTTCTGACTTCTAGCCAAGAATTTTTCGACTATACTTCGTAATGAATAGACCTGATCCATACATCTCCTTCGTCTTCTGAATCCTGCTTGCACATCCCATATCATCTTCTCAGTTTTATTCGTTACTCTTTTAATCAATATCTTTGCATACAGTTTGCCGACTAAGCTGAGAATATATAGATATATATATATATATATATATATATATATATATATATATATATATATATATATATATATATATATATATATATATATATATATATATGTGTGTGTATGTATGTATACCCAGTGGTAGTTTAATACGAGCACTGAAATCACTTTACACTGCACTGCTTGTGTCAGGATAAACGGAGCTTGCACGTACTGGTTTAGAATCGAAAAAGGTGAGACAGGGATGTGTAGCTTCGCCATGGCTGCTTAACTTATACATAGACAATTGTTTAAAAGATCTGAAAGAGAGTGCGTATGGATTAAAAATGAATGATTTAATCGTCAAATGTCTTCTTTACGCCGATGATCAAGTCATATTAGCGTTATCTGAAGAGGAGTTGCATGCGATGGTTAATGTTGTGCATGATGCCCTAAAAATCAAAGGAATAAAAATAAATGTGAGCAAAACGAAAGTAATGGTTTTTAAAGAGAAGAATGCATGACAAACTGTGGAGTTTTGATTGAGGAAGAAAGAGTGGATTAAGTAAATAAATTTGTGTACTTGGGTTTAAAGTTTACTATAGATGGAAAGTATGACGTGACATTGAGCGAAGGGTGTTGGCAGGAAAACAAATGAATGGAGCACTGCATAGCTTTATGAATAGCCAGAAAGTGTCAAAAAAGGCACGTCTGGCAGTGCATAGAGGTTTGTTGGTTCCTACACTTATGTACGGTAGTGCATGTTGGGTTTGGCAGAAGCAGCATGAAAATAGGATTAATGCTGCGGAGATGAGTAGTCTGAGAAGTATAGCCGGAGTGACTCGGTTGGATGAAGTAAAGAATAGTGAGATAAGAAAACGCTGTGGTGTAAAAGAAGATGTGGTTACAAAGATAGATAAAGGAATGCTTAGATGGTTTGGACACGTAGAAAGTATGGATAGAGGAAGATTGACGAAACTTATTTATATGGCGAGTGTGAATGGACAAGTCGGTAGAGGTCGACCACGGAGAACATATCTTGATCAGATCAACATTGTTTTGAAGAAAGGCCAGGTCAAGAGTACCAACAACCGACGAGAATGTATGAGAGCACTAATGAAAGTAGAGGAAGCAAAAGATGTGTGTAAGAACCGTAGCAAGTGAAAGGAAGTGGTCTCTGCCTATCCCTATGGGAAAAAGGCGTGACTTTATGTATGTATGTATGTTTATATATAAGGAGATGATATAATATTGAAGTAAGAAAATGTAAAACAAATTACATGGAAATAATCACTATTACATTGAAAGAGTTTTAATCGAGAATCTCAAATGATCCAGTAGAAAGGTTTCTAGACAAAGAAAAATAGAGACATGAAATATTAACCTGTTTAATATCAGGTCTAAATTTTATGTATCTTTAAGAATAATGGTAATTTGGGTGATTTAATAATTGTATAGCATCAGAAAACTTGCTTGTCAAAAGTTAGTATTGTAGAAAGGATATTTTCTTTAATTTGACCTCTACAGAGACAGGAAGTATACCTAAATAATCCAGGTGGTCTCCTTTATCTGAAAATAGCAATATCGATTAATATTAAGAAAAACAAATTTTGAAAGAAATTAATAGTTATGAGATACCCTGTATTATCAGTGTTCATAAAACAAGTACCAATATAAAAAAATCTTCCAAAACTTTGGTAATTTAGAGAAGATTTTCATTGCCAACTCAGAATTAACACTATTTATTTAACAAGATATGTAAAGATTATAAGATAGTTTATCGAGTAATCATAATAATTTGATTTCTATTTAATTTATACTTATAATGTAAAATACAGAAGTGTTAAATCTTACCTTATTAAGAAGATTTTGTAGTTTGAAGTTAATTACTAAAAATCCAATGATTTAATTGGTTTTCATAATTTAAAGTCATAGCCTTCTGAGATTTTAAAATTCATATAAATATGTTAGCACCAAAGAGATCGGTGGTCAGTCCTAGGAATTCCAAGGCAGAAATAGTGTAATTCTTGTGTGTTTTTTTAACAAAAAGGACGGCCATTATTTTTTTAAAAAAATTAATTAATTTGTGAATTACATCATCTTGTAGGTAACATAACTGTTATTCACATGTTTGGATACAGTTATTAAGTATTTTTATTGTATTTGAATAGTATAATATTAAAAGAACTCTTTTTATGATAATCAAACCTCTTCAGAGAGGAGACGGCCATGTTTAAAATCGCCCTATTTAAAAATTTCTAACAATTGCAGTTATAGTTAAAATTAATAAACTCTACAATTTAAACAACAGTGTTAGTGAGCAGACTTACCATTGATATGAAGATATGGAGTAATTTGACTAAGGTAACACTTTTTAACTTATGTGAGAAAGAATTCCTGTTTCTCAAGACCAATCTAGTCATCATTGAATAACACTTACACATAAATCACGGATCATTAATATTGATATATTTGACACAAGAAAAATATTCAAGCGTTGCCATATCTTGTGATACACAAGACAGACTTTTTAAGCGTTGCCACATTTTTTTTAATTTCCATAAAATTTTTGTTGTAAAAACTTTTAGTAAAATTTATCTGTTTGAAAAACGTATTAATTAAAAATAAAAAGGAACGTAATTTTAAAAAAGTATTTAATTAAGTTTGAATTGTAATTTGTAAATTTAAATAGTGTGAAAGTTTAAATCATAAATTTTAAAACAATTTAATTTTAAGTATTAATTTTTCTTTATATCGGTACAATTTTTAGAATCGATATAGAAACATCTGGTATTCTATATTGATATTGTATTCGATATAAAATATTTCGTTACAATATATATATATATATATATATATATATATATATATATATATATATGTAAAAATGTGTAACTGATGGTTTAAAAACCAGCTGACTTTCGCTGTATGATACCTATTTTAATATAGGTATATATATATGTGGGTCGATTATACATCAGAAAACTACTCCCCTGACTATATGTCGCGACGAATGAATTACATCCGATGTATAGTCGTGTATACTACCCCATCACAGGAAGCAAGGTATACAGATGCTTGTTAAGTAAGAGAGAGGGCCATTAAATTTATTTAATTGCAGCTACCACCTATGTACCGGTTTCAGGATATTTGTCCATCGTCAGCATAGGGCAGGTAAGATCTGCAATTAAATAAATTCATGGCTTTCGCTCCTATCAAGTACACATGAAGAACCGCGCGAATAGCGCCAGTTGCGACATATGTACTCTGTACTCTGTACAGATGTCGCGACTGTGTCAAAAGCCTTTGACAGGTCTATGAAGACACATAGAGATACCTTCTTGTTATCCATAACATAGTTTATGTTTATAACTTCATTTTTATCGCCGTTTTTATAGAATGGGATCACTAGCGTCAATTTCAGCGTAGATGGAAAAATACCGTCGATGAAGGATTTATTTATTAGATATACTAAAGGTTCAATGATGAATGGGATTATATTTTTCAGAAGTTCAGCCTTTATTTCATCGACCCCTACCGCTTTTTTGTTTTTCAATGATAGGATTACGTTTTTCATTTCTGTGGAATCTGTGGGAAATAAAAACAGTGACATGTGATTATTCATATTTGTGCTCGGACATTTATAATTTTGGTCAACTTTTATTTCATTTATGTAATGATCATTAAAAGTATCAGCAATTTCAGTAATATTATCTGTAGATCTTTCTTCTATATTTATATGTGTTATTTTATTTAGTTGCCCTTTTTTCTACAAATTTTACTCTCAGTTTCCCAAAATTTTGAGTTATCACTTTTATATTTTTTAATATCATTCCGGTAAAAAGTAATTCTTGCCCTTTTAATAGTACTGTTTAATTTATTTCGATAGCGTTTGTACTTCATTTTCAAAATAATCATTTGGGTTGCGAAGATATTCTTGAAACATACTGTCTCTAGTGTTTATTGAATTAATTATTCCGTTAGTAATCTATGTTTTTTGCTTCGTTTTTTTTATAGCTGCATTCTAAAATTTTATTATCCACAATTTCAATAAAAGTTTTTGATGCGGATTCTACATTGGTTACGCGATATACTGGTTCCCAGTCAATCGTCCGCAGACGCTGATGCATGCTACGAGAGAAGGAAAATTTTTTTTTTCTAAAAACCCCTAAATTTGGGCGTCAATTTGTTACGAATTGAACTAATACTTTCTCTAAATATGTTATGCTACGAATTAAAATGCGTTACGATTTAAAAGGTGTTACAATTGAAAAAGTATTTTTTAACTAAAATTACATTATCAATAATAAACAATCACTAATTTTCTCACGGTTTCGTGGCTACTTGATTTCTCTATTGAATTCAATTTGGGGGATTGTATAGGTCGATTCGCGGATCTATACAATCGTATTTTTTTCTAAATTTGTCTTATTAAAATTTATATCAGCCTAACTAAGCTAATGAATTACATAATGAACTTAATGAATTACCACGTTGGCGCCAAGTAATTTTAGATTCAAAATCACTAAAAGGAAATACCCCAAACAAACCCAATAGTTTATTTCAATTTAGTCCCTTTAAATATGAACATATTTTTACTAAACCGTACAAACTACACTCTTATCTTGCAGAAACAATTAGTAAAAAGAGAGCAACTAAAACGTATAACAGGTTTATTTAAAATTAGTTTTCTGAAAAAAAAAAAAAAAACATGTACTTTTTAAAAATAAGTCTGATAATAGATTAACAAAATTTTACATGCACAACTTACGAAAAAATAAAGTAACGACAAACCACGTTGTGGTCCGGTAATTGGTGAAAAAAAAAAACAAAAACGAGTCGTCCTTGTTAGCAACCAACCAAAGTTGACTAACGGATTGAAGAAAAATCTCCTCCAGATTAAACAAAGAAGGACATCGGCAGGAAAAAAGAAAAATCTTCGGAAAACTTTCCGAAAAATATCCAAGATTAATCCAAAAAAAATAAATTCCAAAAAAAAGAATGTTCCGAAAAAACACCATAAAGCATGAAAGGCCTCCAAGCTTCCGGAAAAATAATCCGTAAAGCATAAAGCATTGAAAGATGAACGATGAAAGATGAAAGGCCAATCACTAAAAATAATAGGTTTTTTTTTCAAATATAAAATCTATTAATTAATGACACTGGCACAAAATATTTTAATAAATAAATAAATGTGCCAAATCATTAACGAAAGACTTTATTGTAAAAATGAAAAATTAAAATAGAATTAAATTCTCACCATTCAATTTCCCTTCTTTTAACTTTTAAAGCGCAAACCCATCAAAGGAAAAAAATTAAATCTGATCGACCTTTCCACATAACTTCAACTTACTTAAATTAGTCTTGAAACTGCCTCCCAAAAATCAACAGACGCAGTTTTTAAACAAAAATGATTCCCACTACGCAAATGTATATGGAAGGGCGACCAGGGCTGGCGTTGAAAATTAAAAAACGGCAAAGTTGACGTTACATGCAGTTTGATATAGTCTACCACTGTTTCAGTTTCATTTATTTTTGTATCCATTACTATTTGAAGATATGTCGTATAGTGATCTGTGAGTTTTGTTGTAACGATAACAGGTAGTAAGAGATCAGTATCAGATTTAGTTCTAATGAACATGTGGTCCAAACAAGTTTTTGTATTGCCTGTCACCCTTGTGTACTTATTTATCAGAAATATAAATTCAAATTCACTCATATCATTTAGGTATTCAACTGTTGATATATCCATATTCTCATCCATAATGTCAATATTTATGTCTCCAATAAATATGAAATAATCTGCCTTATTTTCGCATTGTGTGAGGTATATTTTCAAAGAATTTACAAAAAGTTTACAACAATAGGGAGGGTTTTTATACATAGCAAGGATAATATATTTCTGTTATTCAAATAAATATTACAAAGAATCATGTTGTTTTCGTTTTTTAGCTTCACTGTTTCGTATGTGAACTCAAGATCTGATTTACTGAACATCCATCGTTCTGATTGTACATTCCTTCATTGTATACTATGTTATACTCATTGATACGATATAAATTCAGATCTTGAATTTGTCTCAGTGAGAACATTAATTTCGGGCTTGTTATTTAGTTGTTGTAAGTAGCATAAGAAGTCGTTGAAATTTTTATGTATACTCCTTATATTATTGTGTATTATCTTGAAATTTGCCTTATTGTTGTTTATTTTCACGACTTCATTGCATTCTGTCAGGTTAGATAATATTTCTGTATCAACTGTTTTCAGTTCATAATTTTAAATGAATTTTTTCATTTAAAAAAAAAGTAGAAAATATATTTATTTTTTTATTTGGGTTCATTAATTCAAATATCTTGGATATGTAAAGTATATAAATACATCAATAATTTTGAGACTGATGAATTTGAGGATTAAAAAAATATCATTTAGGTGGGTTAGGTTATTGATCTGGTTCTTGGCTTCACGTGATAAAAAATGTATAAAGATAGTCCTAATAGCTATTTACCTATTTACCTATTAGAAAATAAAAAACAAAAAACAAAAGAAGTAGGATACATAGAAAGGATTATTGTGATTTATGATTTAACACTCTGTAATTTTGTTTGTTATCTTGTTGAAGTTTTGTTGAAAGATTCAAAGGTAGAATTCTGTTCTTGTAACTGTTTCTTCTTGCTGCTCTTGTGGTTTTTCCCGGTGCTGGTGGTGGGTATTGAAGCTACTTCTTTGTTCAGTTCACTATCTTGTGTAGATATAGACTGGGCGAAACCTCCCAGTGTGCCAGTTACTTCTTCATAAGAATATGCCTAGAATATTCCTAAATTGTTTAGCTTCAGTGTTTCAGCATAAAATTTAATGTTTTGTAGAATATTTTTCTTTAAGGAATAATGAGTTAGCTCAATGATCACTGGTCTTGTCTTGCCGTTAACTGGTTTACCAATTCGATATAAGTCTCTGATGGCTGATTTATCACATTTAATATTCAGATTTTGATTAATGATTTGGAGTACCTCTTTATAATCGTTTTCCTTTTCTAACACACCATAAATTATTAAAATGTATTTTTTTGAATGTCTCTCAATAGATTCCAATCGATTCTCTAGCTCATATGCTCTTTGCTCCAATTTGTCATTTCCCGATTTCAACTCATTTATATCAGCACACATATCACTTATGTCTTGCCTAATTTTTAACATTAGCTCATAACTTTCATCATTCGATCGACTCATGTCCCAAAAACCCTACTTCTTTTGTACTGATAAACAACTTTAGGTTTAATTTCGTGTAGCGAGAGATTTGGTTGTATTTATTAAGTTAACTTTTTTATTTTCACATAAGTATGCTTCAAACTTACATAATTATTTTCTGCGTTTTATTCTGAACAAGTTGTTATAGAATACACTCGTAAAGATGCAGTTCTGACCACTAAAAATTTAAAACTTTTTGGAAAGCACTTTCACTGTGTCATTTACGGATTCTATGGTTTAATGTTGTGGAAACTAGATTCATAATTTATGAGCAATATCCATGGCTAGTGCATTCACCTGATGGTATCGTATTAGAGAAAGGAAATTTTTTTATTTTACTGAAAATAAAATGTCTATTTGCTGGTGAAATTATGCCATAAACCCTCATTACATGTTTTTAAAAAATACAAAAGCTGCTATACATTTTTCGCATGAATGCATCTGCTTGGAAATGTTTGCAAATGATATAAGGCTGAAGAAGGCTGTTGTTTATATGGCTGATTTGCATTTTCCTTGGGTTTTTATTTGATGTAACACAAGGAAGGGGTTGCTATGTGACATTCTAAAAAAGTGGTGAAGAATGTTAAAGGGTTGCCACTTGGAAACAGCAGAATATAATTTTTAAACCTACCCCTTGATTTATAATTCGACGTGTTTTTTGTTTTTCTTACAGTTACGCCAAATTAAAAGTTATTTGGAATGAAAGTACTGAATTTTAATTTTACCATAACAGTTTTAAAATAAGGTTGGTTGGCGCGAAAACGTATTGAGACCTTAATATTGACTGGCATTATGTAATAACCTATTGTAAGTTTATTAAGGTTCTAACCATAATATTTGTTCGCACCACCATTTTTTTTCCTATAATATATAGCTGCGAAGCTCATGGATTAATTTTTGTATAAATAATTACCAGATTCTTTTCTAGTCCTTATTACTTTGATAAGAGACTATAGCTCATTTCACCAATATACGACGGTATCGGTTTAGTCACGGAGGCATCGACTCAACGGGCGCATATGGTTATTGCAAGTTAGGAATATTTTTATGAAAAATATGATGACAATGTTTTATAAAAATAGATAGTTTTAGAAAACAAAAATAGGAATTGGAGAATTTTAAACTTGTGTCAGTATTGAGAGAATAGCATTAAAAATGATTGTTAGTAATAATCAAGCATTGTTTATAACAATTACAAATTGTTACTAAAAAATAATTATTAATCATAATAATTATAAAATTTTTTAATTGTTATAAATAATTGAAAGTAGCTCCCGCTTATGAAATGATAAGCAAAAGTTTGATATAATACGGTTGGTTTAAACAGAATACTGTTAATGACGATTATAATTTGTTATAAACAATTTAAAATCGTTTTTAATAATATTTATAACAACAAAACATATAGTATTTTTTCATTCTTTCCACTGGGAAGTTTAATATCAAATCTTTTCGAGATTGAGTTTTGCAAAATAAACATATTACTTAAAATCACTGTTTATTTAAAAACATTTTTTAATTTTAAAGTTTTTACCTAGAACCAATAGATTCGGAAAAAAAAAAAAAATACAATATCATAATTTTTATTCTCTATTAAATAATAAACTACGTATCAAGGGGAAAAACATTCTTCTTCTTTAGGTGCCCTGTCCTCCTAGGACGTTGGCAATCATCAGCGCTATCTGAACCTTGTCCACAGCTCGGCGGAACAATGTGGTAGTGCTCACTCCATACCATTGTCTTAAGTTTTTTAGCCAGGATATTTTTCTTTTACCTGTGCCTCTTCGTCCATCGATCTTCCCTTCTATAATAAGCTTTAAAAGTCGATACTTGTCATTTCTTAAGATGTGACCAAAATACTCCAGTTTGCGCTTTTTTAGTGTAAACAGAACTTCCAGCTGCTTGTCGAGGCGTTGAATTACCTCGGTGTTACGCACTCTTTCTACCCAGGAGATTCTTAATAGCCTTCTGTACGTCCACATTTCAAAGGCCTCCAATTTTTTGCACATCGCATCTGTCAAAGTCCAAGCTTCCATTCCATAAAACAGTATGCTGAACACGTAACAGCGAAGCACTCGGACGCGCAGAGGCAAGCTTAAATTTCTGCTGCAAAGTACCTTACGCATCTTCAGTAACGAAGCACGAGCTTGTTCTATTCTGGCACGAATCTACTGCATGCCGTCCCACTTCTCATTTAGTTGACACCCAAGATATTTAAAAGTTTCTACTCGCTCAATTCTTTGACCGTTAATTGTCAGGTGTCCGTCCACGTTGTTTGATTTGCTAACTGCTAGCCACTTTGTCTTTCTCACGTTCAGGCTAAGTTCGGCCTCTGAGCTTGCAGCCGTCACGCGGCTTACCAGTTCCTGCAATCCTTGCAGTGAGTCGGCAACAAGAACCGTGTCATCCGCATACCTCAGATTGATTATATTAATCCCATTGACAGATATCCCCTCGTCACATTCATCCAACGCCTCTTGAAATATCCTGTCGGAATACAAATTGAATAACAGTGGTGATAAAATGCATCCTTGACGAACGCCTCTCAGGATTTTGATCTCGTCGGACGCGGTGTTATCGATTCTTATTTGAGCACTTTGGTTCCAGTAAAGGTTGGCTATTATTCTAAGGTCTCGTTGTTCCAGTCCTATTTCTCTAAGAATGTTGATCAGTTTTTCGTGCTTAACTTTATCAAAAGCTTTTTCGTAATCGATGAAACATGAGTAAACGGTCACCGACATGTCCCGGCACCTTTGAAAAAGAACCTGTAAATAGTGCCTCCCTTGTTCCAAAGCCATTGCGAAAACCAAACTGAGAGTCCCCCATCATTCTCTCGCACTTCGCATATATTCTTTTGTGTATTATTTTCAAGAAGAGCACATGGCTCATCAGGCTAATATGACGATAATCACCGCAGTTCTTGGCCTTCGCATTTTTGGGGAGCGGGACAAAAATAGATTTTAACCAATCAGAAGGTATACTGCCGTTTCGGTAAATAAGATTGAATAGCTTTACCAGCGTGTTCAGTGATTCTTCGTTTTGCAGTATTTTTAGACCTTCTATATAGACGCCATCAGGACCACTAGTTTTCCCATTTTTTGAAATTGATAGCGCATATTGAACTTCTGCCTTCGTTATGTCCAAGCCTTGGCCTTGATTAAAGAATTCTTCCTGAAGTTCTGGCCGGGTATCGTGAAATAGGTGCTCGATGTAGTCGCACCATTCCGTCAGTTTTTCTGAAGTATCCAGTATCAGCCTGCCCTGTGCGTTCTGTAAAGTCGTCGCGTTTCTATTTCTGCAGATACCTTCTGCCTCTTTTATCTTCTTGTGCATGTTTAAGGTATCGTGTTTTGCTTCCATTGCTTCTATTTCTTGGCATTTCTCGGAAAACCATTTCTCTTTTGCTTCTCTTATCTTGTTTTTGATTATGCGGTTTTGCGCCCGGTATTAATTGTTCTTGCCCTTGAGTGTCCGTATTTTTTCCATAAGATCAAGGATTTCCTCCGACATCCATGGTTTCTTCTTGTGGTTTTGTTGGGGTTTAAGTATTTTGGTGTTACTTTCTGTGATGGTATTTTTTATATTAGACCACAGTCTCGGCTGCCTCCGATATGGGTATCGCATCAAGTCTGGAATTCAGTTCATGTTTCAGTTTACTCATATTTATGTCCTTTAGACTTGACACATCTGGCTTATTATGTCTAGGTCTTTGCAAACATCTTTTGAGTGTAAGTCTTGCTGCTGCAACAACTGGATTATGGTCTGAGTTTATGTCTGCACCTGGATATGTTTTTGCAGACTTTATGCAGTTTCTGTATCGCTTTTTAATAAGTATGAAGTCTATTTGATTGCGAATAATTCTTTCAGGGGTATAAGTTCTAGATGTCCACGTATAGAGCCTTCTGGTTGGAAGTTTGAAAAAGGTGTTTGACACAATGAAATCTTGTTCCTGGCAGAACTGAACTAGCCGGTCTCCTCTATCGTTTGCTGTTCCCAATCCGTACCTACCGATAATATCCTCTCGTGGTGTACTTTCTACTTTGGCATTAAAATCGCCCATAATAAAAGTCACCTCTGATTTTTTCGCCAGCTTCAGGGTATCTGTAATTTGTTCGTAGAAGTCTTCTATTTCCTCATCGGGGCACATGTTAGTGCGTAAACCTGGATGATGTTGATGTCAAATGGCTGCGAGTGTAGTTTTATAAAAAGCACCCTGTCCGATACCGGAACAAACGACATTACTGACTTGCTGGTTTTCTTGTTCATTATGATACCCACGCCATTGTAGTGTTGGTTGTTATCGTTACCCGAGTAGAATACTTGATGTTCATTTATTTCACATTGTCCCGAATTGCTCCATCTCATTTCGCTAATTCATAGTATGTCTATATTAAGTCGTTTCATCTCCTTGATAACATTGTGTACTTTACCCGCCTGATACATGCTTTTAACGTTCCACGTAGTAATCTTCCTCATGACTGGCCCGGTGATTCTTAGCACCCTCTGGTCATTTAAGACCTGCCGGGGAATTTAATGAGGTGGTTTCCCGTTGCCTTCCTCATCGCAGCATTACAACCGATTTGATCATAATATGAAATGGTCTGGTATTTGGTAACGAACCTTTAAGGACGCAAATCTTCAGTAGCTTCGCTCCAGGAATGAAGCATCTGCTGCCCTGCTTCATGCTAGTTTTGGTCAGCCACAGGTATTTCATTTCCTCGGTACCGGGAAAACATTAAAAATGAAAAATACAAGAATAAAAAAGGATTCATAATAAATATTAGAAATGACCGCCCCCAGCCAAAATACATGAGCTTACTCTACGTCAGGGGCCTCCGACGGTGGTGGACGAGCGAGACCGGACTTCTTAAGAAAGAAGTCGTTTTATTTTATTTAAACTAAAGTAGTTAATGCAGAAAAATAACAACTGCTTCTCAGGGTTGTTAATTCTTGATTTCTAAATTGAATTAATTTTAAGGTATTGGAGAGATCAGTTCACGGACCTACCCATTCTTTTTTTTTAAACTAACTTAATGTACACTAACTAAACTAAACCACGTTAGGGCGCAAAGTGATTATGCTAAAAATCATAATCCACTCGAGAGGTCCGACGGCACGACAGCCGTATCTTCCAAGGAAAAAGCAGATCTGCTGGCCGAAATGTTCAGCTCTAACTCAACCCTCGATACTAATGGGAAACAACCCCCAACGATACCTAGAATAAACGCATCAATGCCTGAGGTCGCTATCCGCCATCGCACTATCAGGAAAATCATACGAAATCTTGACTCTAATAAGGCAGTAGGACCAGATGGAATTCCGACAATTGTCCTGAAGACCTGTGCTCAAGAGCTCACCGCAGTTCTCTATAGACTCTTCAAGTTATCATACAGCAAAGAAGTATTCCCGTCCATGTGGAAAAACGCTAAGTCCAACCGATTCCGAAAAAAGGAAAGAATACTATTCCTTCGAATTATCGCCCTATTGCATTGCTCTCAGTCATATCCAAAGTTATGGAAAAAGCCATTAACATAGAACTCATCAAATATCTGGAGAAATTTGAGATAATCCATGACAGACAATATGGATTTCGACAACTGCGGTCTACTGGAGATTTGCTGGCTTATGTCACTCCGCTCTGGACAAACACTGCGCCAATGGCTCTTGAAATTCATGCAAAATCGCTCCTTACATGTGGCAGTTGACGGTATTTCTCATGATGCGTTTAAAACCAATGCCGGGTCTCCCAGGGTTCCATCCTGTCCACCACCTTATTTCTTTTACACATCAACGACCTTTTGAAAACCACCACGAAGCCCATTTACAGTTTCGCAGACGATAGCACACTTGTCTCAACTTTCACATCCTATCGGTCACTTTCGGTGATTGATACAAATAGACTTAGGCAGGAACAGGTTAATTCCATCAATAGAGATCTTGAAGCAATCGTCGAGTGGGAAACCAACAATCTTGTTCAGTTCAACGCCCAAAAAACACAAAGCGCCACGTTTTCCAAGAAAGTGAATTACTCAAATCATTTTATCACAATGTCCGGAAATACCCTTGAATCAAGTTCCTCCATCTCGATTTTGGGAGTCACGGTGTCCAATAATATGTCTTGGCATGACCATGTTGCTAACATCGCAAAGTCAGAAAGCCAGAGGCTAGGTTTTCTGTGGAAATCTAGAAAGTTTTTATCCCTGATCAACTGTTGATGACGTACATAGCTCAAATCCGACCTATACTTGAGTATTAGGAACCAACACGCACATTTGGGGTTCAGCACTAAGGCATTCTCTTCGTCTTCTAGATTCTATTCAGAAAAGGTCCATTCGGTTGATAAACAGCTCAACTCTTACAGATACCCTTCACCCTCTAGAACATAGAAGCAGAGTTGCAGACCAGTCAATACTCTACAGATATTTCCATGGCAAATGCTCCAGAGAAATAAAAACTCTTGTACCATCATTGGCCACATTCGGCCGAAGAACTCAGCACGCTGATCAGTCTCACCCATTTACTCTCAAGATTGACACTACAAGGACAAATCTCTATCAAGAATACTTTTGTTACAGAGCTGCTACGGAATGGAACAAGCTTCCAAAATCAGTTTTTCCAGAGAACTATGACCTGCAACTTGTCAAAAAGCAGATCCACAATCATTTCCTTTCTATAATCCCTTCCCTTCTAATAGTCGCAGTGCGGGCCGTCCGCGGCCCACACGATAGGTCTACCCTTTTTTGACTATTTTCATTAAAAAAAATTACAAGTAAATCACACCTCAAAAAAATTTAACCTTCTTATTTAATTTAATACTCCCAAAACGAGCAACGTATTTTGATCTTATTTTGACTGGCTTCAATACTGCTATTACTTTTTTTTCTTAGAAACAATTAAAAACTAGAAAAATAAAAACAAGTTTCATTATCATCATCATACAGCCTGTAGTGTCCACTGCTGAACATAGGCCTTCCTCAATCGTTTCCAATGTTCCAGATCTTGTGCTGATTTAATCCAATTTGTTGCAATTCTCTTGATTTTATTAGTCCATCGTGTTGGAGGTCTGCCCCTACGTTGAAGTGCCTGCAACCTAGGACGCCACTCTATAATGCGTTTAGTCCACCTAGCGTCTTCCATTCTCGCCACATGTCCGGCCCAGTTCCATTTTATATATTGTCACAAATCCGGTCCTGTCGGCAACCGAGGATTCGACTGCGTCTAGGGTCTGTATTAGACCGCTTTGCTTTGTCGGCCGCCGACGGAGTCTGGCAAGGTCGAGCAACCTCTCGAAGCCATGTCGAAGTGTGGAGAAACAGGTGAAATGATCTATAATTGTGATATGAAGATATATAAAAGGGAAAACGATTATAACAAGAGACAGTATCGGTTTTAAAAGTGTTTATGAATTAAAAAATGTAAATAGTTATATAAAGTTGTAAATTTGTATATCTAAGTGGTTAATAAAAGCAGAATTTATTGTTATTGTTTTGTTATTGGATCGCCGAACCAACGGAAAAACTAAAAAATCTTAACAGTGTTGTCAAAAGTAAAATTTTTTCTGTAAAATGGTGAATACAAGAAATACGCCATACGACGACATGGTCATAAAATTTATGAAAAATCTATTTGAGGAGTTGGAAAAACGACGACGAGAAAAAAAATTGGAAAAAGAAAAACGACGACAAGAAGAAAAATTGGAAGAAGAAAAACGACGACAAGAAGAAAAATTGGGAGAAGAAAAACGACGACAAGAAGAAAAATTGGAAGAAGAAAAACGCCGTACGGAAGAAGAAAAACGACGACAAGAAGACCTAGAGAAAATTTTAGAAGACCAAAAGAATGAAAGAGAAGAACAAAAGAAACTCCTAGAACAACAGGAAGAGCAGAAGAAAGTAGATACCCAGTAACTTCTAGAACAACAAGAAAAGTTCTTCGAACAAGTAGTGCAGACAACAGATGAACAAATTGTTGAATTAAAAGAAGATGTCAAAAAGATCAAAGTCACCTGCGAGGACACAACCACGTTTCCACTCACCTACGAGGACCAGGTAATCTAGCGAGTCCTCAGAACGGCACCAGGAAAACTAGTATTAGTCAGCATATCGGAGCGCATGCTGGATAGTAATAACTAAGCCCCCAGGGTCATTTATGTCAACAGAATAAGAAGAACAATGGATAGTCCCACTATCAGAGGAAAATTGAACCGAGAAGACATTGTTGCACTATAGACACCGGTGCATCAGTTTCACTGGTACGCAGCAACATCCTTCGGCCAGAATGTGTAAAACCTGCCTCTTCCAACCTTTTCTTTAAACATTTACTGGAGATAATGCACCAATAAAAAGAGAGGTCATGTTCACACTCACTCTTGGACGGCTTAACATTGTGGATACAGTAATGTCGCAGATATAGAAGACGAATTCATTCTCGGAATGGTCTTAATCAGCGAGTATGGATTCTCATATAACGGTGAACAAAGAACCAGGAGATTTGGAGGAGAAGAATTCATCTTGACGACCCCAGCTGAAAGAATGGAACCTATTAAGCTGCGAATGGCGAAGACTAAGAATTTCAGGACTTTCCGAAAAGATAGTCTGTGCTATATTGGAAAGTGACCCTAGGTGCCGCGTTGCATAGTTTAGCCATGCAGAGGATCCCCAAACCATTTACTGATTGCACGAGCCTTAGTTAGGACAGAACACACTATTCCTGTAAGAGTTGCTAATGTATACCCCGAGGAAATAAGGCTTAAAGAAGGTGACATCATTGAAGCCTGTGAACCTGTGACTTCGATAACAAGATGCGACGAGGAAAATCATCAGGATCGAAGGGAAGACTCCGACATCGTATTGGGAAGTCTAGAATCATCCTTAGGACATCCATCGTTGGATGAATATAACGCTGCCAGGAAAGTCATCAAAACCGAAAGTGAAATCTTTGATTCAACAACAGCAGGACGAACCAACTTGGTCCAGCACAGGATTGATACTGGTCAAGCTCATCCGATTCGACAACCACCAAGACGACTACCATTTGCGAAACAGCAATAGGTTAAAAAGCTGGTTAACAAGATGATGGAAGATGGAGTGATTGAATAATCAGCAAGTCCTTGGTCTGCGCCGGTTGTGTTGGTTTCTAAAAAGGATGAATCTACAAGGTTCTGTGTGGACTACAGAAAATTAAATAATATCACGAAGAAGGACAGCTACCCACTACCCAGGATTGACGACACTTTGACATCATTAGCAGGTTCACGTTGGTTCTCAACACTGGATTTGAAGAGCGGGTATTGGCAAGTGGGCATACATGAAGATGACAAAGAGAAGTCTGCTTTTTCAACTGGAAATGGACTACTAGTTTAATGTGATGCCCTTTGGACTATGTAATGCCCCAACAACATTCGAAAGGCTGATGGAATTAACACTACGTGGGCTTACGTGGAAGACTTGCCTGGTATATCTCGACGACGTTTTGATCATGGGCAAAACTTTTGAGGAACATTTAGGAAATTCACGAGAAATATTCAAAAGGTTCACCTTAAGCTGAATCTTAAGAAATGTTCCTTGTTCCAGAAAGAAGTGGATTTTCTGGGCCACACGGTATCACCAGCAGGCATCCAAACGAACGAGAAGAAGATCAAGGCGATTCGAGACTGGCCACGACCACAAGATAAACACGAAGTGAGAAGCTTCTTGAGCCTATGTACCTACTATCGGCGTTTTGTGAAAGGATTTGCTAATATTGCTTCACTCCTGCACAAGTTAACAGAAGACCAAGCCAACTTCATCTGGTCTAACGATTGTGAAAGAGCATTCAAGCAACTGAAAGCTGCTGTATGTTCCAGTCCAATTTTGGGCTTTCCACAACGAAGAGGCCTATTTATACTAGACACTAAGGCAGGTAATAAAGGAATTGGAGCCGTACTATCACAAGTGCAGGATGGCCAAGAGAAGGGGATAGAGTACTACAGCAAAATAATGAGAAAACCGGAAAGGAACTACTGCGTCACCAGGAAAGAACTGCTAGGATCATCAAAGCTGTAGATCACTTCCACAAATATCTTTACGGAAGGAAGTTTCTCATAAGGACGGACCATGCAGCCCTGAGGTGGCTACTGAATATGAAAAACCCTGAAGGTCAGGTAGCAAAGTGGATCGAAAAGTTAAACCAGTGTCAATTAAAGATTAAACACCTACCAGGACGATTACGTAACAACGCAGATGCCTTGTCCAGAAGACCTTGTGCGGATAACTGCAAGCATTGTGTGTGGGTCGAACGTCGCGAAGGGATTGCCGATATAAGACAAATAAGACTGACAACTGAAGATGAATGGACAGCAGCCCATCAAAGACAAGACCAAGAGAATGATTTCAACATCTTGGACTTTCTACGTTGGAAGGCAAGTGGAGCCAAGAGACCTACTTGGAAGGACATCTCCGACCGGGCACCAACATTCAAAGCCATGTGGGCACAAAGGGATTCACTTACTGTTTTCACGATTCGGGGTACCTACGGAGCTACATTCCGATTAAGGAAGGAATTTCGAATCGAACTTATTCATGAAAGTTTGCAAATTGATGGGAATCTACAAAACCAGGACTACCACACTAGATCCACAGTCATACGGCATGGTTGAAAGGTTTAATCGGACTATGGAAGAACATCTGTACAAAGTAGTAGAAGAACATCCGAAAGACTGGGATCAACGTTTTTCATTATTCCTGATGGCATATAGAGCAGCTGTTCATGATTCTACAAAGCTCACTCCAGCCAGCATAGTCTTCGGAAGGGAACTTCGTTTGCCCTGTGATTTGGTGTTCGGGTCACCAAGTGCCGAAGAGAAAGAAGCTCAAGATTATGCAGACAAGTTAGAGGACAGCTTATTTAAAATCCATGAAACGGCCAGGATGAGATTGAGCTTGGCAAGTAATAAAATAAAGGCTCGCTATGACCTAAGAACAAATTCGACGGGATTCAATGAAGGAGATTGAGTATGGCTGTATAATACACAACGAAAGAAAGGTTGACACCATCTTGAGAGAGGCCATACAAGGTGATAAAAAGGATAAATAATGTGATTTATAGAATCCAACGCAGTCCCAGAGTCAAGATGAAAGTCGTTCACTTAGTAAGATTAAAGCGTTACTATGGTGAGGTTCCGCAAGAGTTAGATCGGGACGATCAAATTTGAGAGGGGGATGATGTTACAAATCCGGTCTTGTCGGCAACCGAGGATTCGACCGCTTCTAGGGTCCGTATTAGACCGCTTTGCTTTGTCGGCCACCGACGGAGTCTGGCAAGGTCAAGCAACCTTTCGAAGCCACGTCGAAAGGTGATATGGAGATATATAAAAGGGGAAGCGATTAAAAGTGTTTATGAATTAAGAAATGTAAATAGTTACAAAAAGTTGTAAATTTGTATATCTAAGTGGTTAATAAAAGTAGAATTTATTGTATTGGAATAAACATTATTTTGTTACTGGATCGAGAGTTTTAATCGCCAAACCAACGGAAAAACTAAAAGATCTTAACAATATGCTATTCTCTCTACAATATCCTTGATCCCTGTTCTAATTCTAATAATTACATTTTATACTTTATCTTTTTTTTTTACTGAAAATAGTCGCAAAAATGGTGGACCTATCGTGTAGCCCGCACTGCGACTATTAGAAGGGGGAGAAATTATAGAAAAGAAATGATTGTGGACCCGATTTTTGAAAAGTTGCAGGTCATAGTTCTCTGTAAAATTTGATTTTGGAAGCTTGTTTCATTCCGTAGTAGCTCTGTAACAGAAGTATTCTTGATAGAGATTTGTCCTTGTAGTGTCAATCTTGAGAGTAAATGGGTGAGACTGATCAGCGTGCCGAGTTCTTCGGCCGAATGTGGCAAATGGAGGTACAAGAGTTTTTAATTCTCTGGAGCATCTGCCATGAAAATATCTGTAGAGTAATGACTGGTCTGCAATTCTGCTTTTATGTTCTAGTGGGTGAAGGGTATCTGTGAGGGTTGAGCTGTTTATCAACCGAATGACCCTTTTTTGAATGGAATCTGAAAGACGAAGTGAATGCCTTGGTGCTGAACCCCAAATGTGCGAGCAATACTTCAGTAGAGGTCGGATTTGAGCCTTGTACGTCGTCAACAGTTGATCAGGAGTAAAAAACTTACTAGCTTTTCACGGAAAACCCATTCTCTGACTTGCTGAATTTGCGATGTTAGCAACATGGTCATGCCAAGATATATTATTAGACACCGTGACCAACCGAAAAGAAAACAGAGCCATTTGCAGGAACCTTGTCAACATTTTAGAAAAACGCTCAGACCCGTCGATTTTTGATTTAAGAGGGACACTCACTTATCTGCAAACAATCACGAACGATAAAAATGTCATTCATTCGAGTTAAGTACGCCAATGATATAAATTGAGTGCGAGGCAGCTGGCATCTGTGTCTGGAATCAATCTAACTAACTTCCAAACCATTTTGAAGAAGAATAAACTCCATCCATATAAACTCGTTTAATCCATGAACTCAATAAGGATAATTTTGACCATTGTTTGCAGTTCTGCGAAATAATGAGTGCGCGAGCAGGGAACGATCCACAGTTCTTTTTTAATATCTGTTTTTCCGGTGAATGCAGTTTTTTCTTGCACGGGACGGTAAGTCGCCACAATTGCCACTATAAGTCCGATTCAAACCCAAGAGTTTTTCACGAGGTGCATACACACAAACCAAAGAAATTAAATGTATGGCAGCATTTGCAGTGACCGACTGGTGGGTCCTTTTTTTACCGGGAAATTTAACTAGCGAAATGTATTTGCAATTACTGAAATACGATATTGACCCTGCCTTGACCAATGTATTTGAAAATAATCCACAGTACAACAAAGATCATTTTTAATTTCAACAGGAAGGTGCTCTTCCGCATTATGCGGCGATTGTTCGTCAGTATTTTGACCAACGTTTTTCGCAGCACTGGATTGGGAGAAGAGGCAGCATTAAATGGCCTTCACGATCGCCATATTTTTCGCCCCTCGGTTTCATCTTCTTATAATGTAACAGGAATGTTAAAAAAAATTGGTGGTTAGTGCAAATAAATTACAAAGATTCAAGTTTCTATTTTAACTTAAATTTAAAAAAAAAATTTAAACTTAATTTTACTCACCACCTTTTAGGGGTGATATTTTGGAGGGAGGTGGACTGAGAAAATTTTGTTAAAAAAAAGATCCATCATAATTTCATACAGGCAATCACCTCCTGAATTTTTGCGCATGAACTTAGAAACACCCTGTAAATATATTACCAATACCAGGAAAGCCTTCTAAGGTACATACTTAAAATATATTTACTTATTTAATGATAATTTCTACCAAACCGATTTTCAACCCGACCAGTGTGAACTGGACTATTAAAAATATGCAAATCGACGAGTCAATGTTTTCGTTTTCACTTATTAATAGTATTGTTAATAATTAATAATAATAGTTAATGTTATTGTTCAAGGCCATAGACGGTAAGAAAATCCACAAGTTCTATTGTATGAGGATAGTTCACGAATTGTTGTCCCTAAAATTGAAGCAAACACATGAGAAGAATGAAACTAATTTATTTTTTAACATAGTCACCTGCAACGTTTATACACTTGGTACATCGGTGTAGAAGTGTTTTAAACCCTTTTGAAAAAAATTCAAAACTTGAGTCTTCAGCCATTCATCTACCGCCTTCCTAAAGCCCTTCGATATCAGAAACTTAGCCACTAGGAAACTGATAAACTTTACTCGAAGTCTCGGAATCCCGGGCCTTGAATAGATTAAGGGTTATGCACAAAAGATCTGATAGGTCGAAGTGCTTGATAGGCAGCATGGCCTTCACGACCCACCCCTACAATCTACAATCTACCGCCGACATCACTTCGTTTAAATCAGCAAAGCGGATTCCATGAAGATTTTCTTTTAATTATGGTAATGGATGTAGTCGCTGGAGCCAAATTTTAAGAATAAGGGGGTTGATCAAAAATTTTAAATTCCGCATTGTAAATGGCAACCATTGCAACACAACTTTTGTGGGCCGGAGCGTTGTCCTGGTAAAAGAGTATACCTCGACTTAATTTTCCTTTTCTCTTTTCTCTGATCGCTTCACGTACTTTTGGTATTTAATTCGCATAATATTCACCTGTTATGGTGCGCCCCTCGCGGTAAATATACCACGAAAATAACACCTGCAAAATCCCAAAAATTTGTAGCCATGATCTTACCAGCTGATGAGACAACATGAAATTTATGGGGAAGGGGAATCCTTATGCCGCCATTTCATGCTTTGTTTTTTGAATTTTGGAACAAAGTGATGAACCCATGTTTTGTCGACCGTAAGAAATTTTCGCGGGGATTCCTGTTATTGATCTCCAAATTTGTCTCCACTGCAACCTGGTGAACACGCTTTTGGTCTGCCGTCAGCATTTGTGAAACCCAACGTGCAGAGAGTTTTTTGAGACCCCATTCTTGATGTAAACGCTTCCAACAGAAAACCTACATGTCTCTGCTATAGCCTTGACTATAATTCTTTTATCATTTAATACCATGTCATGGGACTAAATTCACATTTTCTTAGGTCAACACAGTTTTGGGGGCATATTGACAGGACTCTCTTTCCAGTTTGAAATGTCGTAACCAGTTCCTGATTACCTGATACGAAGGGGCAGAGTCTCTCAATACTTTTACCATGTCCTCATAAATTTCTTGGCTGGTAACCCCTTTTTAAAGGGGTACTTTATCGCACCTCTTTTCCCAATATTTCCATTTTTATAAAATCATGTACACCTCAATGAAAAAAAAAATCAATATTTAACAAGCACGATCTGATGCTAATAAGCCCACACTAATGTCATACAATAAGCTTTTTTCTGACACTTTATTTGCTTTGGCATTTAACGCCAACTATGTTAGGGACAACAATTCGTGAAGTGTCCTCGTATTAGTAAAATATAAAGTTTAAAGTTGATTTCCGACATCCACCGAGTGAATCTTTTTATTTTGATAAAACGGTTACTGTTGAAATTTTAAATTCATATTTTTTTTATATTTTGTATCTCTTTTAGCAATGTGTAAGTATTTTTTCTTTTAATTTTAATAAACCTGCATGTACCCTTTAGGTTTTTTTTGTTTCTGAGAGATAATAACGAAGCTGAAAAACGTCGATTACATATTTATCTCGTTTTGTAGTACTAAATTAAAATATAATACGATTGGATTTGTTTGGGGTTAATTCATTTTTAGTGATTTTTTTATAAAATTCCTTGGTGCCCTGATGTGGTTGGTAATTTTAGTTTTTTAGTTAGTTTGATATATTCAGAAAAAATACGGTTGTTTAGATCCGTGAACTGATCTATACATCATCTTAAAATTTAATCCAATCGAGAAATCAAGGAGTCACAGAACCCTGAGTATAATATTTGGATCTTCTTCCTTAAGTTATTTAGTCAATAAATAGTTAGAATATTTAAATTAAAATATAAAAATACATTAAATTTGATTTGTTAAATTAATATTAGTTATCAGCATTTGATTCTTATTCGTTTCATACAATTAGTTAAAAATATTTAAAAATTTTATTTCAGTATTTAAACCCTTAGCTATTTATTAAAACAGTATTTTATTAGTAAAGTAACAAACAATTGATTTTCGTAACACATTTGGCAGCTCTTGCGTTGGAATAATTTAGTTTTAGGAAAAGTTTAAATTCCATAACACGAGAAATCAAGAATTTACAAAACCCGAAATAAGAATTATTGGTTTTTAAAAGTAACTCAAATTTGACGCCCAGTGTCAAGCAAATTTCGTTACAGTAAGATCGGTGAGGATTTTTGATATTTTATTTGTAATAGTGTACATAAGTCTTATACCAATTATTACAAATTGAAATGTCTATTTTGACCGAACCGTCTTTACCACGTTAAAAAACTAAGTCTTCTGTTATAATCTCTTTCTTCTAGTCCTTCGTGCAGATGAATTTTATATTGTTACGGATTTTAGCCGATGAATACGCCCCTGTTCTATTATCTGGCCGAGGCGGTATATCGTCCACACAAAAATGCATATTTCTTTCGGTGGCATCAAAACGCCCCACATTTTAGCGAATAATTTATAGTCGCGGGCGTAATTGAAGGCTTTCGATATATCTAGAAAGGTCGTTCAAATTCGGACAAATTCCAGAGAGAAATCGTTTTGTCGGGAGCTCCATATAAGAAAATTGCGGGCCGAGATTAATTATTAGAAGAGGTAGTTTTGAAAAGGATTGTTAAAGAAAGCATAAAGTTTTGTAAATATCGAAGTGGTTTATCAAGTAAGAATTTATTGTATAGAAGGATTAGAATAAATTGTTTAGTTTTTGTACTGAGTGTTTAACTAATCCAAGAATAAATTGCAAATTTTTATAATTCGCTGTATTAAAGAAGATGTCGCGGCGGGGCGAGAAAAGGTGAGAAGTGTAGAAGCGTGGCTTACTATGACATGATGCCGTCGGCCTCTCTGGAAGATCTCGCTGTCCTCCTCGATGGAGATGGTAAGTAATGTACTCCGATAGTAGATAGGTCGCTGATTTAATTGTTCTACCTACTGTAAGTTGCCATAGCGGGGTTGGTTGCTTTTGGCCATTGTCTCACTGCTTAGCTTGTGGTTTGTAATTTATTGCATGCATATAGGTTGGGGCCGTGGAGAAAAGGCCGTCATAAAGCATTACTTTCATAGCTCCCTTAATAGACCTGGTTGGTTAGCTCTAATGTGTGCCGATAACGCCACCGTGCAGTGGCTGAAAGATACCATTGAGGATATAACACCCTGGGAGGGTGCAATGCTGAGGGTCGTTGAGGAGGCAGCAATGCCTCACAATAAAATCTTGTTTGCGTACATACCAGGCAGCCAGGAATATTCCACGGAAAGAATCCTTGGTTTAATAGAGGCTTAGAACAAAAGCCTCAAAGCAACCACCTGGAGGGTACTAAGGAGGCCCGAAGGCCCTCTAGAACTTCTTACAATTTCGGTTGACATCCAATCAGCCGAAAAGTTAAGAAAAAGTGGGTTTGTGATCAACTACAAGTTTGGTCACACATCCCTCAGGGCAAGGGGTGGCAAACCCAAATCGGCCACTATTGACTTCTTAGAACCTGGTACCTCAGGTACCAAACAAAGTGCGGTCAGTACCAAGAAGCACACCGAAAAGGCTGCCAAAAGATCTGGGAAATCTGCAAATCCAGACAAGAAGGTGACCGAAGGTAAGAAGATGCCTAGGAAACCAGATAGATCCGGCGGAGGTAAGAAAAAGGGGAAGCAAAAAGTCCTACCCAAACCTCCAAAATGAGCCAAAGGCTCAACTGCCTACAGGTAAACCTCCAACACTCAAAAGCAGCCACGAGTGGACTTAGAATGAGGTTTATTGAAGACAACATCTAGATAGGGCTACTCCAAGAGCCCTGGATAAATAGAGGACGGGTAAAAGGACTCAATATTAGATCGTGTAAGTTACTTTACTGTACTTCTCACGAAAAACCACGAGCAGCCGTATTGCTCGCACCTAATATTAAATTTTTTCCTGTTCCAGAGTTCATCACTGGAGATTTGGCATCCGCCATAGTGGAAGTGCCAACTGCAGAAGGCAAGAGGCAGGTGGTTTTTGCCTCGGCCTACTTCCCAGGGGACTTCATAATCCACCCTCCACCAGAGGAAGTTCAAAGCCTCATCAGTGCACAAAAGGTAACAAGCATTTCATTCTGTGCTGCGATGCAAACGCCCACCACTTTATATGGGAAAGCACAGACACAAACGTACGGGGTGAGTATCTTCTGGAATATTTGTCGGCTAACAACATCGACAATATTAACAGAGGAAATAAACCCACCTTTATAAATGCAATCAGGAAAGAGGTTCTTGATTTGACTCTCGCGGATCCATTTATAACAAACCACATCCATAACTGGTATGTCTTTGACGATTCTTTAATGTCAGATCATCAACACATAAGGTTTGACTTGAAGACGTCGGAAACACATTTCGAGGGATACAGGGTACCAAAGTTAACCAACTGGGAGGCTTACAAAAAGCATCTCAGAAATCTCAGAAGGCAGACGGAGGACCAGCACATACCCATCGAATCAATAGAGGAACTCGACACAGCCTCCAGATAACTTCAAAATGCTATAATAAAAGCATATGAACTCAGCTGTCCCCTAAGAAACAAAAGGCTACTACTAGAGATGTGCCTTGATGGAATAAGGAACTTTCAATAGAGCTAAGATTCTGGGACACTGGGAATACTACATGTACTCTTCTTAAATGTACTCTTTCTGAGTACATTTAAGAACTCGGAAAATTGAAAAGAAGAACATGGTGGCAAATGTGCAAGGGGATCACTGAACTGGCCCCAGCACAACGTCTTTAAAAAGTACTCTCAAAAGAACACTCCAACGACATCGGTCTGATTAAAAAGCCGAACGGGGGATACAGTGATAACCTTAAGGAAAGCTAAGTGTTCTTCTACAGGCACACTTTCCTGGTTTCGAACAGGTTGTGGAGAACGAACAGCAATGTGCTCATCTGGAAGGGGTCATTCACAACCCCAACAGATCCAGCAGAAGCCTGACAGAAAAAATCTTCATAACACAAAGAATCAAATGGGCTATCAAAAACTTAAAACCATTTAAATCGCCAGGAAAGGACAGAATATTTCCCGCCTTACTGCAACATGGCCTTGAAATAAAGCCTTCTTTGAAAAGGTTTTTCAAGGCCAGCTTTCTCTTTGGTTATATACCGCAAGCTTGGAGAGAAGCCGTGGTGGCATTTATACCAAAGACTGGGAGAAGTCCAATGGACGAACCAAAGTCTTACCGCCCCATCAGTCTCACCTCCTTTCTCCTAAAAGCAGTGGAGAAAATAATAGACTGTTACATCAGAAGCGAACTCCTTGAGTTAAGACCGCTTCACAAGAAACAGTTTGCTTATCAAGCAGGTAAATCCACGATAAATGCTCTACAGTGCCTAGTTAAAAGCATTGAAAAGACATACGCGGAAAAAGAAATGGCTCTTTGTGCCTTCATCGACATAGAGGGTACTTTGGACAACACCTCGCATGCCTCCATAACTAGATCACTCGAGGAAAGAAATATAAACGCCTCACTGATCAGATGGATACAATCTATGCTGAAAAGCAGAATTATTGTGGCGACTCTTGAAGGAAAGACAGTCAAGATGACAGTAGAAAAAGGTTGTTTCCAAGTGGGAGTTCTATCGCCTTTGCTGTGGTCACTGGTGTAGACAACCTGATAGTTCAGCTACACGGTTTTACGACTCTAGGTTACGCCGATGACCTAGTCGTAACCATTAGGGGCAAACATGATGAACTAATTTCCAATCGCATGCAAGTAGCCCTAAACACAATCAAAAGCTGGTGCACAAAGGAAGGACTTAACGTCAATCCTAGCAAAACAGTGCTGGTTCCATTTACCAGGAGGCGAAAGTGCGAACTTAAAGCTTCAACTCTATATGGAACTCAGCTTACTTTTTCCAAAGAAGTTAAATATTTGGGCGTAATAATCGACCAAAAGCTGACATGGAACAGCCAACTCAACACTATTCTTTCCAGAGCTATAGCGTCAAGCTGGACATGCCGCAGAGTCTTTGGCAAGACATGGGGTCTGAAATCAAAAATGATCTACTGGTCATACCAAACGATCATTAAACCAATGGTCCTATGACCTATGCTACCTATGCTTCATTGATATGGTGGCCAAAAATGCAACAAATTTCGGCACAAGTCAAGCTGCAGAAAGTGAAGCGGCTAGCTTGTCTGGGAATCACAGGGGCAACATTCACGTGCCCTACTGCAGCCGTAGAGGTAATGATGAACCTTCCACCATTGCACTTATGTGTAATGAAAGAAACAGTAATCAGTGCCTTTAGACTGAGCCAGACAATAAATCTTAGAGCAAGAAATGAGAATGGACATTTGAAGATTTTGGAAAATATTTCTCTAGAATCCATGTCTAAGCCGACAGATATTATGCCAGTTATGTACGACTTCGAAATGCAGTTTAAAATGGTTATAAACAACCACCAAGTTTGCACAGAGAACGGACCTCAACTAGAAAGGGATGCTTTAGTGTGGTACACTAATGGATCCAAGATGGGTGACGTAGTTGGAGTGGGCGTTATAGGGCCGAATTTTAGGCTTTTAAAACCCCTTAGTAACACCCCAACCATCTTTCAAGCAGAATTACATGTCATAGAGACATATGCCCAGGAGTCCATCGAAAGAAATACCCGAAGGGCAGAAATCTATATTTTATCAGATAGCCAAGTAGCACTAAAAGCTAAAGTCATACACTTGTGAGTCTTAGCTGACTTGGGACTGTCTCTGAGACAACTGGCAGCAAACAATCAAGTTACTCTGATGTGGGTTTCAGGTCACAAGGGAGTTAAAGGCAATGAAGAAGCAGATTGACTTGCCAAAGAAGGTGTAAATACAAAATTTTCCGGCCCAGAACCCTTCTATGGACTTTCCAAAGCCCACTTGAAAGAAGAGGTTCGACGTTGCGAAACAGATGAAATGAAATCTCACTGGTATAAAGTGCCAGGACAAATGCAAGCAAAAAGGCTAGCAAGTCTTTCGCCAAGGAAAGCTAAACAGCTTCCCGTCTGGAGACGGGACTCCTCACTGGACACTGCCCTCTAAGGTACCACCTGAAAAATATGGGCAAAACAGAGATAGTTGCCGCTACTGCGACAACTTCGCTGAAACTGCAGAACATTTGCTTTGCGAATGCCCAGCGCTTTTCTGCAAGTGGCTCAAGTTTCTGGAAGGGTCCTTCCTAAAGCCCTTCGATGACAGAAACTTAGCCCCCAGGAAACTGATAATATTTACTCAAAGTCTCGGAATCCCGGGCCTCGAACAGATTAAGGGTTATGCACAAAAGATTTAATAGGTCGAAGTGCTTGAGAGGCAGCATGGCCTTCACGACCCACCCCACAATTTTTAAGTTGCCGATAGTTATTTTGGGTCATCGCCGTGGTAATCTTGATTTATTACACGTGTATTCGTTTTCATTGAAATAAAACACTATATAATTGCCATTACTAGTATATTGAACTTGATACATAGAGACGCCATTTTGTCTCCCACCGAAACATGATTAATTGTACAATTTCAGGTCTCGTGTATCTTTAGAATTTTTTCACTGGTTGTCGACTTAAACTGAATATAATCCATAATTAGATTCACATTTTACTGTTTAACTGCAGTTATAAAAATGTAAGTGAAAAATAAAATAATGTGCAATTTAACAGGTGGGGTTCAAACGCGATGTTCGCTCGTTGGGCTGGAGGTGAAAGAGAGTTCGGAAACCGGTCAAGCGTGAGCTTCGTTTCTCTGGCGCTGAAGTCAGCGTTCTCATTGGTCCACGCGTAACGGTCGTATTGCACATGGTTTACAGTTGTTTGCTACTGGCACGTGCCTAGGGGCTGATAGCTTTCGGCGTCTGGGCCGTAATAAGGGGGTTTAAATCAAGGAATTATGTGGAGAGAAATTTTACTGTTGAAATCACGAATTTTCAATAGGAGATAATTTTGTCCAATAGAAATATATGGATTAATAAGGGCATTATTTATTTTTGGTTTTTTTAATACAGCTAAAAGTTTAAATTTATAAATTATTACTCTTCAAACATCGTAAATTTAAACTGTTAAACATATAATTATCTGACATCACATGATTCCAAAGCCTACTAGTATTTTGTTTGTTGCATTATTATTTTACGAAAGACGTAAATAAATCATTAGGATATTTGATATATTGATATAAATATATATATATATATAAATATATATATATATATATATATATATAAATATTTATTATTTATATATATATAAATATTAATATTTGATATTAAAGCACAATACAAATTGTAATACCTCATTTAGTTAGTATCTTCACAGTAAGAAAATGTTTAATTAAGGTAGTTGTCGTGGTGCAGGCATAGCGTCAGAAAATTATAAATTTTTGTATGCTTATTAAGAACTTGATAATACAATTACCCTTAAAATTTGAAGTCAATTGACCTCCGCTAACCCGAGATAAACTAATTAAACATTGGATAATTAAGATGGAGAGTATACGCTCGCTGTAGTTCTGTACAGTTGATTAGTTCTAGAAAAAAATTTAACTGTCAGAAACTTTCAAAAACTAACAGCTTGGCAACGCTGTGTACGCGAGTATAGATATTACTTGCGCGGTAAATTTAAACGGACTGATGGAGAAAGCAATATTTGAAATTATATTTATTAGAACATATATATTTATTATGAGTAAAATTTTTAAATTTTGAGTAATACAAAAAATAATTTATACAATCTTTTTTATCAAATATAAAGTGAAACCAGCATAAAGTTGGACAGAATTATTTAAAATTTAAGCTTATAACTTATAAGGTCAGGTCAGGTCAGGTCAGGTCAGATCAGGTCTTTAAAAATCAATTGGAAAGGCTATAGCGTTTCCGAAACTTTTCATTACCTTACCATTTTCTTTTGTACGTACCGGATTGGTTACATCATTTTCTTTGTTAATACCAGATTTGTTTCATCTTTTAGTAATATAGTAACTAGACATAAGGATTCATTAATACTTTGTATTTCACACTTCGCTAAATGTTTTGTAGAATTCTAGTTTAGACATTAGACATAAGAGTTCAATAATATTTTATAGTTTATCACACTTTGTTAAATGTAAATTGGCTTTGCCGTTAAATAAATAAATAAATATTAATAGTAAACAATATAAATTTTAGGTGACTTATAAATATTTCCTTCAATCAAATTTATTTTCGTATTTTAAAAAGTGTAGGTATTCGCATCGATACGCTTAATTCTAGTGACTTAAATAAAAAAGAATAAATATTGAATGGAATTTTAAGTAAAACTAAATATGCAGTAATTACAGTTAAAATATATTGCATTATTGGTAACACCAAAAATAATAATATAATCTTTATATTACATATAAATTAAACACAACATATAAAACAAAAATTTCCTCTCTCAATTCACTTATCGATCTATTCTGTACATCGATTCTAGTGGGGCATAAGCGACGTGGAGGGTTAGAACTTTTAAAATTATGTGAAATATTAGTGTATGCATACTTATGAAAACTGTATGAGTAACGTCTCTACGGGTACAGCCTTGCATAAAAATTATAACTCACTTGGCTACAAGCTTGTATACAGTTACCGCGCGTATAATCTAAAATTTTCTGACAATATTGTACCACGACAACCTCGTTAAATATAGAGTGTGTCAATTAAATTTTAAAATGTAGGCTGGTTTCAGGTCAAACCTGGAGTGATAAGGTATGGTCGACATTTTAGCATTTGGACAAAATGGACTATTTTGATTTGTACATACATAAATATAGTCACGCCTTTTTTCCGTATGGTTAGGCAGAGACCTCTTCCTTCTACCTGCTACGATTCTTACACACATCTTTTTTGCTTCTTCTACTTTCATCAGTACTTTCATACATGTTCGTCGGTAGTCGTTACTCTTAACTTAGCCTTATACAAGCTTTATAAATTTGTTTCGTTAATTTTCCTTCATCCATCCTCTCTACGTATCCAAACCACCTAAGCATTTCTTTATATATCTTTGTAACCACATTTTTTGAATGACTTTAAATGTGTGAGCCCAAGACTCTATTGGGTTACGCTGAGGGTTGGTTGGTCTTACTCGTATCTTTTTGTTAGGGGCTTATGCCCCACAAGATGCCCAGTAGAACCAGTCTTTAAAATCCCAAAAAAAGAATGGAGTTTTGGGATAGTGTGACAGATATTCTGAATGAGTGTAAACTGAATGAAAGTAATGTTAGGCGATTTTAATAGTTGGGTAGGAATGAAGCGTGATGCATATAACAGTGTTCAGGTGTACGGTGATGGCAGAGTAAATAAAAACGAAGAAAGTCTACTTGAAGTATGTTTGGGTAAAATCTTGTGGTAACAAACATAATGTTTAACCATAAAAAGATCCACTTGTACGCAAGACCAGAAGGATGCCACAGATGTATTATTGTGTGTATCTTTTTTCGTACGCCCATGGAAAGTTGTGAGTAGTCTTTTAATTTGGGCTCCTGATAATACATCAAATAACTAAGAAACAACAGTGAAATAAAAATATCAAAAGTGATAACAGTGCGGAAGTAATATCCTAGACTTTATTCATTGAAAAATCAAAAGAAGAAACATGGTTATTACAAGAGAAATCCGCGAAGAAATAAAAACTGTAGTGAATCAAGCGGTGAGCAAAATCATAAAAAGCGATTCTCTTATCAGCCAAATAGTAAATAAAGTCACTGAAGCTATAGCAAGAACGATAGACCAGAAACTATCGAAGGTCGAATCCACAGTGGCGGAGATTAAACAGAATCACGTTAAAATGTACGACAATTTCGAGAATAAGTTCAAACTTCTCGAGAATGAGATAAGAACTGTTAAAGATGAGAAAACTAAAATGGAAGATAAAATGGACCAAATGGACCAAGCAACCAGGTCTTGTAACTTGAGAATATTCAGTCTCAAAGAAAAACCTAATGAAGATACAAGGGAAGAACTCAAAAAAATTCTCAACACAAAAATGTCCTTGAACCTTTCAGACAAGGACATATCTATATGCTACAGGATTGGCAGGAAAGAAGAAAATAAAACAAGAGGTATATTTTTGAAGCTAAATAACCTAGTATGTAAACAAACAATTTATGAGAAGAAAAAGCTGCTCAAAGGAACAGGAATCGTTTTGAGGGAGGACCTAACAGTGATGAGAGTGAGACAACTAAATACAGCTATTGAGAGATTTGGACTCAAAAATGTTTGGACCAATCACGGAAAAATCTATGTTAGCCTAAAAAATAACGTGAAAATCATTAGGAATAGGGAAGACTTCAACAACATTATACAGTAATGGAATGTAAGTTAAGATACTAATATAGTCTGTAAAGATGTGCCTACAAATTACTTCATAAATCACATGCACAGATATAAACTAAATTTTGATATTTCTTCACATTCATAATTATAAAAATTGTTGTTTTTTTTTTTATTTTGTTTCAATTTTTACTTTTTATTTAAACTACAGGAGTTTTCAAATTTCAAACTATGATAGATTTCTTGGATGTATTAGATAGTAATGTTGAAATCGATACAAAAATATACGATAACCTTAAAGTTTTAACACAGGGGAGAGCAGATGGTAACAGGTATGGTATAGGAATCATTCACCTGAATATTAGAAGTTTAAAAAAACACTATGACGAATTATTAGTTTACGTTGAAATGGCAAAGGATTACTTAGACATAATTGTTTTATCAGAAACCGGTAATATTACAAACATTGGTGATTTCTCGATTCCCAATTATAATACATATTATAATGAATCCATAATAAATAAATGTGATGGTGTTATAATCTACAGCAAAAATACTATAACAGCAGAAATAAAAATTGTACGTTCGAATGAGAACAACTTTCTTAGATTAACCTACTCAACAGAGAATTTACCGAAAAAAACCACAATAGGTTTGACAGCATATTACAGACCTCCCTCAATAGATTCAAAAAAATATATGGAGAATTTAGAGACGTACTTGAATAACATAGAGAAACAAAATATTGAGGTTTATATAGGAGATATTAATATCGATATCTCAAAAAAGGAATCATATGACACCAACAATTACCTGAATATATTGAATTCAAATGGTTTCCAGTCATACATAAACAAACCTACAAGAGTAACGTTAAATACAAAATCGACAATAGATCATATTTTTATTAAATTGCAAAATAACCTAAAAACTGAACTAGAAATCGAACCTATAATAATTCAAACCGACATGACAGACCACTACGCGCCTTTTGTATACATATCCTTACCTGAAAAGCCAACAGGAAAAATAGTTAACGAAATCAGAGTAACAAACACAAATTATGAAAAATTGAACAATCTTTTAAAGGAAGAAAAATGGGAAGATGTTTATCACTCAAATAATTCGCTAATATCATACCAAATATTCATCGATAAACTGAAAACATACATAAACAAATCAACTGAATTTAAAAATATCAAATACATAAAATTAAGAAAAATTAAACCTTGGATCACAATAGGCCTTATCAAATCTATCGAGCACAGAGATCACCTAAAAAAGAATTTAAATAAACATTACTCCAATAACGCAGAAAGGAAATACAAAGAATACAGAAACAAACTCAATACATTAATTAAAAAAACCAAAAATGAATATTATCAGCACAAAATTACAGAAGCGGGAAATCAATGTAAAAAAATATGGAATGTCATAAATGATTTAACAGGTCATAACACAAAATCGAATACACAACTAGAAAACATACCGATAAAGGATGAAAATGGGAGTATAATAAAAAATAATAAAGAGAAAGCAGATATTTTCAATAACTTTTTTACTAACTTGGGTATAAACATGTCAAATAAACTACCAAAGATGAACCGACAACAAAAAAATCCAGATATTGATAAAATCGACTCCACCATCTTTCTCACACCAGTATCACAGAACGAAATCACCATCCACATTTCGAATCTCAAAAACAAGTGCTCGGCTGGTCCAGATAACCTAAATGTTCATGAATACATTACACCCCCTTTGGTTCATATCATCAATTTATGTTTATCAAGCGGAAAAATTCCACAGCAATGGAAAGAATCAATCATCACTCCTATTTTCAAGTCAGGTAAACGTGACCAACTAAATAACTATAGGCCTATATCCGTTATTAATAATCTAGCAAAAATATTTGAACAAGTGCTTAAAAAAAGATTAATGGATTTTTTCCGCAAATACGATATTATTACAGACAGACAATATGGTTTCATTCAGAATTCAAACACCGAAAATGCAGTGACGGACTTTCTGGAACAAGCAGTCAGGGCTTTGGACGAATCATCAAAATGTGTAGCAGTATTTTTAGACCTCGCCAAAGCCTTTGACACAGTTTCACATGAAATATTACTCAATAAACTAAGCCATTACGGCATTCGTGGTTCACCACTTGATGTTATGTCAAACTACCTAACTGATAGGGTTCAGAGAGTGAAAATTGCAAACGAAATAAGTTCAGACTCAAAAGTAAAAATAGGGGTGCCGCAAGGAACAGTATTGGGTCCAATACTGTTTCTTGTATACATAAACAGTATTGCAAGAATAGCGGGCTTAGAGGGACACCTTATAAGTTATGCTGATGACACAGCCCTCATTTTCACAGGAAAAAAATGGGAAGACGTTAAACGTAGTGCTGAAACAGATCTACAAAAGATTCACATATGGTTGAACTTGAATAAGCTTACATTGAATATTGAGAAGACAAAATTCGTGGTGTTTACGCCAAATATTGTAACACAACCAGAAAACTTTTCTTTGAAATTACACTCTATGCACTGCAAAAACAATAACCCATGCTTATGCCCTATGATAGAGAAAGTAACATCAATAAAATACCTCGGAGTTATCATAGACCAACATATAAGATGGACAGACCACATAATGCATGTCAACAAACGCCTAAGAGCCCTGATTCATAATTTCTATACCCTGAGAGACATTTTGACAACTAAAAACCTCCTGATGTTATACACCTCTTTAGCTGAATCAATCTTATCCTACTGCATCACAATATGGGGCGGGGCTTTCAATACCACTCTTAATATCTTACAAACAACACAAAACACAATCCTAAAAATTATCTTGAAAAAAAACAAACGTTACTTTACTGATATCATCTACCAGGAAACAAAAATATTGAATATCAAACTACTTTTCGCCCACCAATGTTCAAAAAAAATGTACACAAATCATAAAAATTTCCACCAAATAAAAAATAGAATAACCAGATCAAATGCAAATATGAATCTCAACACACAATTGTTCAAAAAAACCTTAACACAAAGATCTTATTTCTTCTTCGGACCTAAATTTTTCAATGCCATCCCAACCGCTCTAAGAAAAATTTCAAACCAGAAAAAATATAATATTGAAACAAAACAGTATATTTTAAAAAACCCAAAGATATTCTACAATATATTAAAATCAACATCTACTTGACAAAAAAGAAAAAAAAAAAAAAATTATACCTGCCTACCTTCCTGCACCATCTGCTTGACACTGTAAAACCTCTACAAAAAGTATTTTTCGAATTATGAAAACTTCAACAAATATATTTTAAATCTATAATCTACTTACAGACTTAACATGATAAATACAAAATGTACGTTGAACTTATAAAGTCCTCAGATCGAGCATAGAGCAAGACAGGCAAAATTTGCCTAGGCTCATAATGTTCCAACTGGGATATTATTTTAGATACAATTTATAACACCTGTTATTTACTTTATCGAAAGCAATAAAATTTGATTTGATTTGATTTGATTTCGTAATTGTGGATGAAAGATTGAGAAAGAAAGTGATGAACACTCGAGCATACCGTGGAGCTGACATTGACACAGACCAATTGTTAGTAAGGAGCCGAATAAGAAGTAACTTTAAGCGGTGGCGGCATCGTGTGCAGGAATCAAGTAGTGTACTAGAGCGTATAAAAGTTAAGTATTTGCAAGAAGAAGATATAAAAGAAGAGTTCGTAAGTAAATTAATCGAGAAATTTGACAGTCAAGATTTAACAAGTGAGGTTGAAGAATTGTGGAGGCTATTCAAGAAAGGAATCGTGTATGTTGCTACTGAAGTGTGTGGTGTAAGTAAAAAAAGAGAAGGATGTAAGTTAAAGAAAATATGTATAGAGGTTTAAAAAGCAGTGTCACAAAAGAAGAAACATTGTTAAGATTGTCTGGCTACAAAAGCCAAAGAACGCAAAAGGCAACGATTGAGGATGTAAACAAGACAAGAAATAAGTATAAAAGACTGAAAGGTGTGGCAAAAAAGGTTGTGGCAAGAAAAAAGGGATGAATTTGATAAAAGGTTATCTAACGACTTTTAGAACAACATTAAATTCTTCCAAAAGTCCATTAGCCAGAGGTAAAAATATCACCTCGCAACTAGAAAAATATCAGAAACCAAGATGAGTATGGTAAAACGAGAATAATGCGTTCTAAAAAGATGCGTACTCAAAAATTTATTTAAAAAAGAGGGTACACACTTAGGCCCTATTCAGAGACATGAGTGAAAGTTGCAATGAAAGTAAAATTAGTACTACGACAGAGATTGTGAAAACGTTAAATAGTATGAAATTGGGTAAGGCTGCGAGTTGACAGGATTACGGTTGAAATGCTGAAGTTTGGACAGGGCGTAGTAGCTATTCTGCTGGACCACCTTTTTAACTTTTGCTGGAGGAGAGGCAGCGTACCAGGAAACTGGTGCAAGGCAGCTATCTGAGGAGATGATATGGGATGTGCAAGCAGGATTTAGATAAGGAAGGAGATGTATGTAGACTTTTCATTACCAGGCATGGTAGAAAATTTTTTGGCTAGAAGTCAAAAGGTCCACTGCGCTTTCGTAGACTTGGAGAAGACCTATGACAGAGTGGTAAGGAATAAATTGGGGTCCTCATTGTCTATGTATGTATGGGTTGAGCGGTAGTTTGATGCGAGCACTAAAAACACTTTAAGAGGATTCCACTGCTTGGGTCATCAGGATAAATGGAGCTTACACGCACTGGTTTAAAGGTGTTAGACAGGAATGTATGGCTTCGCCATGACTGTTTAACTTATACATAAACAATTGATTAAAAGAGTGCATATGAATTAAGAATGAATGATTTGATTGTCAAATGTCTTCTTTACGCCGATGATCAGGTCATATTAACATCATCTGAAGAAAAGTTGCAGGCGATCGTTAATATTTTGCATGATGCCCTAAAATAAAAGGGATAAAAGAAAATGTAAGCATAATGAAAGTATTGGTTTTTAAAAAAGAAGATAGCATGACAAACTGCTGGATGCTGTTTGAAAGAAAAAAATGGTACAAGTGAATGAGTTTGTAGTTTGGGTTCAAATTTTACGAGAACGGAAAGTATGACTATGACATTAAATGAAGTGTGTTGGCAGGGAAACAAATGAATGAATACATAACTTTAGATCAGCTAAAACGTGTTCAAAAAGGCACAACTGGCTGTGCATGAAGAAGTGCTGGTCACTACCTTTATGTATGGTAGTGAATGTTGAGAAGAAGCGAAAGTGTATAAGAACCGTAGCAAGTGGAAGTAAGTAGTCACTGCCTACCTGTACGAGTAAAGGGCGTTACTATATGTATGTATTAACGTCATCTTTCGCTACATGATTCTCGCTGTTCCTCTCATACTATGAATCACAGATTCTTTAGTGCTGCGTTCCAAATGTCAAAGCAAAAAGTTATAATTACGACGTTTATTAAATAAAAAAAAACATAATTCATATTTGATTCTTGAGTTTATTCTTCGGGTTCATATTTTTGCTTTTACGGTTTCGTCTGCCTCTGAAGCATTTCCATAATCCGTATCTAGCTTCCCAGTCTTCGAAAAACAATTCCGTCTTGTTCCACAAGACGTGATGTTGCGCATATTCGTAATTCGTTTTCAACGGGGGATTCAAATGGGGCGCCAACTCCGCCCTGCGTTCTATGATAGTGTTGACGTATTTATAGAAAATTTTCGCGTTATGGATGTAACAAATTAGCGTAAGTAAGGCTAATACGGTGGCGTGCAGATGATGCGCTCTCACCAAGTCCACTGCCATTATGCCGAACGCGTATTCTTGTATGCTCATGGCGATTGTAACGACGCAAGAGGCCGTATACCCGCAAGGAATTTCTATCAACGTTAACGCCAACGTTTGATAGACCGTTTCGAGTTTGGCTTTCGTATTGCAAATTATGAAGCTGTTAAATATAATTTCGTAAAATAGATGTCGCACCTTTTTGAACAGTTGCTTGTCCTGCCATTGGCATTTGGATAGTACTATGAAGTATTGGGTGTTGCGGAAAAAAATTTTGGGCGTCGTGAATAATTCCAAATTGTGTCGTCTATCGATGAGTCTTTGCCAAATTTTCAATCCGAAAAATATCTTTAGCGGCAAATTGTCTTTGAATAAACTGAAGACTATTGGTAACGGGCCGTGCATAAACGATTTTCGACCTGAAATAAATAATAAACCCGTAGAAATAAAAATTTATTAATATTGTAACGTTTTTTACGTTAATAACACTCGAATTTATTTACACATTTATTTATATATATATATATATATATATATATATATATATATATATATATATATAAGGTTCTAAAATGTTTTGCGACGTTGTCCAATGCCTAATCTCCATCTCCTTCAGTCTTTCCAGTCGTCCGCTGTTAAATTCTTTTCACTCATGGCTTTGTGTATTGTCTTCTGCCTTGGGTCTGCCACTTTTTCGTCTACCCATCAGTTGCCATTCTAGAATTTGTTTAGGTAGTCTTGATGCTGGCATTCGTTGAACATGGCCATACCATGTTAGTTGTTTGGCATTTACGTCTTGAATTATAGATCCTTCCACACCCATCCGTTGTTTTACTATCTCATTCCTAGTTCGGTCCCTTCTGGATATACTTTTCATCGCTTCCCGCTCCACCACCTCCAGTTGTGTCTTCTGCCTTTTACTCACTGTCCATGTCTATGCTCCCTATAATAAGGTGCTCTTTATCATTGTTTTGTATATATTATATTTACGTTTCTTAGTAATTTCCTTACTACATAGTATGCCGTTGATGCACCAAATAACTTTTTTGGCCTGAATTATTCTTTTTTCGATCTCTTTGACGTCAGTTTCTGTGCTGTCGAATGTAACACCCAAGTATACGTATTTATGACAAGATGGAATTTGTTGTCCATTTTCAAGTTCGGTTCCTCGCCCACGCACAAATACCTTGTCTTCGTCAGATTGGATGTATTTTTCTATTAGTTTTCTCATCATGTACTGCATGTCCTCCATATCATTTGCTATAACGACCTGATCATCAGCAAACTGTAGTGTGTAAATACATCCGTTATCCAGTTCAACACCTATGCCATGAACTTTCCTTTTCCATTGCTTGAATGCGCATGCTACAAATATTTTGAAGAGAATTGGTGAAATGCAGCATCCTTGTCTTAGTCCTTTGGTAACTGGAAAATCTTCGGTTCTATATTTTCTCATTTTTATTCGTGATCTTGTCTTTTTATAGAGTTTTTTCACCGCATAAACTAAAATGTAATTAATACTTAATTTTTCTAGAGTTTCCCACAGTTTGCGAATTGATACAGTGTCGTAAGCTTTTTAAAGGTCTACAAATGTGATATGAGTTTCTATGTTTTTTGCAGCTCTTTTTTTATTATTTGTTTTAGACAGAAAACATTGTCGGTGCACGATCTGCCTGCTCGAAAACCACTTTGTTCTTCTTCTTCGTTCTGCCTGAAGTCATCCTCTATTAGGTTACGTAAGATTCTTCCATGAAGTCTACTCATGGCGCTAGTGACTGAAATTCCTCTATAATTGTTGCAGTTCGTCTTATCTCCTTTTTTAAAGATTGACGAGATGTATGCTTTTTTTCAAGGTTCTGGTAGTGGATGACCATTTAGACAGTCGTTGATAATAAACGTTAGATTGTTGTGAAGTTTATCTGTTCCGTTTTTTAACATTCTCGCACATATGTCCTCCGGCCCACTCGCTTTGTTATTTTTAAGATCCATAATATCTTTTTTTACCGTTTCTACTTGTACACATTTATTTATAACTTTACAATTTATGTCAACTAGCAAACACAATTATAAACTTTAGAAAAGTGACTAAACTCTCGCGAACAAAGGCCAATTTATAGATTTAACGTTGAATCGAGAAACTTTTAGCTGTATCCAAACTGTTCTATCAAATATTCCCGATTTGTCGGAAAGGTACTAAAACATCCTTGTCATTGGCTGTGACGTTACTATACCGCCCAGCTTGCTAACGTACATTCCAGTGATGTATCGCAAAATCGTTACACTGCTCCCTCCTTAATTCTGATCATTCCGATAAGAAATTCTTCCTGCTGCGATTATCGACATTTGTTCCTTATGACGAAAGTGGCATGTGTCTTTAGCCCTGCATAACAACCTCCAACGATACCTAAAATAAACTCATCAATACCCGAGGTCGCTATTCGCCATCTCACTATCAGGAAAATCCTACGGAATTTTGACTCTGTGGAAAAACGCTAAAGTCCAACCCATTCCGAAAAAAGAAAAGAAAACTATTTCTGCGAATTATCGCTCCTTACATGTGGCAGTTGACAGTATTTCTTCTGATGCGTTAAAAACCAATGCTGGGGTCCCCCAGGGTTCCATTCTGTCCCCCACCCTATTTCTTTTACACATCAACGACCTCTTGAAAACCACCACGAACTCCATTTACAGTTATGCAGACGACAGCACACTTGTCTCAACTTTCACATCCTATTGATCACTTTCGGTGAATGATACAAATAGACTCAGACAGGAACAGGTTGACTCCATCGATAGAGATCTTGAAGCAATCATCGAGTTGGGAACCAACACGCACATTTAGGGTTCAGCACCAAGGCATTCTCTTCGTCTTCTAGATTCCATTCAGAAAAGGGCCATTTGGTTGATAAACAGCTCAACTCTCACAGATACCCTTCACCCACTAAAACATAAAAAAAGAGCTGCAGACAGACATAACTCTACAGATATTTCCATGGCAGATGCTCCAGAAAAATAAAAACTTTTATACTTTCACTAGCCACATTCGGCCAAAGAACTTAGCACGCTGATCAGTCTCACCCATTGACTCTCAAGATTGACACTTTAAGAACCAATCTCCATCAAGAATCCTTCTTTTACAGGGCTGCTAAGGAATGGAACAAGCTTCCAAAATCAGTTTTTCCAGAGAACTATGACCTGCAAATTTTCAAAAAGCGGGCCCACAATCATCTCCTTTCTATAATCCCTCCTCCTTCTAATAGTCGTAGTGCGTGCCGTCCGCGACCCACACGATAGGTCTACCCTTTTTGCGACTATTTTCAGTAAAAAAAAAATCCTTTAAGAAAAAGTAACAATCTATCGTTTTTGAATGACATACTCCCTTCGGGTTAAAGCAGTACACTGTGATTTGTATGCCTGTGTCTTGGAAAATAACTTCTAACATGCTTCTCACGATCTTTCAGTTAAGTTTTTCTAACTCATCGCCTATCTTGGGAACGTCCAATTTTTTTATGTCATAATGGCATAAAACTGTTTTTAAATTAATTTAAGCATGCCAAATATTCTCAGGTTGTTCTTTTTTCAGTTGATTTCTTGGTTATAAGGTTAAACAACGATCGGTTGCCATCTTTATATATAGCCAGACCAGATCACCCACTTCGAAATTTCCTTCCGTATAATGATCTTTCATCCGATCACTGGCTATCTGGATATTTCGTCGGGCAAAATCGTGTATGTCGTTCATCTTCAACTTTAATTTGTCGACGTAGTCTTTACCCTCCACATTTTTTTTAAGGTTTACAGCCGAACTTAAGGTCATATGGCAAACGAATTTCACGTCCGAGCATCAAGCAAGCAGGGGTCTGGCCAGTAGTTTCGTTGGTGGCCGATCGGTAGGCCATTAAAAACAAATAAATTTACTGGTCCCAATCTCTCTGATGTTCTGATACCACCTTGAAGAGATGTTTGGCCATTGTTCGATTCATCCTCTCGACCATTCCATCTCACTGAGAGTGCAAGGGTGTCGTTGAAAAACATCGATTCTGGCTTTACGCTTTACCTATATGGAAAGTAGTGGAGCGGCATTACCAAGTTTCAATAAATTCACCTATTCTCGATAATTTTGAAGGTCTGTAATTAAGTTCTATATTAGAGCTCTAGGCCTAGAGTCTAGGGTCTAGGGCATTAACAACACGCTGCACTAAGGGAATTAGGGTCAAAATTTTCAACGAACAATAAACGTCGCATTTTATTATTAAATAAAAAAAAAGGTGGTGGGTGCCATAAAAATTGTTATTGAAAATTGGGCCCCGCATACTGAAAGATTGAGAAACGCTGAGTTAGAAAAAAAATTAAATTTTTCGGTTATTTTAAATTTTCTCCGCCTCTAATTATCCGATCATGTCGTGCGACGGCTCATTTTGTTCATAATTCAATTATCTACAATTAATTTATAAGTGTTATTAAGATTACTTAACTATTTGTTATAATAAAAATGAAATCGTTAATAAAAATCGTTAATAAAAAATTAATCTAAGCTAGTCCGAAACATGACCCAAATAACGTATGAAGTAATTTTTTATGATGGCACAGTCGGTTTTCTATACTGATAAATGGCAAAAATCACTTATTACATGTTCCCCGTGGCTTGGATTATTATAAGAATTTACTCGTTCTTAAACCATTCTTACACGAAACGGCATCATGAAAGTTGTGCTTGATTTTACAAATTTTATTAAAAAGATAATTGTTTGATTTTAGTTAGTTTTTTATTCATGCTTATTAACTTCCCAGTGGAAGTTATAGTAATGGGTCCGATTTTGCGAATCGCGAATTTTGACATATCTCCACATTTCAAGGTCCCCAGAGTCAAATACAATAGTTTTTAAGTAGACGTCTGTGTGTGTACGTACGTATGTTCGTGCGTTCGGAATTATTTTTCGTCCCGATTATCTCGAGAACATGAAATAATATCGACGTGGGACCAATTGCATTCGACGAATAATTACGCAACTTAGAACTTATTTGATTTTTAGCAAAATCAGTCGAGCTGTTATAGAGACTAAAAAACTGGAAAAAATTGTAAACTTTTGGAATTATTTTTCGTCTCGATTATCTCGAGAACAATTGCATTCGACGCATGATTACACAACTTAAAACTGATTAGATTTTTAGCATAATCGTTTAAACTGTTTTTTATGGAGAATAAAAAAAATTAAAAAAATGGTAAACTACCTGAATTTTGCAATTTATAAATTATACTATTTTTAATACAGAATTTTAAGACCTTTTGAATAATATGATTATTGCATGTTAGGAATATTTGTATAAAAAATATGATGACAATATTTCATAAAAAAAAATAGTTTTAGAAAACAAAAATAGGAGTTGGAGAATTTTAAACTTGTGTCTGTATTGAGAGAATAGCATTGAAGACGCTATAACAGTGAAAAATTGTTGTTAGTAATAATCAAGCATTGTTTATAGTAATTAAATATTGTTACTAACAAATAATTATTGATCATGATAATTAAAAAAATTTATTGTTATAAAAAATTAAAAATAGCTCCAGCTTTTAAAATGATAAAAAAAAGTCTGAAAGAATACGGTTGATATAAACAGAATATTGTTACTGACAATTATAATTTGTTATAAACAATTTGAAATCGTTTTTTATAATAATTTTAATAATAATAACTATTACAACGAAACATATGGTATTTTTTCATTCTTTCCACTGGGAAGTTAGTCGTGTGGACCTCTCGGGTCGCACCAAGACCACTGATATTTTGGAAATATATTAGGAATACAGGAATATTAGCCACGTCGTTATTAAACCCTATTTTCTACAACTGAACTTATTATCTTACCTGAAATATTACTGTATTTATACGAAGCAAAAATGGCGATGTTCCCAAAGCATACCAAAACGTCATTATTATCGGAGTTCGTATTTATTTTATGTATCATAATGTAAATTATTTTTATTAATTCATTTTTCGATAAATGTGTAATAGCATGACGAATGCACAATTCCAAGCCTTTACGAAGACAAGAGTAGTTATAGATATCGTCTTGCTTTGGCTTGATGCTGCTCTCCAGCATATTTGTAATGTTTATTAAAAGATACATCGTAAATTTTGACCATTTCAAATCTCTCATGATTTCACATAAAATTTTCGTAAGATATTTAGCTTCTTCGGGATTTTCTAAAGTAGCGTTTTCTATCGTAAACACCATGTCGTCCAAATCTACAATTTAAATATATTGTAACGATTTTGTGATACGCCACTGAAATAAGTTACGTAAGCGAGCTGAGCGGTACGGTGACGTCACAGCCAAAGACGAGGATATTATAGCACCTTCCCGACCAATCGCTGATTTTTGGTAGAACAGTCTCAAATAAGCTAGATTTTTTGGACAGTAGCGTCTTTATACTCGAGAGGTCCGACGGCACGGCAGCCGTATCTTCCAAGAAAAAAGTGGATCTGCTGACCGGAATGTTCAGTTCTAACTCAACCCTCAATACCAACGGTAAACAGCCTCCAAGGATACCTAAAATAAACTCATCAATGCCTGAGGCTATTCGCCATCGTACTTTTAGGCAAATCCTACGAAATCTTGACTCTAATAAGGCAGTAGGACCAGATGGAATTCCGAAAATTGTCCTGAAGACCTGTTCTCAAGAGCTCACCCCAGTTCTCTGTAAACTCTTTAACCTATCATACAGCAAAGGAGTATTTCTGTCCATGTGGAAAAACGCCAGAGTCTAACCCATTCCGAAAAAAGAAAAGAAGACTATTCCTGCGAATTATCACACTATTGCATTGCTCTTAGTCATATCCAGAGTTATGGAACAAGCGGTTAACATAGAACTTATCAAGTATCTGGAGATAATTCATAAGAGACAATATGGATTTCGACAACTGCGGTCTACTGGAGATTTGCTGGCTTATGTCACTCAGTTCTGGACAAACACTATTGAGAAGTTTGGTAAATCCCGTGTATTGCGTCTGCAATATACACTTTTGTATGTCTTTCAGGAGTTATTTCGCTGGTTTTTGTTGTATTTATTGAATTTTCCTCGAAAAATAATTTGACAAACTTTTCAGTCAGAAAACCAAATTTTTTTCTTTCCCTATGACAACAAAATATAAAATACGATCAAATTTTCCTAAACACTAGAACATGAATAAGTAAATCACATAACACCGTGCAATAGCCTTGGATATATCTAAAGCCTTTTACCGCGATTGGCACCAGGCATTGTTAAGCAAATTATTTGCCTACGGTCTCCCAACCAAAGTGCGCCAATAGCTCATGAGCTTTATGCAAGATCGCTCTTTACATGTGGCAGTTGACGGTATTTCCTTTGATGCGTTGAAAACCAATGCCGGGGTCCCCCAGGGCTTTATCCTATTTCCCACCTTATTTCTTTTACACATCAACAACCTTTTGAAAACCACCACGAACCCCATTTACATTTTTGCAGACGACAGCACACTTGTCTCAACTTTCACATCCTACCGATCACTTTCGGTGAATGATACAAATAGACTCAGACAGGAAAACGTTGACTCCATCAATAGAGATCTTGAAGCAATCGTCTTGTTCAGTTCAACGACCAGAAAACACAAAGCGCTATTTTTTCCAAGAAAGTGAATTCCTCAAATCATTCCATCAAAATGTCTGGAAATACCCTTGAATTTAGCCCCTTTATCTCGGTTTTGGGAGTCACAGTGTCTAATAATATGTCTTGATATGACCATGTTGCTAACATCGCAAAGTCAGCAAGCCAGAGGCTGGGTTTTCTGTGGAAAGCTAGAACATTTTTTACCCCTGATCAACTGTTGACGACGTACAAGGCTCTAATCTCACCTTTACAGGAGTATTGCTTGCAGATTTGGGGTTCAGTACCAAAGCATTCTCTTCGTTTTCTAGATTCCATTTATATACAAGGGCCATTAGGTTGTTAAACAGCTCAACTCTCACAGATACCTTCCACCCACTAGAACATAGAAGAAGAGTTGCAGACCAGACATTACTCTACAGATATTTCCATAGCAGGTGCTTCAGAGAAATAAAAGCTCCTATACCACCTCTGGCCACATTCGGCCGAAGAACTCGGCACGCTGATCAGTCTCACCCATTTACTCCAAAGACTGACGCTACAAGGACCAATATTCATCAAAAATCCTTTATACAGGCCTGCTTCGGTCGCAGTCCACGGCCCACACGATAGGTGTTCCTTTTTGCGACTATTTTCAGTAAAAAAATATATATATATATATAAATGTTCAACAACCGATCGCGGTAGAAAGTCTTTTCTCTGAAGTTGATTTAGCGTTGTTTACTAATTTACATAAATTGTATTGGAAAGTTATAAATAAATGTGCGCATGAATTTGAACCCTGAGTGTATTCAAGTAAAAATGTTACAATATTGATCAATACCCTACTATTTCTGGTAGGGGGAGTCCGAGAGAGTTAAGCAGGTTAGAGACAATAGCCACTGCTTATAGAATCTTTGTGGAACTAGATAATGCAACGTTGCCGCACTTCTTAGACTCCATAGGTGCCTCCCACCTCGCTCACGCGGCTCTGTTGCGATCGGCAGTTTGGTTTAGAAGTGAGAAGTGACAACACATTTTTGTGCCTGGTAAGTAAATTTTTTGAACTGTTGGTATTCGATTTCTATTGCTTACTGTGAATAGATTTCAGCATGTCATTTATATACATCGTAAATGTAATTATTCTAGTAACATTTACGGCAGATAGCTTTTACTTAAGTGTCATAGTTTTTTATACAAATGTAATAACGGACAGCTTACCCTGGCGTCGGGAGGAGACTTTAACCATGGTAATCTCTCCCGCAGTTAAATTTTTTATTTTATTTCAGATAATCATCCAAAATTCCCTTCAAATATAAAAAAAGAAACAACTAGAAACTAAAATTGAATTATGGCTTAACCAGACAGGCAGCTATGAAGCTGGCATATGAATATGCAACAATTTATTCCAAAAAGGTTCCAGATTCTTGGACTTCCAACAACTGCGCAGGTAAAGATTGGTTCAGAGGATTTAATAATAAAAACGTTACTGATTTCTTCGAAAACCTCAAAGAAGTTAGAGACAAATACCAATTTAAAGCTAATAACAAGAGTATAAGAGTGTCCCAAAGTAATAGTGAACAAGCATGTGCGGCATGTAGGACAAGTTATTTCAGCTGAATGTGGCAGTCTTGTGACCGTTTGCTTCGCCGTGAACGGGAAATTTTATTCCACCATTTTTCATTTTCCCTAGCGTTAAATATAACGAATCCTTTGTAGCTGGTAGACCATCAGGCTCACAAGGTGACTCCTACTCGAGTGGATGGATGACAACCAAAAGTTTTGTGAAATTCATGAAGCATTTTGTGAAGTATTCGAATGGAGTAACTTTGCTGACTTTACCACCTAACTGCAGCAATAAGTTACAGCCATTAGATGTTGCCACTTATTTATATCTCAAGGCTAGATATAACTCAGCTATGAATTATTAATTCCTTACTTATGTATCTCAAAGCTAGGTACTCAAAGTACCTTCCTCGTGTTCTCATTTAGGTACTACGTAATACTATGTGCCATATTTTTATAATTAAATTTCTTTACAGAATTATAATTTGTAATCATTATTTTGTCTATTTTTAAACCAGGGTAAAGGCTCCCTACTTGGGAGGTTAAGTCTCTCACCCAGGCGGGAGATATTAGCTGAATGTCACTTTGGTAGAAATCGTTAATTACCCATAAACTATTAATGATGTATCAAACTTTATTAAGAAAAAAGATAGCTTAATAATGCAACTTGAGATACAATTTATAGAAAATAGCGATTTGTAGGTATAGAAAGATTCATTAGTATAAAGGCGGGTATACTCTTCCCGACTCCCCCTACATGAAGTAGATTTGAATTTTTAAAGAGACATATCAACGGAGCCCACTATCTTCCCAAAGTCAGCAGATATGCAGTGTCGATTCAAACCAAATTGGGAACCAGTGGCGTATCGTAAATATTTTGTAAAGGTTACCATATATTTATATAGCAGAAAATGTATTAAAATTTAAATAAAATAAAAAAATCTGTAAAATTATAGTTTCGAGATCGCCAGTGGTTGCTCTTTTCGCTAGTGACAGCATAAAAAATCATTTTTATTGTGGTAACTAGCATTATCCACATCCAAACGCTGTTAAGTCTTATATTTGGAACCAATTGTGTTCTTACCCGCCTTATGACATCTGAATTCACATCATCGTGGTTATCACCACTTTTTTGAACAGATTTAAATATTAGAAGACTATTGCTTATAAATTCCATTCCTCCACCGTCGTGCTCTATCTTCTTTTATGTGCCTTGTCCGGTCTCCCTGACGTTGGCGATCACAATGGCAAAAGCTGTATGGTCCTCCGCCAAGCGGAAAAGTTCACCAGCCCTTCTTATGCCGGTCCAATCCCGAATATTTCTGAGCCACGACTGTTGCTTTCTTTCAGTACCATGGCACCCCTCACTTTTGCCCTTTAGTATGAGCTGTAGTAGACGATATTTATCACCTCTCAAAATATATCCAAGATATGATGTCTTTCGGCATTTTACGGTCGTCAAGAGTTGCCTTTCGATGTTTGCTCTTTGTAGTACATGCTGTTCCACGGAATACGCAGCATTCTTCTGTGAAGCCACATTTCGAATGCCTCCAGTTGGTTCATCGTCCTGACCTTCAGAGTCCACGTCTCTACTTCGTACAGCAATACCGACCATACATAGCATTCAACCATGCATTTTCTTAACTTCAGATTCAGGTTGTCATTGCAAAGAAGGGATCTCATATTATTAAAAGTTGCCCAAGCAATCTCTTTTCGGCACTTTATCTCGTAGTCCGGATTTAGATCCTCTGTAATAATACTACCAAGGTATTTGAACTTAGAGACACGTTCGATTTGGCCTCCATTTAATTCTAGTGTAGTGTCATTATGGAGTTGCCTGCTGAATATCATAAACTTGGTCTTTCCTATATTGATTTTTAGACCTTGTGTCATGGATTTTGTTTATAAGCAACTGTAGTCTCGATTGTGTTTGCTAAAATCACAGTCTCATCAGCATATCTGATTGTTGTTATTGGCTCTTCATTTATTTTGATGCCGAGGTGTGATATTCCTTCCAATGCTTCCTTAAATATTCGATCAGAGTATAGGTTAAAAAGTAAGGGCGACAGTATGCAACCATGTCTTACCCCACGCTGTATTCTAATATGGTCTGTTTTAATATTGTCTATTTTTATCTGTGCCGTTTGATTCCAGTATAGATTTTTAATTAGGCGGATATCTCTATTATCTATTCAAACCCCCAGCAGTATATCAATAAGGTTATAGTGCGGTCAAAGGTTTTTTCACAATCGATAAAGCATGCAAAAACTTTTCTAATTAAGTGATAGTTACCACATTTTTTTGGTAGTTGTTTTTTAGGTAGAGCAATAAAGGTTAATGATAACCCATCAGATGGAATCTCATTGATACTTTATATAGTTTAACTACCAAGCCAATATTTTCCTCTATAATGAGCTTTAGAGCCTCGGTCGGAATTTTGTCAGAGCTAGATACTTTCCTATTTTTTGCTATAGAGAATGTATGTATCACCTCGGATTTAAGAATTGTTGGTCCCGTGCCCTCATGCACGTATACCGCGTCAGCGGTGAAGATTGGTAAGGCAACCGAATTCCGATATGTATACTGTCAGCTAGAAGATGATGACGTCCACCAAAACTTTTTTTGTGTGCCTGCAGTGTGAAAGATTGCGAAGCAGCATAATAAAGGAAAAAGGTTATCTCGAGACAGAAACGGTCATAACCAAGATGACAACAACGAGTCACAGCAGGTAAGAAAATCAACAAGCTTTAAAAGTTTTACAAAAATTACAAGGTGTTAAAGCATTTTGAGCGTCCTCTATGCTTTTCGGTTCTTCAGGATTGAAATCGTTAACAATACAAGTCTTCTTCTTCACGTGCATTCTCCGCGGCAGAGGTTGGCAATCATCATAGCTATTCCGACCTTGGAGGCGGCAGCTCTAAACAGTTCGTATGATGTGCATCCATACCATTCCCTCAAATTGCGCAACCATGATATTCTTCTCCTTCCTACACTTCTCTTGCCCTGGATTTCTCCTTGTATAATTGCTTTAAGCATGGAGTACCGTTCCCAACGTGTAATGTGTCCCAGGTATTGTAGTTTTCTGGTTTTAATGGTTTCTATAAAATCCATTCCTTTGTTTATTCTTCTCATGACTTCGTTGTTTGTTACGTGTTCTGTTTATGATATCTTCAGAATTTTTCTGTACACCCATAATTCAAATGATTCCAGTTTCTTAATGGTTGCCGCGTTCAGCGTCCAAGCTTCCATGCCGTCGAGTAACGTTGAGAAAATATAACACCTTGCCAGTCTAACTCTTAGGTTCTTAGGAGTATCTTTCTCATCCTGTTGAAGTTTGTTTGTAATTTCTCTATTCGCACTTTGACTTCTTTAGAGTAATAATTTGCGGAATTGATTGTTGTGCCAAGATAACTGTAGTTCTCCACTTGTTCAAGGATCCTGTTATTAACCATCAGACTTTCATCGTTATTTTGGGTTTTTGATATCCTCATAAATTTCGTTTCCTTGACGTTTATTGTTAGTCCGTACTCTTGACTACATTCAACCATCTTGTTCAAAAGTTTTTGAAGGACTTCGAGGTTGTCTGCTAACACGACAGTGTCATCTGCGTTTCTAATATTGTTAATCGGTGTTTCATTGATCTTTATTCGAGCTGTTTCTCCCTTGAGAGCTTTCTTTAGAATTTTCTCAGAGTACGCGTTGAATAGGAGTGGCGATAATACACATCCCTGTCTCACCCCTCGTCTAATTGCAATCTCTTCTGATCTGTTCTGTACAATATGGATAATAAACTCAAAATGTTGAGCGTTTAATCCAGGTGTCCTATCTTGTATTAATCGGGGACGGCGAAAGTGGAATCTCACCACCAGCAATTTCTTTGAACTTGGCAATACGAGAAGGTACTTTTATAAAAACACTTTCTTGTCGATGATATTAACAAATTTTAATTTATATAAACAAAACGCACTAATTCGGCCACTCGATGTAAGCCATGCACCACACAAGTAACGTGAGTCATTTTTGAATAAAGAATTTTTAAACCATACATTGCTTTACACATGGAGCAGCATCCGTACACACAACGAGCAGTTTTTCGAGGCAAATGCCTGTTGGCCACGAAAAATTTAGCGCATCATTGAAAAATATGCAAATGTTGAATGGTTAACTTTTTCTAGCACTTTCATTGTTAACAGATACTATTTATTTCCTTCTTTTTTAACTCCCAAAATACTAAAAGAAAATTTGCCATGTTTCTTTGTTCTACACCCGTTGTTTCATCTAAAGATACCTACATATTTTTATCTTTAGCTTTTTCCCGCAGCTGTTATATATAGTGGCGTTATATAATGGCAGAACATAGTTTTTTCGACTGGAATATTTTGCTTGGTATGTTTTTTCAAAAAGGTTTTAAATACTTCATTTTTTAATTTCGCCAACGATAGGTATGTCCGAAGAAATAAGAGCTTCACCCAATTTCTCGTTAAATGGTAAACGACTGGGATCAGGTTTTAATAGGGCTCGTACTAACATCTGCTGCTTTCTTCCTAAGCTTCGGTTCTTCTTTTTTTGGTGCTTACTGGTTTGTAAATGCTGCGTCACTTGGAATTTTTTTTTAGCTGTTACACTTACTTCACAGTATTTACAAAACAGCACACTGCTACTAGTTGTAAAATATGGATTTCGACAACTTCGGTCTACTGAAAATTTGCTGGCTTATGTCACTCAGCTCTGGACAAACACTATTGAAAAGTTTGGTGAATCCCGTGCAATAGCCTTGGATATATCTAAAGCCTTTGACCGCGTTTGGCACCAGGCATTGTTAAGTAAATTATCTGCCTACGGTCTCCCAACCAAACTGTGCCAATGGCTCTTGAGCTTCATGCAAGATCGCTCCTTACATGTGGCAGTTGACGGTACTTCTTCTGATGCGTTTAAAACTAATGCCGGTGTCCCCCAGGGTTCCATCCTGTCCCCCACCTTATTTATTTTACACATCAACGACCTCTTGAAAACCACCACAAACCCCATTTACAGTTTCGCAGGCGATAGCACACTTGTTTCAACTTTCACATCCTATCGATCACTTTCGGTGAATGATACAAATAGGCTCAGGCAGGAACAGATTGATTTCATCAATAGAGATCTTAAAGCAATCGTCGAGTGGGGAACCAACAATCTTGTTCAGTTCAACGCACAAAAAACACAAAGTGCCACGTTTTCCAAGAAAGTGAATTCCTCAAATCATCCCATCACAATGTCCGGAAATATCCTTGAACCAAGTCCCTCCATCTCGATTTTGGGAGTCACGGTGTCCAATAATATGTCTTGGCATGACCATGTTGCTAACATCGCAAAGTCGGCAAGCCAGAGGATAGGTTTTCTGTGGAAAGCCAGAAAGTTTTTTACTCCTGATCAACTGTTGACGACGTACAAGGCTCAAATCCGACCTCTACTGGAGTATTGCTCGCACATTTGGGGTTCAGCACCAAGGCATTCTCTTCGTCTTCTAGATTCCGTTCAGAAAAGAGCCATTCGCTTGATAAACAGCTCAACTCTCACAGATACCCTTCACCCACTAGAACATAGAAGAAGAGTTGCAGACCAGTCATTGCTCTACAGATATTTCCATGGCAGATGTTCCAGAGAAATAAAAACTCTTGTACCACAATTGGCCACATTCGGCCGAAGAACTCGGCACGCTGATCAGTCTCACCCATTTACTCTCAAGATTGACACTACAAGGACCAATCTTCATCAAGAATCCTTCTTTTACAGTGCTGCTACGGAATGGAATAAGCTTCCAAAATCAGTTTTTCCAGAGAACTATGACCTGCAACTTTTTAAAAAGCGTGTCCACAATCATCTCCTTTCTATAATCCCTTTCCCTTCTAATAGTCGCAGTGCGGGCCGTCCGCGGCCCACACGATAGGTCTACCCTTTTTGCGACTATTTTCATAAAAAAAAAAAAAAATCGCTGAAGTCTTTGACAAATTGGTTTAAAACTGCGCTAACTGACCTTTTTTCTATCGGCATTTTTAACACTGGGATGTTCGCTTTTTAAAATCGCACAACAAACTGATGGTTTAAAAAGAATTTTTGTTTAGGTAAACTATCATTCCTGCCGGATGTTGTTAATGACAGCATTTGGGATAATTGTTTTCTTCAAATATTTCACTCCATGGGGGTTGAGTAGGTAATCGGTCATAAATTTCATAAAAGATGTTTGGGATTTACCAAATATATTTTCTAATGATATGATCGTAGCACTGTGTTTTTAAATTTCATTTGTTCTAGTTTTCATTCTTTGCTACGAAAATGTTTCGAAAACCGTTCCCTTTTCCCTTTAACAGTAGTATTAATTCCGCCTTAGACCGATATGGTCAAAAGTAGTATTACTTAGACCGCAAATGGCGAAGGTATTTAGAAGTATTGTTCCAACCGTCGATAGTGACGAGTCATTTATTCAGTTCCTTTTTTCAGGGCGATTAAACCTCGCTTGTATTTCTTTAACCGACGATAGTGGCGAGTCTTTTCTTTCGTTGATTTCCACGGCTTTAAATTAATATCAACACTTGCAAAAGTCAGGAAAAGTGCATTGTGGTTTTGAAGATAGAAATCCTATATTTTGTTTTAAATAAAACGTTGGAAAAAAACCAGCTGAATTGTGATTACTTCCAGTTCACTATATCGAAGTTGAGAATTTATTCCTCTCGAGTAGAAAAGAGGAATTTTAATACCCCGATTTCTACAGTTCTATTAGATTTGTTTATGTTTAAAAACAAATTTTAACTGGAAAATATGCAGATAAAACTGAAAATGTTTAAAATATGCAATTCAACTCAAAAATGACTTAATTATGCATTAGAATAAGCAGTTATACAAATGCTTATTTATCCAAAGCCTAGTTATAACACAGATGTACAAGTTTATAGCTTATTATCTTTTATTCCCTTTAGTCCCTTTATTACTAGACTATACGTAGTTTTCATTAGTACTGTGGGATACAATTTCCTCGTTTATCTACGTTAGAGTTACCTGATTTTCAATGTTTTTTTATATCATGACACTCTAGGGAATATAACATTAAAATGTACCTCTGTTTCGTGGACTACTCCAAGGCATTTGACTAGGTAAAATGGGATAAGCTAGGGATCATCCTACTAGAAATGGGCACCCATCATCACCTCATATATTTGGTCAAACGACTCTTTGAGAACAACAATGCTAAAATTAGAGCTAATAACGCTATCGAGTAGTTTTAAAAGCAATACAGGAGTGAGACAGGGATACGTGCTTTTGCCAATCCTCTTTAATACCTACAAAGAATAATGAAAGAATGGAACGGTGGAATATCCGTGGCGGGAAGAAGGATATGTAACCTGAGATATGCGGATGATACCGAGATTATCGCTGCCAGCAAAGAGGAACTACAGGAGATCATGGCTTGATTGAGCTCTAGTGAAGAGTATGGCTTTGAATGAAACAAAAAAAACTAAGACGCTGATCGTGGACCTTCTTCACAACAATCAACCTGATGTTCAAACCGTGGCTGGATACGATGTTGTGAGCCAGTTTAATTACTTAAGTTCTATGATAACAAACTCTGGAGGATGCGAGGCTGAGATTAGGCGCAGTGTGGCAATGGTTAGTAATGCAACAACAAAATTGACTAAAATATGGAAGACTACAGCAATCACCCGAAACGCTAAACTGCGCATTGCGAACTCCCTCATCTTCCCTATTGCTATATATGGTTCCGACACCTGGACTTTAAAGAAAAGCAATAAACAGAGAATAAACGCCTTGAAAATGAAAATGGGTATATCGACGGTTACTACTAATAGCATAGACGGCTCACCGAACAAATATCTTCATTATCGAAGAACTAAAAATTGAGATACGTCCGGTAACAAAAATCAATTAATCAAGCAATTTCAAGATATTTTGGACATATTGCTAAGAGCGATACCTAAATGGAAACACTGGTGATAGAGGGGAAAGTGAAAGGAATACGAACACGTGGGAGATTACCTAAGAGATGGATAGACTAAATTAAAACCCTAGTGGGCTATAGTTTACCGGAGGCTTCACATATAGCGCAAAGTCGAGAAACTTGGTCCGAAGAAGTCAGAAGAATCAATACTTGATGTCACCATACCCTCTTGTAGGGTAAAAGACTGAAGAGACAGAGACACTCTAGCAGAAATTATCTCTTGCGAGATTTAAACCTTTGCTCTAGCACCTGGTAGTAGCTACCATCTGCTTAGTTTTATGATACGTTTGTGTGCCAGAGTTAATTATCCAGGTAAGTATGCTTTGGTCTCCTGTCAGTCTGGGCAAACAGGAAGGATTTATCTTGTACTTTTTTAACAAAAAGTTGCACCTAGCGATAGTCCAGGTCATTATCATATGTTTACTGCCTATTGAAAAGTATTCCCGCGATTGAGTGATTGCCTCTTAGTGATTTCAAATTTTTCTTACCTGTTTTGTTCAATGTCTTACTTTACCTGACGCAAAAAACATTATTGTTGTAAGTTTTTTAAAATGACTCTGTATACAAAAATTGTTAGTGGATGTTTTTTAGGATTACAAAAATTTATTGCAATCCAAATCAGGAAGAGCCATAAGTAAGTTGTCACTAAAAATTCTTAGACTATGTTTTGCTTAATGTAGTGGTGAACTTGACTAGTGTGTAGTAGCTTTTTTTACTGAAAATAGTCGCAAAAAGGGTAGACCTATCGTGTGGGCCGTTGACTGCGACTATTAGAAGGAGGGGGGATTATAAAAAGGAGATGATTGTAAAGCCGCTTTTTAAAAAGTTGCAGGTCATAGTTCTCTGGAAAGCTTAAAAGCTCGTTTCATTCTGTCGCAGCCCTGTAAAAGAAGTATTCTTGATGGAGATTGGTCCTTGTAGTGTCAATCTTAAGAGTAAATGGGTGAGACTGATCAGCGTGCCGAGTTCTTCGGCCGAATGTGGCCAGTGGTGGAACAAGAGTTTTTGTTTCTGTGAGAATTGAGCTGTTTATCAAACGAATGGCCCTTTTTTTAATGAAATCTAGAAGACGAAGAGAATGCCTTGGTGCTGAACCCCAAATGTGCGAGCAATACTCCAGTAAAGGTCGGATTTAAGGCTTGTACGTCGTCAACAATTGATCAGGAGTAAAAAGTTTTTTAGCTTTCCACAGAAAACCTAGCCTCTGGCTTGCTGACTTTGCAATGTTAGCAACATGGTCATGCCAAGACATATTATTAGACACCGTGAATCACAAAATCGAGATGGAGGGACTTGATTCAAGGGTATTTCCGGACATTGTGATGAAATGATTTTAGGAATTCACTTTCTTGGAAAACGTGATGCTTTGTGTTTTTTGTGCGTTGAACTGAACAAGATTGTTGGTTCCCCACTCGACGATTGCTTTAAGATCTCTATTGATGAAATCAATCTGTTCCTGCCTGAGTCTATTTGAATTATTCACCGAAATTGATCGATAGGATTTGAAAGTTGAGACAAGTATGTATGTATGTATTTATGCATGTATGTATGTTTGTGACTGACTCTTTGGCCTTGATTTTGTCCAACTTTAGGCGATCAGATTTAATTTAAACTTTGCAGACTTGTCAAAGGCCGACGACAATGCAATAATTGTATCAAAATATCCAATTATCCTAATTACTTTCGCCAGGATTCATAAACTTCTTCAGGGATTTTTTGCATGAAAGTAAGAGACGATTGCTTCAAGATCTCTATTAATGGAGTCAACCTGTTCCTGCCTGAGTCTATTTGTATCATTCACCGAAAGTGATCGATAGGATGTGAAAGCTGAGACAAGTGTGCTATCGTGTGCTATGGTATACCAGAGTTCATTATCAAATATCTGATAGCCCAAGTCAGAGTGATTCCTTCACCCAAGTATTACAAGCCCGAAAGTATAGTCAGGTACGCAAATTCTCTAAATAATTTAGTTGTTGCTATCGAACACTTAGAAAATGACATTTACTTAAACAATTCTCCATTACTTGAAGAATTTGTTTCAAATTTCACAATAAATCTGAAACAGCAGTGGTCACTTCATGCTGTGAAATTGGTACAATACGTTACATTATTAAAATTTTATAGCTGGCTCAAAGATATAGGTAATGCCTCTGTATGATAGCTTGAAGAGTCTACAGAGAACTGGGGTAAGCTCTTGAGCACAGGTCTTCAGGACAATTGTCGGAATTCCATCTGGTCCTACTGCCTTATTAGAGCCAATATTTCGTAGGATTTTCCTGATAGTGCGATGGCGGATAGCGACCTCAGGCAGACCTCAGTTTATTCTAGGTATCGTTGTGGGTTGTTTTCCAGGGTTGAGGGTTAAGTTAGAACTAAACATTCCGGCCAGAAGATCCGCTTTTTTTTTGAAGATACGGCTGTCGTGCCGTCGGACCTCTCAAGTGGTGGTAAAGAAGAAGTTGTGAAATTCTTATTCATGGTCTTAGCCAAGGACCAGAAGGTCTTTGATCCAGGAGGTGCATTGACAAGCTTATTGCATATTTTCGTGTCGTAGGATTCTTTGGCAAGGTCAATCGTTCTATTGCAGGTGTTTCTCGCATGGACAAAGGCTTCTCGGTTTGCAATTGTCGGGAATTCGCACCAAAGTCGATATGCTTTTGTATTAGCATCACTACAAAAGGTGTGGTAAGGGGATGGAATATAAAATATAAAAACGGCTGATATTAGTGTCGAATTCATAGACGATGAATTTGATAGTGACATTCCCAATAATGTTAGCAACCATACAAAGGGAGAGGAAAGGGGATGGAATATAAAAACTATTCAAAACGCTAATATTTGAGTCGAATTCATAGTTTTTGGGGTCTCTGAGTTTGATGGTAACATTCCCATTTTTGTTAGCAGCCCTACGAAAGGGGATGAGAAGGGGATAAAATGTAAAAACCATTAAAAACATCTAATATTAGTATCGAATTCATAGTTTTCGGGAACGCTGAGTTTGATAGTGACATTCCTAGTTATGTGAGCAACCATACAAAAGGGGTGGGAGAGGAATAAAATATAAAAACTATTAAAAACGCCGATAATAGTGTCAAATTATTTGAGTTTGATGGTAACATTCCCAATATTGTTAGTACCCCAACGATAGGGGTGGGTAGCGGATAATATATAAAAACTGTTAAAAACGACGATATTAGTGTCAAATTTATAAGTTTTGGGGTGGCTGATTTGATGATTACATTCATAATTTTGTTAGCACCACTACGAAAGGGGTGGGTAGGGGATAAAATATAAAAACTATTAAAAACGCCCATATTAGTGTCAAATTTATAGTTTTCAAAGTCGCTGAGTTTGATTGTGATATCTCCAATGTTGTTAGCACCCCTAAGAAAGGGGTGGGAAGGGGATAAAATATAAAATCTTTTAAAAACGCTTTATAAGTGTCACATTTATAGTATTCGGCGTCGCTGAGTTTGATAGTAATATTCCCAAAGCAGGCAAGCCAACGTTAGGGCAGGACAACGTCTGCCGGGTCGCGTATTGCCAAAACCCCGTTCAGTCCAGAGCACGCCGTATTTTCCATGCTCTGAATTACTCGGTGCTTTGCGAGTTACGAACGCGCATTTGGTGTTGACAAACCCCCGTGCAGTACAGAGCACGCCGTGTATTCCATGCTATGAATTATTTGGGGCTTTGCTTGATCAACAATGTTTTGAAGAAAGGCCAGGTCAAGAGTACCAACAACCGACGAGCATGTATGAGAGCACTGATGAAAGTAGGTAGAGGAAGCAAAATATGTGTGCAAGAACCGTAGCGGAAGTGGAAAGAAGTGGTCTCTGCTTACCTCTACGGGAAAAACGCGTGACTATATGTATGTATGCAAGATTATCTCATGTTTTTTTTCTAAAATTTAAAGTTTTTTTACTTTTACGTTATAGGAAGTTGTAATTTGGTGGAGTATTTTTTTAAATTCTAAAACAAAATTTCAAGTATTAAAATGTGCGACTTTCCTTTAATTTAACCTACTCTCTTCCGAGATCCCCATATCTGTAAGACACTTGATTATACCTATAATAGCAACTAAAACCGCGTAAACTATAATTTGTCCTGGGAAAAATATCCTTAATGACAAATGCATTTTTAGTGTCTAATTTATGCGTTTTAATTCTTAACTGTATATTGTCTTATTAAATAAACAAAGTACTGGTTAATTTATAACAGCAAAACTATAATAAATTTTTTGTCATGAAGTCTGCGCGCCGGCGCCGACCCCACCAGGCGTAGGTATGCTGTGTGATGAGGTTCCCGGCTCCATCTGTCTTTTTACTACTGTAGGCTAACGGGTTTACTGCCTTTTATCGCCGAGAATTGGTATTTTCACAGTAAATGAAACAAACACGTGTCATTGATAATATATTGTTAACTTTAATACATGAAGCTTACAGTTTTAAAGCCTCCTGTATCTTTAGAATGATTTCACTGGTTACTAGCTTTCGTTTGATGTATTTTACTTGATTATAGTTATGTGCATTTTACCACGTGGTGTTTTTTGAAGTATTGCTCTGAACGCTAGAGGTTATACCTCGGCTGAAGATATGCGAAGCGCTGTGCTATGCATTGCTTGAAGTTCGGAAAGCGAAAGAGGGTCGAGAAGCCGAAACTGTTTCGAATGTTGTCACGTGCCGATTTTTTTCTATATTTTCGTATTCATGGTTGCATAACTTTCGATAGTTGTTTTGCAATTTCTGTGTGGATGGGACTGGATATCCACACGAACGAGGCACGGATTTGAGAAGATTGTGGGTTGACGTTTATTCCGCGCCATTTTTCTTGATTTCCGGGATAGGAGCGGCAGTCGTTTTTTGAGAGTCTTGGAGGCCAGGTGTCGGTGAACGTTGTTGGGGACGGTGTTATTAGCACGTGTGCGGAACCTCTATGGGATTTCTTTCATATCTGGCTGTATTTGGGCCATCTTAATTGGATTTTGAAGAAAAACCATTTGATTTTCAACTTGACCATTTTGTCTTGCCATTGTTGTGGATATTGTTGGAGTTGGTGTCAAGTTGAATAGCCGTTATCGGGATTTGTTTGAGGCAAGCCATTGTTCACTAACTAGTGCCACCCCCATAATCTAACCAGCACCCGGAGTAGTCCAGGAGTAGCACCGGAGTAGGCCACAGGAGTAGGCCACAGGAGTACATGTGAATTCGCATACCCAAAGGTTATCAGTGATTTATTTTTAAATATATAACGCTGTGTCTCACATCGGCACCACGAGTAAGTCTTGCTTCAGTTTATAAATATAGTGCTTTGTGAATTCGTATATCCAAAGGTTATAAGTGATTTATTTTTAAATATATAACGCAGTGACTCATGCTGACACCACTATCATGTTCTGTTTTGTTTATTAGTATAGTACATTGTTGGAAACTATTTATTGCATTAGATAATATGCCAAAACTATTGGATTAAAATAACCTTCTCAATAATTCTTTATGTCCAAGTAAAAACATATTTTCTTTCTACTTATTTGTAAATATCCTACAATCTTGATATTTTAAAGGACAACCATTGTAAAGGTATTTTTAAATGAACTTGATTGTTTTGGCAGTAAAAATCTTTATGTAATGAGTTAACTTATATATATATATATATATATATATATATATATATATATATATATATATATATATATATATGTTTTACCTTTTGTTCTTTGCCTTCATGTAAATGTTTGAGTTAATGTTATTAATGAGTTAATTTATATATGTCTTGCTTTTTGTAGTAACTTGGTAAAGTCTGTTACTCTTACTGCTGTTCTGGTTATTTTATAAAGTTGTAAATTTTACATTTTTGGTTTGTTTTAGCAAGGAAATTTTATCATAGCTGTTAACTTTGACTATATTTGTTATGATGTTGCTATTGAACTGTGTACCTTAATTATCTATTGTGTGAGTAAAGTATCCAACATATTTTTGCTATAATTTTATTTATTTGGTTCACCATAATCATAGTTCTTTATCTTGTAGCCCTGCTAGTGCCTATAAGATCTAGGGGTTTCCGGCTTATACCGTCAAGCCGGTGGCGCAGCTCACTTTTATATTTTTTTCTTCTACCCTCTACAGCTGAGCTCAGGCATAATTTGCCAGTAGAGAAACCGCTAGCAGAGTACTCGTTAGAGAACAAAAAAAGACGTGGCAATGTGCTTCTCGTTTTAAATTAAGCGTTTTTGATTGGTCACTGTGACCGTCTAACTGCTTGCTAAGAATTGCGCGCGACGATTGGAATTTCTAGAAATAATTAAGATAATCTGTAAATAGCACGGGACCCTTTGTTTATATCCGAATGCTAATTTTCACGTAATGAATGCGTGTCTTTTAGTTTATCTTTGTCGGCGTCAGGGCCGTACTGCGTAGTTTTAAAAATCAAGGAATTTCTCAAAAAGGAATCAAACAGTTGGAAGTACTGATTTTCAAGAAAGTCCTTGATCACAGCAACATTTTATTAGGCAGGTATCTGTTATTTTCCTCTGTATGACAGTGGGTTTTGTCTAACTAAATGCAGCGTCGTCCCTCGCAAAGCCCCGAGTGATTCGTAGCATGGAAAACACGTCGTGCTCTGTACTGTACGGGGGTTTGGCAATACTCTGCCGGGTCTGCTAGTTAATAATAAAATTGTTAATAGTAAATTTGTGTTTTTGACAACTGACTTATGGTAAAAAAATGTTAGTGTTTGTATTTAAAATTTCTTTGTTTACCTTCTTTGATTAAATCATCATTTAATAAAATTTCCACAATCAAATCGGTACAAGCGAATTCAATCTCCCATAATCTTCCTTCCCTATAAAACGTTATTATGGCGTTGACAGCAATTCGATACATATCCTTATTGAAAATTAACACCAGCTTCCCATAAATCTGCAGACATTGTTTCAATTTTTTTTTTCTGGCCCAAGATATTAAACCCGTTTCCGAGGTTTTCAATCTCAACTAAAACATTCATTTTCGCTACATTAATACCGCATAGACGAGAATATATTTGACTCTCCATCATTCTGATTGTAACTTCAACAGTTCCGATCAATTTTATCTATTTTTCGACCGAATGGTACGGTGTAATTAGTTAAGGAGGTTCGGGGGTCAAAGACAAAAATGCAACCAAGTTTTTAACAAACATACATAACTATTTAAACTTGGTTATTATAGTTCTTTATATTAAATTATAATTTTTTACTGATAAAAGTTATTAGAAAAATTAAAAAAAAAATTCGCTCCTTTAACATGGGTTCTTAGGAAAAATCATTAGTTCTTGATATTAAAATAAACAAAAACATTGTCAAAATGCAAAATTTGATGAAAAAAATAATACGTGTTTGTAGGAAATTTATTAACTAAGAGTTTGGGTGATTAAATAGTATTATCGACTGTCTAGTTTTTAAAATATTTTATTTTTAACGATGAAAAAATTTGATGTACGGCGTGAGAATGTTAGCTTTAAAGAAGCGACGGCAACGGCGCATTCGTGCACTCATGTAAATACACATAGCCTGTGTGTTGTGCACTAACCAAGAAATAATGATTAGTTAATAAATATAGTGTAATATAAGTAATAATAATGTATAATATATATATATATATATATATATATATATATATATATATATATATATATATATATATATATATATATAAAGTTAATATTAGTGTAAAGTTTTCTGTACTTTAAATAAAAAGAACATGTATATTTACAATTTGATCATAACTGATGCCAGATTCGCATAATCTTTTTTGCACACCCAAGCTTAAAACATTTTTTATCGGTAAATAAGAACACATTCTTAATAATTTTGATTCTTGGATAGTTTTTTTGTGGTTAATAATATCTTCTACTTTAAGATAAGTTAATGACGGATTTTGTAGCATTTGTTCATCGTTAACAGGCATCGTTTGCACCAATATCTGTCATCGATAATAAATCACTGGCTAAACTTGTGAATTTAAAACTTTCTTTGCGATTTGGTTATATAATTTGACGTAGTTGTTTATCCATTTTAAACGTTTGAGGTTATGTTATCAGCTGTCAGCTGCTGCTAATAAAAGTAAACACACGTTTATTTCATTGCCAATCTCATACAATTGTAACGAAGTTACTATTATTTTGTAATTTTTATATATGAGACATACGGTTTAGTTCGAAATACTATTAATGGTCATTAATTTGTTTATGAAAGCAAACGAATGCCGTTGTTTATTTCGATAATTAAAATAATACGTATGTGAAAACGGATCTTTGTTTCAATTCACAAACGTGTCCGCGCACACCGTTTTGTCCATGCGCGCGTTACTCATTGGGAAGAGTGGTGGAACCGAGAGTCAATCTGGCGAAGAGAATCACTTGGAACTTCAGTAGCTGTTCAGCGAAGGACCAGCCCACCACGGAGGACCAGCAGGACCAGGCAGCCGACCGACTAGCAGAAGAAAGGACAGACCAGCTACAAGGAGAGGAACCGAAGAAGCCGTCCGGCCGACACACCGAGAGCCGTTGCGACACCGGATCGACCGAAGAGGAGAAACCGAGTGTAAGGGTATTAACTTATATTATTTTCAGGATTATTTTCATAATTTTATTTTATTTAGTATATTGGTAGGAACCCCGTCCGGTCTTTTCAACACGGCCTCTGATATCCGCAGGGATCTGGTCCCGGTATTTGAGAAAGTCGTTGACGAGATACCCGTGCGGTTTATCACCGGTAAACGGAGAACCGTTGCCACCAATTGATAAAAGGAGTATTTACAACTAAGGGTCTCCTCCAAGGATGCTCAACATCACCCACACTATTCAAAATATTTCTACAACAGACACTAAGACCATGGAAGAGACAATGTGCAGGAATGGAAATACCAATTAGAAATGATCATCTGTATACTCTAAGCTTTGTCGATGATCAAGTAATCATAGCTCAAGATGAGGAGGATTTAGGTTTTATGATGCGGAAACTAGAGGAGGAATATGGGAAAAATGGAGTGGAAATCAACCTCGAAAAGACCCAATATAGGTCAACGGCACAAGACAGGATATATCACCTAGAAATAGATGATAACCGACAGATCTCAGGAACAGACAAATTTAAGTACCTAGGGTTTATAATATCAAAAAGTGGAACAACAGAGGAAGAAATAAAAAATAGACTAGGTCAAACTAGGGCATGTATTAATCAATTAAACCCAATATTATGGGACCGCCACATAACCAAGACTAATAAAACGAGAATATTCAATTCAATAGTTCGCAGCATAATGACTTATGGAGCTGAAATGTAGGTGATCAACAAAAAAAACAAAGGAAAGATTGTAGCCACAGAAATAGACTTTTGGAGAAGGAGTTGTGGAGTGAACAGATTAGATCGAATAAGAAATGAGGAGATCAGGAGAAGAATGGAGGTAAAAAAAGATATACTAGAACACATAGAGGAAAAGAAACTAACGTGGTACGGACATGTTAGAAGAACTCCGGAGGATCGCTGGATACACCGGGTAACTGAATGGAGTCCATTAGGCAGACGAAAGAGAGGTCGACCAAGGCGATCATGGAGAGACGAAGTGGATGAGGCGATGGAATTAAGAAACCTGCAGGACGGAGATTGGCAGGACAAGGACAACTGGAGACAAGGGCTGAAAGCAGGAAGGCAGCGACAGCTGTAGATATCCTGGATTATATATATATATATATATATATATATATATATATATATATATATATATATATATATATATATATATATATATATATATATATATATATATATATATATATAAAAATATTCCTATTCTTGCCAGTGATCTTTAAAAAGGCCCAACAAACTTAATAGCTTACTGTTATTAAAGGTCTAAAGTTAGAGAAAATGTATTATATTGACAAGCTGTTTAAAGGTTAGGGTCATGCTCTTCTTAGGCTATTACATATTTAACGTCATACTCACACTTGGGACCAATTTTTATTTTTGATGTTCCTTATATGAAACTCATTTTTTGGTTGTTTACATACATAATGATGACTCTTTTTTTCGATTCAACGTTCTAATTTCAATTTTCCAGTCGTGTCCACTGGTGACCACGTGGTCCCTGTTATTAAGAGGGATGTCGCTATGTTAAGCACAAAACATGATGATTCCTTGGTTCAAATTTCAAAAAGAGGGAAAGAACCGACTAAACCTGCAATGGTTGTCGATTATAATCAGGGCAAAGCTTTAGTTTATCTATCTGATCAAATGATAGCATATGCATCATTTGTCAAGAGAATTGTCAAACGGTACAAGAGATTGGGTTTTCATTTACTAACTTCGACAACTGTAGTAAATGCCCTGCATTTGTACAACAAGGTGCATATCAAGAAAATGAGCATTATAAAATTCAGAGAGCTATAGTTGAAGCTCTGGTATGTAGTGAAACAGTGCCAGATCCAACAAATAGGCCTACGCCCCATAGAAGACGCCGACCGAAAGAAGCTGGACAGGAGAGAGGCACCAGAAAAAGATGTAGTACATGTTACAAAACGATGTCATGGCAACATGGAGCTGAATATGCTCGTAAAAATGCAAAAAAAATCAACACGTTTTGTGACACATGTAACATACCAATATTCATCCAATGTTTTCCACAACATCAGACCTCCAATTAGTTATTACTGAATTTCATGTCATGAAAAATCATAAATTTGAGTTTTACCCATTACAGGAATGATTTTTCATTTGATTGTACTTTTTATTCAATATTTGCTAATAAGAAAAAATATAACGAAATACTATATTGTCTTGGTTTATTATTGATACCTCCTTGAAATAGACCTGACATAAAACTACTTTCGCTATCGAATCTGCTCGGTTTATATGTCGTTCGGACGTTTCCTAAGACCAAAGAAAAAGCTAGCATACGGGAAACCCATATAAATCATGCTCACGAGTGGGCATGCGGCGCTGAACTATACTTTGCCAAATGTCCACTGTTGAGCACGTGGTCTCAGTAGAACAAATGAAAATGACCCACCGATGGGCACATGGCGCTTGACGTGTTAACCCTATAGAGTTAATATGGGCAAACATAAAATCAAAATTACGAAAATATTAACAGTCTCCAGAATTGAGTAAAGAGGTTGTAGAACGTCGTGCAAGCACGGAAAAAGCATTTATGGACGTGTAATGAACGATATTTTTCATTATATCTACCTGAAAACCATAAATTGTTAAGATATTATCATTAAAAATATCAAAAAATAATAAAAAAAGAAGCGTTATTTACCCCGTTGCTAAAAAAATAAACAGAAAAAATTGCGATTTCTAGAGAGCTGTCAATAACATATTATTTTGTTTTGACATGCAGGTAGGCAGCTAATGACACTAGTTATTTGTTATTATTTATTTTCTCAGCAAAAAACCTGTCGGTAATGTTTAAATTTTATAATAGGTATGATGTACCTACGTCACTGATTCTTTAAAATATTAACAGATTTTAATTATTTTGAATATCAACCCAGCCTCCTTAACTATCTAATGGAAATTAAAAAATGTGGACATATCGACGCAACGGCACTGAAAAAAATGTTTATTGCATAGACCTATTATCAGAGGAGAGGGAACTATTTACTTTAAACACGATCATACATCCCCAATTTCTGGTTGATTGTATGTCTTCATACGGCCAACTGTATTGTTGCCTGCTCTCCAGTTATGGCAAGAGATTTGTGATTGTTATTGAATTGTCCATAGTATTTATTGATTATATTTGCAACAATATTGTGACCATAATGCTATCTCTTATTACTAATTCATGAATTATAACAACCTGAATATAACAACCCATTTTATGAAATGTTGAACCATTGAACTAGTTCATTTCGATCATAAACATGTGTTGCTCAATAAGCGACAACGCCGCACGGCTTGTCTGAATCGTTCCACCTGCAGAGATCCGTGCGTACTACGAAATCGGCTATTATAAGTAGCGCTGTTTCCGATGGTGTTGTAACGAGTATTATCTGTAATTTTTTAGCCTATTATTGGTAAAATTCAGTGAAATTTAGTGGAAGAAATGATTCGTCATTGCCAAGTGTGTAAAAAAACCGGACTATTTAGGCCCCAGTGTTTATTTTCACAAGTAAGTTGGAACATCTTATTGTTTACTATATTTTCATCCAGAGTGTAGCGATGACGATTTCAATATCAATATAAACAGATATTATTTTGAGGCATAAAACACGAATCTGAAAACCAAATGATGCGGAAATCAATACTTTTCGAGATATTCTCAGAAAAGGTCATTATTTCCCTGTTATTCAGCAACACTTATTCAGTGGTATCATTCTTCTTTCGTTGTTATTTGAAGAACTATATACTTTCCTGAACCATGTTATAGTAGTATTTTATAAGGAATCTATACATCCCCTCAAATTTAATCCAACCGAGAAATCAAGGAGTTACGGAAGCCTGAGTATAATATTTTAATCTTTTCCTTTAGGTTAATTAGCTATTAATTAATAGTTTGAACATTAAAATTAAAATTTAAAACATTTTATTTGTACAATTAATATTAATGATAAATATTTAAGTTTTTTTTTCAATTCAGACAGGGTAAAATTATTTAAAATTCTTTTTCAGTACTATAAATTAATAAAATAATTTAGTTTACCGGTTATTAGTAAAACTTTTCGCTACACAATTAGTAGCCCTTGAGTTGGATATATTAAGTTTCATAAAAGTAACTTATAACATTACACACAATTGGCTTTAGAAAGGAAACTTTAACGTAACACAAAATTGTCGCCCAACATTTGGGGAATTAGTAAGTTTTTTAAAATTGTCACCCCACTTTTGTAACTTTAGAAAAACAGTTTAGTTAAGGTAACACAATTTGGCGCCCAAATTTTGGGGTTTAGAAAAATACTTTTAGAAGGCTACACTTCAATTTGATAAAAACTGAGTTCATAAATATATTCTCATAAAAAACTAAATATTACCCGATAGATATATCATTTTGAACAAACTGCACGCCACTGATAACAAGCGAGGCCATAAGTCGACAATAATGTTACAGCGTTGCCAGCTCGAGGACGGAACAAAGAGAATCGATTGGTATTCTTTGTCATACTCATGGCCACTCTCGTGTAATAATTGTGACAAAACAAACAGAGTTTTATGAATGGAATGTTGCGTCTCCTCTGGATAATAGGTCTATGGTTCATTGTATTCTTACCTGAAAATGGTGTATGCAACTCATAACGCACCAGGTGAGATGAATGATGTGAGATATGTTAATATGCTCAGGATTTACTCTCGCTACGATGTCTTCTAGAATGTCCATTCCGATGCAACGTCTTACATGAAGTTCGTGGAGATCTCTTACACTTTTTAAACAGCATTTATATAATCTATTAACACAAATTACAAATGCACACAAGAAACTAAAATGGGAACACCTATTATCTTTTGTTTGAACACATTAAGACATTGGAAAATAGGGCTAAGGCTAAGGTTTTTTTACTAGGGTTATAAGCCCCACAAAATGTACAGTGGAACCGATCTTCGAAAGTCCAAAAAAAAGGGCAGCAGTTTTGGAAAAGTGTGAATGAAAGAATAGTAATGCTAGACATACATACATATCTATAGTCACGCCTTTTTTCCGTAGGGGTATGCAAAGAAAGGTCTAGACAACGCTGAGAGAAGGGAACGACATAGAGTCCTATCGAGGAATATACAGAGACGTTGCAGGGAAGACAAGAATTCGTATTACCAAGATCTATGTAAAGACATTGAAAAATATCATAATAATAATCAAACCAAAGACCTGTTTGGAAAAATTAAAATAATTAGTCGTAACTTTAAACCTAGGGCTTGGTCCATTAAAGATAAGAACGGCACCCTATTAACTAATATAAACGATGTGCTCGACGTCTGGAAAGACTACTGTACTCACTCTATGATGATGATTACGAATCTCTTGAACAAATAAGCCCGGAAAATGAAACGAATATCCTTTTGAGTGAAGTAGTCGCAGCAATCATAGCACTTAAGAAAGAAAAGTCCACCGGAATAGATTCGGTCCCTGCGGAGGTCTGGAAGGCCCTTGAGAAGAGGAACATTAAATACCTACATCTGTTATGCCAGCAAATTTGGAGCAACGGAGTGTGGCCAGACGAATAGTCTGTATCCACTATAATACCCATTCATAAGAAGGGATCAACGATGGACTGTAACAATTATCGTCTGGTTTCCCTGATCTCGCATGTGAGCAAAATAATGCTGTATGTTCTTCGATCTCGGTTGGTCCACTTCCTTGATCACCAAATAGCACCTGAACAGTCCGGATTTGTCAAAGGGCGAGGTACACGAGAACAAATACTAAACGTCCGAATACTTATGGAGAAGGCCAGGGAATACTATACACCCATGTATATGTGTTTTGTCGACTACGAAAAAGCGTTCGACAATGTAAAATGGTCAAAGCTGTGGGAGATCTTGTGCGTTGCGGGAGTACCTACTCATCTGGTAAATCTTATAAAAAATTTATATGAACAAAGTAGAGCAGTCGTCAAAATTGACAATCGTATATCCAGAACAGCAGATATCAAAAAGGGAGTTAGACAAGGGTGTATTTTATCACCTCTCTTGTTTAATATATATATATATATATATATATATATATATATATATATATATATATATATATATATATACACGGAATGTTTAATGAGAGAGATACTTGATGAGTGGGAAGGAGGCTTTGCTATAAATGGGAAAAAATTTCAAATTTTAGATATGCTAACGACACTCTTCTGATCGCTAACTCAGCAGAAGAACTTACAGAATTGATACAACGACTCGACAGAACATCAAAAGAGTATGGTCTAAAAATCAACTACGACAAATCTAAAGTATTGTAGTGGATAGATAGGAGAAGACAGCAAACAGACCACATCACATTGCCAACTGTGAAGTGGTAGATCAGTTTGTTTATCTGGGTGCCCTTATCCACTCCTCCGGCAGCTGCGAGATGGAGATCCTTCGTCGTATTCAACTTGGCCGAACAGCAATGAGCCAATTACATAAAATTTGGAAAGATCGATATATATATATATATATATATATATATATATATATATATATATATATATATATATATATATATATATATATATATCCATCAATACCAAAAAATCACTGGTCCATGCCCTAGTGTTCTCCATTTTCTGGTACACTTTCGAGACATGGGTTATGAAGGCAGCCGACAGGCGTCGGGTCGACGCCTTTCGGGTCGACGCCTTTGAAATGTGGGTATGGCGAAGAATGCTAAGAATACCGTGGACGGCACATTGCACTAATGTGTCAGTGCTGAACGAGATTGGACCATCAAACCGTCTCAGTAGCTTGACATCAGCGCGAATACTGAACTTCTTCGGACATATAACTCGTCACGACAACATTGAGAGACTGATTGTCCAGGGCAAACCCCTTGGCAAAAGGAAACGCGGACGTTCCCCATCTAGATGGACAGACATTCTATCAAAAGAAACCGAGCGTCCACTAGTGGAAGCCATTAGAACTGCTGCTGACTGTGGGAGATGGCGAGAGACTGTAAGAAGAGTTCTGAGTAATAACATCTGACATTAACTTGTGATCACTACACGTCGTTCTTGACGTTAGACTAAGAAAAAAAATGCAGAGACCACTTCCGTCCACTTGCTACGGTTCTTACACACATCTTTTGCTTCCTCTACTTTCATCAGTGCTCTCATACATACTCGTCGGTTGTTGGTACTCTTGACCTGTCCTTTAAAAACAATGTTGATCTGATCGAGATATGTTTGCCGAGGTCGACCTCTACCGACTTGTCCATTCACACTCGCCTTTAAAATTTGTTTCGTCAATCTTCCTTTATACATCCTTTCCACGTGTCCAAACCATCTAAGCATTTCTTTATCTATCTTTGTAACCACATTTTCTTTTTTACCACAATGTTCTTTTATCTCACTATTCTTTTATTTATCCAACCGAGTCCCTCCGGCTATACTTTTCAGACTACTCATCTTCGCAGCATTAATTCTATTTTCATGCTTCTTCTGCCAAACACAAAATTCACTACCATACATAAGTGTAGGAACCAATACACCTCCATGCACAGCCAGACGTACCTTTTTTGACACTTTTTTGCTTCAATATCAACAAAGCCGGAAAGTTCTATGCCAAGGTAGTTAAATTTCATTTTCTGCTCGATTACTTTACCGTCAGGCTCATGTTTGTATCTTAGAGGGGTTTTTGATTTTCTTAAGTACTTTGTTTTGGTCGGTGATATTTCCATGCTGTTAGGTTGAATAAGTGTAACAACCTTTGTAAGTCATCTTCATTTTTTACAATGAGAGCGGCATAGTCAGCATAACACACTATTTTAATTTCTGCATCCCCCATTTTGTATCCCTTTATTCCTCGAACACTTTGAATAATTTCTTCCATTATTAAAATGAAATGGGTAGGACTGAGGGAGTCTCCCTGGCGAATACCGCTACCCGCTGGCATTGGTTTTGTGAGGTCTCCTTTTATTTGGGCTCGTATTTTATTGTTTGTGTATATGTTCTCTATGGTTTTGGTGAGATTGTATGAGATTTGCCTGTTGTAAAAGAGATGCAGGACGTCTTTTAGCTGGACACGGTCAAATGCTCTAGTTAGATCGACAAAACATACAAACGCTTTTGTATTCAATCGATTTCTCCATTATTTTTCTAAATACGAACACGTCGTCTGTGCAAGATCTTCCCGAACTGAATCCCTGTTGTTCGTCCGCCAACGATGTAAGATTGTTGAATATTTTTATTTACCATAAACAATACTTCATTTTGAAATTTAAAAGCACGCCTTCTCAAACCCCGTTATTTTTATGTAAAACTTAATCCCTTAGCCTTAACCTTAAGTACCGAAAATTGATTAAAATGCATAGAAAAGTGTATTGATCTTTCTGGAAAATATATTAAAAACCATCAAGTCATTTTTAACGATTAATATTTGTTTGTGTTTGTACTTACCTTTTTACCTCATCATCAAATTCCCCATAACTCATAATAGTTTGAAAACCAAATAATCGATTTAATTTTTTAACTAACGGTCTTTTTTGCTTGAGATCACGAAGTTTTGCATCGGATACACGAATGTTGATAAGATAATCGACAGATTCTTCTTTATGTAAATCAAACAGGTCCTCACGTATTAAACTGAGTGTGGGGGTCATGATTTTCTCATGTTGTATTCTTTTAAATTCATTTTTCTTGCTATATTTGGAGTTGTAACGCGCCGTTGTTCTATAATCGTGAATATTCCTAAGCATTTTCAATAAATTTTCTTTTTAAACGATATGGAATATTACAAAAAAAAATTGTGACAACGTGACATTTAATATCACAGAACACATTAATAAAGCTCATATAATAGAAATGTGCATGCACGTCATAGAGCGAGTATGAGGTCACATTTGAACAACGTTGCCAGTCGTTGACGGTAGTACGGATATTGAGGAAATAATAAGGTTATGTTGTTGATCATTTAATAACCATACTTTACCATTAATTAGTCTACGACATTGCAATAACACTTTGAGAATTTTACCTAAACAAAAGGTTTTCAATAAAAACTATTCAAGTTAGTTTGTTAATGCTTTATTTAAATCGAATCAACATAGAGTTAATTAGAGGCAGTAACAAAAAAATAATACTGATCATAATTTTATTAATAAAAATAATACAAGTTAGAATGCTTTACAATAAAGGTAGAATGCTTTTTAAAGGCTGACATAGGTACTTACCTAATAGCTGCTTTTTCATTTTAAGCAAAATATTGATAAATTACAAAAAAAGTATTTCTAAGCTATATTACATTAGTTAATTAAGCTACAACGACAAAATCCCTAAAACAGAATAGATAAGTTATTTCTCTATTCTGATTCTGACTCAAAGTCACTGACATCACTGTTAGCGTCAATATCAATAACAATGGGAGTAATTTCTTGTCTTTTTAATATTCGTTCTCTATTATACCATTGGTCAATTTCTTTTTTTGTATGAAGTTTTTCCAGATCTCTGAGTTAACGGTTTGAAGTGCTTCAGACCACATATTTAAACAGCCTTTTTCTGCAATTCCATTAAGGCCAATATGTTGATTATAATATTGCTTTGCAATGCCCCAAATAAATTCAATTGGATGAAAATGCTGTGATATGACGGAAGACGTAACACTTTATGTCCATATTGTTGGGCTAGGTCATCTATCAAATATCTTTTTGGTGGTTTGTTTCTAAAAAATATACCAGTTTCAATTTTTTAAACAAAATCAGTGAAACTACTTCAAAATTTAATTACAATGCAATGTAAAAATACAGGTAGGAGATTGTTTTATAAAATTAAAAACTATTGTATAAACACAAAATATAATGTACTTACTGATCCACAATCTTTAGAAGCTCATGTTTAAACATATTATGTGAAAAAGCAATATTTCGATTTGCTAGCCATTCTTCAATATCCGCTTTGAGCCAGGACATGTTTGCTATTTTGTGTAATAACATACTGTGGTAAGGGGCATTATCCATAACAATTAATAATGGTTAAGTGAGACTGTTTAGCAAATGATTTTCAAACCATTTTAAAAAATTTATTTCACCATGATAATCAGATTTGAGAATGTCTTAAATACCTTTAAAATTGCCAAATTATAAATCTAACTGTCAACTGCCAGCTTGCGCTCATAGATCTTCAATCTGAAAAACCGTTTTTAGTAATACATAATAAAACTTGAACTGTGTGTAATATTTAATAAGATATTTATGTATAATATCTGTAATTTTATAAACCGTCTAAAATAATGAAGAAATTGTAATATTTAACAAGACATTGACTTGATCAATACAATAAATATTACGAACAGACTGACCCGATGTGTTCGAGATTATATAAAACGAACGGTGATTTTTATTATTGTTGGTATAAAGTTTGAAACAAACAGATCATTGATGACGTGCATGCACATTTATATTGTATGAGCTTTAGTAAAACTTGACGTGATAACTTTTAGTTTTGCGGTCACTAGATTATTAATGACATTTGACATCCGCCATTAAATTTATATCCAATAGGGAAGAATCACGGAGTGGGCGACATCTATTATTAAACGTATGAAAATTTCGAGGTGAGAACCACAAACTAAACTCCATTGGTTTATATGGGTGAATTGTGAACTTTATATATTCTTTTGAGCAATTTGAGTATTGAAAGTGTTATATTTGAACGATATTTTGTAAAAAATTGGTGTTTATAAACCACAAAATCCAAAAATGCAAAGGATAAAAAAATGCGATTGAAGATAAAATCGCGAATGATTTATGCTCTGTTCCACAATGCTCTACATATGGCAATTCGATTATATCTTTGCATAAATTTCCTTCAAATCCTAAGGCGCTCAGAAATGAAAGAAGATCTTAAAGATAGGAAAACCAATCTCAAAGTTTATGTTTGGTTGCAGCAAGCACTTTGTAAAAAAAGATTTTTCTTAGTGGTAAATTTGATATCCTCCTAAACCTGCTTTACAGGAACATTCACAAACCCATGTCTCATCTAGCTTAATGGTGATTTCATGAGGGGATTGTAGAATTGTAGAGGATCTCATGCATAATTTTTTTGTAATTTTTTCAATGAGACCGTCAGTTCCACAGCCTTAAAAACCTCTTCACCTTCCTTAATTGGTCGAACACGTTCACCCACATAATACAATATGTCCGAAATTGATATTTCGACTTTCATAGGCATTGCAACAAGAATTCCAGGGACAACACAAAAAATCAAATAAAATCTCTGAGATAACTAAAATTCCCTTCAATAAAAAGCTTGTTTTTACAAGTGATCAAATGTTGTTCACACCACGATCCGATATTTTGTCATTGACAGCGCTATCTCGTGTTACGTGATTTTTCCCAATTAGACTTCCTAATTGCTGACCATAGACATATAAAAATGGACCACGCTAGTAATGGAAATATCGTGTAAGTGGACGTTACGATTCGATAAAAAGAGAACGAATAATAACGCTCCTTATATCCTTGTATCTGGGAGTTACTTACTGTAAAGAATTACCCACACTAAATACACTTTTTAATGGATTCACTGTATTTACTAATTGGAACAGCATCTAAAAGTAATCGACGTCTTGTATTCACCCTGCTTATGAAAAGATTTTTCATCAAAATGATCAGTTTCAATTTTTATCTATTTGTCTGATAAATTTAAAGACTTAATCCACTTATTTCTCATCAATTTATCTTTAGGAAATCTGCATAAAAATATAAATAATGTATGAACAGTGAGTTTATTTGAGATCGAAAAATTAATATTTTTTAAAGAATATTATATTTCCTGCAATCTATAATCTCTACATAAATTTTCATATCATCCATATAAGATGAAAATAAATCTTGTTTATGCACTAAAGTACCGAGTTAACAATGTCACCCATCTTCAATGCAGACTTAAAAACCTCAAGGAATTAAAAGACATCTTGATTGAAAATTTTTAACCATATGTCCAATCAACCAAATTTTGTTTTCAAAAAAACCAAAAAAAAAAGAGTTGTTAGGCCCACGAAGGAAACTATGCTAAAATACCCAACACTCAATTTATATAAGAAAACAGTAATTCATTATACAGGTTCTTGTCTTAAATTATCAAACTCACACTATCAACTGAGAAATATTTTCTGTAGTAATATCATAAGAGAGTGAGAAATAATTGAAAATAATTTGACAGATTTTAGAAAACTATTGCCAAAAGGCAACAAGTTTGAGACAAGGCCTGAAGAATTATTATCTAATTTATCGAACTCTCGTGTGGTATTCGATAGATTATTTTTTGACGTTACAATAAAATCACTTTTAAGATTTTTGATTTTTATTTCAACAAATTTATATTATTCGACTCAATATAAACTAAATGAGTTATTTAAATTAGGATGCATTGAAGTTTTGAACATGGGTGGAGGATTTTAAACATTGTTTTGTTCTGATGTGCTGAAAGTTAATGATACTTCCCCACTCTCTCTCAGGTTATTAATTAAATTTGAATGATGTTCATTATCTAATTGCAGGTAACGTTTCAATGAATTAGATGAGCAGCATCCTGTAATTTTTATAATTTCCTGCTCATTGATACCTGCTTTGGCAAGGTGAGACACTGTAGTCGATCGTACGGAATGGTTCGTAATTTTAATTTTTTTAATATCGAGTCCAACCATCTCTGCAGATTCTTTTATCCACTTGGACATCATGTTCACCCTAATCGGCATATTTTTGTACCATCCTGAAGAATATGGTTTATACCGAGCAATATTAACTGTTAAAAACAACCTGTCAGTTTTGATATTTGCATTTAGCTTGCTGAGTAATTTCTTGAGCAATCGAACAAGACAAATATCAGGGTCTTCGGTATTCAGTATTAACCATTTACAGACCGCACATCTTTGTGCTCCCCCTTGTGCCGTTTTGGAAAATATAGAGTTATACTCTATTCTTGTGGTGGTCAACCCCGCATTGTTCATTTCGTCTTTGAAATATTGCACTAAACATTGAGAACCTTCTACACCCCACCATGCCAGCTCATATGAAGCAATATGATAGAATTTCTTCTGCAAGCCAGACGTCGTACAGTTTTATCATGTCCAAGATTTCTTTTTTGCTAAAACTTGCAGAACTTTGTTTCCTTTTTTCGGGCTTGGTGCGCTTGGTGTTTTTAGCATCTCTGGCGGATTTGAATTCGATATCATTGAATGCGTCGAATCTTCTATTAAATGTGTCGTAGTAAATATTTATTCCACATTATCTTGATCACCGATTCTTCATAGTTTTCTCCATTATGTTTCTTTATATTGAACCCATGGTCCTTCAAAATATACGGCTAGTTTTGTTGTTGATGTATTTTCTTCTAATTTATAGCCCCTCTCGTCGCAAAATAATTGGAATTGTTTCCAAATCGACGCGCTGCTTATTATGGTATTCTTACATGCATTTTTAATGATTAATTTAGTTATTTCATTGATTGATGATTCACTAAAACGTTTGGGATTTATGTTAAGGCGGCGCCGCACGATGCGACTAACACGTTCCAACGTTGGACGAATGATGGTTGGACTCATCGTGTGGCCGTTGCACGAACTACGAGTGTCCAATGTCATGCATCCAACGTTGGCATTGAATGACGTTTCGGCTGTTGCCGGTAAATGTTCCCGCTTCAAACGATTCTCCCCTTCCGCTCGGCTGTACGTTGGAAGGCATTGGACGACACATTGCCACACGACCTGTTTTCCAACTTAACATACCTACGATGGAGTGGTAGAACGAGATGATGTTAGAATTCATTTAATTGTATGAAACACACCCTGTTTTTTGGGATCCCAAACAATAATAGAAATGCATTGTACGGCGCTTGGATGAACTTAGCAAGCGGGCTAAGCTTTAAAGTATCCATAGAAATGTTAAAAAAAGGAGTCCCTGATGCTTCCTTTAGTGCTTCAGTGAGAGCCTGACAAACTTCTGGGACAATATTGCTTATAGATTGATGAGATGTTTTGAATAAGTATCTCAGACTCTCAGAATCACCGGTAGCGAGAAATCGTAGTGATCGCTAAACGTTCTTTTGCTGAAATAGCTTTCCTCATGTTGGTGTCTTTTTTTGTAATTTTTCCTCCAATTTTGTTCAGCAGATTGTAACGTGCCTTTTTTTTCCCTTCTACAGTTCCATTATAATTATATCTTGATAATTTTATACTCCTCAAGTACTCGTAAATAGTGTCGCGTACCGTATTTTGTTGTAACTTAAATATATCATTCGTTGTAAATAGTGTTGCATAGCCTCGATTATTGCGTATTATCGATTATATTATTGTTTGGTTTACATTTCTGTGTAGATGAGGCTAGCTATCAACACTGACAAACGCGATTCTAAGTGTGGAACATAGACTTGCGAATATTCTTGATTGACGTCAATTCCGTGTCATTTCTTGATATCCGGCTTGGGAAGTAGTCGGAGTCGTGTGGTGAGAGTCTTGGGAGTGGTGTGGTGAGAATTTTTGGGGCGGTGTGATATTAACAAGTGTGCAAAACCTCTACGGTTTTCCTTTCATATCTGGCTGTATTTGGGCCATATTAATTGGATTTTGAAGAAAAACAATTTAATTTTTAACTTGATCATTCTATCTTATCTTCGTTGTTGATATTTTGGATTTTGATGTCGAGTTAAAATGACCGCATGCGGATTTATTTGAGGGAAGCCATTGTTAATTAGCAGGTGCCGTTCCATAACCAAACCGGCTACAGGAGTAGTGCATTCGTATCATCCATATCGACGATAAATTGCAATGTTATAAAGACTTGCTTGGTGTTTTTTTAGCAGGAACTCCGTATTAAGGTGTTCAAGATTAAAGTTATTTTTTTTTATATTTGATCTACAATATGCGTTTACCCTAAGGTTACAAGTGATTTATTTTTGAATATTTAACGACGTGACTTATTTTTGATACCACTATTAAGTTTTGTTTTAATTTATTAATATAATACATTATTAAAAACTATTTATTGCATTAAATAATATGCCAAAACTAAACTTTGATTAAAATAATCTTCTCAATAATTCTTTATGGCCAAGTAAAATATTTTCTTCATACTTATTTGTAAATATCCTACAATATTGATATTTTAAAAGACAACCATTGTAAATATATTTTTAAATAAACTCGATTGTTTTAACAGTGTAAATCTTTAAGTAAATGGTAAACACATGAGTAAATTAGCAGCCTTATGTGAACGTTTGATTTAGGATTATTACAGAGTTGACTTATATACGTTTTTCTTTTTTTTGGTAACTTGGTAAAGTCTGTTACTCTTACTTTTGTTTTGGTTATTTTATAAAATTGTAAATTTTAAATTTTTGGTTTGTTTTAGCGAAAAAATTTACCATAGCTGTTAATTTTGACTATATTTGTTATAATTTTATTATTGAACTGTGTACTTTGATTTATTGTTAGCTGTTAATTTTGACTATATTTGTTATAAGTTTATTATTGAACTGTGTACTTTGATTTATTGTTAGCTGTTAATTTTGACTATATTTGTTATAATTTTATTATAGAACTGTGTACTTTGATTTATTGTAGGAGTAAAGTATCCAATATATTTTAGCTATAATTTCATTTATTTAGTTCACCATAATCTCAGTTGTTTATCGTGTGGCTCTGCTAGTGCCTATAAGACCTAGGGGTTTCCGGCTTGAACCGTCTAAGTCGGTGGCGCGGCTCACTTTTATATTTTTTTTTCTTCTACCCTCTACGGCTGAGCTCGGGCATAATTTGCCAGTAGAGAGACCGCTGGCAGAGTACTCTATAGAGAACGAACAAGACGTGGCAAGATATTCAAAATCTTCAGCTGACATACGGCAAAAATTGTCAAATATTCCTGAAGGTAGTAAATCAGATAACAAATCCGAACCATTTTACCTAGAATATTGTTTTTCCTTAACAAATACTTCTACAGATTGAAATATTAAAGTAGACAAACTTTGTTATTTAACTTACCGTCCTGCTATTATGAAGAGAAACCATCCACCACCTACTTTTACGTTGTTTACGTTTATTTCGGTCATTTAGAATCTCATAACAAGCCATCAAAACTGTTGTTGCGCCAGTAGCTAATATCGCTTCATCCAATGAATCCGCCATTATTGAAATTGAACCAACATTTGAGCCAACTTTTGGTTCAAAGGCTGGACCAAACATTCGTCCCACCGTGTAGCAGTACAAATTATCAAATATTTGCTTTAAATGTTGGAAGCAAATTTGGCCAAACGTTTGCTTCAAACGTTGGCCGCATCGTGGTCGCCGCCTTGACGAATTTCTTAAAAATTTATGACATACGCGTCAGATCAAGAAAATACGTTGTCATGTGGTTGCTCATATAATATAAATGTGCATGCACGTCATAGAGCGATTATAAGGTCACATTTGAACAACGTTGTTAGACTTTGACAGTAGTACGGACATTGAGGAAATAATAAGGTAATGTTGTTGATCATTTAATAAACATACTTTACCGTTTATTATTCTAGGACATTGCAATAAAACTTTGAGAATTTTACCTAAACAAAAGGTTTTCAATAGAAACTATTTAAGTTAGTTTATTAATGCTAGCCATTCTTCAATATCCGCTTTGAGCCAGGACATGTTTGGTATTTTGTATAATAACATACTGTGGTAAGCGGCATTGTCCATAACAATTACTGATGGTTCAGTGAGACCGTTTAGTAACTGATTTTCAAATCATTTTAAAAAATTATCTTGGTTCATTTCACCATGATAATTAGATTTGACAACGTCTTAAAAACGTATATAAAATTGCTAACTTATGAATCTAACTGTCAACTGCCAGCTGGCGCTCATAGATCTTCAATCGAAAAAATCGTTTTTATTAATACATAATAAAACTGTGTGTAATATTTAATGAAATATTTATGTATAATATCTGCAATTTTATAAACCGTCTAAAATAATATAGATTTTGTAATATTTAACAAGACATTGACTTGATTAATGCAATAAAATATTACGAACAGACTGACCCGGTGTGTTCGAGATAATATAAAACGAACGGTGATTTTTATTATTGTTGGTATTAAGTTTTTGGGGTGTAAGGGGTGATGATAGAATAATGGTATCAATCAACCCAAATGTCAACCTCACCTGCTCGTGTGTTAACTATACATAATTATCAGGTGCACCCTGCTAGATAACAGACGAGGCTCTGACGACCGAACGATAGCTGGGATAAGCTATCTACCTCTGGCCTGCCAACGGCTAAGGACGGAGGAACAGGCAGAGGAAAGGGCACTCTTTTGTCCTGAGTTTGAGAAATCAGTCTCAAAGGCGGAAGAATCAGAAGATCAACGGCATAAGGATGTGGAAAGCCACGGAATGACTACCACATTAAAGATCCTTAAGGATATTCCCAGGACATCCGTCCGAAAATTTTTATCATGTTGGAAGATAAAAAAGAAAAGGCCTCCAGTCCCGGACAGGCCTTAGATGGCAGGTGAAAAGAATCCCCCGGTTCCAACTAGATAAAATATGTAAAATAGCAACTTGGAATGTAAGAAAATTATTTGCAGCTGGGAAGCTCGATAACCTAATTCAAGAAATGGACAGAATGAGAATTAACATTCTCAGCATAAGCGAAGTACGTTGGCCAGGTAATGGAATAATAAAATCAAAAGGTAAAGTACTATACTACTCAGGGAAAGACAATGACGATCATAACCATAGACATGGGGTTGGCATATTAATCGACGAGTAAGGAACTTTATACCTCTTTCTGAGAAAATTATTCTGATACAACTCTGTGGTACACCCATAAATGTTAACATTATATCAAATCTTAAAGGTAACAAAAACCAACGAAATAAACATAATTCTAGGGGACTTTAACGCCAAAGTAGGTAAAGGCAGAGTAGCATAAGTGGTCGGGGATTATGGTCTCGGAGAAAGAAATGAAAGAGGTGAGAAGTTAATACAATACTGTGAAGAGAACAATCTGGTAATAATGAATACATGGTACAAACTACCGCCTAGACGTCTAAACACCTGGAAGTAACCACAAGATAACGATTTACATACTGTCCGTAACCAGATAGACTACATCACTATTAATAAAAGATTTAGAAAATGTGTAACAAAAGTCACAACAATGCCAGGGGCAGATATTGAATCCGATCATAATCCACTCGTTTCCGGTATTAAAATATGACTCGCCAAAATTAAGAAAAAAAGCATCATAAAGTCCTCCGAACAAAAAATACTTAGAAATGAACAAACCAGAAAATCATATGAGGAATGTTTGAATGATAAACTCTCGAACACAAATAACACAAACGATATAGAGAAGCATTGGCAGGACATCAAAAAAGCATTTGAAGAATCAAACGAAAACTTTCTTCAAAGAACTTCAATAAAAGCAAAGGAGGCATGGATGACAGAGGAGATCCTAGAATTAATGGAAAAACGCAGAATATGCAAAATCAAAAATAACAATAACGAGTATAAATATCTACAAAGGAGAATACGGAAAGAAATAAGAGTGGCAAAAGAAAAATGGCTTACTGAAAGATATATAGAAGCATAAAATCATATTGGGGACAGTTTTAACCTCCATAAAAAAGTAAAGGAAATAGCTGGGCAATTTGATAAAAGACCAACAAATTTCATCATAGACGAGCACAACAAAATAATAACAGACTCAGAAGAAATACTGAAAACCTGGGAGACATATGCAACCAATCTTTGTACTCGGAGACATTTAAATTAATCAATGATCAAAATATAAAAACAATAGTGACGCTTTTTAACAGGATATACGATACCGGACATTTTCCTAAAGATTGGCTCCGCTCGACTTTCATCACGATACCAAAATCAAACAACGCAAGAACTTGCAAAGAATAATTGCCTTATCATAATGCCTAATGAGTCACTTTCTAAAACTCTTCCTTCGAATTCTGCACACAAGGCTTTACAAAAAATGTGAAGAAGTTAGTGGTAACAGCCAGTTTGGTTTCAAAAAAGGCTTCGGAACCAGAGAAGCGATTTTTAGTATACAAACATTGATTCAGAACTGTCAAGATCAATAAAAAGATGCTTATATATGCTTTATAGACTACGAAAAGGCATTTGACAACATCAAACATGATCTCCTGATAACATATTTGAAAGATATAGGACTAGACGATAAAGACATAAGGCTTATAATCAACCTATACTGCAACCAGAAAGCAGAAATTCGAATAAATAGCTCAACAACGGAACTGTTTGAGATAAAAAAGGGCGTGAGACAGGGTTGTATCCTGTCCCCAATGCTTTTTAACATATATACAGAAAGAGCATTCACAGAGGCAATTTTATAGAGCCCTATAGGTATTAAAATAAACGGGATCCCCGTAAACAATATCGGATATGCAGACGACACTACGATACTAGCAGATAATGTAAATGATCTCCAGACACTGCTTAATCTGATTAACGAAGCAAGTGAAAGAGTAGGGTTGAAAATTAATATAAATAAAACCAAAGTAATAGTAGTGAGTAAAAACAATCCCCCAAATACTAGAATACATGTAAATGGAGAAGTTATTGAGAAAGTCGCAGGGTTCAAATACCTGGGTTGTATGCCGAATGAAAAATGGGACCCAGACCAAGAGATAAGAAGCAGGATAGAACAAGCAAGAACAGTCTTTACAAAACTTCGAAAATTCCTTGTAGGCACACATTTAAACTTTAAACTTAGATACAGAATGCTAAGATGCTACGTGTGGTCGGTTCTACTATATGGGGTAGAGGCATGGACATTAAAAGTAAAAACAATAAGTAAGATTGAAGCTTTTGAAATGTGGACCTTGCGGCGAATGCTTAAAATATCTTGGACCGAACACATAAGAAACGAGGAAGTACTCCAAAGAGCTGAACTAGAAGATCGGGAATTTTTCGCATATATAAAAGAAAGGAAAATTTCATACCTGGGACACATCCTACGCGGAGAGCGCTATCATTTTCAACGCCTCATTCTTCAAGGCAAAATCAAAGGTGGAAAAAGGGGAATAGGTAAAAAAAAATAATCCTGGCTACGAAACATCCGACAGTGGACAGGCATACATAACTTCCAAGAACTGCAAATAGCTGCAATAAATAAAAACATCTGATGGACGGTCGCCATCGCAGGAACCCGTGCACGCGCATTTGTATTGTATGAGGTTTACATGAATAATTCTCGCTGAAATAATGTAATTCCCACTTTAATAATATTTTGATTGACTAGAACGTATATGAATCTAAAGCCTTTGACCGCGTTTGGCACCAGGCATTGTTAAGTAAATTATCTGCCTACGGTCTCCCAACCAAACTGCGCCAATGGCTCTTGAGCTTCATGCAAGATCGCTCCTTACATGTGGCAGTTGACGGTGTTTCTTCTGATGCGTTTAAAACTAATGCCGGGGTCCCCCAGGATGTCCCCCATCTTATTTCTTTTACACATCAAAGACCTCTTGAAAACCACCACGAACCCCATTTACAGTTTCGCAGACGATAGCACACTTGTCTCAACTTTCAGTGAATGATACAAATAGACTCAGGCAGGAACAGGTTGATTCCATCAATAGAGATCTTAAAGCAATCGTCGAGTGGGGAACCAACAATCTTGTTCAGTTCAACGCCCAAAAAACACAAAGTGCCACGTTTTCCAAGAAAGTGAATTCCTCAAATCATCCCATTACAATATCCGGAAATACCCTTAAACCAAGTCCCTCCATCTCAATTTTGGGAGTCACGGTGTCCAATAATATGTCTTGGCATGACCATGTTGCTAACATCGCAAAGTCGGCAAGCCAGAGGCTAGGTTTTCTATGAAAAGCCAGAAAGTTTTTTACTCCTGATCAACTGTTGACGACGTACAAGGTTCAAATCCGACCTCTACTGGAGTATTGCTCGCACATTTGGGGTTCAGCACCAAGGCATTCTCTTCGTCTTCTAGATTCCATTCAAAAAAGAGCCATTCGCTTGATAAACAGCTCAACTCTCACATATACCCTTCACCCTCTAGAACATAGAAGAAGAGTTGCAGACCAATCATTGCTCTACAGATATTTTCATGGCAGATGCTCCAGAGAAATAAAAACTCTTGTACCACCATTGGCCACATTCGGCCGAAAAACTCGTCACGCTGATCAGTCTCACCCATTTACTCTCAATATTGACACTACTAGGACCAATCTTCATCAAGAATCCTTTTTTTACAGGGCTGCTACGGAATGGAATAAGCTTCCAAAATCAGTTTTTCCAGAGAACTATGACCTGCAACTTTTTAAAAAGCGTGTCCACAATCATCTCCTTTCTATAATCCCTTCCCCTTCTAATAGTCGCAGTGCGGGCCGTCCGCGGCCCACACGATAGGTCTACCCTTTTTGCGACTATTTTCATAAAAAAAAAAATTACTTAAATTGAAAATTTCTATTGGTTTCGAGAAACGTCATAAAATAATCGTTGGTGAAATATTTATTTGGTAGGTACCTGGTATAATGCTTATTTTTTTGTCATTTTGCTCATGACTTTAAGATTCGTAACCATATTTTTAGAAAATTTTAATCTCAATGCCCTTGAAAATTTGAGATGTTTTAAAATTTTTCTGATGTCAATTAATTTCATTAAATTTTTTGCGTAAATAAGATAAACAATTGATTCATTAGGATACATATATTTAATAATCATTATAAAGTTGTATATAAACACATTTACGGTGAATATAATTACTATCTAAATGTAAAGTGTTTTTAAAGGTGCTTAGATGCTAAATAACTATAAGTAGTGAAATTTGCTTGAATAAAAAATATTATTAGCTTTTCGTTAATAGTTATCATTTTAATCATGAATGTCCAATAAGGTTAAGCTCTCTCTTCTACTTTTATTGTATTTTTGCAAAACTATGGAAAATGTTTAAGTAAATAAATTTTTTTAAATAAATATTTTAAACTGAATTTTTGGCTAAATTGTATAGTTGTACTTATCAAATTGTTTGTCTTTATAATGTTTTTGTAAATAGAAATTGAAGTTCTTATTTAAAATAAATTATTATTTTAATTTTTTTTGCGTATTTTCCATAAAAGTATTTTTTTTTAAATAAAATTGCGTTTTAATAAAAAATAGTAAATAATTTATGTAAACGTTGAAACTTAAAAATTTGCATAAATAAACTGTTTTTGTGGAAATTTCACATAACCACAATACGATTGGCAGAATATTAAATAACACCACGAATTATAATCTACTTCCTACGAACAGTTTTCCGGGTGATCGTTTCAGTCGTACTTTATCCCAATCGTAGATAGTCGGATCGTCTCCCATTGTTTTTTCTAATTCTAACAACATCTGCGGATTGGTAAATAATTCTGGTTCGTATTCGTATCTGTCAGCTATTTCCGACCAAGTGGGATCTAAAATTATATAAGATTGCAATACCACGAATTTTGCTAATAAAACATCAACAGAAACATAATTGATGAGAATGGTGATATGACTATCATGAAATTGATCCTTGGGTATAACAGCACCGACCAAAGATCCAATTATCTTGACCTGTTTGTGATAATTTACCCAGACCTTTTCAACTCAACCTCTTTATGATGACTTATTCAGAACATTTCCATTGCAACAATTTACTTTACTTGATTGTGATGACTCACCCATAAACTTACCAATAGCACCTTGGGTTCCAATTTACACAACCCATATTTGATCACCCACCCAGAGTTTTATTTTACTCAACCCATTTAAGTTAACTCAACCATTGCCTTTTCAGTGCTAAGTTCAGTTTCATTTTTTCTAACCAATTTGTAAAAACTCAGCTAGACTATTACCAGTGCTAATTACAGCTCCATTTTATTTAACTCATTTAAAGCCTTACCAGTACTACTTATAGTTTCATTTTACTCAGCCCATTTGAGATAACTCAACCATAGCCTTATCAGTGCTAATTTCAGTTCCATTTTACTTAAAAAATTTGTGATAACTCAGCTAGACTATTACCAGTGCTAGTCACAGCTCCATTTTATTTAACTCATTTGTGATAACTCAGTCAGAGCCTTACCAGTCCCAGAGATAAGTTAACCGAACAAGACGTACACGTTTTCTGGACAAAAGATATGTGTAAGAACCCTAGCAAGTGGAAGGAAGTGGTCTCTACCTACCCCTGCGGAAAAAAGGCGTGAATATATGTATGATTAATTTTTGTTCAAAATTATTATCACAGATGGCGTGTAATGCGTAAATCTTTATTTATGGCGATGTAAAATGTGAAGTTAGCGATTTGCACATTCGCAGTTAATTATTGACGTATTCATTTTCATTAAAAATGGGATTTTTGCATTTTAAATGGGGTTTACACTTTTCATTTCTTTAAATTATTTATAATTGAAATGTACTACGCTGAACAAATTAACCACGAAATAATTGAGTCGAAATAAATACAAGAAATTAAAAAAAACATATTTAATGTTATTTTTTTAAATATTAATTTTTAAAGACTAATAGTTCAGTCAATGAGAAAAAAGTAGGGTATGGCCTCCGAATTTTTCCGATTTTTATGAAAATTTGAAATTAAGCGTATTTTACCCTTTAGATCAAAAGTTATATATGCCCCAATAAAGTGTACTCGCCCCAATCCTGTTTAATATTTACACAAACGACCACCCTGCCCTCATTCAGAAGGGCAGTGAAATTTTACTACCTCTTCTGGTTAAACTATTCAGAGCGAGTTTGGCGTGGAGTTATATTCCGCTGGGCTGGTCAACGGCGAGAGTTGTATACATACGTAAAACGGGTACGGTGAATCATTCCCTACCCAAATCCTTCCAGCCGATCAGCCTTACCTCATACTTAATGAAAACTCTGGAAAGAATTATTGATAGACATATTAGAGAGGGGAATCTTAGGGAACATCCCTTAAACCCCCACCAATATGCCTACCAAACAGGCAAATCTACGGATTTAGCTCTAAACAATCTAGTAGGAAAGATCGGCCATTCCCTTAAACATAAGGAAATTGCGCTGGCAGCTTTTCTAGATATAGAAGGAGCGTTTAATAACGCCTTACCACAGTCACTCTATACATCAATTAGGGATAGAGGGATAGACGGTAAAATCTGTAACTGGATCAAAAACATGATTGAAAACAGATATATAATATCATCACTGCATGGAGAGTCGGTTAGGTTCAGGGCGGCGAAGGGGTGTCCACAAGGCGGGGTACTTTCCCCCCTAATGTGGTCACTTCTAGTCGACTCTCTGCTGAGCGAGCTTTCCATGCAGGGAGTAGATTTTCAATGCTATGCGGATGATCTGGTTATAATAGTTAGAGGTAAATTTGAAGCGACGATCTCAAACGTCCTCCAAGAAGCCCTTAACACAGTATACAGATGGTTCGAGAGGGAACAGATGTCTGTAAACCCCCGAAAAACTGTAATTATTCCTTTTACGAAAAGGAAAAAGCTAGATAAGCTTCGGCAGCCTGTCCTATGCGGAGAGAGCATTCCATTTGCGACGGAAGTGAAATACCTGGGTGTAGTTCTGGATAAAAGACTCACCTGGAACGCCCACTTGGAAAAAACAATAAACAAAGCCAGGTTTTCTCTCTGGAATCTCAGAAGAGTATATGGCAAATCTTGGGGAATAAACCCCAAACAGATTTACTGGATTTATCAAACAATGATAATATCTATGGTCACGTATGGTCCAGTAGTCTGGTGGACCAAAGGGTTACAACAGACAGCTAGAGCAAAGCTTGCTGGCCTTCAGCGGCTGGCATGCCTGGCCATAACTGGAGCTATGTCCAGCACACCAACGGCAGCGATGGAACACCTCCTACATCTCCCTCCCCTAGATATTCTCTTAGAGAGGGAGGCCAGGATAGCTTTCTATAGATTCCTGTCTTTGGAAAAGCAAATAAATGGAGAGCAACTCGGAGATCACTCCGGGATACTGAGTGAAACAAAAAACCACCAAATTCTCGGGATGGTTCCTGACTTGCTAGCCACAAAAATACACGTAGGAAAGTCGTTCAAAGTCCTCTTTCCGGAGAGAGACGAATGGATGAGGGGACAAATCCTCTTCCCAGAGACTGAATACGTAATGTACACAGACGGCTCAAAAACCCCAGATGGAGTTGGGGCCGGTGTTTTCAGCAGGAAACCAAAGATTGAAATATCTACCAGTCTTGGCAGGTATGCCACAATCTTTCAGGCTGAAATATTCGCTATCGAATTGTGTGCAAGAGAGTTGACCAACAGACCTCTAGCAAACAAAAACATAAATATAATATCAGACAGCCAGGCCGCTTTAAAAGCACTGAGCTCCAACAAGATAAATTCTAAACTTGTATGGAATTGCATCGAATCCTTAGAGTACCTTGGTGCGAACAACCATGAACTTCGTAAGAAGGGCTGGATTGTGCGGTGAACTTTAGCCTCTAGGGGTGAGCCACAATAGACCTACTAAGGGTCGCGGTGGAGGGACGACCACGCCCCACTCACATAAAACCTAACCTAACCTACACAAACGACCAACCAATAACAAATGGGACAAGATATTTCTTGTATGCCAACGATCTTGCCATCGCACTACAATCCAAAAGCTTCCACAATATCGAATAAAAGCTCGAACACTCCCTAGAAATCATGTCCAGGTACTATAAACAAAATTCACTCAATCCAAGCTCATTCAAAAAATACAAGTGAGTGCTTTCCACCTAAACACACGTAAAGCTCACGAAGAACTCAGGGTACTATGGGAGGGAAAGGTCTTACAACACACCGATAAACCTAAATACCTAAGAATCACACTGGACAGGACACTAACCGACAAAAAGTCACCACCAGGAACGCACTGTTGAGAAAACTGGTTGGGAGCAGCTGGGGCGCACGCCCCTGCATCCTATGAGAAGCAGAGTGCCTGCGCATTTTTTCTTAGGATGCAGGGGCGTGCGCCTCAGCTGCTCCCAACCAGTTTTCTCAACAGGGCGTTCCTGGTGGTGACTTTTTGTCAGCTACAAACAAACATACAAACATACAGGATACAGGTGAAACTAATATAAGCGTGTTAAAAACTATACATTTTTCCTAACGCTGAATAATTTGATTTCACCGTTGGCAGACAGGAAATAACGTTTTTGTTGCAAGCAATTTTTTGTACGATTTTCGACTTATTCGTGAGAAACTATGCAAAAGCATGGTTTTTTAATAAAAAATTCACATTTTCAATCACGAATATCTCTGAAACTATCGACTTCAGAAAATTTCTTATAAATAAACTTTTTGCTTAAAATTCATCCCCATATCGATTTCTGTGGTTATTTTAAATAAAATAATTTTCACCCCCGAGAAAGGAGGGGCAACCACCGCTAGGGTCAAAGCGTACATCAGCATCTTAAAACTTTTGATTTTCCACTTACTGTCCAAATTTCACGTTAATCGATTCTCTGGGAAAGAATTCAGAGTGGAAATGCTCATTGATTGGATTATAAGTACCTAACTGTAATGTTGCTAAAGAGTGGGGTATAAATGTAGTAAATGGGCTCACAGTTCCATTAATCTCAGCTATATTTTCCTAAACCTATTTGTGATAACTCTAGAGCTTTACAAATGCTAATCATAGCTTCATTTTGCTCAACCTATTTGTGACAACTCAGACAGAGCCTTACCAGTGCTACCCATCATTTTAAGTAACTGAAAAAACACCCAGTTCTTTACTATTTAAAAAGTCAACAATATTATTGGGACAAAAGCCAAAGTTTTTATACAGCTAAGAGATAAAGTTATTAATTAAAACAATTAAATTATATTTTGTAAGAATAAAGCCAAAAGTAAGCAAGAAATATCAATAATTTTTTGTAATATAAATTACTTACATTTATAATTATTCTGCATGCCATATTCTTTTTGAATGTTTTCAGAATGTGGGAAGGGGTTCTGAAATTTTAAAATATTTGTAATTATAAAAAAAAATCACACAAAATAGTATTTTTCTGCAGTCATTTACGAAGGAGTAGCGTTAATATTTAAAAAAATATAAAAGTAAGTTTGTTAATACAGGTATTATAAAACTAAAGGTTGGCTAAAAAAAAATTTACGCTTTGATCGGAGCACAGTGTCGCAACTGCTGGAAGTTAAAAATACTAGGATTAACACAACATTTTTCCTAGAAATTATAAGATGTACATTTAAAAAAAATTAAATAACAAAATTGAAAATAGAAATTGATGTCTGGCGTACACATTTAAGTGAGCCTTGGTAACAAAAATTATATGTAGAAAATCTAATGACTAAAAAGGCCCTAAAGAACATGAAACGCAACAAAGCACGTGGAGAGGATGATATTACAACCGACATGATGATCGAAGGAGGCGGTAAACTAATAAAACTGATAACGACCTTAATGAGTGAATGTCTCCAACAAGGTAAAATCCCGGATACCTGTGGGAATGGTAAAGTTATACTTTTTCATAAAAAGGGAGATAAGACTTAACTGATGAACTACTGCCCCATAACTCTACTATCGCACATGTCTAAATTACTAACAAAAATAATTACTGCACGTCTAACGCAAAAATTAGATGAGTATCAGTCAACGAAACAGGCAGGTTTTAGAAAGGGTTACTCAACTGAGGATCACTTGCAAATCTTGATTGAGAAGTGCAATGAATACCACTTCCCTTTTAATCTGGCCTTTATAGACTATGTAAAGGCTTTTGACAAGGTTGAACATTGGGCCGTTCAGAGAGCACTGCGAAATTGCAGGATCGATAATAGATACTCACAACTAATACAAGAGACTACCAACGAAGCAACAGCAACATATTACTTAAACACGAAAACCAAACAGGTCCCACGGAAATGAGGAGTTAGACAGGGCGACACTCTATCACCCAAAGTGTTCACATTTTCTTTGGAAGACGTGTTTAAAAAACTGGATTGGTCAGAACGCGGCAGTAATGTGAATGGTCAATACTTGAGCCACCTACGTTATGCAGTTGACATAATCATAATGGCAAAAGATCCTACAGAACTTAAGAACATGATAAAAGAACTAAATAAAGAGTCTCTAAACATTGGACTGAGGATGAACCTCAGTATAACGAAAGTAATGCTTATGGAGAAAGGTATAATCCAGGTGAGAAACGAGAATTTGGAGAGAGTGGAGGAATACATATCTGGGTCAAAAAATTGTACTTGAAAAAAAAAATCAAACAGTGGAGATACAAAGAAGAATACAGCAATCCTGGGTGGCGTTTGGCAAACTGAGTTATATCCTCAAAAATAAAAAAATAACGTTAAGAACAAAAGAAACATATATGATAAGTGCATTCTGCCGATAATGTGCTACGGAGCGAAAAATTGGATAATGACATCAAAAAATGTAAATAAGCTCAGAGTAACGCGCGTGCAATGGAGCAAGCAATGTTGGAAATATCTCTAAACGACCGAAAAACAAATGAATGGATTAGACAAACAACCAAAATAACAGATGTAGTCGAAAGGGCGGCGAAGTTAAAGTGGTCCTATGCTGGACATGGCAAGAGATAGTGCTAATAAATGGCATAAAAGAATTTTAACCTGGTGACCTTATGCCTTTAAGAGACCTAGAGGACGGCCACCAATGCGGTGGTATGATGATATCAAACTAACAGCAGGACTACATTGGATGCGGGAAGCCGCAAACAGAATAAGGTGGAAATCAGAAATGGAAGAGGCGTATGTCCGTAAGTGTACTGAAGAACGCTATTAAAGAAGAAGTAGAAGAAAAAGGCGTTAATGATCTCAGAACTAATATATATAGTACTACATAAGTTTAACGACTATAGGAATCTGATAAATCCATATCTAGTCCCTCCAACATTGACGTTGTTACAACTTTTGCTACGTTTTAAAATTCTCGCATAATATGGACCATAATATTAGATAAATTGGAAATGAATTTTTATTGATAAGGACAGCTTCCGGTGAAATCAGTCAGAGTAGGAAGAAATGTCAAAAACACACGACGGTTGCCAAATAACCCTGCTTGAAGGTAAACAAAGAAGTACGCGTGAATCTTTTTAAGCAGGAATATGTAATCATGTAGAAGGGGGTTTGGTTTAGTTTTATTTTTAGTTGTTAGTAGTTGTATGAGTGCGTCGGTGTACGGGTGTTTTTTTTGTTACTGTTTTTTTTTATTTAAAATGGGTAGACCAAAAAATAAAAAGAACTACTTTACGGAAACTAAAATGTAATTGCTTGGGTAATTGAATTTATGAAAAATGAGGCAAAACATGGCTTGCAAGTTTTAATTGAAAATTATCGTCAAAAGGTATTGGATGCGACGGGATTATCGAGAAATTCGTTCTACAAAGTTCACAATGAGGCTGAAATATTAAAGACAGGTAAGTTACCTTGTATTTCACCTCTGAAAACATCTAACGTTGCTCCAGTTTCATTTGAGAAGGACAGGGACAAAGAATTAAAGAAATCGTTAATGATTTTTATGTACTCGGAATACAGAAGCAAAAGTCGACTTTAAAAGCAGTTTTACAAGAAGTACGCGATGCACAAATAAGTTTTGAAGGTGGGAAGTCAACTTTGAGAAAAGTTCTATTTAAATTAGGTTTTTGGTGGCAAAAAAACCCGATAATAGAATTTTATTAATGAAAAGTTATGATTCAAGATTAAAGAGTAGAATTAAAAAAAAAACAGTATCGCGAGGGAGAAAGAGATATCATTTATACCGATGAAAGTTCTCATTCAACAAAAAATACCTGGATAGACACTATAAATCTAGAAAAAAATTTAGAAAAAATTTACTGTAAAGAAAAAAGGTTAATTATCGTGCTCGCCGGTAAAAAAATGGGATTTATAAACAATGGTCTAATATTTAAATCTGTCCAACAAAGTGGTGATTATCACGATGATATAAATTCAGATCATTTCATGGGGTGGGTATGAACACAGTTGTTTTCAAATATGAGACTAATCAGCTATATAATTATTTGGTAACCTTTACAAAATATTTGCAATACGCCACTGGTACCCAACTTAGTATGATTCAGCACTGCACATCTACTGAATTTGGAATATGGTGGTGACTGTTAACATGTCTTCATTAATAATGCAACTTTACTAATGAAATGCACGCTTGCAACGTCCCCAGTTCATCTCTAACAGAAGCGCGTATCAACTGGCGAATTAAACCAAATGATGTATCCTAAATATTTTGTAATAGGTACCGAATATTTATCTTTAAGAAAATGTATTGGAATTGAAAGTAATAAGCTATTAAATGGTTGTTCTTTTTGCCAGTGACAAAATAAAATAAAAATTATTGGTACCATTAATATACCTACTATATAATAATTTCACAAATTAAAGTTTTATTTAAAAATTCAAAAACTATCGATTTACAATAACATAATGTTAGGGATTGTGGTCAGCGAGTACGCCCCTGAAGCCATTATTTGACCTACGGTGACGGCAAAAAATTTACCAAAAAAGATGTATGATTTTTTTTGTAGCTTTAAACGCCCGACATATTAGCGGATGATTTACAGCTGCGGGTGGCAATTGGAGACATGCGATGTTATTAGAATATTTCCGAAAGAAATCGTTCTTTCGAGAACGTTTGGTTTGTTTATCCAGCCATAACCTCATAGAATAAGATAAAAATATTTTTCATCGGTATCATTCCTCACGATACTGTTTTATTTTATTCAAAAATTCTTTACGTTTTAATCTTATGTAATAACTTTCCATTGATATATCTCTATGATCGGGTGTGTTTGCCACTAAAAACCTATTTGTCTCAAAATTAATTGCTCCCCCTTAAAATTTTTTAGTGCATCGCATACTTCTTGTAAAACTGCTTAAAGTTGGCCGTTGCTTTTGTATTATAGAAAAATTATTCACGATTTCTTTCATTCTTTCTGCCTGTCCCTGTCTAAAATGAAACCTCTTGGGAAACGACATTAATTTTCTCGTCAGTAATTTTATTCCTATGTTACGAATTATTTTTTACTTTTTAGTTTGATTAAAATTTGTTTTTTTAAACTATACTTTATTATACAGATAGATAAATAACGCAATTTTTGTATATGTATATCCAACTTTATTTTTTAATTGTCAGTGTAAAAACTAAATCAACCAATAATAGGTAATACTAAACTAACTATTTCCGAAACACGTCCTTTTTTGTAACCGTCAATCAGAGTTCTTCGGTAATCGTCGTGTCTAATCCTACTCCATAGAATTTAGCCGCGCCTTTCAATAATCTATGTTCCATGTTTTTACGAATGATTTCCTGAGAACAGCCACCCTCATTTTAAATCAGTGCTCCCAGATAGATGTATTAGCTCACAACTTGGCATTGACCCAGGTGAAGGATGTCTGGCATATTATTCTGGACCCTGTCGATGACCATAACTTTGGTCTTTGAGTAGTTGATGGCCAAGCCAAGGTTATTACTTTCCATTTTCAGTTTATGCAAGATATCCAGAAGTTCCTCTTGGGTATTTGCTAGTAGGACGGTATCGTCCGCATAACGAAGATTAGATATCTTTATTCCACCAGCTGCAATTCCGCAGTTCCATCCGTCGGTCACCCTTCTCATAATATATTCTCCATAGATGTTAAATAGAAGAGGCGACAGGATACATCCTTAACGAACTCCTTTTTCTATTTTACAGAGATTAGATAATTGATTGTCGACTCTTACGACTGCCTTACTGGTTATGTACAGATTCTGAAAAGTGACAGAGGATCCGGTACTCCCATTTCCTTCAGGATTATCCAGATCCAATTCCAATTAATGCTATCAAAGGCCTTACGATAGTCAACAAAGCATAAGTATAGTGGTCTATTGAATTCGCGATACTTTTCAATGACTTGGCTGCTCTGGTGGGATTTGCCATTCTAGATATGTTTTTATGTATTTCATGTATTATAGAGAGCATTATTTTACTAGCGTGTGAAACCAGAGATATCAGGCGGTAGTTGTCACACAAGGTTGCACCTTTCTTATGTAAGGCATAAATACAGATGTCACCCACTCCTCTGGCCATGTTTTTGTTGACCGGATTTTTTGGCACAGGGTGTGAAACATTTCAACACCTCGCACTCCCAAGGCTTTTATTATTTCTGCTGGGATGCCGTCGCAGCCTGGTGCCTTGTATGGTTTAAGTTTCTTGATAGCTAGTTCTATTTCTGCTTTTAGAATGAAAGATTCATCCATTGCCTCTGTTTGCTTAGTTCTGTTGCTGGTGTTTCCATCTTGGAACAGAGGCTATGTGCTGGTATTCTACGAAATAAGATAATTGGACCAATTTTTATTGACCAAAACCTAACGAGAGAATTGTACCTACAATTATTGGAAAACGAAATTGATCTACTCATTTCTCAGTCACTAGAAAGACAGGTTGATGAACAGGAAAATATGGTGCTAGATAAACAGAATATATACCTTTAATAGGACGAAGCTACACCACATTACGCACTAGCTGTAAGACAATGGCTCGACGAACGATTTCCAAGACATTGGATTGCCAGATGGGGTTTTATAGAATGGCAGGAAAGATCTCCAGATCAACACCACTTGATTTTTTTCTGTGGGGCTATTTAAAAACATTGGTTTGCAAAACTCCTTCCGAAGACATTGAAGAACTAAAGCTTAGAATAATTGGGGAATGTAGACGAATTATTAAACTTTACAAAGAGTTTAAGAAGAATTTGAAAATAGGTTATATTACTGCCTACAAAATAACAGAGCACACTTTGAACAGTTACTGTAAAAACATTTACGGAGATGTTTGTAATTAACTTCATTTTAGTTTCTGTTTAATATTTTTTGCAAAATAAATCAATAGAATAAATTGTTGTTTATATATGGCTGATCTGATTGTTTCTTGGGTTTTCATTTGAGTAGAATGACATTTTTAAACCTCCCTCTTGATTTAAAATTTAGATATACCGGTGAAATCGGCCTGCAAGGAATTTTTTAGAAAAATGTTTCCTCTCTGAAGTAATATGGGAAGAAGACACCACCATAACAACATAAATAATGTAAGTATTATTAACAAAAAAAACATACCTCATTGCGTCTTCCAATCCTTGGCACTGACTTAGAAGCTTTCAGGAAGAATTTTTCAAAATCAGCGTTATCCTTATTGCTTCTTCCGATTCTTGGAACACTTTTAGCCGCTGATAAAAATACGTTTGGCATTTCTTCACTACAATACATGTATTGAAAGAAATATATAGTTAGCAGTAGTAACGCACGTTGTGACATCTTTATCAAGTGTATAAAAAAAAATATGAAATTTTCGATTTTATAGTAACATTTTTTTTCGAATTATTATGCACGACGAGTGTGGATATTTAAAGAATAAATTAATCGTGGATATAAATGATATGGTAGTTTCTATACTAGTCAACAAAAAATATCGTAAATTTCTTTTTTAAATTTTGAAAAATAATCTAATGACGATCTTATCGTGAACATGTTATTTTAGTTTTCTTTCTGAAAACCTGACAATTTAATGTCACTTTACAGAATTTTTTTGAAATAAACCCCAATAAGCGTCTTGTGATTATTACAATCTGATCATTACTACAATAATAAGGAAGTTAGCTCTATCTTAACTAATTACTACAGAAGACTAATAATAGAGGATCCGAAGTAAAATCGACCTTCACCCATCTGTTTAATGGATAAAAGTTATTTTATTATTTATCTTGTTAAAAAATATTTAAAAAATGGGTTGCATAAAAAAATCCTGGCCAGGCTATAAATAATTAAAAATTCAAAATTGATACAAGGAATGCTATTTTTATTTTCTGATTGAGCAATACTGTTGTTGGTAGGTGTAATCTGACCCAATCATTTGACACAAGTTTGATTTTTTTAACTTATTTAGAACCGTTTGACGTACAAAAAAATAAACACGGCAAAAATGGATGTTCTTTCTTCATTTATTAAACATCTACCTTAAGTTCGACGAAAACACTCGTAAATTCATTACGTCGGCTTTCCCCCGCCTTCCTGTTTATCACGTAACCAACTTAGCCGTTTCCCAAGCCTAGATTGACTTATTTCTAGCTCAAATGATCTGCGTTAATTATTTGTAAACATGAAAGTTTAATTAGCTTTGTAACGCCACAAAAATTCAACAAGATCGCTTTCTGAAAAGTAACAAGTCTAATTCTCGACGGCGAAGACTGGTTTTGATTTTTTAAAATTTTAATTAAAACATTATTAACCAATGAACCGTTTTACGCCCCAACCTATCTCATAAAAATTTTTACTAAATACAATTTTCTATGTGTTATTGTCGAAATAACAAAACAAATTCAATATTGTGTGAAGGTTAAGTACTGTTTTTGATGGCAAAAAATACCGTTCAAGCTTAAAGATAACTCTAAAAATGTTATAGTAGAGGATCCGAAGTAAGATCGACCTTCACCCATCTGTTTAATGGATAAAAATTATTTTATAAGTAATTTAGTCTGTTAAAAATTATTAAAAAAATGGGTTGCCTAAAAAAATCCTGGCCAGGCTATAATTAATTACAAATTCAAAAATCAAATTTTTTTTTTAATTTCTACCGATGAGTTTAACGAAAAAAGTTTACACCAACCGTAAGTATAAATCCTATAGAATATGTAAACGTAGGGTTGCCTATATTTTTCCCGGTCTAACTATTGGGTTGCCAGGTATAAACAGGTATTTTGGTCCTAGTTATGTTCACCTACTTGTTTAATCTATAAATTATACATAAAAATAAGCGCTGTTTTATTGCGAACACAATGATATAGGGTTGCCTGCAAAAAGTCGTCCTGAATGATGATTGTCGAATTTTAAAAAAAAAAAATTTAATACGACTGTGAACGTGCGAACGTGCGTATTAATGTAATATTTATATTTATGGTATAGTATAATAAAAATTTTATGCTGAACAAAATATCCTTAGTGTTGATTTTTTTTATTTTTTATTTGAAATTTTCGACGGTTCATTTTGTTCATTATTTATTATTTCTTAAAAAAAGATAAAAATTACAAGCAAGTATACATCGCTTTATGATTTTTATTCATGACAACATTTGTACACTCTAACGCAGCATTTATAATTTAATATATATTTGTAATATTTTCAAATTATTATATTAATCTAACATATATCAACTTTCAAATTATTATATATTTCATATTACTTTCGTACGTATACTACCTACAAGTTGCTCCAAAATATTTACTAGTCTGCTGCTCTCATTCTCTATTGCATGAACTACTAATATACGCACTCTCTTACATCCTGCGGTCACGCCGCGCACAACTACAACTCTGTGTCTTCGTCTATCGTACAAAATATTTGTCTCGGATTTTTTTGTCGCACGTTCACATTAGCATTAAAATTTTATTTTTTAAAATTCGACAACCATCATTCAGGACAGACTTTTTCGCAATAAAACAGCGCTTATTTTTATGTTTAATTTATAGACTAAACAAGTAGGTGAAAATAACTAGGATCAAAATACCTGTTTATACCTGGCAACCCAATAGTTAGACCGGGCAAAATAATAGGCAACCCTACGTTTGCATATTCTATAGGCTTTGTACTTACGGTTGGTGTAAAAAATTTTCGGTAAACTCATCGGTGGAAATTTAAAAAAAAATTTTTGAATTTTTTATTAATTATAGCCTGGCCAGGATTTTTTCAGGCAACCCATTTTTTTTAAAATTTCAACATACTAAATTACTTATATAATAATTTTTATTCATTAAACAGATGGGTGAAGGTCGATTTTACTTTGGATCTAAGACTAAGGTCACCGGTAATCATTAGACTCTAATACATAACTTAACTACACCAGTGGCGGTTGCTACAGGGAGGGTAATGGGGTACTGCCCTACTTAAAAAATTTCTTCTTACAGATAAACTAATTATGAAAACCTAATATGTCACTTTTCTAATATGTATACAAATACTCGTAGTAAGTAAGATACATGCAGCCAAGCAGGCAATATGGCCACTTCCTTATAACTCAGTAACTACCTTGAATTTGAAGTAGATGGCGCAATAGGTATAAACAGTATGTTCGCCAAATCAGCCGCTAATGTCATTAGATTTGAGCAAACAGTGTGTACGTTTCAAATGAAAATGGTAACTCGTAATTGCATGATATAAAAGTAAAATTTATTAAATCTCTTGTAATACTAACAATAACATAAGTATTTTTTAAGTTGATATTACCTTTAGAATTGTGCATATGTAGGATGATAACATAGTGCAGCTATTGATAAGTTTATAATAGTGCGTATTATTTGAAATATGGCCATGGTTATATTGCTATACATGTGTATTTTTCTTTTATTAGCGAATGATTGGTATGATTTTTTCCCATTATTTTTGCTATTAACGGCTTACTGCACGCTTCTTCACGACCAAGAACCTCAACAGTAACAGCAAATATCTCAAGAAACAATTCCATCTTTATCTAGTTTATTAGAAAAATAAGGAAAATAATGTAGATTACACAATTTCTTTAGAAACTGGTCCATCCACATCTGGTGTAAGATTACAAAAGAAAACCGTACTAGAGACAGAACTTCTACCCATGATGACAGCAGCAGTGATTCAGACAGCCTTCTTAGTGTACACGATAAATCTAATAAATCTTATTCTGAAGAAGAAGGATCCTGCCTTGAATGAGAACAACTCGTTAACTGAGAAGCTGCCAACTCCGGATCAGGCTCCAACCTAAGCTAACAAGCCCAGGAAACCTGTTCAATAAAGAAAACAAAACTAAAAAAATTTCAGTATTAAAAATATCTAGAGCACTAAAACCGCAAGATAAAATTTTAAATAAGTCTTGGTATTGTAAACTCTGCAGGGAGGATAGACAAGTCGATATGCGCTTATGTGCTAAATGCAAAACTTACGTCCATAATTAGTGCAAGGGACTCAATAAAAATGATGTCATAAAAGTTTTCATATGTCCAGATTGTGGGTAAAAATTGACCTGTCATAATAAATTTACTTGCGTTATTATTTTGACCTTTTAATTCAATTATTCCTGAATAACATTTATTGTAACTCTATATTTTGAAAATCAGTACTTCCAACTGTACAATTCCTCGCTGAGAAATTTCTTTAGTTTAAAACCACTTAGAACGGCCCTGACGCCGACAAAAAATCAGCTAAACACGTGCATTTAAGTAACCCACTATAATAATCCAATCAACCTCTTATCACGAGAAATTAGTAATCAATTATAAAACTATGTTCGTGCGCAAAGAAAAGACCGTTACGCTTTTGACTAATTAAAAGCACGGACTTGAGCGCAAAAAATAGAGCGAAGTCACTCTTGACCCTCCGAATCTCTCTCTTCCGTTTCGACCTCCGAACAGGGAGCATCTCTTCCATTTCAACCGCCAGGCGAAGAACATATCTCGCCGATAAGAGCACCGCTTTCAAACACCACGTGTTAAAAATTTATATCAATGCATCAATTTTCTGAAGATACAGGAGGCTTGACAATGTAAGCTCCATGTATAAATTCTACAACATAGTATCGATGACACATGACACACATTAATCAGCCCGACTGACTATCGAAGAAAATTTACATCAACGTGCAGAAGGCAGCGTTCGTCGAGATTCCCCAGAGGTTTAGGCCAAGCAACTCTCTCTATCCGCTTTCGCTACTGCTCGGTCGGCGACGCCCAGCCGATACTATACATTAACAATATTTTGTGTGGCCATATTGCCATACACCCGGTTGGCAATATGGCCAGTTGCACCTATTTTTTATAATAATCATAGTTTTGTAATGGTCATTACAGTTGACTTTTAATTACTTACAATATCTGCCTAATAATGAAGTTCATACTATAGCTTATCCAAAATTTTGAAAAATTTAAACATCATGATGTAAAAAAATAAAGCGTCTTAGCATGGCCCTATAGGCTGTATGTACCTTAATCAATAGTTATTCCTTTTCAAACTAGGTTTAAAAGTCGCGGTTTGTAGGCTTTTTTTTGTCAGGAAGAAGTTCACCTCACCCCATTTTCTGTTCATTCATGGTTCTATAACTCTTATAAGCCTTTTTGTTCATATGCCCATCCCTTCATTAGACTCCCAGGATTGTTGCCATTGTTACATTTCTTTGCACGCTGAGTAGTATATTTCTGTAGACTTGCTCTCCATGGCTCTCTTATAGGTTGATGCGCCGTATAGCATGGTGGATTGTACAGCTGAGCATAAGATCCTTGTTTTCTTTTCTGGATCCTCCGATGTTAGGCAGGAGTCTACTGATTTTGCGTGAAACTTTTCCAGCTTTTTTGGCAGTTTTTCTGACATGCGTCCCCATTCTCATATAGCGATCCATATGGATATCAAGATATTTGATGGATTTTTGGCTACAGATGTTCGTATCTTACTTAGATGATTTGTACACATAGAAAGGATGGATGAAGGAAGATTGACGAAGCAAATTTATGAGGCGAGTGTGAATGGACAACTCGGTAGAGGTCGACCTCGGAGAACATATCTCGATTAGATCAACATTGTTTTGAAGAAAGGCCAGGTCAAGAGTACCAACAACCGACGAGCATGTATAAGAGCACTGATGAAAGTAGAGGAAGCAAAAGATGTGTGTAAGAACCGTAGCAAGTGAAAGGAAGTGGTCTCTGCCTACCCCTATGGGAAAAAGGCATATCTTACTATTCTTTACTTTATCCAACTTAGTCACTCCGGTTATACTTCCTAGACTACTCATCTCCGCAGCATTATTTCTATTTTCATGTTTTATTCCTTTCTGTAAAACCCAACATTCACTACCATACATAAGTTTATGCATCATGCATAACATTAACCATCGCCTGCAACTCCTCTTCAGATGATGCTTACATGACTTTATCATCGGCGTAAAGAAGGCATTCGATTAAATCATTCATTTTTAATCCATACGCACTCTCTTTCAAATATTTTAAACAATCGTCTATGTATAAGTTAAACAGCCATGGTGAAGCCACACATCCCTGTCCACACCCTTTTCGATGTTAAACCAGTCCGTGCAAGCTCCGTTTATCTTGACACATGCAGTGGAATCCTTGTAAAGTGATTTCAGTGCTCGTATTAAACTACCGTTCACCCCATTCATAGACATTGTTGACCACAATGCACTGCTCACCACTCTGTCATAGGCCTTTTCCAAGTCTATAAAAGCGCAATAGACCTACTGACTTTTAGCCAAGAATTTTTTGACTATTCCTCGTAATGAAAAAACCTGATGCATACATCTTCTACCTCTTTTTAATCCTGCTTGCACATCCCATATCATCTTCTCAGTTTCATTCGTCACTTTTTTAATCAATATCTTTGCATACAGTTTGCCGACTATGCTGAGTAAACTAATAACTTGGTAGTTCTTACAGCCCTGCTGCGAACCTTTTCTCATGTAAAGCGGCACGATAACAGCCTTGCACCAGCGTCTGGTACGCTACCACTCCTCCAACAAAGGTTAAAAAGGCGGTACAGTAGACTAGCTACCACGTTTTGTCCAGCCTTCAGCATTTCAACTGTTATCCTGTCGTACCCAGTAGCTTTACCCAATTTTATATAGTTCAACGCTTCCACAATTTCTGTCGTACTAATTTCAATTTCATTGCAACTTTCACTCATGTTTCGAATGGGGCCTGTACTTGTGTATCCTCTTTCTCAAATAAACATTCGAAGTATTCCTTCCATCTCTTTTTTAAACGCATTCCTCTTCTTTTACCAAACTACCATCTTGGTTTCTGATTTTTTCCAGTTGCGAGGTAGTATTTTGACCTCTGGTTGTTCTTATGGACTTCCAGAAGAGTTTAATATTTTTTTGGAAATCGACAGATAACCTTCTATCATTCATCTTTATCACTCCTTATTTCTTGCCACAACCTCTTGTTTCAACTTATTTTTATTTTTTAAACTGGTTGTTAAACTCCTGCAACTTTTTATTTATTTTAAAAAAAGGTGATAACAACATTGGAGCTCGTTACTCTTTGTATTAAAATTTACACATACGGTTAAATTTGTTCGAGGTTTCATTCATTCTTTTTAGTAATTTTATTATTAAAAATTACTTGGAGCTCGACAGCATTTCAATTTTTGTTAAATTAGTCAGATATTAAAAAAAAAATGGATAGATCCGCGAACTGATCTACCCGTTTCCTTAAATTGCTTTAAATTGAGATGTCAAGAACACATCACTTATATAGAGTCTATAGAGCTTTTTTGTTTAATTATTTTTAATATCGACTACTCTTTCCCAAAGGAAAGTATTAGTGTTACATCACGGATTTAAAAAAGTGTAAAAATCTGCCACAACTTGAATACTTACGAAAATTTAAATAAATCATTATCTTCTTAGCAATTAAATCAAAAACACTATACAAGTTTTACTTTTTTTACTAGTCAATTTGGCTCTTGAAACTGAATTTTAGCCCGGTTGATCCCCCCAAAATTTTGGGCTGCGTCCTCGACTGCACAGATTACAAAAAAGTTTACTTTACTCAAATATTTTATCAACAGTAAAAACACAAGAGCTTTTTTTTATCGGATAAATTTCTTTTTTTAACGAAGTAATTTTGCAAATCAGTTATTTTACGAGAAAAACTGACATGGCAAAATCGCGAGACCGAAGGTCAGTTTTTCAAGCCAAATATAAATTGTTTGGTTTGGTGTTCTGATTTTAAATTGTGACGTAAGCGTACTAAATGTAGTCTGGTTATAAGGAACACGTGTTTTATCGGTGATAAAAAGGATGCACCTTTTTTATCGCTGTCAAAATGACAAAACTGTCATCATTAAATAACACCTTTTATATAGGAGTTAATTATCGGAAGAAAAAAATGAGCGCAGCAGAAAATGATGTGGTCAATATAATTTATTGAAAATTTTTATATTTACGAGTAAATTACAAGTTTAAAATTATTGCATTAGGAAATTCGTTTATTTATTCCCCCACAATGTGTCAAGCAGTGTATTCATTATATTATACCCGTATAGTAACTTTAATTCACTTTTTCAAAAATTACACCTGCTCCATTTTAGTAAATTTGTAAAGTCAATAAACTAGTTAAAATTTAAATACTTAAAATAAATTGTAACTTTTCTTCACAAAACAATATCTCAGAATACATATTAACGAGAAGCAACAAAAACCTGTTTTGTGCGAACGTTTTTTAAATGCCCATGATTAATAAATTATAGTATAAAAAAACTAAAAAACACGCTTTTAGAGTTAATAAAAGTTAAAAATAATTCTTAACATATTAAGAATAAAATTACTGACGAGAAAATTAATGTCATTGTTCTTAAAGCGTGGTGTGCCTTGTATGACATTTTTAAACTAACTCTGCGTTTCGGAATGAAACACCCCACGCTTTTAGAATGGTGACATTAATTTTCTCGTCAGTAATTTTATTCTTATGTTTAGAATTATTTGTTACTTGATTAACTCTAAAAGCTTGTTTTTTAGTTTTTTTAAACTATAATTTATTTTTCGCTTTTTGGTTCGATTTGTTTTACTCGCTAAAAAAATTATGTATTAAATTGTAAAAGCAAGAAAAGAATGCAACTCATCGCTTAAAGTAGGGCAAAATCGAGGCCAAAGAATCAGTTACAAACATACATACAAGCAAACAAGATACAGGTGAAACTAAGCTTGTTAAAAATATGGTGTTCATACCAAGTCCACATATTGTAAAAAATACCGGCTTCTTCGATCTCCAGAGTTTGCAGAACCCTCAAAGCGGATATTCGCAACCGCAAATGCGTATACAGTACTTTCATTTAAAAACCATCCAGTCAAAATAACTTTTGATGTAAGAAAAACAAAAAACACGTCGAATTTGAAATCAAAGGGGAGGTTTAAAAATTTTATTCTGCGGTTTCCAAGTGGCAACCCTTTAACATTCCCCCCCCCCCTTCTTTAAAATGTTGAATAGCAACCCCTACCTTGTGATACATCAACTGAAAACCCAAAAAAAATTCAAATCAGCCATAAAAACAACAATTAATTCCATCAATTTATTTTGCAAATAACATTAAACATTGTGAAATTATAAGAAAAACCAAAATGAAGTTAATTACAAACAGCTCCTTAAATATATTTAAGTATATATTTAGTAATATATATATATATATATATATATATATATATATATATATATATATTTAGTAACTGTTCGAAGAGTGCTCCGTTATTTTGTAGGCGATAATATAACCTATTTTCAAATTTTTCTCGAACTCTGCAAAGTTTCGCTAGTAATTCGTTTACATTCTTCAGTTATTCTAAGCTTTAGTTCTTCGGGGGGAGGAACTTTTTAAACTAATGTTATTAAATATCCCCACGAAAAAAGGCAAGTGGTGTTAGATCTGGAGATCTTGCCAGCCATTTTATAAAACCCCTTCTGCCAATCCAATGTCCTGAAAATCGTTCGTCTTGTCTTACAGCTAGTGCGTAATATGGTGTAGCTCCATCCCGCAAAAAGCATGGTGATCGCCAGAGAGCCACGCAGATGCAAACTACAACTAAACAAATATCTGGGAATAACAATATCACCATATTGTGAACTCAAGAATAGCGTACGGAATCAGATAAACAAGGCAGCCAGGATAGCAGGAGCCTTACGAACAACCATATGGAAAAATACATGCATATCAATCCCGGCCAAAGTTAGAATATTTAAAGCATGTGTCAGGCCCGTAATGACATACACGGCAGAAACACGAGCTGACACAGCGGAGACAAAAAAGATGGCACCAACCAATGAAATAAGAATACTAGAATGATCACAGGGAACACACTTTGGGACAAATAATGAGTAACGAAATTAGGGAAGAATGCAAGACAGAGGATGTGGTTAGATGGACACGCGCTAGGAGACGCTTTTGGAACGAGCACATATCCAGGATGGAAAACCACAGACTGGCAAAAATCGCCAGAAATGGAAAACCAGCATCCGGCAGACCACCAGGACGGCCTTCCAAGAGATGGAAGGACAGCTGGTCGACGACACCCCAGGAGGGGCTAATAAAAGGGTAAAACAAGCCTTAAGGCTTCCGCAAAAAAGAAGAAAAATAATTTTATTTTTTAATAATTGTAGGTATAATTCTCCCGTTAAGTTTTGGTCAATAAAAAGTGGTCCAATTATCTCATTTCCTAGAATATCAGCCCATACATTGATGTTCGCTGGAAAGTATTATCCTGTCGACGCACGTGAGGATTTTCATCATCCCAGAACCCACAATTATGTTTGATAACAAAGCCATTTAAATAAAACGTTGATTTTTTACTAAGCTGATGATAAACTTGTAATGTAATGTAATGTTATAGTGAAAAAGCGTATGCAATTTTAACACTTTGTGTATGGAACCAACAGAAATATTTGTTTTGATACTTTTGAAATGGAATAGGTAAGATCTATAGCAAAATGACCTAGTACTTCAATTTGTGCAGCTTCGTCTATAACTCTGGAATTATATTTTTTTTTATTGCTTACTGATCCAGTTTCTTCAAATTTCCGTAGTCTATGATGGTCTGGTGGCCTATATTTCTATCAGGATGCCTTTCATTGAAACCTCGAGCTGTTCCTCGAGCGCACTTGTTTTGATGACCGTAAATAAATATTATTTCTATTTGTTTTTGCAAAGGATACACCGTTTTAAAATAATTTAAGATACTTCAGCTACAAATAATGGCTAATTTAACGTCACGAGTAACTAACTAAATACATTTATTATCATTATTTTTTAAACAAAGAAACAAAATGATAAAAAATGTCAAAAAAATAAACATGTATTCAGAGCTAAGTTAATTGATCCCTAATTAGACATCTACCTATCCAACAGTGGCGTAGGTCGTTTTTGTTATAGTCTCATGTTATTTCACAAAATTTGTTTTAAGCAAAATAAATCGATAAAATAAATTTTTTTTATAGGTCTGATTTGCATTTTTCTTGTGTTTTTGTTTAATGTATCACACGGTAGGGGCTACTTTTTGATATTTTAAAGAAGGGGTGGGGAAGGTAAAAGGTGTGCCACTTCAAAACAGCAGAATAACATTTTTAAACCTTCCCTTTGATTTAAAATTCGACGTGTTTTTGTTTTTCTTACACTTACGCAAAATCAAAAGTTATTTGGACTGGCTGGTTTTGAAATAAAAGCACTGTATGATCCACTTAGAAAGAGGTTGGAGGTTGAGAAGGCTTCTTCTTTGGGTGCCATCTCCACTTATGAATGTTAGCGACTACAACAGCAAACTCCTCTCTATCCTCCACCGTTCTTATCAAGTCCTTAAAGTCCAGATCTGTCCAATATCTTAGGTTTCTTAGCCATGATAGTTTCTTTCTGCTTACACTTTTTTTCCCCTCTAATTTACCTTTAATTATAAGCTTGGGGATATAATATTTGGGATTGCGTAATAAGTGGCCCAGGTATGCTGTCTTCCTCCGCTTGATAACTTTGAGAAGCTCTCTGTCTCTGTTCACTCGGCGTAAGACCTCTTCATCCCGCACTCATGCTGTCCATGGTATCTTTAGTATGCGTCGATAGACCCACAATTTGAAAACTTCCAATTTATTCATGCTCGGTATTTTTAAGGTCCATGTCTCCACTCCATACAGAAGGACCAACCATATGTAACATTTTGCGTACCTTCTTCTTCTTCTTAAAGTGCCAAGCAGATTCCTGCGTAGGCGACCGTCTATTTACATCCTGTCAGATTTCTCTATTTAGAGCAGCATTTTGGAGAGACATAAAGTCGTGTATTCCTGTCCATTGTCGAATGTTCCTGAGCCATGAAAGTTTTTTTCTTCCTATTCCCCTTCTTCCTTCGATTTTTCCTTGGAGGATAAGACGTTGGAATTCGTAACGAGGACCACGCAGGATGTGACCCAGATAGGAAGTCTTTCTCTTCTTAATGGCGTCGAATAGTTCACGGCTGGTCAGACCGGCTCTTCTAAGGACTTCTTCATTTCTTACCAGATCTGTCCAAGGGATCCTAAACATTCTTCTAAGAGTCCACATTTCAAATGCCTCCAATCTGTTTGTCGAGGTTACTTTAAGAGTCCAGGCTTCGACACCATACAACAGGACGGACCAGACATAGCACTTAACCATTCTGTATCTGAGTTGAAAACTGAGATCATTATTTGTTAGGAATTTTTTAAGTTTAAGGAAAGTTGATCGAGCTTGTTCAATTCTGCTTCTGATCTCGACTTCTGGTTCCCATTTGTTGGTAACGAGGCAGCCCAGGTATTTAAATTTAGTGACTTCCTCTATTAGAATGCCGTTTAGGTATAAAGGGGTGGCGGGGATGTTATTTTTGCTAACCACCATAAACTTGGTTTTCTTTAAGTTAATTTTTAGGCCCAGGTGCTCACTTTTCTCTTGAACCATATGCAGAAGTGCTTGAAGGTCGTTTGCGTTGTCTGCTAAGATTACTGTGTCGTCCGCGTATCTAATATTATTAATTGGGATGCCATTTACTTTTATACCAATTGTACACATTGACATTACCTCGGCAAACGCTATTTCTACGTACAGGTTAAATAGCATAGGTGAGAGAATACATCCTTGCCTTACCCCTTTCTTTATTACAATGTCTTCGGTGGTTTTAAAATTTTGAAACCTTACTTCGGCAGATTGGTTCCAGTACAAGCTTTGCTAACCTTAAGCTTAGGTTTATGTCGAGATGTGAATCGCAAAGAAGGCTTCGTATTTTTGTAAAGTGGTTTTTGTCTTGTGCAATTCTGGAATTTATTTTTTTTTCTGGTTTTATTTGGCTGTCTATCCAGCATCCCAAGTATTTATAATGGTTAACTTGTTGTAATATGTTATTATTTATAATGAAGGATATGGGTACATTCTGTCTTCTCTGTAATACCATTATTTTTGTTTTCTTCTAGTTGATCTGCATTCCAAATTCCGAACATGTCTCATTTAGCTGATCTAGAATAGTTTGTAAGCCAATATCGGTATTTACCATTAATACAGTGTCGTAGGCTGGAATAATACAATTTATTAAATATAATTCACCAGTTTTTAAATTTAAATAAATAACAAAGTTTTTCATTATAAAACTTTAGAGTCAAAATGTTAATTTGTAATACTAAAAACTGTTTTAGTTTTGTTCTTAAAATTTGATTAAATAAACATATTAAAATTAGCATTTTTTTTTACTGAAAATAGTCGTAAAAAGGGAAAGGGATAATAGAAGTAAGCCCAATAAAAGGAGGATTCTTGATGGAGATTGGTCCTTGTAGAGTAAATCTTGAGAGTAAATGGGTGAGACTGATCAGCGTGCCGAGTTCTTCGGTCGAATGTGGCCAATGGTGGTACAAGAGTTTTTATTTCTCTGGAGCATCTGCCATGGAAATATCTGTAGAGTAATGTCTGATCTGCAACTCTTCTTCTATGTTCTCTAAGATAATGCCTTGGTGCTAAACCCCAAATGTGCGAGTAATACTCCAGTAGAGGTCGGATTTGAGCCTTGTACGTCGTCAACAGTTGATCAGGAGTAAAAAACTTTCTAGCTTTCCACAGAAAACCTAGCCTCTGGCTTGCTGACTTTGCGATGTTAGCAATATGGTCATGCCAAGACATATTATTAGACACCGTGAATCCCAAAATCGTGATGGAGGGACTTGATTCAAGGGTTTTTCCAGATATTGTGATGGAATGATTTGAGGAATTCACTTTCTTGGAAAACATGGCGCTTTGTGTTTTCTGGGCGTTGAACTGACCAAGATTGTTGGTTCCCCACTCGACGATTGCTTCAAGATCTCTATTGATGGAGTCAACCTGTTCCTGCCTGAGTCTGTTTGTATCAGTCACCGAAAGTGATCGATAGTATGTGAAAGTTGAGACAAGTGTGTTGTCGTCTGCGAAACTGTAAATGGGGTTCGTGGTGGTTTTCAAGAGGTCGTTGATGTGTAAAAAAATAGGTTGGGGGACAGGATGGAACCCTGGGAGACCCCGTAATTGGTTTTTAACGCATCAGAAGTAATACCGTTAATTGCCACATGTAAGGAGCGATCTTGCATGAAGCTCAAGAGCCATTGGCGCAGTTTGGTTGGGAGACCGTAGGCAGATAATTTGCTTAACAATGCCTTGTGCCAAACGCGGTCAAAGGCTTTAGATATGTCCAAGGCTATTTGCTACTAAACTGGACAAACTGATTAAATAAAACACAGAAAATATTTTTTATCCAAAGTTATTTTGCCTTTATCAAAATAATCCACTCCCACTAGGTATTATACTTAGTTTCCGGTGTAACCTTCAAAACGGTCAGCGTATTCTCTTGTATGGATTCTATCGACTCAAAACGATTAATAATGATGGCAGTATGAGATAGTGCATTATCGTGATGCAAAACCATGAATTGTATCACCATCATTCTGGTGGTCGTTTTGTACGAACTTACGTAAACGACGGCAAAAATACTAAAGTACAAGTTCCTTAATTTTGTTGATGTTAACATCAGTAGTTTAGGTTAATGGCCTACTTGAAAGAGGTTCATATTTGACTGCTTCACGCCACTTACCAAATGATTTAAGAAAGAAAGAAAAAACTGGAGTTCCATCATATGGAGCAGTGTTTCTTAACCTTTTGTAGAGCTAGGAACCACATAGTGCTTTTTTTTTCTGAGGAACCAGCTTAGTATTAAAATATGAAATACGAGGTCTGGCTTTTAAATAACGAGACTGCGCACGCAAAAGGCGTCCTAGAGGGGTTGGGAAGGGGGTGAAAAGAATGCAGCGTTGGATAGCTGGAAGTGTGTACTATTTCTGTACGAAAACACATTTTTGTCGCTGTAGTAGTATTTTTTCTATAGAGGTTAGAAACGAACGTGTTTTTTTCTCGTGCCGATAACAATGAGTGACGAAAACCACGAGCAATGAATCAATGTGAAATTTCTCGTTAAATTAAAAAAAAAATCCGACTGAGTGCTATAAGTTGTTGAAAGTGGCCTATGGTGAAACGGTATTCTGAAGGTCGAGAAAGCACGAAAGATGACCAATGTCCTGATCGACATCAACGGCATCGTAATGATTGAATGGGTTCCAAAAGGTGAACCTGTAAACCAAACTTACCATTTGAAAGTTTTGGCAACACTGCGAGAGCGAGTTCGTAAGAAACGTCCGGAATTTCTCGTAAACTTTGAACCTAAGTATACAAACTCATTCACTTGTTCCACTCTTTCTCCCTCAATCAGCACCTCGGAGTTTGTCCAGCTATCTTCTTTTAAAAAACCATTACTTTTCCCTTGGTTATATTAACTTTTATCCCTTTGATTTTTAGGGTATCATGCATAATATTAACCATCGCCTGCAAGTCCTTAGATGATGCTAATATGATCATAGGCGTAAAGGAGGTATTTGACGATAAAATCATTCATTTTTACCATACGCACCATCTTTCAAATCTTGCATCAATCGTCGATGTATAAGGTAAACATCCATGGTGAAGCCACACAACCCTGCCTTACACCTTTTTCGATGTTATACCAGTCCCTGTAAGCTCCATTTATCCTGACACAAGCAGTAAACCTTTTGACTTTTATCCAAGAATTTTTTGACTAGGCCTCGTAATGAAAAGACCTGATCCAAACATCTCCTTCCTCTTCTAAATCCTGCTAGCACATCCCAATCTTCTCTTCAGTTTCATTCGTCACTCTTTTTATCAATACCTTTGCATACACTATGCCGATGATGCTGAGTAAACTAATACTTTGATAGATTTTGCAATCCTGCTGCGAACATTTTCCTTTATAAAGCGGAACGATAACTTCCTTGCACCAGTCTCCTGGGACGCTCCGCTCCTTCAGCAAATGTTAAAAAGGTGTCACAGCAGACTAGCTACCACGCACTGTCCAGCCTTCAGCACTTTAACCGTAATCCTGTAATACTTTGCAGATTTCCCCAATTTCAGTTTCAAGGCAGTATATTTACCTCTCAATATTCTTATATGGACTTCCAGATGAATTAAATTTTGTTCTGGAAGTCGTCAAATGACCTTTCATTAAATTAATCTCTATCATTCACCTTTTTCCTTGCCACAATCTCTTTTGTAACATTTTTTATACTCATTCCTTGCCTTGTTCATATTCTTAATCGTTGCCTTTTGTGTTCTTTGATTAGCTTTTGTAGTCAGCTAATCCAGCTTCTTTTTCTTCTTCTCTTACACGCTTTTTGAATCTCTACGCACATTTTCTTTCACTTATACATCCTTTCCTTCTTTTACTTACACCACACATTTCAATAGCAACATTCACAATTTCTTCCTTAAATGGCTTCCATAATTCTTTAACCTCACAGGTTTCATTTAAACTGTCAAATTTCTCGATCAATTTATTTATGAACTTGTATTTAACACCTTTTTATTGCAAATTTTCAACTTTTAAACACTCTAGTACACTAATTGATTCCTGCACAAGCTGCCGCCACCACTTAAAGAGACCTCTTATTCTTATTCATTACTAAGAAGTGGTCAACTCCCGCACCGCGGTATGCCCGAGTGTCCTTAATTTTTCATACACAATTACAAAATCAATCATACTTCTCTGGCATCCTTCCAGATAAGTAGCTCACCCTGTATTGTACAATTTGTATAAAGTGTTAGTTACACGCTAGTTTTGACGCTTCAGCGATGAGTTGCCATTCAGCCAAGAAGCAATAATGAAGGACATACATTTTGGGCTGCCTTTTTGCCACTTTCAGGCTGCTCATAAAGCTATGTAGTGTCCCATTCACTTGTTTTCCTGTCAACACCCTTCGCTCAATGCCACTGTCATACTTTCCATCTCTCTTAAACTTTGAACCCAAGTACACAAATTCATTTACTTGTTTGACTCTTTCTCCCTTTTTTCAGTGCATCATGCATAACATAAACCATCGTCTGCAACTCCTCTTCAGATGACGCTAATATGACTTGATCATCGGCGTAAAGAAGGCATATGGCGATCAAATCATTCATTTTTAATCAATACGCACTCTCTTTAAAATCTTTTAAACAATCGTCTATGTATAAGCTAAACAGCCATGGCGAAGCCACACATCCCTGTCTCACACCCTTTTTGATGTCAAACCATTCCGTGCAAGCTCCGTTTATCCTGACACAAGCAGTGGAATCCTCGTACATTGATTTCAGTGCTCGTATTAAACTACCGTTCACCCCATACATAGACAATGTTGACTACAATTCACTCCTTACCACTCTGTCATAGGCTTTTTCCAAGTCTATAAAAGCGCAATAGACCTACTGACTTCTAGCCAAGAATTTTTCGACTATACCTCGTAATGAAAAGACCTTTATTACATGTACAATCGTAAAAAAAGTATAGTGCATAACTCACTCGAAGTATTCATTTTGTGCTCGTGTTAAACATCTTACTATAAAAATTCTAACGTTTTAAAGGTATTCAGTATTGTCATTGTATAAGTAGTAACAATGGTATGTTATTTACTTTATGCCGCCCTGCGTAAAAATTTGTATAAAGAGCTGCCATATTTATTTGTTACTTTTTCTATTAAACTACAGAGGGCAATACTAACTTGGCTATGATTTAAATATTTCTACGTTTTCGTAAAATTTCTGATCTTTCCATTCATGTGTGTTTACTATTAAAGTCAAGATACGGACAAGGTCAATTTAGTGTTGTTATGAATTTGGTAGAGTGAGAGTGTGTTATAAACAGTCTTTTCGTGGTTTTTTCAAACAAGAAAAAGTTAAAATGAGAGTGTCACCGAAATATTTTCAAAGCGTCACAAAGATGTTGGACTTTTATTCACAATTCAACCCATCGCCCTTGTCAATAAAAAAATTCATTGATTTCGGTAAGTAACATTGTGATGATAAGATAGCTTTTTTTTCTTAATTGTATTTTTACTGAAGGTATTTATTTATTTGACAAACAATTTTTTAATTAATTTGGACAGCTACGTGCCTAACCTCTATTTTCAATGTTCTTAATAAAAATAGCATTGATGCTATTCGCTTAGTGTTTATTATGTATTTATTAGTTTAGCTAAAATTATAGATTCAGATCCTGTTTAAAATAAATCACAAGCTTTACTCACATAAAAAATCAAATGATTAAATTGGTAACTTCGTCAATTAAATAAAAGGCATTGACCAAGTTTTGACACCTTTGGCGAATAATAAAGCGCATCGATTAAGCAATAAGAAAGAATTTTGCAAAGCCTTCAATGCCAACAATGTAAATATATTTAATTGTAACACAATATCCAGCCATATTTTCAGAATTTAATTTAATTGAAGTACACAGATAAATATCTGTATTTTTTGTTTATTGTTGTTTTGTTGCTACTTCAGGATATTGCAATAAACTTATAAAACAGTTCATATAAATGTACAATAGGTTTAATAAGTTATAATTTTAGTGTATAAAGAGATAATGGATTCATTTAATCTTCAATTAATATATCACTAACTATGAGATTATATATTTTCAATTTTTACATTTTGTAAATATAGCATTAATATTTTTAGTACTTACATACCTGAATGTTTTAGAATAATATCAGGGTGTAAAAGATGACTAGTTTTACATTAAGATGTCATCTGTGTAGGTAAATTTAAAGCTAAAATTGATTTAATTATATGTAATTGCATCATAATTATTTTACTTTTGAAGTAAAGAAACAATTTGTTTTAATTTGAATATTTATATACCAGAGAGCATACAATATGATTAATTAATAAATCACTTTAATGAGAGAGAAAAAAATATAATTTATCCTATATTTTAAGTAAAAATTCAAAATGGCAGCAAAATTATTTTGAGCACCATATACAGCTCCTTCAATCCACATACCTATCTGTTTTTGTTAATTTATCTAGAACATTAACAATTATCTGAAGTGCATTAATTGAAAACTTAAATCATGTACAGATTAGTTGGTGCCTGATGTATGATTAATAATTCCTCAATTCCAGATCCACATAATAAGTCTAAGAACATTATAACATTGAAAAAAAAATTACAACCATTGAGCATTAAATCATATGCCTAACCAGGCAAGTAACATGTTTTGAACAAACTAGTATAAACATTCCATTTAAAGCAGATATTTATGTTCCATTCAGCTTCAAATAGTTGAAAAATCACTTGTGTAGGTACAACTATAAGTTTATGAGATTATCTCTTTATAATGATCTGTCATAAGAAGCAAAACTAGTTGCATGAAAGTTTTAATTTGATGTGTACCCCCTTGCTACATGCCCGACACCAGTTACTTAATTGGCTTCAAATATACCTACACTTTTGTTATGAAACTTTAAAGAAAATCAGATTTAGCAATGCATTGAAGGATTTCGATTGTTTTATGGGGTTATTTAAGTTGGTTTCATTATAGTAAGTACTTTTAAGACAATTTGAAGTGAATGATAGAGCCGTCATATTGTGATCCCATTAAACCTGGCAGAGCCATTTGCGATTTTCAAAACTAACCACAGTAGTACCATAATTTATTACTATTTTATTACCACATTGGCGAATTTATTACCCTTCATTAAAATGAAGAAACCAATGGCTCTGCTAGCTTTATATATACCTAGCAGAGCTACATCTTGAAAAAACTTTTTTTATATATATATACTTGAAATAAGTCATAATTTGTTACTCTTTTATTACTAATTTATTACTATATTCACGATTTTTTTCACTCTCTGTTGCAATAAAAAAATTTGGGAATATGGTAATAAAAGAGTAATAAATTATAACCTATATCAAGTATGGAAAAAAAGATTTTTCAAGATGTGGCTCTGCTAGGTTTATATAAAGCTAGCAGAGCCGTTGGTTTTTTGTTGGTTTTTTCGTTTTAATGAAGGGTAATAAATTCGTCAATGTGGTAATAAATTAGTAAAAAATTACTGCTCTACTGCAGTTTTGGAATTTGCAAATGGCTTTGTTAGGTATATCGGGGTCATATTGTAAGATCCAACCAGATTATTGTTAGTCCAGTGACTGGTAGTATGTGTGGATAAAAAAGTATTTTTTACAGCTTACTTAGTTTGAAGAGGATTAACATATAAATTTTTTAAATGTTTACATCATTAATTTGCACAACGTATTTTCTATTTGCCACATATATTGTTGTAATTGTTTTTTCCTGTTAATGAAATATTAATCAACACTTCAGTCATTAAGTAAATTAGTTCCTACTAATAATTTTGTAAACCTTTTTTTGCACGATCCTTTTAATTAAACACATAACGACTGCGTTTTAGTTTAACAAAAACATAAAAAAGATTCTCATTATTGTTGAATAACAGGAAAAGAAGGATGTAAAAATTCACTATATTTTCTCTTAATAAAAATTATCACAAGCCATAGATAATTAATTGTTAAAATTGAATGTGCTGTTTGTGGAGTATTTAGAATTCATCATCCTTGGAGAATGTTTAAGCTGACCTGCTTTTCTTTATCTTTACTATGACCATATAAATACAATGAAGTTGTTCACTATTAATCAAGTCAGTGTAAGGACTTTATTAAGATGTTTTCACCTTGTTTTATTATTTCTGGGTAATTGCTTTAATAAGTCCAGTTGGTAGGAGCAAGCAAAATCTCATTTGTTAGTTATAAAGCGTGAGAGATGTTAAAGATGTTACAGAGTGCCCTGGATAGGAAAACAATACTTTTATGTTTAAATAGTTTTGTTAAGTTAATACTGATTTTAAAGAGTTGAGATCAGGAGAAGATGAAAAAACTTCAATTGGAAGTGAGTCCAAAAGAAAAAGAGATGATGGAGATGCACTGCTGCAACTATGACAGTAAGAAGGAGTTGGAAGCAGGAGAAAAATGAAAAGCTTCGCTTGAAAGTAAATTCAGAAGTTGAAGAGATGAAGTGAAAATTTGACAATAACCCTTCAATGTTCAAATAAATTTTGATTATTAGTCTAATAATGTTGATCTTAAAAAGTTGGAGGTCAGAAGAAAAAAAGTTTCTCTTGAAAGTGAGCCAAGAAGGCAAAGAGGTGATGAATATTTGGTACCCCAAATATGGTAGCCCTACTATAATTATTAAATAAATTTATTTTTGCTGTTCTTAAGGATTTGAAGTTAGTAGGAGACGGAAAAGATTCACTTGGAAATAAGCACAGAAGCATAAGTGATGATGAAGTTAAATTGCTTTAAATATAATAACAATACCACAATGTTTTCAAGATTTAAGAGTTTGTTCAGTAATACTGATTTTAAAGATTTAAGGTCAGGAGAATAAAGCTTCACTTCAAAGGGAAATGAAAAAGAGATCATGGAGTTGCAATGCTGATCTTATAGGTTTGGAGTAGGTAACAGGCATGAAAGCTTCACTTGGAAGTGAGTCCAGAAGCTGAAGAGATGAGATTAGTAGATACCCCAAATATGAAAGCATTACACAAAAGTTTAAATAGATTTAAGAGTTAATTTGTTAATATTGGTCATAAAACGTTGGAGATCAGTAAAAGGAAAAGCTTGACTTGACATTGAATCCAGAAGCTAAATATTAAGGAGATCAAGTGATTAAAATTTGACAATAACTATTAAATGTGCAAATAGATTCAAATATTGGTTTGAGAATGTTGATCTTAAAAACTTGGAGCTCAAAAGATGGAAAGCTTCTTTTGAAAGTGAGCCAATAAGCCAAAGATATGATGGAGATTAGGTACCCCAAATATAGTAGCCCTACTATAATTATTAAAAAATATGATTGAGAACTACCAAGGTATTACTTTACTCAGCATAGTCGGCAAACTGTATGCAAATTGATTAAAAGAGTGACGAATGAAACTGAGAAGATGATATGGGATGTGCAAGCAGGATTTAGAAGAGGAAGAAGATGTATGGATCAGGTCTTTTCATTACGAGGTATAGCCGAAAAATTCTTGGCTAGAAGTCAGAAGGTCTATTGCGGTTTTATAGACTTGGAGAAAGCCTATGACAGAGTGGTGAGGAGTGAATTGTGGTCGACATTGTCTATGTATGGGGTGAGCGGTAGTTTAATACGAGCACTAAAATCACTTTACGAGGATTCCACTGCTTGTGTCAGGATAAACGGAGCTTACACGGACTGGCTTAACATCGAAAAAGGAAAATCTTCTTTTGGAGATGATGGAGTTGAATTATTTTGTTGTGATTTTAAAAAGTTGAGGTCCTGTTTACAAACGATAATATCAGTTGGAAAATCTTGAACGTAGCTGCACGGTACCACTTGTGATCCCTTTTGGCAAAGCTAAGGAAGGAATGGTTAATATTTTTTGGCTTCAAATACAGGAGCACAAAAAATAAGTTTAACAGTACTGATATTTTTTTTACCTCGTTTAGTTTTTGTATGAATAATTTTTACTTATTTTATCAATAAAACTCTTATAAAAGATAACATTTTAATAAAGAAAAAAAAGGGTACTTAAAAAATGTACGACGTAATTATATTTGTATACATTACATTTTATACTTAAATTGGACTGACGTCATTACAGTAAAGTTGTAGTTTGGCAACATGTTTTTAATCGTGAAATTAAAAAAATGTTTACGTTCGAGTTTATTGGAAAAATTTCAAGAAATTTTTTAACGCGATAGTTAGTTAAGTACATATTGCAAAAAAGTTTCCAAGAATACTAATGTGATAATTTAAGTATTTACTCTTTTTTACGAACCTCGATTCGATGCCTAAAGTGTGCAATTTTAAACAGAAACAATATTTTTATCTGGTGTGTACATTTTTTAAAGCTACGCGACAGGACCGGGTTTAAATATTTTTCAGTGTAACGAGCTTAAATTAGTTTTCTTTTAATTTTCACATATTAATATTTTCTTTCACACTATAAATGAGGGTTTTCTGTAATAATAGCACTGCAGCGTAAGGTCTAATGATTTGTCAAAATACATGAGCGTCTTGTAGTATCTTTTTCTTTTTAATTAATTATCTTTTAAATCATTAACAGACGAATGTGTGTGTGTGTGTGTGTGTGTGTGTGTGTGTGTGTGTGTGTGTGTGTGTGTGTGTGTGTGTGTGTGTGTGTGTGTGTGTGTGTGTGTGTGTGTGTGTGTGTGTGTGTGTGTGTGTGTGTGTGTGTGTGTGTGTGTGTGTGTGTGTGTGTGTGTGTGTGTGTGTGTGTGTGTGTGTGTGTGTGTGTGTGTGTGTGTGTGTGTGTGTGTGTGTGTGTGTGTGTGTGTGTGTGTGTGTGTGTGTGTGTGTGTGTGTGTGTGTGTGTGTGTGTGTGTGTGTGTGTGTGTGTGTGTGTGTGTGTGTGTGTGTGTGTGTGTGTGTGTGTGTGTGTGTGTGTGTGTGTGTGTGTGTGTGTGTGTGTGTGTGTGTGTGTGTGTGTGTGTGTGTGTGTGTGTGTGTGTGTGTGTGTGTGTGTGTGTGTGTGTGTGTGTGTGTGTGTGTGTGTGTGTGTGTGTGTGTGTGTGTGTGTGTGTGTGTGTGTGTGTGTGTGTGTGTGTGTGTGTGTGTGTGTGTGTGTGTGTGTGTGTGTGTGTGTGTGTGTGTGTGTGTGTGTGTGTGTGTGTGTGTGTGTGTGTGTGTGTGTGTGTGTGTGTGTGTGTGTGTGTGTGTGTGTGTGTGTGTGTGTGTGTGTGTGTGTGTGTGTGTGTGTGTGTGTGTGTTTGTGTGTTTGTGTGTGTGTGTGTGTGTTTGTGTGTGTGTGTGTGTGTGTGTGTGTGTGTGTGTGTGTGTGTGTGTGTGTGTGTGTGTGTGTGTGTGTGTGTGTGTGTGTGTGTGTGTGTGTGTGTGTGTGTGTGTGTGTGTGTGTGTGTGTGTGTGTGTGTGTGTGTGAGGGCGCACGTGAGATATCTGTGGCAACAAAGCGATGTTGACACGTTAGTGTCCTGTAATGAAGAAGCTACAACCTTAGTCGTTCCCCCGTAGTTTTTTTATCACAATTTTGCTACTGTGAAGTAGACTTATTTCACGATTTTTTTTAGTAATATTATATTTAAAAAATCAGATTGATAAAAGAATAGGTATTATCTTTTATATTGTAATACACGCTCCACATTGTTACATTTTAAATGTTGATTAAGATAAGAACTGTATGAGTAAATGGAAATAATATTTAGATATAAATATTATTTAACTCATCGGTTCAAAAACTTTTGTTATTCACGCCCCCCTGTTTTAATTTAAAAAATGTTGCGCCCCCCAATCCGTAGACCTAGGAATTTGAACTAAAATAGGCAACATTGTCTCGTCGAGAGCGCCAAAGATGCTGTCGGAAAGTTCGCGGCGTTCGTGCCACGTATTCAAGCTTCCTGATCTTTCTCGAACTGTCTGAACGCGACTATAAATACAGAAGCGCACATACGGTATTCTCAGTCTCTCAGTGAAGGTGTTTTAACACTAAGCAAGCATTATTGTGAAGTGTGAGTGTATAAGTAGATGTAGTATGGATAAATTTTTAAAACGAAAACTTGAGGATGACGGGGCTTGTACATCGACAGGTTCAGGTGGAAATCGTCCGAAATCTAAAACAAGAAAATATGACCCATCATACCTAAATTTGGGCTTTGGTGGCGAAGAAAAACCACAATGCGTTATCTGTTTAAAAGTATTGGCTGCAGATAGCATGAAACCAAATAAATTACAGAGGCATTTAGAAACGCTGCACAGAGAATATGTCAATAAACCGCGAGATTTTTTTGTGGAGAAACTCAGATTGTTTAAAAAACAAAAATCCAGCTTCCATAGAGTACTGGCAGTAAATGAGAAGGCTCTCTTGGCATCATATAAAGTGGCATACAAAGTAGCTAAATGCAAAAAACCGCACACTATTGCAGAGCAACTTATTTTACCCGCTTGCAAAGACATTGTAGAAATAATGTTTGGTGAAAATTTTACTTCACAACTTAACAATATTCCTCTGTCAAATGATACAATCTGTCGACGAATTAACGATATATCAGTTGATATGCAGCAGCAGCTTGAATCTGAGCTTAGTGGAAACTTGTTTGCTATGCAACTTGACGAAGCAACTGACTCTAGTAATGATTCCCATTTGATTTACTACATTAGATTCTGTCAATGTTCTAAAATATGTGAAGATTTATTGTTTTGTAAACAGATTGATGGAAGAACTACAGCCACCGAGTTGTTCAAGATTACAAATGATTCTATTACTAAAATGGATTTGCAATGGAAAAATTGTGTTGCGATTTGCACCGATGGAGCTCAAGCCATGTCTGGTAAATACAACAGTTTACAAGCGCTAGTAAAAAAGGAATCCTCAGAAATTATCTGGACGCACTGCATGATACATCGGGAAGCGTTAGCATCAAAATCGCTAAGCCCTGGACTAAACATGATTTTGACAGTAGTTATTGAAGTTGTTAACTTTATAAAAACCAGACTACTAAAAACAAGGATGTTCTCTGTTCTGTGTGAAGATATGGGAGCTGAGCATCAATCTTTGTTGTTTTATTCCTCATCCAGATGGTTGTCACGCGGTGAGACGGTTAAGCGTGTCTTTGAATTGAGAAGGGAAATAGCGATATTTTTAAGCGAGGAAGGTCACAAGCATTCAACAGATTTTTTCGACAAATTATTTTTACTGAAGCTTTCTTATTTAGTAGATATTTTTGAAAAACTTAATATACTTAATCTTCAGCTGCAAGGAAAAGACGTAAATATATTTGATTTAAGTCAACAGATTGATGCTTTTTGTAAGAAATTGCAGTTATGGCATAACAAATTGAAAGAAAACAGTTTGGAAATGTTTCCCACATTTTGCGATTTTGTGCAAGATTCCCCATTGGAAGATATTCATAAAGCTGTGATGCTAAAAACCATAGGAAGCCATTTAGAAAACTTAACTGAGAATTTCAAGCGATACTTCTTTGCAGAGAAAGATATCAAGTTGTCAGACTGGAGCTGGGTTTTAAATCCATTCGAAAATAGACCTGTCGGACTATCACTGCAAGAAGAAGAACAACTGATAGATATTTCAACAAATCCCTTACAAAAATCAAACTTTGTTAACAAATCTTTAACAAACTTCTGGACTGAACTTCCGAACGACTACTCCGTTATAAAAGCCAAAGCGCTTAGAATTCTGTTGCCTTTTCCAACGTCCTACCTTTGTGAAACTGGATTTTCTGCACTTGCTGTCGTGAAATCTAAATACAGAAATAAACTTCAAGGAGAAAATGAACTCAGAGTGGCCATCTCTAACATAGAACCAAATTTAGAGAAGTTGTGCGCCTTAAAACAAGCTCATGTTAGCCATTAGTCCTTAGAATGTTTCTTTGTCATCATTAAGTAAGTAAAATTTCAATAAAGATTTTTTAAAAATCTATCTGTAGCATTTTATCATTACCATTTTATTTTTAATCTGTACTGCGCCCCCCCCCCCCCAATCATGTAAACGCGCCCCCCTTAAGGGGCGCGCCCCACAGTTTGAGAAACGCTGATTTAACTCGAGGTTAACCTTTTCTTTCATGTACTAAATAAATACAAGGTATTTTCCAAGGTAACAATTGTATCAGTAAAATGATGATTATAACCAATATTTTTTTTGTTGTTTACTAATTTAAAACATTTTATTTTTATTTTTGTTTAAAAAGGATAGCGGTTGTCAAAATGTGCAGGTTTTAAAACTTAATTTCTTTGTGTCTATGTCAACGTATTTCATGAACCTTATTTTTTACCCCCTGTAAACTTACATTAAATGGTACTGAAGATGAAACAAGTAAAGTTTGAAACGTAGACTATTTCATTCTCGGTTTTTTTTAATATTGCCACATAAGTCCTTCCAATTCAACAATTAAGAATTTATTTTAGTGACTTAAATTTTTTACAAAACATTCAACGAAAATCTTTTTGTGTGGAATTGATTGAATTTACGGAATTTTATGGAAAAAATATTTACCAAAAAAAGCTTGGGTACTTATTAATTTTACTTTGATTAATAAAACAAATAAAAACTCTGTGACGACTCTGTAGAAGAGGTAAAAAGCCGACCGGTACCAACGAAATGTAACCTCTACGGGTCAATAATCCTAATTGATATTATACAGGGTGATTTATTAAGAATGGTCAATCTTTGAACTGGAGATACTTCACACCAAAATATGGCGATTGAGCTTAACATGTCTTATACAAATGTTGCAGGTTTACGAGATCCACAGGTTATTTAAAGTTGCAATTTTAATTTGAAATTTCTTAATAATTTTGTGATTTTAAGCAGCATCGTCTTGAAAATTGGCACCTTTATGTTTTTTGGCATGAAAATTACGAATTTTATGCTGAATTTAGCACTATTCATATAGGGCGTTAGTTACACCCTGTTACTTAGGTAAATTACAACATATCTTTATTGTTTTGCCTAATGAGTTATGGCTAAAATTACTAAAAAATCTTAAATGCAGTTCAATTTTGAATAAAAAACGTACTCTCGTTTATTTTATGTAACTATCAGTTTTTAAATTATTTGCATTTTAAACATTCAGCGTAAAGACTCCTAAGCCACCGTTATTACATTGACTTTTTTTCAAGTAGGCTTGTGTCAGAACTTATCAGTTTTTCGTGTAAAGAAATATTTGAAAATTTTACTGTCACTAAGTAAGAGTGTATTATTTGTAGTAAAATAAGAAAATGCCACGACATAATGAATTTTCCAAACGTGAAATGCGTGATATGATTTGTGTTTTTGCTCAGTCAAATTATAGTGGATTTGGTGCAGCCAGAAGGTATTTAGAATCATACCCAAATCGAAGACAACCCAATCACAAACTGTTCAGGCGTATTTATTCCCGCGTAGGCTAAACAGGGTGTTTTCTTCCTAACAGCTTAAATGGTGCTCCAAAAAATATCAAAGTCGATGATGAAGAAGAGGTTTTAGTTCGTATTTCGGAAAATCCAGATCTCAGTACTCTTCGGTTAAGTGCGGCAACAGGAATAAGCCAATTGTCTATCTGGAGAATTTTAAAGAAAGAGAATCTCCGTCCATATCACTATACTCCTGTCCTAAATTTGCTACCTCAAGATTTACCAGTTCGCCTACAGTTTGCTTAATTTATGCTAGATAAACAAAACGAAAACCAGAATTTTATTAATTACCTCTTTTTCACCGATGAGGCGACGTTTACTAGAGGAGGTGTTTTTAATTGGAAAAACAATCATTTGTGGGACTTCAAAAATCCACATGCTCAAAAGGAACGACATTTTCATCATGAATTCAAGGTAAATATTTGGTGTGATATCTGTTTTTTTTATTGGTCCTTTTGAACTTTCTCCTAATCTGAACGGGCCCCTCTATTTAAACTTCCTTAAACAATAGTTAAACGCACTACTAGAAGATGAACCTACTAGCCATAAGGCGGAACTTGTGGTTTATGCAAGACGGGGCGCCGCCACATTTTTCTCTGCCAGTACGGCAATACCTGAATGAACATTTTTCTCACCGGTGGACTGGGCGTGGCAGTGAATTTGTTTGGCCACCTAGAAGTCCAGATTTAAACCCTCTAGACTTCTCAATATGGACACAAATGAAGGACATGGCCTACAAAGATACAATTAATTCCATCGAAGAAATACGACAGAAAATTCAAGAAGCTGCTAATATTATTAAAAATAATCGACAAATGTTATTTAATATTCAAATATCTTTAAGGAGACGCCTTACAAAGGGTATTGAAGTGGAAGGCGGGCATTTTGAGCATTTACTTTGAATTTTTCTCTTATTACTGTTACTGATTGTTATTTGTTGTCTTTACTGTTGTTACCCCGCATAGTAGTAATTTAAAGGAATAAACAACCAGAATAACCAGGAATAACACCCAGAAAGGGTCGACCAATTGCAATAAAATTTTCTATACTTAGACTCTGGTAAGAAATTGTTGAAATATTGAGTTCGTCTATACAAAAATCATTCTTTTTAAGATATAATTTTTGAAATGTTTTATTCTGAAAGTAAAAGTTTTCCTTTTTAAGTAACATTTGGTGAACACAATTTTACCCTTGAAAAAGGTTTTATTTTATTATTTCACAAAAAGTATAGTTTAAAATATTCGAACTAAGAGTCATAAAAACCAAGTACAATTCGAGCATTGTATTGACAGATAAACACTAAATGTTACAGGATGAAATAGGACAACTGTAGGTCGCAAGCAGTTAGTTCTCTCCGATACTTGATAGTGTTAAGACACACTTCCGAAAACTCCATTTCGTTAAATAAAATCTTCCAATAAATAAAATCTTCATTCATTCTAAAATAATACACCGTCACTTTTATCCATAATCCCAACAGAAATGATAACAATAAGAACAAAAAACTGTTAACAGGTGTATTAGGAATGAAAGGCACACTTATAATTTCTCCCCCCCCCTTCTTCATGAGAATACTAGCGCCACTTCCAGTGACGATTGAAACCGTATTGGGTACAGGTGGCGTAAGTTTAAATAGGTTACAAACATATAGCAAAAGCCAAATAAAGTTGCGTTCACGTCATCATTGTGAACATTTGCAGCGTTGTCAGATTGTTCATGAAATATGGAAATTATCAGAAAATAACTGAAGTAAACAAAAAGCGTAAATGTAGAAAATTTCACAATACACTAAATGAACACCACTAGATTATCTATAATTTTTTTTCATTTGTTTTTTGTGAATAGATTTATCGAAGTAAGGAATTCCACAAGAGTGGTGAGGTTATTACTGAGTTAGCAAATAATAAATGTAATAAAAATAAAAACACAAGCAATAAAATAAAATATGTTTTAATATTGAACGTATTTTCAAAGACAAAAATTGACAATAAAGAAATCAACATCATGTGAAATGTTGACAGAATAGGAACTGGACAGATTCAAATTCTAGTTCATTTTCTAAATCTAATTCAACATTAGTGTCACTCTCTTCACTATTAAAATTTATAATTATCGGCATTTCTGGACGATTAAATATTCTTTCCCCTATCGTACCATTTAAATATTTGCATAGAAATTTTCCACATATCAGGAGTAATCATGTACAGTGCCTCATGCCACATGTTTAGGCAGTTATTCGCGCTGTTACCATCCCTACCAATGTTCCTATTGTAATAATTTTTCGCTATGCCCCAAGTTAATTCAATAGAGTTGAATATGCAATGTTAAGGTGGAAGACGTAAAACTTTGTGTCCATACCATTCTGCCGTATCGTCCGCTATATACTTGTTTGATGGCTTATTTCTAAAATAAAACAAAAATAAATGTTATTATGTAAGATTATATCTGTATATTTACTGAGAAACTATGTGGAACAGTTCTGTTTTAAACATCATGTGGGAATAGGGAATGTTTTTTTCTGTCAACCACTCCTGAATAGCACTTTTTAACCGTCCTGTATTCGGAGTTTTATGCTATAACATGCTGTAATAAGGTGCATTGTCAAGTACAATTAGAGAAGGATTCTGTTAGTTTTGCAGCAACTGATATTAAAACCATTTTAAGAAATTCGCTTGGTTCATTTCCCCATAATAATCACTAAGTTGAGTTTTTGAACAAAATATTGCTTCAGCACCCTCTATAAATCCGTTTTCGTTTCCAGCGTGGAGTATAATATATCTGCAATGATATTATTTAAATTTTTATGTAACAACTTTTTTTTTTAAACAACAAACCTTTTGCCATCCGTTTTAGTGGTTTTAACACTCTTGGTATTTTTATTTTGCCAAGAATGACCAATTTGGAAATATCCAGGTTTCATCGAGGAACACAAATTAGTATATACCTTCGTCCTTTGTTTCTTTATAATATCTCAAGAATTCTAATCTTTTTAAAACAACATTAGGTAATTCCATAAGTCCTTGTCGTGAATTATCCTTCATCCACTTAAACCCAAGTTCTTCGAGCAATCTTCAAAAAAGTGGTACTACCATTAAATAATTCTTTATCTTTCAGTTAGGACCACAATGATTGAATCGTTACGTGCTGTTCTAAAAGCATGCAGAAATAAAATTATGTTAAATGTACATATTGTAAATGGTATCACGAATAGAGCTTGTATTTAAAGTTTCTGTATTTGTTACTCGTTTATGAGCGCAACGCTTTTTCTTTGGTGACTCGACCTGTTCACCTTTTTTCTCTGTTTGACAAATGCTGCTTACTGTTCTTATACTGATTTTTAAAGCTAAAATAATACAAAATTTTCGTAAAGTAAAAATATTTTATTCGCATATTACCTCTTGCATTTAAGAGCGACAAAGGGCCATTATTATTTCTTTGCATCGACTATTCAGCTGTTAGGGCATTTTGACAATCAAAGAAGAAAAAACCTTTTTTATTTTGAAAAAAAAATTTTTTTACAAGAAAACCTCAAAAATCGATGACACTACGAGTAGAAAAGTCACGAACGACGCAGCAACATGACGGTATTTCTGGCAGTGACTATTTTACCGTCATTAATTGGTGGCTTCTATATCAAAATTTTACATTGAGGGACTTCTAAACCCAAAAAAGCTATATTGCATGTACATTATTTTGTTACTAAAGTTTTTTTATTGATCGGGTTATCTTTAGAAGCGATTGTTTAGCAAACTTAAGTATATACACTTCCCTATAGAAATGTAGCTACACATGCAATAGAATTACGACCTTGGTGACGTGAACGCAACTTTATTTGGCTTTTGCTGTACATACATACATACATATAGACACGCCTTTTTCCCCTTTTATTTGCAACGATTCTTACATATATATTTCGCTTCTTCTACTTTCATCAGTGCTCTCATACATGCTCTTCGGTTGTTGGTACTCTTGACCTGGCCTTTCTTTAAAACAATGTTGAGCTGGTCGATATATGTTCCCCGAGGTCGACCTCTACCGACTTACCCATTCACACTCGCCTTATAAATATCTTTTGTCAATCTTCTTTCATTCATCCTCTCTACGTGTCCAAACCATCTAATCATTCCTTTATCTGTCTTTGACCACATCTTCTTTCACACAGCGTGCCCTTATCCCACTATTTTTCACTTATCTAACCGAGTCACTCCGGCTATACCTCTTAGACTTCTTAAAATGGCCGGCAAGATCTCCAGATCTAATACCAATTGACTTTTTCTGTGGGGCTATTTAAAAACTTTAGTTTACAAAATTCCTTCCGAAGAAATTAAAGAACTAAAGCTTAAAATGTAGAATGTAGACGAATTACTAGCGAAACTTAAAGAGTTCAAGAAGAATTTTAAAATAAGTTATACTATTGCCTACAAAATAACGAATCACACTTTATACATTTAAGGAGCTGTTTGTAATTAACTTCATTTTAATTTTGTTGTAATTTTGCTTTGTTTAATATTATTTGCAAAATAAATCGATCGAATAAATTGTTTATATGGCTGATTTGCATTTATTTTTATTGGGTTTCCATTTGATGTATCACAAGGTAGGCGTTGCTATTTGATATTTTAAAGAAGGGGTAGGGGATTTTAAGGGGCCACTTGAAAACATAAGAAGAAGAATAACATATTTAAACCTCCCTCTTGATTTAAAATTTGACATGTTTTTTGTTTTTCTTATGTGTTGAAATAAAAGCACCGTACAAATCACCACGCTTAATATTTTATTGCAAATATGTTTAATTCGGAAAAGAGTTTCCAAAAAATTATTTCATTAAAAACGTAAAAACGTCAAAAATGTACAAAAAAAATGTATGTTCACTTTTATACCATCTATATACATTTAAGTCTAATATGAACGGATTTCAGAACCTCGCATATTTCTTGCTGTTCACTTCACACGAAGTGCCTCTATACTAAAAACAAATCAGAGAGGTTTTTTAAGTTAACAAATGCATGCAGTGTACCCGAGTATTATAAAAGGTGGCACTAAACATTTGCGTTATATTTTGATATACTATACTATATCATCTACTCTTTGTTTAATATTGAAAGAAAGTAATAAACCCCAAATATGACTGCAAAACCCTGACGGGGTGGTCAAAATAATTTAAAAAGTATCTGTAAGCAATCACAATGACAAGTTGGACCAATGAGTTATTTTTTTGCCTGTCTAGCCCTGTTAAAGGCTCGAATACAATAGAAGTGAGCTTTCATAAGCGACCAGCCAGTCCAAATAACTTTTGATTTTGCGTAAATGTAAAAAAAAAAACAAAAAACACGTCGAATTTTAAATCAAGAGGGAAGGTTTAAAAATGTTATTCTGCTGTTTCCAACTGGCATTCCTTTAACATCCTCCACACCTTCTTTAAAATGTCCAAAAGCAACCCCTACCTTGTGATAGATCAAATAAAAATGCAAATCAACCACATAACCATTTATTCCCTCGATTTATTTGTCAGGGGTCGCTGGGTTTGTTAGTAACATTCCCAATTTTGTTATGGAGTGGAAAGGGTATGGAAAATAAAAACTATTAAAAAACACCGATATAGGTGTCAAATTCATAGTCTTCGGAGACGCTGAATTTAATAGTAATATTCTAGTCTACAAAAGGGGTGAGAGGGGGTTAAAATAAAAAAACTATAAAAATGGCCAATATTAGTGTCGAACTCATAGTTTTTGGGGTCGCTGATTTTTTAAGTGACATTTCTAATTTTATTATCACCCCTAGAAAGTGGTGGGAAAGGCATGGATTATAAAAACTATCAACAACGCCGATATAAATGTCGAATTCGTAGTCTTCGGGGACGCTAAGTTTAATAGTGACATTTTTAAAGCAAGGAAGTCTAAGAAAGTGGTGAGAGGGGGTTGAAACGTAAACACTATTAAATACGCCAATATTAGAGTCGAATTCATAGTTTTTGGGGTCGCTGGTTTGATATTGATATTTCCAAAATTGGAAAGCCAACGTTTGACCGAAACAACGTCTGCCGAGTTCCTCTAGTTCTTGAAAATCTACATGAAATGGAGAACGTTTATTGGAGTCAACATATTTTTATTTACAAGTATTTATTTAAGTATCATGTATATACATAAGGTTATTCTGTTAGATAGGAAGGTGACACCATAATAACAAACTTCATTGTGTTTCTCTGCAATTAAAGATTTATTACACTATTATTTACATTTTGTACAACATTCTTAACTGCAATTTTAGAAACAACATTTAATGCCCTTAATCACAATGTCAATTCCTAACTACAAGTAATTATTTAATTTTAATTTAACAATCACTTACACGTGATTTAATCAACACGTGCAATCTTCTTTCTCGTTCGGCCTTATACGTACCGCTCTACTATACCGGCACACGTAAAGACGCGGCAACATTTGAATAAGGAAATAACATTTTCCGCAAATCGCTAGGAAATTTTGACATTCCAGACAAAATTTCTTAAAGGACAAGTCAATATTTTATAACTGTTAGGAAATATTCATTTCCTTACAGTTAGTATTCTACATAAATTGGAGGAACATTATTAGAACTATGAGAAACATTTTGGACGTCATGCGAGGTAGTGAGGTTATTTTGTACTGTGAAAATTTTATTTGCCACCTTAACCTTATTGTTAAGAGATTCTTCGATACATCCTTCAACAACGTTTGATGATTTCCATCCGCCATGCCTCTTTAAACTAGTTATGCCGGCACCAAAGTCAACCAATATTGTTGCAGAAGACCGACGAAAGCAGTGACCAGTATAATCTGTCGGATTTTTCAAGTTCAAATAAATAGCAACTATTTTAGGCATTTTTCTAAATTGATGTATTCCTACTACATGTCTACAACACTTTCCGCTTTGATATTTAAAGAAAAATCTGTCACTGTTCATATTTTATGGTCTTAACGAAACATACTTTCGATAAAAATTCAAGTGATTAACTACAAATGATCTTGGTTTGTTGGTCAAATCAGGTATGCTAGTTAAAAGCTTAGATTCTGGGTCTTCTATATCGTGTAGAGACATTCGGACTAACTCATTCATTCTACAGGCCCCAGAAATACCAAATAATAAAGCCGCCTAAAAAATGAATAAATATGTAATCTGAATAGAAATTAAAACCTTGTAAATTACCTTAATCATTAAAAAAATTTTATCTGGAGCTTCTTGGAGAAATTTTTCGATTTCTTCTTTCGTTAAAATCTTATATTTCTTTGCCCTATAACCTTGAGCTTGCCGTTTCAATAAAGAACGAAGTTTTGAATTTGTATATATATCTAGATTGTGTTTAATTGCAAGGGTTGACTTCAACATTGAGTAATTGGCCCACAATGTTGAAGATTTCATCTTTAAACAAGGGTTTAAGAAGTATGCCATTACAACATTTTCCGAGAAAGAACTCGTGTTTTTACTTTTGCGATAGTCCATAAAACGTTTATATGCATATTCGTACTTTTCTCTTGATTTCTTTGGAAATAATTCTAATAAAGCAGTATTCACTTCATCAACCAGCTCTGGAGGAGTCCTAGAAATGGAAAATTCATCATCACTTATCATTTTATATTGTTTTAGGCAATTCATAGCTTTATGAACAACCAGAAAGTGTCAAAAAAGGTACGTCTGGCTGTGCATAGAGGTGTGTTGGTTCCTATACTTATGTATGGTAGTGAATGTTGGGTTTGGCAGAAGAAGCCTGAAAATAGGATTAATGCTAAGTCTCGGCTTGCGCCTTGACTTAGCAATCTTCACAGTCGTCCAGGAATATTAGGCTTTTCCTACACGGTAAACAATGTACTATTCCTTATTTACAGGGTGTTTCTAAATTCATGCGAAAAAGTTCAGGAGGTGATTGCCCTTATGAAATTGTGATGGATCTTTCCTATAACAAAATTTCCTCAGCCCACCCTTTTCCGAGATATCGCCCCTAAAAGGTGGTGAGTAAAATTAAGTTTTAATTTTTTTTTCTCAAATTTAAGTAAAGATAGAAACTTGAAATTTTGTAATTTTAGTGCTCTCGCAAAGGACTAACCACCGGTATTTTTTCAACATTCTTGTTACATTATTAGTGGAAGAAAAGCATCCCTTACCTTATTTAATATCAAATCTTTTTTCGACGTTTAATTTTTTAAATTAAAAATATTACTTAAAATCCTTACAATATCATGATTTTTATTCTTTATTAAATTATAAACTACGTATTTAGAATGGTAAATCGTTGATATCAACTATCGCTGTGTTGTAAACTAATAAAATATACCTTCTTTATTTACTTACATAATGTCACGCCCTTTTCCCGTAGGGGTAGGTAGAGACCACTTCTTTCCAGTTGTTACGGTTCTTAAATACATCTTTCGTTTCTTCTACTTTCATCAGCGTTTTTTTCCTGACCTGGCTTCTCCTCAAATCGATATACGTTTGTCTAGGTCTACCTTTACCGACTTGCCCTTCTTTCATCCATCCTCTTTTGTGTCCAAACCATCTAAGCATTTCTTTATCTATCCTTGTTACCAGAATTTTTTTCACAACCCAGTATTGCCTTATCTTGCTATTTCTCACTTTATCCATCACAGTCACTCCGTATACTTCCTAGTCTACTCATCTCCGCAGCGTTGATTTTACTTTTATGATTGTTCTGTCAAGCCCAATACTTTCTATCATACATAAGTGTAGGGACAAGCACTCCTCTATGCCTGGCAGTCGTGCCTTTTTTAACACGTTCTGGCTGCTCATAAAGCTATACAGGGCCCCATTCATTTGTTCCACTTCTCTCATTATCCTAGTTATACTTTTCGTCTTTCGTAAACTTTGAACCAAGTTTACAAACTCTTTTACTTTTTACACTCCTTCTACTTCAATCAGCACCTTGCAGTTTATCTCTTTTAAAAACTATTACTTTCGTCTAGTATGAATTTACTCTTATCACTTTCGTTTTTAAGGCATCTCTCTTTTAAATCTTTTAAAAAGTGTATTTAGATTTTCTCTAGTCTTGTTTGTCTAGGGTGAATAATGTTTCAATGGGAAGATGAAATACTTTAATCAGGATTTCAACAAATTTCTCCAATTCGTACGTGGGATGGGTTGATTATTTTTTATTTTTTTATCAATGAGAACCCAGTTGGTGCTTTAGAATATTTGCAAAACCATATTAATTTACTGCCAAGATTGGCTAACTTAGTGAAAAATAAAAGTAAATAGTCTAAAAATTTTTTTTATGTTCTGGTTCCCACGAAAAGGGATATCCTGTAATGTTCAGAGAACATCGTGGGAACCAAGGGAAAGAAGGTAGGAGTTGGTGTTCTTCTTAAATTTCTGGAGGTTGTATGCCTCGGGGAACACCTCCCTAGGCAATGAGTTCCAAAGCCTCGCAATTCGTTGGATGAATGAGTCTTTGGAAAGTGATGTTCTGCAGGTCTCCAAAGTGACCACGAAGGGGTGTGAAGACTGAACTTGACGGGTTAATCTCGAAGAGCATCGCACATGAAAATATCTATAAAATAGAGACAAATCGCCAACTTTTCTACGGTGTTCCAGACAAGTGAGCGAGTTTGTAAGCGAGGCATCACCGACGAGACGAATTGCCCTTTTTTGGACAGAATCCAATAGCTTCAGGATATGTTTAGGTGCCGCACTCTAAATATGGGAACAGTATTCCAGTACAGGTCGGATCTGTGCCTTATAGATCATAAGCAGCTGACTGGAGGTGAAATAGCTCTTGGCACGAAACAAAAAACCAAGTTTTTGGGATGCACTTTTGGCAATGGACCTCACGTGTTTTTCTCAGGAAAGGTTATTGCTGATAGTAATACCAAGCATCGATATGGATGACTTCAGTGGTATGGTTACTCCTGACAAAGTTATGTTAGGCACAGTGAGATCGGCTTTTGTTTTGAGAATTGTTGCTAAGTCCATATTTATATTGTTAACATTTCTTCCTCGTTCATTTCTGGTTTCACGGGCTGATATAGGGGCACTGGAAGAGAAAGCGGTATGGAGGGTACTATCATCGGCAAAGCTGTGTACGGGACATGAAGTTGCTTTCAACAGGTCGTTGATGTGAAGTAAAAATAGTGTTGGTGCTAGAATGGATCCTTGCGGAACACCAGCATTTATGAGTAGAGTGTCAGATGAAACTCCATCGACCACTACATGGAGAGACCTGTTTGAGAGAAAACTAGCAAGCAGAGAACACAGCTGAGGGGGCAAGCCATAAGATGGAAGCTTGGCGAGGAGTCCCTGGTGCCAAACTCGATCGAACGCCTTGGAGATATCTAATGCCACAGCTAAATTTTCTTCATACTTTTCAATAGATACCTGCCATATATGTGAGACGTATGCGAGCAGGTCACCAGTTGATCTCTGATGGCGGAAGCCATATTGCCTATCATTGATAATTCCACACAGTATCACATTTATAAGACGTACTTTAAAAATTTGCAAAAAAAAATTAAAACCACATTTTTTTGGATTTAGTAGTTTTTGATTTTAAAGGTCCTATGTAACAATGTGCACGCCTAATGGTTTGTTCATACAGCAGTTGGAATTGTGCGCAGTATGTTCAGAAGCGATCCTCTAAATATAATGCTGATGTTACAACCGGCCCTGTTTTTTTGTCGGCGTCCGAGAGTCGACCACAATTAGGGTGCATATTAATGAGCGCTATGTCGACCTCCGCCTCCGTCTAGCAAATTCTCGAACACCGCATTGCTTCTAGCGGTTTCGAGATGGTAGAAGGATTGTTCTGGCGCTTTCGGGAAAAAGATCCAATAGTGGCTTGGAAATATAAAAAGGAAAGCAGTCGCGAAGAAGTTTAAGTTTTTATGAGTTGTGAAATTTAATTATTTGTAAAAGTTGTAATATCTTAGTGATTTGTAGAAGTAAAATTTATTCTGTAAAAGTATTGGAATAAAAATTGTTTTGTTACTGTATCGAGAGTTTAAAATTACCCAAGATAGAACTAAATATCCGAACAGCTGACAATCCGGACAATCGATGGGGAACTGGTTAAGTCAGTTTAGTTAAGCGCGTTAATTAGTTGAGTAATAAGAATGACGACGCAATTAGTCTGTATCTTTTTTCTTAAGTTTTCTGTTACTACTGTAAAAAAGAATGAGTTAAACGCTGAAGTAACAAAAAATAAAATATTGAGTAAGCTTCGTATTGGTACTTTATATAAAATATATTGGTAATAGCGGGTGACCTTGAAAACTTTTGTTATTTTGTTTGCATGGCGCGTCAAATATTTCATTTGTTAATCTAGGATAAAAAGATTTAAACGAGAAAATGTATGCTAGAACCCAATTGTTTTGTTTTGTGGAAATTACGTCAATGTACATATTTTTTCAACTCGTGCATACTTTTTTTTATACTCCGTTCGTTTGGCGTGTTTAGCACGTTATCGAGAAAATGTATTTTTAACACGCTTATATTAGTTTCACCTGTATCTTGATGGTTTGCTTGTATGTAGGTATGTATGTTTGTAACTGACTCTTTGGCCTTGATTTTACCCTACTTTAAGCGTTAAGATTTAATTTAAACTTTGCACACTTGTCAAAGACCGACGACAATGCAATAATTCTGACAAAATATCCGATTATCCTTATTACTTTCGCCAGGATTCATAAATTTCTTCAGCGATCCTTTGCATGAGAGTAAGAGAGATAGAACTAGTGCGTGAACTACGCATGCGTGCTGAACAAATATTAAAACAGTTCATCGCATCGGTGGTTCAGTGGTAGAATGCTCGCCTGCCACTTGGGTAGCCCGGGTTTGATTCCCGGCCGATACATTTTTTTTGTGCTTTTACCATATAATACATAATTTTTTAGAGAGTAAAACAAATTGAACTAAAAAGCGAAAAATAAGTTATAGTTTAAAAAAACTAAAAAACACGCTTATAGAATTAATCAAACTAAAAAGTAAAAAATAATTCTTAACATAGGAATAAAATTACTGACGAGAAAATTAATGTCACTGTTCTAAAAGGGTGGGGTGCTTTGTATGACATTTTGAAACTAACTCTGCGTTTCGGAATGAAAGCACCCCAGTTTTTTTAAACTATAATTTATTAACAAAGTAGAAAAGGTGAAAGAGTTGGTATACTTGGGTTCAAAGTTTTTCGAGAGACGGAAAGTATGACTGTGATATTGAGCGTAGGTTATTGACTAGGCATCAAAAAAATGGGGCCCCGGATAGCTTTATGAGCAGCCAGAACGTGTCAAAAAAAGCACGAATAGTGTGCGTCCACTGCTCACCATCTTTATTTCATTTTATTTTTCGTATACACCCGCTCCAGTGCCACCCGGTTTTTCCAAGTCTCTCTAGTGAGGCAACATCTGACCGCTTGGCATACCCAATATTGGTTCTGCTTGAATTGTCTCCGTTAGCTTCTGCTGAGTTAACCCTTGCTAGTTACTTTCTTTATGTTGTTTAGTGTTATTTTTAGGAAAAGTGTAGTGATGAAAGTATCTTGTAGATTTTAATCTGTCAACAGTGTAACATGGCAACACATAATAGTCATTGCTTCGTAGAGAGCCAACAAGTATAGAACAATAGACACCATATTTTATGTGATGAAAAATCCAATGTGAAAGGAGCCTATTTAGCCATCAAATTCATGTCACTATTCTTACAAACCAAGGCTTCACTCACTGGTGGTTATGATTGGATTCCTCTAAAGAATGTTAAAATATACTACCATTTTGCATGTACCTATAAAGCTGAAGGATCAGGAAAATACGAAAACATGCAGGGTGTCCCAATAGTTTGGTTGGGCGAGATACAACTAAATTTTAATCTAATTCGGGTAAATGGACTATAATAATAAGGGTAGTTTTATTACTAAAAAAAATAATAGACGATCAACAAGCCGATAGCAAATCTGAAATAGGAGTGGTACATAGATAACTGATAAGACCAAGGTCCAAGGTCGATTAAACCTTACTTACCAGTATTCAAAAGTGCACACAAGAAAAGTTACAGGGTGTTAAATATAAAAATCTGTATCTATTTTTTAACGTTGCTCCAAAACGGTTAAACATTAATTTATGAAAATTTATACTAGTGTACAAAGAACAATAAATTTGAAGTAGTCGCATTCATTTGTTTTCATTTCCAACTGGTGCATGTTGACAGGACTCTGTTGTCATAAATGTCATAAATTTCTTGCGGGGTAAGCCCTTTTTACAGAGGTACTTTATCGCACCTCTTATCTTAAGTTTGTCCATTTTTATAAAATCACGCACACCTCAATGGAAAAAAATTAATATTTAACATACACGATTTGAAGCGCTGATGCTAATTGGCACACACTAATGTCATACACGTAATGACATACGGGGCGGAAATTCGAACCCTAACGAAGAAATCAATAAATAAACTTCAAGTAGCGCAAAGATCGATGCTGGTAATCACTAAAAAAGTCAAATTGCCGAACATAACAAAAAGAAACAGAACAAAAGTTGCCGATATTATCGAACTTATCACAAAATCCAAGTGGAGATAGTCTGGACACGTGGCTCGCACTGAAGACAACCGATGGACAAAACGAATCCTGGAATGGAGACCCAGAGAAGACAAGATAAGCAGAGGAAGACCACCCACCAGATGGACGGACGACGTTAAACGTGTGGCGGAAAACTGGATTAGCACCGCGCAAGACATATAAAAGTGGATCACCTGGTGGAGGCGTATGTCCAGCAGTGGACGAAAAATGGCTGATGATACAATAAGCTTTTGCCTGATTTGCATTTTTCATTCAACGCCAACTATGTTAGGGACAACAATTCGTGAACTATCCTCGTATATACTAAAATTCGTATTATTTATGTAGAACAGTATTTTTTAAAATAGTTTGTAAATGACTTATAAAATATGTTGACACTGTTATTACGTGGTCCAAACAAAAAAATATACGGCTGTTATTAGAAACTCGCGGCAATTTATCAAAACATTTTGTCACGGTTCAAAGTTCAAGTCGTTGTTATTGACTCGGTGTTTGTCAGGAGTTTCGTTTGGAGCAAAAATAAAATTACGCACTTAAACGATAACACTAAAATAATTTTATTATTAAATGATTTTGTAGGCGTAAATCAATATTATGCGTGGTTAAATAACATGTTAATGGGAGCATAATAATTTGTGAATTGTTTTTTTTGGAACACACCACACTTAAAATTCCATTAAAAAAGATTGTCGGAATATTTTTTTGACATCATTAATCATGTTAACCCTTGATTACTCGGGTAATCCAGACTTACGTAATCACTCGGCTAGTGTCTGTCAGACACACGTCTGTAATGAGCAAAAAAAAGTAAGCAATGAAAAACTAAACACGCATTTGTTGCAAATCTCTTTATTAAACTGTAAATAAACAAAACCTAAAATATTTCAACTCAATATTAACGCTTAAGAGTGTTATTAAAGTTTTATGGAATTCCACAGCCAAGCAGTTGCATGAATATTTTTTTAAAAAGTATAATAGCAAGTTTAATCCATTCTTTGACAAACAAGAGCTGCAAGAAATGCTAAGCGCTGGAAGCTACAAATGGATCCAACCAAGAGAAAGGAAAGTTCATCTGCACTATCAGCAGACGAGAAAAATTATTGAGTATGCGACGAAAACACTCCGGAAGGACTGCAGAAAAAGTTTGTTTGAAAAAGTTGCTGGTCATGAATTGGCCTGTAGAGGAAATGAAGGAGCGGTCTGTTATTGTAAACGTCATACAATTTCCACTAAAATACCTCCGTTGCCGTGGGGATCTGTCAAAATAACGTATTTTAATTGGTTTAAAATTGCAAGTGTGGAATTTTCATCAAAATAAAAAAATCGACTGCGCTCGAGTATGTTAGTTTTTTTTGCATCTTTGTGATCCTCTCATTCTCTTACGTCACGCTCAAATTATTCAATTATTGAAATGCGCAAATTCACACTCTACAGTAAGAATATTCATTCTGTAACAGTTGTTTCTTATGGGGTTTCCATGTATTTTCATTTCATTACTTGTTACGGTATGAATGTTTAAAAAACTAATAACTCTTACTCAGGGTTTTGTGAATTGATTTCTCGATTGATTTAATTTTAAGGGAATGGAGAGATCATTTAGCGGACCTATCCTCCCTTTTTTTTATTTAACCAAACTAACTGAAATTAAAAAGCTAAACCATGTTAGGGCGCCAAGTGATTTTCCTGCAAATCACTAAAAGTAAATCTAACCTCAAAAAAAATTCAACCGTAATATTTTAATTTATTACTTTTAAAACGAGCAACGTATGTCAGCTTCAAGACTGATATCACCTCTTTTTCTTCCAGAAACAATTAAAAACGAGAAATATAAATACCGGTTTATTACAAAAAAAACTATTTACTTTCACTGGAAAAAAAAATTATTAAATAAAATCAAAATTAACAAAATTTAAAATACAAAAGGAAAATCGAATCCGTCGAATAGAAGGATCCGAATACGAAAAATCCAACAAACTGAATGGTAAACGTTTCGTTGTTCAAACGGCGAAAAATCCAAAAAAACTGAGTGGTGAACATTTCAAACGGCGAAAAATACAATGGTCTGGGGAGCGAAAATCCAAAATTACTGGACAGCTAAAATCCAATTGCTGAGCAGCGAAAACTCAAACTTTTGAGTAACTAAAAATCCACAAGGTTGGGACAGCAATAATCCAATTTCTGTACGGTGAAAATGATGAAAATTTGCCGAAATGTCAAAACATCAGGAACACCACAAAAAGCAGTGGACAAACAAAAAAAAGAAGTCCGTGACAGACCAAAAAAAAAATCGTGAGCAGCCAACCAAAAAAAAGTTCGATAGGAATTGTATCACGAATCTACTACATTGAACTTATAATATAACAATTATCGACTTCTGATTGCTGGACTAACTTATACCTTACCGACAATATAGCAATCGTATCAGCCACTATCGCTTACTAGCAATAAAACACAACCAGTGACGGCCTCGGAACCAGAATAAATTCCTTAATATGCGAGGGCTGGCTTTAAAAATTTCCCATCAAAATCGCCAGGAAAAATGCTCGTTGCATCCTCCCTAAGATTACAAATTACGCTTATAACATAACAGAAAACCTACTTCCTCAAAAATCAAAACAGGAATATGAAAAATATTAACTTAAGTTCTTTGAAGTATTTTTATTTAAATTCTTTGGTTTTGGAGAAAATATCGTCTGTTACACGGTTAGAATGAAAAAATTCGATACCCCTGGTTTTTCGCGCTCGGAATATTCCACTCGTAACGAATTTTTCATTCGAACTTAGTGACAGAATCTACTATTAATTGTAACAAAATTATAAAGCAATTTTGAACCCATACAGAGTATCAGGTCAATTTAACACAATTTTACTAGGCATTATTTTTCGAGGGTTCTTATCAGATTATAAATATTGAGAATTTATTCCAATCTTTCTATACAATAAATTATTACTTGATAAATCGCTTAGATATTCACAAAACTTAATACTTTCTATAACAATATCACTTTCTCAATTTACTTCATTCATTTATTTTTTTTACGTAAGTGTAAACCAATGTTTCCCAAAAAACGATTCCTCTCTGGATATTGTCCCGAAATTAATCGACCTTTCTAGATGCTTGTTTATCGGATGCCTGTAATTACGCCCGTGGCTATAAATCATTCGCTAAATGGGGGCGTTTTGATGCCGCCAAAATCAATATGCATCTTTGTGTGGACGATACACCGCCTCGGCCAGATAATAGGACAGTGGCGTATTTATGGGCTACAATATTAACGAATAACCTTGGAACACTGCCGTATACATCTACTTATAAAAATGCACCACAAAAATCTGCAGTTATATGTGGAAGTCTCGAATCTTAAATTTTGTAAATGTCTTTGGTGTGTTACATCCTACGCAAACAAATTAAAAATGCGTCTGCTAACAAAAATAGTTCATAAAAAATTGATAAGAATTTTTACTGTGTCCTTGATATTTCTATTCAATTGAAAAATTTGTAGTTGATTTACTGATTATGTACGATATTTTACAAAATGCGTTATATTGGGTTATCAGAAGTACAGGGGGGAAAAATAATTACTTTGATACAGCAAAGAATGTCACAAAGAAAGGTTGTAAGAATTGTTGAAGTTGAACATTTAAAAAAAAGGCCAAAAAAACGCCAATGGTTACCACAGTACTTCAGGACCGATTTGTAGCTAAAAATACCAAGAATAAACCGCACTGTACCCCATCCCATGATAAAAATAGGTGGAAATATACTAATACAAATCATTCAAAAGCTTTTTAATATTTGCCTCACAGTCAAAACGTCCCAGATGAATGGAATAACTCAATAATGATTCTTATACACAAAAAAGACGATAAAACGGATCTCGAAAACTATAGGCCTATTAGTCTCATTAGCCACCTGTATAAACTCTATACCCGAATCCTTGCAAATAGGTTAGAAACTAAACTAGATTTTTATCAATCTCGGGAACAGGGTGGCTTTCGATCCGGTTATGGCACAAACGACCACCTTCAATGTCTGAAAACCTTAATAGAGAAAACAATCGAGTATAACCGACCATTGGCTCTGATATTTGTCGATTTCCGTAAGACTTTCGATAACCCTTTCGGCTTTACAGGAGTGCAGAATTGATCATAGATACTGTGAAATTATCAAAAATATCTACAGAAAGGCAACAACAAAAGCACATCTTCACTCCACCACCAACAAAATAGAAATAAAACGGGGAGTCAGACAGGGCGATACACTATCCCCGAAATTGTTCATTACAGTCCCCGAAGATTTTTTTTTTATGAAAATAGTCGCAAAAAGGGTAGGCCTATCGTGTGGGCCGCGGACGGCCCGCACTGCGACTATTAGAAGGGTAAGGGATTATAGAAAGAAAATGATTGTGGACACGCTTTTTAAAAAGTTGCAGGTCATAGTTCTCTGGAAAAACTGATTTTGGAAGCTTATTCCATTCCGTAGCAGCCCTGTAAAAGAAGGATTCTTGATGAAGATTGGTCCTTGTAGTGTCAAGCTTGAGAGTAAATGTGTGAGACTGATCAGAGTGCCGAGTTCTTCGGCCGAATGTGTCCAATGGTGGTACATAAGTTTTTATTTCTCTGGAGCATCTGCCATGGAAATATCTGTAGAGCAATGACTGGTCTGCAACTCTTCTTCTATGTTCTAGAGGGTGAAGGGTATCTGTGAGAGTTGAGATGTTTATCAAGCGAATGGCTCTTTTCTGGATGGAATCTAGAAGACGAAGAGAATGGCTTGGTGCTGAACCCCAAATATGCGAGCAATACTCCAGTAGAGGTCGGATTTGAGCCTTGTACGTCGTCAACAGTTGATCAGGAGTAAAAAACTTTCTGGCTTTCCACAGAAAACCTAGCCTCTGGCTTGCCGACTTTGCGATGTTAGCAACATGGTCATGCCAAAACATATTATTGGACACCGTGACTCCCAAAATCGAGATGGAGGGACTTGGTTCAAGGGTATTTCCGGACATTGTGATGGGATGATTTGAGGAATTCACTTTCTTGGAAAACGTGGCACTTTGTGTTTTTTGGGCGTTGAACTGAACAAGATTGTTGGTTCCCCACTCGACGATTGCTTTAAGATCTCTATTGATGGAATCAACCTGTTCCTGCCTGAGTCTATCTGTATCATTCACCGAAAGTGATCGATAGGATGTGAAAGTTGAGACAAGTGTGCTATCTTATACGAAACTGTAAATGGGGTTCGTGGTGGTTTTCAAGAGGTCGTTGATGTGTAAAAGAAATAAGGTGGGGGACAGGATGGAATCCTGGGGGACCTCAGCATTGGTTTTAAACGCATCAATGAAATACCGTCAACTGCCACATGTAAGGAGCGATCTTGCATGAAGCTCAAGAGCCATTGGCGCAGTTTGGTTGGGAGACCGTAGGCAGATAATTTACTTAACAATGCCTGGTGCCAAACGCGGTCAAAGGCTTTAGATATATCCAATGCTATTGCACGGGATTCACCAAACTTTTCAATAGTGTTTGTCCAGAGCTGAGTGACATAAGCCAGCAAATCTCCAGTAGACCGAAGTTGTCGAAATCCATATTGTCTGTCATGAATTATCTCAAATTTCTCCAGATATTTGATGATGCATTTAAAAGACTGAACTGGGAGCAAATGGACGTTATCATTGACGGAGAAAGACATCGCCATCTCCGCTTTGCGGACCGACAACCTCGGCGGGGATTACATATAAACTTTACAAAGACCAAAATGATGACAAACATGGTGCCTAGTGAACCTATAAGGATGGGAAATGTGCGCGTCGAAATAGTGGACAAATATATGTATCTGGGCCACGAGATAAGAATTGGCAGGAATAACCAGACAGCTGTCCAGAAGAATCAACTTGGGCTGGCGGCATACGGGAGGTAATCAGTGTAAAATACCAGTTTTATCACATGGCGCAGAAACCCTAACACTTACTAATGAATCTATTAGAAAATTACAGGTAACTCAGAGAAAAATGGAAAGATCGATGCTCGGTCTGAGCATAAGAGAACGTGTCGGAAATGAAGATATACGGAGACGAACACAGGTAAATGATGTCGTGGAACATATACTAGGATCAAAATGAAAATGGGCCGGACACATAGCAAGAATGAACGGAGACCGCTGGACAAAGAGAATACTGGAATGGAGACCGAGAGCCGACAAACGCAGCAGAGGTCGACCTCCCACCCGATGGAGCGACGATTTAAAGAGGATTGTTACAAACTGGACTGCGACTAAATATGAATAAAACCAAATACATGGTGATAAGCAAAAATCCACCCAGTCTGGACTGTAGGGTAGGTGCTCGAGTATTTCCCAATAAAATTTTTTCAAGTTTTATTAGGTCAAAGCAGCCGTATGTGGTCGAGCGTTGTCATGAAGAAAAATCACCCTTAAGCGATCAGATTTAATTTAAAATTTGCACACTTGTCAAAGACCGACGACAATGCAATAATTCGATCAAAATATCCGATTATCGTGATTAGTTTCGCCAGGATTCATAAATTTCTTCAGTGATACTTTGCATGAGACTAAAAGAAATAGGACTAGTGCGTGAACTACGCATGCGCGCAGAACAAATATTAACACAGTTCATCGCATCGGTGGTTCAGAGGTAGAATGCTCGCATGCCACGCGGGTTGACCGAATCCGATTCCCAGCCGATGCATTCTTTTTGTGCTTTTAACATTTAATACATAATTTTTTTAGTGATTAAAACAAATCAAACTAAATAGCGAAATATAAATTATAGTTTAAAATAACTAATTAATTAGGGTTAATTTAACAAGCGGCTCGCAAGTTTCAAAAAATTTAACAACCGGCTCGTGCGAGCCGGACCGAGCAGGCTCCAGACCACCCCTGCATATAGGTGCACTTTTAGTGTCACCGGCTCCCCGCCTATTTGTATGACATTTTTTAACTGACTCTGCGTTTGGGAATGAAAGCACACCACGCTTTTAGAACAGTGACATTAATTTTCTCGTCAGTAATTTTATTCCTATGTCAAGACTTATTTTTTACTTTTTAGTTTGATTAACTCTAAAAGCGCGTTTAGTTTTTTTAAACTATAATTTATTTAATTTGAATAACCTATTCTTCCGTTGAGTATTATGAAAAGGTGTTTGTTTCAGGCCTCAATGCTTCGGAAAAGAAGTCCTTCATATTCCTTAGGAAAGAATTGCCGGTCAGGTTGGCTAACATAATGAAAGAAATAGCTCTGCTTCCGGAAAACCTCCTTCGTATGCCGAGCGTGGTAGCAGTTAACGATTGGTACATTCGCAGCTTCGAGGAAATCATAGAATTCGAAAAGAAAGATTCGAACGCCGAAACTTTGGAATATTTTTGTAACGAATTAGTCAAAATAAGGAACAGGCACACCGACGTCGTCGAAACGATGGCTCAAGGCGTCTTGGAATTGAAGGAGTCTCACGACGTCGACCATCATACCGAGCACAGTATCCAGTACTTTTTGGATAGATTTTACATGTCAAGAATATCCATCAGGATGTTAATAAATCAACACAGTAAGCGACATCTTTTTTAGTTCCCCTTTTTGTATTTTTGTAACCTGAAATTTTATTTTTAACATCTTGTTGACAAAGCCGGATTTAGAGGTCTGGTCGACAACAAAGGAGTGTAGGCCTCTAATTACAAAGGGAAATAGGAAAGTTTTTACAATAATTTTTTTTAAATATTTTCCAGTTCTGGCAATACACCTCTCCATCCTCCGAAACCACATCTGCCACGTCTTGCTAGGTCCTCCTCATCACTAGAAAACCGTCTCCCTTTCAGATTTATTTTCACATAAGGGAACAGTGCAAGGTCTGTACTGTAAGGAGGGTGTTCGAGCAGTTTCAGTCCTGTCTTCTTAGTCCATTACATCATGCATGATGTGTGGTAGTTGTTGTGATTTTCTGTCATTATTCAGTCTGTTCAGGACGTGACTAATAATTTATTGCCATCGTTGCCTGCTGTTAGCTTCTTTTGTTATATATAAATATATATATATATATATATATATATATATATATATATATATATATATATATACCGCCATTCATCTCTATCTTGCCGTAAGTTCTCCGGCAAGTCTCTTTCTTTCATCTCTTTGTCAATGCCCTCTCTCCAGCTTCTTCTTGGTCTTCCTCTTCCTCTTCCTCTCTTTCCTTGGGGTGTCCATGTAAAAATTTGTTTTGGTAACATATCGTCTGACACCCTCTATATCTCTTATTCTGTCGTTGTGTGACCTGTCTCTTTTTGATTTACCCGCAGATCTCCTCCAGAAGTCCATCTCAGTTGTTATTAGCATTTTTTCTGTAGACGGTTTTATTTGCCATGTTTCACTACCGTAGGTTATAATGCTTTTAAGGATGGTATTATATATTCTTTGTTTATTAGTTTTCGATATATTTTGATCCCATAAGATTCCGTTCATCATAGAGATAACTTTTCTGCCTTGTGTGTTTCGTTCTTTGATTGCTGTGTCGAGTAGCCCATCGTGAGTTATCTTCATTCCCAAGTATTTATATTCCTCGCAGTGTTTAATCTTTGTTCCATCATCCAAGTCAATGTCTTGTGCTAGACCACCAATGCATATGCACTCTGTTTTTTTATGTTGACTTCGAGGCCCCATTTCTTGTACTCTTCTATAAGTTTTCGAGTCATATAGCTTAAATCATCATGATCCTGTGCTATTACGATTTGGTCGTCGGCGAAACATAGGGTGTATAGGGTATTATTATAATTGAAAGGTATTCCCATACCGTTGCATTTTCGTTTCCATACTTTTAGGGCCTGTTCTAAATAAATTTTAAAAAGTGTCGGCGAAAGACAGCATCCTGTTTTAAACTTTTTGTAACAGTGAACCCATTGGAGATATTTCGTCTCATTTTTATTTTTGTTTCGTTCTTGTCATAGATTTTTTGGACGGCCTTTTCAATCCATTTGCGATGTTCGTTTTTTCTAGAGTTTTCCACAATTTTGTGAGAGGTACACTGTCATATGCTTTCTGCAGGTCCACGTACAACAGAGAGAGAGGGGGGGAGAGAGAGAGAGAGAGAGAGAGAGAGAGAGACCGAGATTGTCACTTATCAAACATTTTCAGCGTCTCCGGGCACTATTTGACACGTCGTGTCATCTGGTCTTCAGTCAGACTATGCGGCTCCCAGAGAGAACAAACTTTCGTAACGTGCAAATGATCGTTCAGAATCGAACGAATCGCTGGTGCATTTCTTCTTATGACGCCGTTCCCTTTTGGAGGTTGGCGATCCAAATAGATTCTTATTCTTCACGTGCCATGTCCTCCTAGGACGTCGGCGATTATCATTATAATTTTTATTTTATTAGCAGCGGCACGAAACAGGCTTGTAGAATTACCACCATACCACTGTCTCAGGTTTTTCAGCCAGGACGTGCATCTTCTTCCTGGACATCTTTGAATTTTGCCTTGCATGATATTCTGTAAGATACGGTGTTTTTCCCTTCTCATAACATGTCCAAAATATTCCAACTTGCGTTTCTTGATGGTAAACATGACTTCTAGTTGCTTCTGGAGACGGGCAAGCACCTCTGTCTACACATGATATTTGTAGCAGGCGACGGTAGCACCACATCTCAAACGCTTTTATTCGGTTACACATTGCCTTTGTTAAAGTCCACCCTTCCATTCCATAGTACAGAATTGGAAATACCTAGCACCTTAGTAAACGAATACGTATGGGTATTGACAAGTTTCGAGATGTAAGAACCTTCTTTATGTTGCGGGACCTTTCTTTGCGATGCGGGACCTTATTTCCTGCGTGCTATCCCACTTACTGTTTAATAAGCATCCCAGATATTTGAAACTGGAGACTTGCTGAATCTCTTGGTTGCCTGTACTCAGGTTTGCTAAAATCTCACCATTTTTGCTAATAACCACAGCTTTGGTTTTACTGATTTAATTTGAGCCCTCTTTCTTCGCTTTTAGCCACAACCCTATCCAGTAACGCCTGCAAGTCATCAGTACTTCCTGCCAGTAGAACTGTGTCGTCCGCATAACGCAAGTTATTTATTACTTCTCCGTTGACAACAATTCCTTCCCGTACTTCGTCCAATGCGTCGGCGAAAATTTGCTCAGAGTATATATTAAAGAGTAGTGGAGAAAGGACACACCCTTGCCTCACACCTCGCCGAATGGGAACTTACTCGGTAGTCATGTCCTCAATTTTGATAGCAGCGATTTGGTTGTAATACAGATTTTTTATAATGCGGACGTCTCTGCCATCTAAATTCATGTTGGTAAGGTCTCCGTGGTCGAATTAGTCAAACGCTTTCTGGTAATCGAGAAAACATGCGTATACATCGGTGGACATGTCGCGGCAACTCTGAATTAAGACCTGTATGCCAAATAGGGCTTCTCTTATTCCAAGCCTGTTACGAAATCCAAATTGAGTATCAGAGAGGTGTTTCTCGCATTTACGGTATAATCGACCATGTATTATTTTGAGGAATGTTTTTAGCACATGGCTCATTATGCTAATCGTGCGGTAGTCTCCGCATGTTTTTGGCCATGTCTTCTTAGGTAGTACTAAATACAGTCATCCGGAATATGTCAAGCGATGAGCAAGCAAACCATCTTCGGATGTCCTCCAGCAGACCTCTTGCCTTGGACCTTGCCTTCTATAAGGTGCATTTAGGCCTAAGTATTTCATCAATCTGGTGTAAGTCACCACTCTTCGTCACAGCAGTTACGTTTTTCGGACGCTAGTGGCCTCCCCGTCATCCCTATGAAGTTCCACCCCCACTATTAAAAATTCGAAAAAAAATTTAGAGTTCTGAGTTCTGTTTTAATAGTTCTAGAGTTCCTGGTAGTAACTAGGAATAGTTCTGACCTTTAAAGGGTAAAAAAAATCAATTTTTCAAAATGGGGGGCTAACTTCACGCTCCTACCCATTTTTGAAAAATTGAATTTTTTTCGGTGTTCTGGGTAGATTTAGCATAGTTCTGGAGTTCCTGATGTTTTTCGAAAATAGTTGCGGCGAATTTAACCCAAAAAAAATTTTTTGAAAAAAACGTCCCCCCACTTTTTCAAAAATCAATTTTTCTTTTGGCCATTTTGTTTGCTTACATGTTTGATTCGGAACATTTGCAAGAGTTGGTATTTGTTTTTTGCCATAGCCGCCGGACGGGGTTTTTCCGTCACGTTTTTAAAATAAAATTTGATTTTTTTTAACCGTTTTAGTGTGCATTAACGACAATCATACTAATTGTATTGAAGTTCATTTGTTTCCAGCATTATTGTTTGGCGGTCAGTTGGAGAACGTCCGAGGACCAAACAGGAGCAAATACATCGGTTGCATAGACACGCAGTGTAACGTTGTTAGCGTCATTAAGGACGCATACGAAAACGCCAGGTTCCTATGTGATCAATATTACTTAGCATCGCCGGATTTAATCATCGAGGTTTCTAGACATAACCGTAAGTACTAATTCCGACATTTACTGAAAAAATTCTTCGAAGATTACCTTACGTCGGCAATCCTTTTCCCCTGCGATTCGCAGCCGTAAAAAATTAGCTTACCTACATAGACTACATTATGCTTTACCCCCGTAACACGGTGAGACAACTCGTTAAATAACTACTATTCCCCTGGAACTGACTCTTTCGTGCGCCAATTGTTTTTGTCGGTTATTTAAAAATGTTTGTTACTGTCAATGTGCTTTTTGTATAATACTTTGTAATTATTAATTATTTAAGTTACGATCATAAATGCTTTCTTTAATAACGTCATATGTTATTCGATATTTATGTTATCCAAATTAAAAACAAAAGTTAAAATTCCGTCGTTAAAAGGGGACATATTTTGTTTAATTTTAATTCTACCTCCAAATGTATTAAATAATATCACCAATGAAAGTTACGATCATAAATACTTTCTTTAATAACGTCATATGTTATTTGATATTTATGTTATCCTAATTAAAAACAAAAGTTAAAATTCCGTCGTTAAAAGGGGACATATTTCGTTGAATTTTAATTCTACCTCCAAATGTATTAATTAATATCACCAATGAATCAACAAACGGACTGTCGATTTTGCTGAGTGGAAGCTGAAGCTGAACACATACTAAGTTCATGCCCTGCCTAACTTTAATTCCTATTTCAACTGCCTATTTGTTATTAACCTAAAAAGTAAGATTAAATTGTCCGATAGACAATTTTTAACACCTAATTACACTGTTTAAACTGTTTAAAATTATCTTGATTTTTTATATCAACTTTTGAGAATGATCGACGAAGAAAAATAATTGTGGGTTAACTTTACCATAAGGATAATATAAAATTGTTGAAAAGCAGTAGTAAATCTAAACTCTTCGGCTCTTCGACTGCTCTATAGGCCATCAGAATATTGTAAGACGTCAATCCCAGTCTTTCTGATGTTCTTCTACGACTTTGGAAAGATGTTCTTCCATAGTCCGATTAAACCTTTGAACCATGCCATCTGACTCTGGATGTAGTGGAGTAGTCCTAGTCTTGCTGATTCCCATCAATTGGCAAACTTTCTTAAATGTTTTATTCGAAATTCCTTCCTTCATCGGAATGTAGCTCCATAGGCACTCCGAATTATGAGAACATATTGTCTACCAGGACTCTTGCAACTGTAGAAGCTTCTTGGTAGGGCAGGGCATTAGCTTCAACCCACTTACTAAAGTAATCCATAGCAACCAGTATGTATTTGTTGTCGTCATTTGTTATCGGAAATGGCTAAGCTACGTCGATGGCAATCCTTTCAAAAGGAGCTCCTACATTGTATTGTTTCATTTTGCCTCTAGATTTTGTTTTCTTGCCATCGGCCGACTCCCAAACTCAGTAATCCATTCTCTACAAAAAAAAATCCTTAATTCTGACACCAGTGTTACGTTATTTACTCTTGGATTCCATTATTCTACACACTTAGTACAATAACTAAACAATTTATTCTATAAATTCTTGCAATCACTTAAATATTTACAACTCTATACAATCTTTTTGTAACACTTTATAATTACTTCAAAACTTGACTTCAAACTCAAACTACGACCTCGAGATTTCTTTTTATAAATCCGAACCAACCGTTCCAGAAAAGGACGACTATGCTGAAAGAAAGAGGAATTAATCGAGAGAATTCTTATCGCCCGCGGCTATAAATCATTCGCTCTTTTGAGCCGCTCCATCACCAGGGACGGATTTCTTCGCAATTCGTAACAATATCTAGTAAGCTTGATATAGCAAAAAAAATCTAAGATTCTCCTGGTACTAATCGTTCCTTACAAGAAGAGACATCCATTGATACTAAAGATTTATCAAAAGCTTCGACCGGCACTATGCATTCTGAAACCGATGACAACTACAAGCTTGTTATTAATGGAAACGAGGTGAAATATGATAAAACAAAGAACGAAATGTCCATTAATATTAATAATAAATAAGAAAAATGTGATTATTGTATTTTTCATTATTCCATACATACATAAAGTCACGCCTTTTTCCCATAGGGGTAGGCAGAGACCACTTCCTTCCCCTTGCTACGGTTCGTACACACATCTTTTGCTTCCTCTACTTTCATCAGTGCTCTCATACATGCTCTTCGGTTGTTGGTACTCTTGACCTGGCCTTTCTTCAAAACATTGTCGATCTGATCGTGATATGTTCTCCGAGGTCGACCTCTACCGATTTGCCCATTCACACTCGCCTTATAAATTTGTTTCGTCAATCTTCCTTCATCCATCTTTTCTACGTGTCCAAACCATCTAAGCATTCCTTTATTTATCTTTGTGACCACATCTTCTTTTACACCACAGCGTTTTCTTATCTCACTATTCTTAACTTTATCCAACCGAGTCACTCCGGCTATACTTCTCAGACTACTCATCTCCGCAGCATTAATCCTATTTTCATGCTTTTTCTGCCAAACCCAACATTCACTACCATACATAAGTGTAGGAACCAACACACCTCTATGCACCGCAAGACGTGCCTTTTTTGGCACTTTCTGGCTATTCATAAAGCTATGCAGTGCCCCATTCATTTGTTTTCCTGCCAACACCCTTCGCTCAATGTCACTGTCATACTTTCCATCTCTAGTAAATTTTGAACCCAAGTACACAAATTCATTAACTTGTTCCACTCTTTCTCCCTCAATCGAAACCCCACAGTTTGTCATGCTTTCTTCTCTTTCAAAAACCATTACTTTCGTTTTGCTCACATTTATTTTCATCCCTTTGATTTTCAGGGAATCATGCATAACATTAACCATCACCTGCAACTCCTCTTCAGATAACGCTAATATGACTTGATCATCGGCGTAAAGAAGGCATTTGACGATCAAATCATTCATTTTTAATCCATACGCACTCTCTTTCAGATCTTTTAAACAATTGTCTATGTATAAGTTAAACAGCCATGGCGAAGCCACACATCCCTGTCTCACACCTTTTTCGATGTTAAACCAGTCCGTGCAAGCTCCGTTTATCCTGACACAAGCAGTGGAATCCTCGTAGAGTGATTTCAGTGCTCGTATTAAACTACCACTCACCCCATATATAGACAATGTAGACCACAATTCACTCCTCACCTCTCTGTCATATGCCTTTTCCAAGTCTATAAAAGCGCAATAGACCTTCTGACTTCTAGCCAAGAATTTTTCGACTATACCTCGTAAGGAAAATACCTGATCCATACATCTCCTTCCTCTTCTAAATCCTGCTTGCACATCCCATATCATCTTCTCAGTTTCATTCGTTACTCTTTTGATCAATATCTTTGCATACAGTTTGCCGACTAGTAAAATAAAGAAGGTAATTTCTTTATTCCACTAGTGGATAAAGTGGTACTTTATACGGTTCATAAGTGTGGATAAAACTTTAATTATAAGGTGATTGCGAATAAATATAATTTATTTTATTTGGTAATAATATTGTGGATAACACAGTAAGTGGGCAAAAAATTTTAAAAACAATTGCATGTTAAAACTTTTTATTTTTTTTAATAAATTGTGCAGTCAAATTTTTATTGCCTATTGAAAATAAGTTATTCAATTGATAATAATGCTAAATATATGAAAGTAGATTTTTTTAACTTTTTAGTTGTTTAAATTTCCATTTTATAATTCCACAATGTTAATTTAAAAGATTTAACAACAAAATCGTTGTTATAAAAAATGTTAAAACACTCAAAGGTGGATATAATTAAAACTTGATATCGATCCAAAGTTAATCATAAATATCTAATTACGTTTCTATTTTCAGAAATCGATGAGGAACAAAACACGAACATTGTCTATGTCCCCTCTCACCTGTATCACATGTTGTTTGAATTATTTAAAAATTCCATGAGGGCTGTCATGGAATACCACGGATCCGTGGACCAATATCCAGCTATAACTGTAACGGTATCCAAAGGCAAAGAAGACATTTGTCTAAAAGTGAGTAATTTTCTACAATTACTTATGCTAAATTCTACCCTAAACTATCCGCATGTCTTTGAAAATTCTACAAACTATTAAATCACAATAAGCTGCAAGTTGAAAGAATGCAAATTGCCAGAACTCCCTTGTTGTCACAGCCAAGAAAGTTACTAGTGAGAATAGCAGCTCCTCCATGAAAATATCTGTAAGAATGAGAATCATTAGGCACATTTCTCATTAGTTTATTGAAAAAAGAAACCTTCAGGCCTAGGTTGTTGTTAGGTCTTAAAGCTAAATGAGTAGGTGTTTATGATAGAATGACAATTCGCTCTCCTTGTGGTCTTTATTGTTAGCCAAGAAACTATGGTGAACAACAGTTTATTGGAATATAGTTCATGAAAAAGAGAAACATCTGACACCTTTCTATGATGGCTTAATAAAGAAACATTATCAGGCCTGGATTGTTGTTCGGCTGATGAAATTTGAGAATTTATGAGATTATGACATTTGGCTACAGAGTGTAGACCATATCATCAGATCCTCTTTGTCATAGCCAAGAAAGGAACAGAAAACTCCTCAGAATATGGTCCATGAAAGTGTCTGTTAAAAAGAGAAACATCTGACACCTTTCTTTGATGTTTTAATCCAGGCTCGGGATGTTGTTCGGTTTTATCTTGTATAAGATAAAGATATTAACCCCTTCAGTCACGCACCTAGAAAGAGGTTTTCAAAAATTACAAAATGGAATGGAATATATGTTCCAAAGTGTTAGTTACGCACTAATACGTTACGAAAAAATTCTCTCCCCACCACTTTTGCTGCTGGGAAAATGTCCCTCATGCGTGACATTTCGCTTTCATGGACCTAATATGAAACTACAGGAAACAATGTTCATGAGTAATAAACATACATACATAGATATAGTCACGCCTTTTTCCCGTAGGGGTAGGCAGAGACCACTTCCTTCCACTTGCTACGGTTCTTATACACATCATTTGCTTCCTCAACTTTCATCAGTGCTCTCATGCAAGCTCGTCGGTTCTTGGTACTATTGACCTGACCTTTCTTCAAAAAAATGTTGAGCTGATCGAGATATGTTCACCAAGGTCGAACTCTACCGACTTGTCCATTCACACTCGCCATATAAGTTTGTTTCCTCAATCTCCCTTCATCCATCCTTTCTACGTGTCCAAACCATCTAAGCATTCCTTTATCTATCTTTGTAACCTCATCTACTTTAACACCACAGCGTTCTCTTATCTTACTATTCTTTACATTTTCCAACCAAGTCACTACGGCAATACTTCTCAGACTACTGATCTCCGCAGCATTAATCCTATTTTCATGCTTCTTCTGCCAAACCCAACATTCATACATAAGTGTTGGAACCAACACACCTCTATTTACACCCAGACGTTCCTTTTTTGACACTTTCTGGCTGTTCATAAAGCTATGCAGTGCCCCATTTATTTGTTTTTCTGCCAACACCCTTCGCTCAATGTTACTGTCATACTTTCCATTTCTCGTAAACTTTGAACCTAAGTACACAAATTCATTTACTTGTTCCACTCTTTCTCCATCACTCGAAAATTCACAGTTTGTCATGCTTTCTTCTCTTTCAAAAACCATCACTTTCGTTTTGCTTTCATTTATTTTCATCCCTTTGATTTTCAGGGCATCATGCATAACATTAACCATCGCCTGTAACTCCTCTTCAGATGACGCTAATATGACTTGATCATCGGCGTAAAGAAGGTATTTGACGATCAAATCATTCATTTTTAATCCATCTATTTCAAATATTTTAAACAATTGTTTATGTGGCCAAGCTACACATCCCTATTTAACACCTTTTTCGATGTTAAACCAGTCCGTGCAAGCTTCGTTTATCCTGACACAAGCAGTGGAATCCTCGAAAAGTGATTTCAGTGCTCGTATTGAACTACCGCTCACCCCATACATAGACAATGTCGACCACAATTCACTCCTCACCACTCTGTTACAGGCATTTTCCAAGTCTATAAAAGCGCAATAGACCTTTTGACTTCTAGCCAAGAATTTTCCGACTATACCTCGTAATGAAAAGACCTGATCCATACATCTCCTTCCTCTTCTAAATCCTGCTTGCACATCCCATATCATCTTCTCAGATTCATTCGTTACTCTTTTAATCAATATCTTTGTATACAGTTTGCCGACTATGCTGAGTAAACCAATACCTCGGTAGTTCTTACAGTCCTGCTGCGAACCTTTTCCCTTGTAAAGCGGCACGGTAACGGCCTTGCACTAGTTGTTTGGTACGTTACCATTCCTCCAACAAAGGTTAAAAAGGCGGCACAGCAGACTAGCTACCACGTTTTGTCCAACCTTTAGCATTTCAACTGTTATCCTGTCGTACCCAGCAGTTTTACCCAATTTGATACTGTTCAACGCTTCCACAATTTCTGTCGTAATTTCACTTTTATTGCAACTTTTACTCATGTCTTCAAATGGGGCCTGTACTTGTGTTTCCTCTTTCTCAAATAAACTTTCAAAGTATTTCTTCCATCTCTTTAAAACGACTTCCTCTCCTTTTACCATACTACCATCTTAGTTTCTGATTTTTTCAGTTGCGAGGTAGTATTTTTACCTCTGGCTGTTCTTATGGAGTTTCAGTTGAGTTAAATATTGTTTTGGAAATAGTCAGATAACCTTCTATCAAATTCATCTTTATTACTCTCCTTCTTTCTTGTCACAACCTCTTTTGCCACATCTTTTAACCTTTTATACTCATTCTTTGCTTGTTTACATTCTTAATCGTTGCCTCTCTTTGATTGGCTTTTGTAGCCAGCCAATCCAGCCAGGCTTTCTTTTCTGACACTACTTTTTGAACCTCTACGCACATTTTCTGGAACTTGCATCCTTTCCTTCTTTTACTTACACCACACACTTTAATAGCAATATCCACGATTCCTTACTTGAATGGCTTCCACAATTCTTTAACCTCTCATGCTTTATCTAAACTATCAAATTTCTCGATCAATTTACTAACGAACTCCTCTTTTATACCTTCTTCTTGCAAATTCTCAGCTTTTATACGCTCTAGTACACTACTTGATTCCTGCACACAATGCCGCCACCGCTTAAAGAGACCTCTTTTTCGGCTCATTACTAAGAAGTGGTCTGGTTTCTTTTTTAATCTTTCATCCACAATTACAAAACCAATTATACTTCTTTGGTATTCTTCTTCTCTTGTGTACAAGTGAATCCTTATATGGATAATCATTGTGTTTGTTACCACAAGATTCCACTCCAAACATACTTCAAGTAGACTTTCTCCGTTTTCATTTACTCTGCCGTCACCGTACATTCCCAGAACACTGTCATATCCATCACGCTTTACTCCTACCCATCTATTAAGATATACATACAAAGAAAAATTTATTTTTATTTATTTATTTGGAAAAAGATAATTTAAATTTATATTGTTTTACTTTATAGCTGCTTAGTTTAATCTTTTTGTATAAAATTTCTGTTGTATTATAACAAAATTTTATTTTATCTTTTTTATTTTGGGATTTAAAAACGTAGGATTTATCTCACAAATTAAATTGACCTTAACTCCTAACTGCATGGTTTCATAATAAAAAATATTTGGTTACATGACTTGCATTTTATAGTAATAACATTTAAATACAATTCAAACAAGATATATTGATATTTAAATATGGAATTGTATTTTTCGTTATTTTTCCATTTAAAAATATTTTGACGGAAAAATATTGTTTTGTCGACTACGGCTTCAGTTTTCTAGTCCTATTCAATTTCTTTAATTTTTTAATGACAAGATTGTAGGGGGGGTCGTGAAGGCTATGCATCCTCACAAGCACCTCTACCTATCAGATCTTTTGTGCATAACCCTTTATCTATTCGAGGCCCGGGATTCCGAGACTTCGAGCAAAGTTTATCAGTTTCCTGGGGGCTAAGTTCCTGACATCGAACGGCTTTAGGAAGGCCCCTTCCAAAAACTTGAGCCTCTTGCAGAAAAGCGCTGGTCATTCGCAAAGCAAATTTTCTGCAGTTTCAGCGAAGTTCTCGCAGTAGCGGCAACTATCACTCTCTGTTTTGCCAATCTTTTTCAGGTGATACCTCGGAGGGCAGTGTCCAGTGAGAAGCCCCCCGTCACCAATTTCAAGTCTGTCTTTCTTTTCCAACTCGAGAAGCCATTTTATTTCTAGGACAATGTTAGGCTCTCCGTATAAGTCTTCTAGTTCTCTGTTTGTACGAGTTCTGTATGTTCCCGTTGTTGCATCTACGGTTGGATCATATATTTTCCTGAGTACTCTCCGCTCAAAGACTCAGAGGCGTTCTTCATTTGCCACGGTCAGCGTCCTCGTTTCACATCCGTACATCACAACTGGTCTAATTATTGTTTTGTTTATGTTTATTTTTGTCCGTCTTGATGTTTGCTTTGATTTTAGTAGATTGTGAATCGTATAAAGGCATTTGTTTTCGGCTTGTATTTTACAGTTAACTTCTTCTGTCCCATCAATGTCTTCTGATAGTGTTGTTCCAAGATATTTGAATTTTTTTACCCGTTCGAAGTTGTAGTCACCCATTGTAATGTTTTGATCCACTCTGTCTCTGATCCGGTTATTTCTGGTGGAGTACATATATTTTGTTTTTTCTTCGTTAATTTTGAGCCCCATATTTCCAGCATGTTCTTCGAAGTTGCTGAATGTATTTTTGACATTTAGTCTACTGTTTCCAATGATGTCCAGGTGATCCGCAAAAGCCAGGAGTAGGTTAGGGACATTATTTTAAAAGACCGTCGCTGGAGGGCCGATATCAGCCTTTCTGGTGGCATGTTCCAGAGCAACATTAAAAAGCAGCGGTGATAGGGCATCACCCTGTTTAAGGCCGTTGTTTATATCAAACACTTCCGAGAAGTTTTGTCCAACTCTAACTTTGCTTTTAGAGCCGCCGCTACATAGTTGGGTCATTCTTATGAGTTTTTTCGGGAAGTCCAGTTCTTTCATCGCTTGCCACAATTTTACTCTCCAAACGGTGTCATAGGCTTGCCTGAAATTGATAAATAGTTGATGGAGGTCTCGATTAAATTCCCGGCATTTTTCCATTAGGTCCATCTGGTCTGTGGTGGAGCGGCCCCCCCTGAAACCACACTGGTATTCTCCTACTTCCTTTATTCGTTGGTTTATTTTTTTTTGACACTTAATAAATATTTTATTGGAGCAAAGAGAGGATTCTTTTTGTTACCGTTCCAACCCCTATTTTTGATTAATTTTTGAGGGAAGAAATATCGATAAAAGGAGTTCAAAAAATAAATAGGTCAACCCTAAAATCGCACAGAAAATTCGCTTGTTACAAAAGTTGCAGCAGCTTTCAAAAAAATTCCTGAAAATAAAAGTGAATTTAAATTTGTTAACATGTGGCGCCGCTGCTATAATAAACTGTTTTTTCTTTTTTAAATTTTAACGTATATTTGATTTTTTTATAGATGTCAGATCGAGGTGGTGGTATACCAAGATCAACGACTGATCTTTTATTTAAATATATGTATTCGACAGCTCCTCAACCAAGTAAATCCGATGCCCATACTGTACCATTGGCCGGTTATGGCTACGGATTACCCATATCTAGGCTATACGCTAGATATTTCCACGGAGATCTCATACTCTTGTCTTGCGAAGGGTGTGGAACCGATGCTGTTATATACTTAAAGGTAACTTATATTAAGAGATAAACGATACATTATGTTTGTTCCCACAACAATCAGAAACAGTATGTGATAGTTCAAATTGTGTGTAGTTTATTCAGAGAAACGCTTTTGAATATACTGCGCGGACTATCACGGACTGTTTCTGAATAATATGGTAATAAACAACATTTACTTAAGACAGTTACTTAAGACTCATCAAACAGTCTTACTATGTAATATACAGATGAATTTATTGAAAAAAATCATGATCAGAATCAGCTGCAGAAGTCACCCCAATCAAAATTGTTTTTATGGTTTATAATACACTTATTACACAACCAAACATATATGGATTCACCTATTACACCGGTCAACAATGGTTTTGTTGCCCTTGATGTAAGAGTGGTTTCGAGTACCTTTATGCCAACAATTCACGAAACTATGGATGGTTATGGAAGATTGGCTCTGGTTTTTTTTTAATTCTTCATTTTCATATTTTTTTTAATCAGTCAAAATGAGAAAGACATAACAAGTATATTCTTCAATATTAACTTTTTATTGAAAATTACTATTAAATAATTTGTTTTAATATTTAATTAACATTAACAAAGTTGAAAAGAAGAAAAAATTATAAAATTTATTTTAAACTTCAGAAAAACGCCTTTTAGCAGCATTTTTGTTATATTTTTTTGGAGAGAATATCTTTTTAAAGATCAGCAGTAACTGCCATCATGTGACGGTCCCATCTACCCTGATAACTTTTTTTTATTACTTTTAGATCCTGGTGAAAGCGCTCTCCCTGTTCCTCACTATAACTCTCCAGATTCTTAGGAAATCTATCCAGATGACTGCGGAGAAAGTGCAACTTTATGCTTATATTTGCTCCTGAAATTTTAAAGCTTTCTAAAAATTTTTGCACAATTTCTCCAAGCTGTATTTCAGAATAAGTCATAACTTTTATAAAGTTTGAATCTTTCATCAATTTTTGGATTTGAGGGCCATCCAATATTTCAGCCTTTAACTATTCCATACTCAGCTTAGGAAATGTCTTACAAATGTATTTAAAGCATTCTCCTTCCTTGTCCAATACTTTGACGAATTGCTTTATAACACCTAATTTAATATGTAGTGGCGGAAGTATGATCTTTTTTCTACTTAACAATGGCTTATTTATTTTATTGGCTTTACCAACAATTAAGTATTCTCTAGAGGGCCACATATCTTGTTCCCAGTAAACGTGCTTCGCTCTACTATCCCACATACAAATAAAGCAAGGGTATTTTGTATATCTAATTTGCTGACCAAGTAAAAAGTTAACCATTTTTAAATCAACGCAAACCGGCCATTGATTGTAATTAATATTTTGCAGAACCAATTTAATATTTTGATATTTTTCTTTGAGTTTTGTTGAATGAGCGAACGCGAATTTATTTGCATTGTGCAGTAAAACACATTTTAAACTCTCTTTACAGCTATCAATGGAGAGTCGCCAATTAGTAGATTTATATTCCTTTAAACCCATGTCTAGCAGTAACTATGAGATATTATTACAGTAAACAAGTTCTTCATTTTCAATAAAATATGGTAATATTTCACTTTCTTGTGTTCTGTATGCTGTAATAGTGACATTTGGCCCCAATAAGTTCTTTTCTTTCAGTCTTGAAGCCAACAGTTCTGATGGTTGTTTTGATAAATTTAGATCTTGTATTAAATAGCTAAGCTTATTTTGAGAAAATAACTGTGGTGCAGAGGTTCCACCTTCATATTCACTTTCACTTGTAGACTGTAATGAATGTTGTGAATTTAGCAACATCATAGTTTCCGAAGGTATACGAACTTCTTTTAAAGTATAAATAGGTCAAGGAAAATATTGTGAAAGACAGGAGATCTTGTAGTCTGTAAATTTGTATAATGTTATATTGTTTATTTCGATTAAAACCTTTAATGTCTACTACGCAAAAATAGCAATCATCGAAATGATTCTTGCACTCCCTCCAGATCTTAGGAATACCAAAATTTAACCCGTTACGTTTTCCTTTCTTCCACAAACGTAAAGACTCAACACAACATTTATAAACCTTATGAGGAACCTATGGCTTATCGAGGTTTTTAATATGTAATCCGAAATATTCAGGATAAACTTCCTTAACAAAGTCTGTGATACTTCGTATCTTGTTCGTTGTCATATAAACACCACAAATATAACAAAATACATCAGCGTTATATTTACATTTTCTTCGCGATGAACTCACATTTCTATAACAAAAAAGTATATTAGATTTAAAATTCTACAAATAAAACAAAGTATTAACCTCACATAAGTAACTGTCAATTCAGTTTTCGGGCATTTACACGGAGTGAATGGCACGGGTGCGGGGAGGGAGGTCGCGTGATATGTGGATGCATCAAATCAATGCGCAGAAACCGAATTTTAACCAAGATACCAAACATTTCATAATAATTCGTGTTCGAAAAAGCCAACTTACAATAGTGTGAATTATTAAAATATAAAATGAGCCAAAATCATAAAAACCAGAGCCAATTCAGTACTTTCATGAATATATTCAAAAACTGTGTAGAAATCCGCAGAGATATCCAGGGCAACAAAAAACTTTTTTTGTAGGGCTGTGTTATCACTTGTTCCAACACCTTTAAGACAAAAATTAGTTATTGGAGAATAAATAATAATAGTTTATCTAAATAAATTATATTACTAAAGAAAATCAAAAATAGTATAACAAAAGTTATAATACCAAACATAAGCATAGTCGTTTTCCTAAACAAATACTGTAATGTAAGTTGCAGTTTAAGAAAGAAAAAATTATTTTTTGTTAATTCAATAATCAATATTGCCACATCTAACCTCATTACAAGCACGAGTTCTACGGGGCGTGCCTTCTGTCAAGTGCTTCAAAATAAACTCGAATTTAGCGAAATATCCAATGAGGACCTGGAGTGCATTATTAGTTCAATTAAAAGTAATGCCACAGACACGAACCAAATTTCTATTAAAATGTTGAAAATAACTCCCTAACTCCCATTCAAACTTATCTTGTCAATATATGTTTGAGATATGAAGTTTTTCCTGAAATATGGAAACAATCAAAATTTTACTAGCATTATCAAAAGTTGAAAAAGCGGCTTAGATCAAATATATAGATATGTAAAAGCCAATGAAATATTACCAGCTCACCAATCGGGTTTCAGACAGGATCATAGTACCACTACTGTCCTACTTAAGGTAACGGATGATATTTTAAATGCGTATGATAAACATGAAGTGACTTTTTTTTTTTCGCTAGACTATACTAAAGCTTTTGATACCATGAATCACCGCCTTTTAATATCTAAGTTGTACCATTACGGGTTTTCAGAAAATGCTAACAATCTTATTAATTCCTTTTTATCGAACAGAAACCAGTGTGTCCAGGTTTAAAACAATTCACGTTACGTGAATGTATCGCATGACGCCCCGCAAGGCTCTGTCTTATCTTCAATACTTTTTATTTTGTATACTGCAGATTGTCATCAAGTTTTGAACTTTTTTCAAATACATACCTATGCTGACGACAAAAACCTCTACTACTCAGCCAGAACTGAACATCCCCTGAGACATGAAAATTTGCTTAATGATGACATAAAAAATTTGGTTTCAATATCAAAAAAACGCTGTCTCAATATCAACCCCACGAAATCTTCTCTGATAGTATTTGCTAATGAAAGAGATAGGCAGAAGGTTATAGATAGCGTCTCGATTAAGGTTGAAGGACAAAGGAGAGAGAACTGAAAAAATATTAAATGCCTGGGATTAATTATTGATAATAACCTGAAATTTCATAACCATGTAAGCAATCTCATCAAAAGAGCATATTGTATAATGAAGGGTCTCTATTCTAATAGACATTTTTTAGGAAGAAATTTGAGAAGTACCCTATGTGACTCAACTACTGTGACATCCTATATGACCCATATCTCGATGGGATACACAATAAGGAAGAATCCAAAAAGTGCAGAACGGGTTGAGATTCAGAGATCACGTCACACCTTTCATTAACAAACTTGATTGGTTAAGAGAACTTTATCATGTCCGTTTTTTACACAATCTTTTTATAAAAGAAACATCTTTGTACCTCCTTGAAAAACTACAACACCGACAAGAAGCACACACCAGAGCCCTACGATATGCTAATAATTTGTCAATCAATCAGCACAGAACGGTTTTCTTTAAACGATCTTTTTCTTACCATTTCGTTGTCCTATATAACTTCTATCAGTCAAAGCATGAAAAGCTTAGGTCCCTCATATTTCAAAGCAAAACTCAAGCAACATTTCCTCGATGAACAGTGATAGTTTCAAGTTTGCAACTCTGATCATGTTATCATTTTTTATTTTTCAGATCTTTCATTATTATTATTATTATATTTTGCCTTTGTTCCAAAATTGCGTGGTGAATCAGTTGATCTGCATTACCCAGCTTATTACAATGGGCTCTAATCTTTTTTTTCTAGTTTTCCATAAGTGTTCTATTAGATTCAGATCAGACGAACAACTAGTCCAATTTAAAATACTCATGCCTTTCATTTCTAATGAATTATTGGAATATCTGCTTTTATGTAAAAGCGCCTCTACAGGCTCTTACTTTGAGCTCTAGTACCAAATCAACTTGCCGTTGCAGCAGCAGTTCAAACCGTAATTCGTAGATTTTCTACATGGCAACCGCTGCGGTGTGAGACAGCGCATTGTCTTGGTGAAACAGAATTTTGTTTCTGTAAATATGGCCGTTTTTCCTCAATTTCTGCCTTCAGCTTGTCAGGTAATGATGCGTAGTATGCTTCCGTAATGGTTTTTCCTTTTTGAAGATTAAGATAACTTCTCGACTACCTTAAAAACAGTCGCCATCATTTTCCCAGCCGAAAAAACAGTATTCGTCAAAACTCTAATTTATTGCGTCTAAACTACGCCAACATAGCGTTGGAAATGTTCATTCGAACATGTTTTTGGTCTAACGTGAGCAAACGCGGCACCCAACGCGTGGACAGTTTTCTCATGCCTAATTCTTGATTTAATATGTGACGAACACGTTCTTTGGATATATTCATAGCTTCTGCTACAGCGGTTGCAGTTTTTGGACGTCCCGATCGTTAAGCGTATCTCAAGCTGGGTACGGCCACGTTTAAATTCAGCTGCCCAAAATTTCACGGTGGTAAATGATGGTTCAGAGTTCCCATACACAGCGTTCATCTCATCTTTGATTTGCATAAGCTTATTGCCTTTCAAAAACAAATATTGAATGACAGCAATTTTATTTTTTAATCTGTTTCATGTAAATAAAAACTCCCTCAATGAAAGAAAGGTTAACTTGACGACCTTCAAAAATGTATACTCTTTTTCGCGAACAATGTTTACACTGTTTCTTTGACAGATAAAATTCCCGTAAATATACAAATACAACACGCCGCGGAGCGTATGTCTCACTCTTTTCCGATACCCGGAAATTGTTATAATATGAAAAGTTGTAAAAAATTTAATAATATATTTTTTAAAGAGCAGATATTATTTTAAAATAACAGATATGTGTTGGATTAAAATTCAGTAAAAATGTATTAATTGATTTAACATTTATTTGGAGGTAATCAACAATAGGTATTTATTTATGGAAACGTCATTATAAATATATTTGTCGAAATTTAACATATTATGATTACATGACAAATAGATGTCATAAAATAAGATAGTGTACAGAATTCATATTTATTTGAAAAATAAAAATTATTAGGGGCCGTTCAAGTATTACGTAAGCACTACTTTCTTTGTTTTGCTTATTTTAGATGACATGGGGGGTAGAGGAGTCTAGATGATGATTACGTCATCGGTAGTTATTTACTTTTTTACACGAATGGCAACCCTCACATTGTCTATGCTTGAAAACGAAACGCATTTTCGGGGACTCCCGCAAATAATGCATACATTTATGCACTCGCTTTAGAATCGATTAGTGGAATTACCGCGCGCTATTCACTTGTCTACATTTCCTCTGTCAGTGTATTGTTTCGTTTGGATACTATAGCGAGTAAACGTATTGTAAGCATAGCAAAGCAAGTTAACATTTGTGTTACCGTTGATTCCATTAGCCAAAGTTTAACGTTTAAATAAGATGTCGTTTCAAATAGACAAATCCAAGTTATACCAAAAATTGTTTGAAAGTTTTAAAAAATCTCATACAAGTATAAAATGTACAAAAGTTAGTTAACGAAGTGTGGCGAAATTATAAATTACAAGCAAAGTCGGACAAGGAACTAGATATTATTGTATCTAAGAGAATTGAAGAAGAATTGCAAGCGGCGACTAAGAATAAATCCAATCTACTACATTTTTTTCCAAGGTGAGTGACGAAATCATTTTAGGTACCTATGAGTACTAGAAATATTAGAAATCGCCAAAAAGTTTCTCTTTACATTTTGTAACAATAATTTAGACGTTTTCTGATTAGAAAATATTATGGCCTATCTCAAAGTATAGAGGTAATATTCATTATATAGATTTATTTCTTAAGATTGACTCCGTCAATTGATCACAAAATACAGGATGTTAGTTTTCTGTATGTGATGGGTTCGATTCCCGGATTTAAAGATTATTTAAAGTCATAGGGCTTTAAATAATCTTTAAATGCAGTTTTTTATTGCATACTTTTTATTTATGTAGCTTAATAAGAGAATCTTTAGCAGAATCCATAGAAAGTTTTTATTTTTAGGCAACGACTACCTGTAAACCTGCAGAAAAAATACAAATTATACAGCCAGCTTCAAATATTAAAAAACAAGAAGAAGATAAAATAAAACCCGGTAATGAATCACAACAGCAATGCGAAAATAATGATAATGCAGATAAACAGAGAGCAAAACCTTCTCAGGAAGCTATGAAAAATAAGATTGCTCTACTCGAAAAAAATCTGAATGCTTTGTATTTTGCCAGAGATACTATGCCAAGCCGTGCTGAAGTTGATAAACAGATCATTAAGTTGCGCGAGGAAATAAAAACAGCAAAACAGTCTTTAAACAGGAAGATTCAAAACGCAGTTGCCCAGAAGAAACACAGGGATGGTATGAAAAGAAAGTTAGAAGATATTTGTCATGAATATCCAGAAATAAAAAAAACTATCTCTGAGAGATTCAGTGGGACGTCCTAATCTTGAAAGCAATCAACCATCACTATTGAAAACAATTGCGGATATAGCTTTATTTGGGAGTGCAGCAGATGATAGAAGACGAACGGAATCTATTCGCAGCGTAAAAACTCTTGATGAACTCACACAAGAATTACGTAAAATTGGATTTGACATTAGTCGCAGTGGGACATATCTTCGTTTGATTCCCAGAAAATCTAATTCTGCAGAGGGACGAAGACATGTATCGACAGTCCCTGTTAAGCTCATTCGGGCTCAAACTGATCACCACAAGAGCCACTTAGATAGCAAGTTCGCTGAAACATCAATCCATTATTTAGAGAACATAGCATCCATACTTGGACCAGATCAAGTATTTTTCTAATCTCAAGATGATAAAGCTCAAGTCCCTATTGGCATAACTGCGGCAAATAAGCAAGCACCTCTTCTAATGCACATGGAATATAGAATCAAATTGCCTGACCACGATTGGGTAATCGCTGAGCGTCATAAATTAATACCATCTGTATCAAAATCACTTCCAGTATGCTAGGACAACCGCAAGCCGTTGGATATTCTGGACCAACATACATCGCTATTCGAAGTGGAAAGCATAGTTCATCTACTGCTAATACTCGAGGATTTCGAGAAGCTTCTCGAACTTGAAGAGTTTCGACCATTAGCTGAAACTGATCATGGACTGGTAAAACCAGTGGTAATCATGACGGTTGATGGAGGGCCAGATGAAAATCCGCGTTATGAAAAAGTCATAGGGTTTGCTATACAACATTTTAAGCGACATGATCTCAATGCATTGTTTTTAGCTACCAATGCTCCTTGAAGAAGTGCATATAACAGAGTAGAGCGCAGAATGGCTCCTCTTAGTCGGGAACTGGCTGGTTTAATATTGCCTCATGACCATTTTGGGTCTCATTTGGATGAACGTGGCGTTACAATTGATGAACATTTAGAAAGATCTAATTTCGAATTTGCAGGAAATGTATTAGCTGAAGTATAGATTTCAATGGAAATTGTTGGCTATAATGTTACTGCAAAATATGTTGGGGCTAATGAACAAGATGTTCCTGATTTTCCAGACATTAAATGGTATTCAGAACATGTGCGTAAAAGCCAATACTTGCTTCAAATTGTAAAATGTAGAAATACAGAATGCTGTCGTCCAAGATTACTATTCAGATTACTAGACAACAGGTTTCTTCCACCACCTGTAAAAGTAAAACAAACAGTTGATGACTTGGTTTTGGATGAAGGAGGGCAATTTTTTGATCTTCCATTCAATTTAGCGCTACGCTTAAGTGCTTCACTCAAAGATTTCCTGCAAATGCCCTACGAATATTTTTGTCCGACGGTAAAATTGAGGCTATCAAGTCGAACATGCAAAACGTGTGGTCTTTATCATGTTTCCGTCAAGTCACTAAATCGTCACATCGAGAAGATCCATAAAAAAGTAAACATGCACACTGATAGGAAAGTTAGACCTGTAAGAGTCGCTGCTTGTCGTGATAATGAACTGATGTGCATTATTCAAAATTTAGAGCACCATGATGTTGAATGGCTCGATGAGAACGACGTAGACATTCCAAAATCGGATGAAAGTGAGCAGACTCACAACACTGAGCAGCAATCCAAGCAATCCAATGTCATCGAAAACTTAGAATCATGGATTCGGGTTTCATGGACTGAAGACTGTTAATTTGAATTTAATATGTGTACCAAAAATTTAAAATAAGTTTGTTATGTTCGTAAGATTATAATATTTTTGTCCCTTACTCTATGTTGAATACTGTATCACTAAAATCTAATCCCTATCCTAAAACTATTTTCTTGTTTTTAAAATTATAATTATAACATTATAATATAAAAAAAAATACATTTATAATTGAAAAAAAATTACGTAAGCATGGGGGGTGGGGGTAAGAGCTTTGCTTACTTTTGCTGACAAGGGGGTGGGTGGGTAAATAATTGTAATAAATCTGCTTACGTAATATTTGAACGGCCCTTTATCAGAGTGATAAAATATCATTTTATTTATTTACAATTGCCTTTACGTTTTTTCGCAGATAACTCGCGAATAACTGACTCAATGATGTATACGCTTTTTCGAGAACAATATTTACAATATCTCATTGACAGATAAAATTACCGAAAATATACAAATACAACACGCCGCCTGAACGCAGTACACGCAAACCACGGACAACGAGAAAGAAAGAAAGCGAAAAGGGCGTATGTCTCACTCTTCTCCGATACTTGAAGGCAAGCGAGACACTGCTTCCACTCTACCCGACACAGTGTTTACCCCCACCAATTTTCGTCACACATAAAGGTTGCGGATCAACAGTCCTCCCATAAGAAGTTTTACTTCAAAAAACAATATTTTCCGGACTTGTTTGTGCAAATTACTTTTTATCGTATTTTTTCACTTTTTTTTTCTTGTAGGCTTTATCGAACGAAGCCAATGAACTGTTACCGATTTTCAATAAAACATCGTCGAAATTCTATAAAACAGTTGTTCAAACCAACGACTGGTCCAACCAATGCACAGTTATTGGCGACAGACAGATCACGACTAAATCCAAAAGACACGAACTCTCGCATTCGAGTCAAGAAACTATGACAAGAGCGTTGTAGTGCTGTGACGAAGAACATTTTGAAAAATAGAGTAATTTATTATCTTTAGAGTAGTGTGGAAAATGCAACTTAATATTATAATTTTCGTTTCGAATAGTTTTTACTGTACTAAAAAAACTTTATCTAGGCTTCGATTTATTTTATTCCTGTAAAATTTACTGATTAGTGTGAGTATTAGTTCTTATTTAATTTTACTCTCTGACAATCAGAAATGCCCTAGGTGGTACCATAACGACTCCAGGTTGTTATTGATTGTGGACCATTATAAACTTGGTCCGGCAAAGAAACCTTTGACAGCAAAAAATGGGATTCGATTAACGGGATAGTATATTTCCAAATGTTGCTTTTTTAGTTAAACAATAGAAAGGAGAAAGTAGGAGAAAAAAGTGATGTCAACACAAAAAATTATTATTATTTTCCACACTCCTCGAAATCTGATTATTTATTTACTAGATTAATTTTATGTTAATATTTTTTTATTCGGAATAAAAAAATTGCACTTTATGGTGTAACTGTTAAAATTTAAATTTTAAAAATTGACTTTTAATTGTATACGAATCGTTTAGGATCATTAACGATTTGTATTGATTTATTGGTATGTTGGATCGATGTTTCCATGATGCGGGATTTTATATTCAGGGTGGGCCATAAATCAGTTGTCAAAAATACCACAAACAAATCCCATTACAGTTATACTACAAAACAATGTTTTTCATGCTGTTCTAAGCAGACATTGTACTGATTTACAAATGTTGTTGCAAATATTCCCGAACTGTAGGTTAGGTTAAAATGGATTCGTGTCTCAACATAAAAAATCTTGGCGAAATAAACCTTATTTTTTTATATATCCCAGACTGCCAAATCCATGGGTATGATATCTGTGAATCTTGGAAGCCATTCAATGGTACCACTTCTCCCAATCCATTTATTAAAATTTCTATTAAAAAAAATCTGTCACAACTCGATAATGCGGGGGTGTTCCATCTTGTTGCCGTATCAACTTTTCTTTACCCGGCTTCAGATGTTCTTAAAGTGGACTATTTTCCAGTTTTAACAACACTTCTTGAAGCTTACTTTGGTACAAAATTAACAGTACCGTTAAAAAAAATAAGACCCGATTAACCTACCGCTTAAAATCCCTTCTCATCCACTTTCCCAAGAGATTTTAACTCTGTCTCCATCGCCACATGAGAATTCGTAGTATACCAGTAGACGTAGTTGTCTGACCACTCTTTCATTTACTTTAAAGTCGATTTATCGCTCCATAGAATGGTTTTGTAAAAGTTGCGATCGGATTGTGTATTAAAAAGAAAATTTTTGTATTAAATGTAAACAGAATTTTTTTATTGCAAAGCGCTTTCGACTCGTCATCTTCAGTGCTTCAAGTCAGGGACAAGAAGTGATGTTATTAGATAAGTCATTTTGGTTTGTGATACCATCATGGTTTTCATACAAATTAAAAATTGAATAAACCCAAAAATATGTGTTTTAAAATTAGAATTTGGAATTCCAAAACATGTCCGTATCATCTTCCTTAAGGTCTTGAAGTAAAGTAGGCCTATATGGTCTCAATTGCTGAATCTTTCGTAGGCTTGCTCTTACTGTCCCATACTCCTTGGACGCTTTTCTTTGAGATTTAGTCGGTAGACAACATTAAGATTATCTTCTGTAGACAGACTTTGATCTACCTGAACGAGGAAGCTCCGATACTAACCCAGTCTCATCAAATATTAAATTTAATTGATGGAGGTTGAAAGTTTGGAAACCGTTCTGCAAACAAATCACAAACATCACCTATTATGGTCATGTTTCCACTATGTTTGCAAAACAAATATACGCTGTTCTACAGTTAACTTTCTATTCATTGTTCTTAGATAGCAACAAACAACATAACCTTAGACTACTAGTGTCAACTGACTTGTAGGTACTACAAATTAGTCAAGTTCACAACTGACTTATGGCACACCTGTAGTTTTAATGAATATCGCACTGTATTAAAAGTTAGTTGGAATTCCTTGTTAGCATTAAGAAAAGAAAGTATTTAAGAGTGTACGTTTATGAGGTACAGGGATATTTATTATAAATTTTCCGCACTTTATTATCGTTATTATTGGGTTTAAAATATATATATCGGTTACTTTTTATTGATATATCCCGTGAAAAATTCACGCCGTTGTGTTTTGATAGAATTCTAGCAAAATTCAGCCATACAACTTTTAATAGAAAAAAAGGGCGGGTAATTTATAATGAATATTCCTGTACATGCAACCAGTATTTCTGGAATGTTGACAAAAGCGTTAGGCCCGGTCTCCACTAGCGATTTCTAGTCGCGACGGCGAAAAAATCGTCGCTGAAAATCTACACAATGCGATAAATAAATCGTTAAATTAAAACAGTTTCACAATGGATGGCATTTAAACTACTCGTGTGATCGCTCTTTTGCTTCGAGCAAGAAATAAAAATAACAAGTCAAAGATTATCGAAAGGGCAGCTATATGTGAGCACCCCGAGAAGTTCTCCAGTATTACTGATTAGCAATAAAGTAATTTTGGCGAATTGTTGGGAATAATTAATCTATCAATTATGTAGTATTGTTAGGTGAATCAAGTATAAACATTTGTTTTATACATTATTATTATTTATAAAATAATACAAAAAAACTGATCAATATATTTCGACATAGTCTCTTCCACGATTTACACATTTTTCGCAGCAGTTTGGAAGCTTGTAAATTGCTTGCTTATAGAAACTTTGAGGTGGGATCGTTAGCCAATTGCGTACGAAATACTCAACATCTTGATCATTGTCGAATCGAACTCTTTCAAGTGTGCAACAAAAAATAATCACGTGGTGACAAATCTAGGATGTATGGAGGGTATTTAAGAGTTTTCCAATGCATATTTTTCCGTTTTTCATTCAACAAAACCGCTGTATGTGGTCTGGCGTTCTCATAAAGACATCGCGTCTTTTGTCAGCTGATTTTGTTGCCTCCAGCAGCTGGTCACCTTTGATAATGTTCTGATTTGGGACGTCGATTACGACTTACAGTTACCGCACTTTTTTGTCCAATTTTAAACTTCTTAGCTTAACCAAACACTTGGGTCTTTACACAAGGTGTTGTATCATTTAATCGAGTTATTATTTTGAATAGTTTAACGCCTTCCTTGGATAAATTTTTTATTATACCTGTTGCGCAACGGACGGAAGAACCAGTTGTCCACTCATGGCTATACTGACCAAAAAACTGAGTATAACAGCTCACCAATCGTTTCCCCCACTAATACATTGCACTGCAGCGACCCATACTAATAACCCACTCGTGGCTGAGGAAAGTTATTGTAAAATTCCGGTTTTTATTTAATTTATTATATTATTTGTTTTCAAATATGTTAAAAAAGTAACTGCAACTTAACCATCGCAAGTGAGTATACGTTCATGCCTGTTTATTTACTAGAGCGACAGCGAAAATAGGACGCGTTGCAACTTTTACTCGCTGCGATTGTTTAGCCGCAAGTTTGAAAGGATGAGTTATATTTTTGCGACCGAAAAATCGCTAGTGGCGGCCGAGCCTTAGGCTATGAAAAATTTATTGGTCTAAATAGTGTATTCTATAATTTTAAAATGATTTTTACATATTTTTTCTGTTTGTTTTTAATCTTTGCATCATTAAAAAAAATTTAACGTTACTAGTCATAACAATAACAAAATTATATGGTTATTAATTAGTCAAGGTTCAATACCTGAAAGAGGACGCTTGTGATGCAAGCTCTAATATTTTTAGAAAATATTGCACGTCATTAAACACATATGGTTTGGTGTTTTATGACAAACGTGTGTCACATTTGAAAATATACAAATTTTCCAAAGAAATACGGTAATATACAGTGTGCGGCATTAGTGTGTCTAATTATTTATCACACCTGCTATTATAGTCGGTATCAAATGTATTTAAAAATTTTGTTAAAATTTATAAATTTTAAATGTACACATATTACTGGAATTCAAAATTTCTTTATTAGTTCGGTATTATAATAAAAGTAATTTAATGCAAACTTGCAAATTAAACAAATTCGACTTAAATTATTATAATACTTATGCAGAGAAGATGTTAAGTTGTTCTATCGTACGATATTAATTACTGCCTATTTTTTCTTGTGCAACACACAGTAATACGAGGTTTGGCTATTAAATAACGAGACTGATTATGAAAAAAAATTTTAATTTTAGGAATTATTCTACAATAAAATGCTCCCCTTAAATGTGCTCTCCTTCCCTCGCCACACATCGTTCCATTCGTTTTTTTTTCATTTGTCAAAGCAATGCTGGAAGTCCTCTTTTGTAAGAGCATTTAGGAGCTCCGCCGATTTTCGCTTCACCTCTTTCATCGAATCGAACCGGGTTCCTTTTAAGGCAGACTTGATCTTCGGAAAAATAAAAAAGTCACAGGCTGCTAAATCAGGCGAGTAAGGCGCATGTTCGAGCACTGGAGTATCTCTAGCGGCTAAATAACGCTTCACGGACAGCGAGTTATGGCAGGTGCGTTGTCTGGTGCAAGATCCACGACTTGTTTTGCCACAATTCCGGACGTTTCTTTCGAACTCACTCTCGCGGTGTTGCCAAAACTTTCAAATAGTAAGTTTGGTTTACACTTTTACCCTCTGGAACCTATATAACCTACATAACGATGCCGTTGATGTCGACCAGGACGTTGGTCATCTTTGGTGCTCTCAGAACACCGTTTATAACATTTGAAAACACGCGCACGAGATAGAGAATTTTCACCTCCTTCAACACTCGGATTTTTTTTTTAACTTAACGAGAAATTTTACATTGATCCATTGCTCGTGGTTTTCGTCACACATTGTTATCGGCACGAGAAAAAAACACGTTCGTTTCTAACCTCTATAGAAAAAATACTACTACAACGACAAAAACGTGTTTTCGTACTGAAATAGACACTTTTCCAGCTATCCAACTCTGCATTCGTTTTTCTCTCCCTACCTCTTTGGACACCTTTCGCGCGTGTAGTCTCGGTATTTAATAGCCAGATACGTACGATAGAATATTCATGACTATTCTTGCATTTGATCAAATTTGTTATTCCTAAATAAACCAGTTGACACAGTACATATTCTGTTTGACGTAGCAACTACCAACATATGCGAATAAATACATTTATTATTTTACTGGACGTTTATTCAATGTGTAAGTATTACTTGTAAACCATACACATATTATTTTATAATTGAAACTTAAATTAACAACTTTCTAACTGCTCTAACGTGGAGTATTATTGTATAAGCAAAGCCCTTCTTGCCTTAACTTTTTGTGTTCTGTCAAAAAAGTTTCCCGCTGAATCAGCATTAGTAAATTTTATATATAACTTACTCATGTCTAATGCATGGAATGGCTTCTCTTATTTCTTCAATTATTATTTTCACTCTTCCTCAACGTTTGGCATCCCCACGATATTTGTGATATTGGGAAACACTACTAAATCAAATGATGATCTGTTGTCTTCTATGCGGCTACCGGCATATAACATTGCTCTTATTTTTTGACGTTATTGTGTTGTATCCTGTCATTGCTCCATCTCATTTTCTAGACGTGCTTTGTAAGGAGACAACGTTAGCAGGAATGGGTACTAATAATTCTTCATCACCACTAATATCTGAAGATTCTGGGTCGTATTCTCTATTATTTTTTTATTCTGAAGCATCTTCAAATTCAGAGTTCCCTTAACATTCTTTTAACCCAGCATCTGTTAGATTTTTGTTTACATTATAAAAAAATAGCACTTACTTTACGTCACTAAAGGTACGAGCCCTAACAGCTATAGGTTTGGACGAAATGTTAGGTAGAGAGTATGTGACTTAATTTTGAATCAGGAAGACAAAATTAAATAAATATATTGCAACGTTTTTACTTTAATCACACTCGAGGTTCAAATTTATGTACACCTTTATTTGTAACAGTACAATACAATTTATGTCAACTAGCGAGCACAATCATTAACTTCAGAAAACTGACTTTCGCGAACGGAGGCCAATTTATATATTTAACGTTGAATCGAGAAAAGACTTGAGGCTTCTAACCGTATCCAATTGTTCTATCGAAAATTCGAGATTAATCGGGAAGTCACTGGAACATCCTTGTCATTGGCTGTGACGTCACTATACCGCCCAGATTGCTTACGTACATTCCAGAGGCGTATCGCAAAATCGTTACAATATTTACATTTCGTACATCGTCCGAACTTATATTTGTTAGGTATTCTTATAGTGAACTTCTCAAATACAAATAAGTCGAGCTTATACATCTTTCCATTTGTAAAAAATATAATATAAACCACCCTCACACGGAAAATTCGTCTGCATCTGAGAGCTTATAACACATGCCTAAAATTGGTTAATTTTATTGGCCGGACCAAATGTACCAGCAACGTACTCGACGTTACAAAAGTCATGAGATGTAGATATTTTAAGAACTGAATGTGGTAACTTACAACTAAATAATAAAACCCACGATACATATAAGATCCATATCTTAATTAATTATGTTAGTGCTTAAAGATTTATTTGGAACAGATGTATCCATAACAGATCACTAGAGTTTAAAGAGCGATCTTTTTTGCTTGTGTCCAATGGGAACATTTTTTGCTTTAATGTAATTCCAGCATAAACCCACTTTTTGACAGATTTTGACCATTTTTTTTAGAGCCTATGGATAATTTTGCTATGTAATTACAAAGTTTCAAAATTTTTGACCGTTTAGAACGCGAGATAATTGATGTCAAAGTTCACTATTTTCGGGGTCAATTCCCGTATAATGCATGTAAAATTCCTTGTCTACCAAACTATTAGCTGTTATTTCAAGACAATTACTTAACAGAATTTAATAAAAAACCAAGAAAATATG